>CM046427.1:60180035-60904269 GCA_025506505.1 Flaveria sonorensis
CTCTCGTGCGGCACTTAGTCCCCGTACTAAGTCAGCCTTGATCTCGACCAGATCACCAGTTGGCAGCGATTCAACGACTTTTAGAGCTTGCAAGAATGATCACAAGAAAGCTTTGAAAGAAAGGAACACTTGTATTGCTTGAGAACTTGTATACAAGGAAGCTTGATTACAACACTTTGTGGTGGTTTGGAATGATACTATCACCACCTATTTATACTTGTTCTAGGGATCTAGAGTATTCCTATCTAGAATTATCATAGTGCTAATATCTTAGATATTGTATGTTAATATCTAAGATATTTTACAAGGAAAATTCTAGGCTATACATCAAGATTTTTATATGGTTAAATCTAGAGATTTCTTGAGATTTCTTGTGAGTATCTTTGAAGTATAGATAGTATGCTTGAAAATTCTGGAATCCCCGAGCATTGTGTTGAAATATGAGCGGCGCGTGACATTCCCCCCACCTAGCTCGCGACGTCCTCGTCGTGCTTTCCTCTTGGTATTTCTTGATCTCGTCCTTGAATTGCCATAGTGTGTCCTCTGGTTCCCAGCTGGCCTCACTATCTGGCATATTCTCCACTTGATCAAATACTCCTTGTAGCTTGGGACGCCCCTCCTTCGGATAGTACGATCCGATAAAATTTCGGCGACTTCTCGATCAAAAGATGTAACCATAGCGGTTGGTGCTCGTTTGGATACCCCTCTCTCCATGTCTTCAGTGTCTTCATGGTACGGCTTAAGAAAATTTACATGAAAGACGGGGTGTATTTTTAATTTGGGCGGTAGCTGGAGGCGGTAAGAGACTTTGCCCACTCTCCGATTATTGGGAAGGGACCTCATACTTCCTCACGAGTCCCTTTGTGTACCTTCGTAATGACTTGAATTGTTGGGGTAATAGTTTTACCATGACTTGGTCCCCAACCTGGAACTCGACGTGCCTTCTCTTATTGTCAGCCATTTCTTCATCCTTTTAGCCGCCTTATTAAGTGAAGCGCGTGCCAAATCTACCTGTTCATTGCCACTCTTTAATTGTTTGAAAGCAGCAGGGCTACTTCCATTGTAAGAGGCGGCAAGAGCATTTGGAGTTAGTGGTTGACGGCCTGTGACTATCTCAAAAGGGCTCCTGTTAGTTGACTCACTTCGTTGCATATTATAAGAGAACTGAGCCACGTCGATAAGCCGTGCCCAGTCATGCTGGTTGGCACTTACATAATGCCGAAGGTACAACTCTAGTAATGCGTTGGCCCGCTCGGTTTGTCCGTCAGTTTGTGGATGGAAGCTCGTTGAGAAATTCAGACTTGTTCCGGCAATCTTGAACAACTCGGACCAGAATTTCCCCCCTGAAGCGCGGGTTCACGATCACTTACAATGACTTGGGGAATGCCCCAATATTTCACCACGTGCTTGAAGAATAGCCTTGCTGTCTCGGCGGCCGTTACGTCGGCTGGTGGGGAATGAACGTTCCATATTTGGAAAATCGATCCACCACCACGACTATGCTCCCATTTCCCTCTGACTTTGGCAGGCAAGTGATGAAATCCATTGAGACACTTTCCCATGGGCTCGGGCGTTGGTAACGTTCTAGTAGTCCCCCTGGTTGGCGTTGTTCAATCTTGTCTTGCTGGCAGACTAAGCAGGTTCTTACGTATGTTCACATCATCTTTCATTTGGGGCCAATAAAAGTACCTTCGATAAGTGCCAATGTCCGCTTTATTTCCGGGATGCCCGGCCCATCTTGAGTCATGACACTCTTTCATGATCGTGCGTCTTAGATCACCCCATCTAGGCACAAAGAGCCGGTCTCCGGTGGTAAATATAGGTCCCCTTTAAACCAAAATCGTCTAGTCTTCCCCGTCACGAGCTAAAGAGACTAGGTGTTTGGCGAAGGAATCTTGTTCTAAGCCTTCTTTGATTTTGTCTTGGATGTCAAACGAAGCCTTGTGATGGCAGCCAACTCGGCTTTACGACTTAAGGCATCAGCCACAAATTAGCTTTCCCAGGTTTGTATTCCAAGACATAATCAAATTCAGCAAGGAAATCTTGCCACCTAGCTTGCTTTGGACTTAACTTTTTTGTGTTTGAAATAGCTAGTGGCAACATTATCGGTTTTTATACCAACCTGGACCCGAGAAGATAATGCCGCCATGTCCGTAGGCAATGGAGATAGCTGTCATCTCTTTTTCTTGTACTGTATATTTCTTCTCGGTGTCGTTTAGTTTGCGGCTTTCGAAGGCGATCGGATGTCCCTCCTGCATAAGTACTCCACCAATTGCAAAATCTGATGCATCAGTGTGTAGCTCAAAAGGCTTGGTGACATCAGGGTAGCCGTAGAACTGGTTCAGACATGATGGCCTCCTTTAATTCATCAAGGCCCTTTGACACTGTTCGTCCCATCTCCAGGTCTTATTTTTCTTTAGTAAGTCGGTCAGGGGTGCTGCTTTTGCGGAGTAGCCCATGATGAAACGTCGGTAGTAATTGACCAACCCAAGGAATGACCGTAATTCTGGAACCTTGGTTGGTGCTTCCCAGCTTTGAATGGCCTTTACTTTGGCTTGTCCATCATGAGTTGTGTCCCTCCTTGATTCGATGTCCCAAGAACTCAACTTCCTCTTGGGCGAACGAGCACTTTTCCAGCTTGACATATAACTTGTTCTCAGTAGTACCTGGAATACTTGTTGCAAGTGTACTACATGATCTCCAACGTATGGCTGTATACCACATATCGTCTAGGTATACTACTACGAACTTGTCCAGAAATTGGTGGAAGAGTTTATTCATAAGCGTGCAAAGGTGGCCGGTGCATTGGTAAGACCGAACGGCATTACTAGGAACTCATAGGATCCATATCTTGTAATGCAGGTAGTCTTAGCCTCGTCCCCTTTTGCAATTCTAACTTGATAGTATCCTGATCGAAGGTCTAACTTTGAAAAGTACCTTGCGTTGCCAAGTTGGTCAAATAGATCGGCGATCAGTGGAATCGGGTACTTATTCTTTACTGTGATCTTGTTTAGGGCCCGATAATCGATACACATGCGGAGTGAGCCGTCCTTCTTCTTTTGGAACAATACCGGGGCACCATAAGGGGCCTTAGAGGGACGTATGTAACCTGCATCCAGCAATCTTTGAGCTGCTTACGCAACTCCTCCAACTCTGGTGGTGGCATACGTAAGGGGCCTTGGCTGGGGGTTTTGACCCTGGTTCCAGCTCTATTTGGTGGTCAACCTCTCTTCGTGAGGTAATTTTCTTGGTAGTTCCGTTGGCATGACATCCTGTACTCTTCAAGCACATCCCGAATCACTTTGGGTACTTCTACCTTGGTGATTTCCTTGCTATCCGCCTTGGTTACTGCTAAGTAACATGGCTCCTTCTTGTTGTATCCTTTCTTGAATTGTATGGCTGAAAGGGTCTTAGGTCCACTTCTTGTCCCCCGCTCCGTACTTACCATACAAGTCTTTCCCTCGTCAAGGATACACAAGGAGTTACGAATGGCATAGGGAAGGCTCGTACCTTGTCAAAGAACTCCATGCCGAGAACTACTTTGAAGTCATCCATCTCTACTATTGTGAAGCTGATTGTCCCGACCATGCTCCAATCTTCACTTGGACATCCTTTGCCTCCCCGTGTATTGGTGTGGCCTTGGTATTAACGGTCTTCATTGTACCACTGCCTTTAACAAAGCCAACGTTAAGTCGTTGGCTTCTCTGATGGTCATGAAGTTATGAGAAGCTCCTGTATCCACAAGGGCCCGTACTTGGTTTCCATTGATGTTTGTATGTACGTACTGTAGTCCTTTACCCGTATTGTTTTAGCCTCTACTCTCGCTTTGATTGCACCTAGCACTTGCATTGACCCCATGCAAATGTCTCCTTCTCCTTCATCATGGCAACCTTCCTCCCTTGCGATCATAGCATGTAGGCTTGATTTTTTTGGACAGTCCCGAGCTTTATGCGGGCCATCGCATATGAAACACTTGTAATCCGCGCAAGTGGTTTCTTTTCTCGGATTTCCAATGTGGTAGTGGTTTACGTGTAGTATTATCTTTTGTTTGGGCTGATTTATCTCCCCCACCTTTCTCGTGGTTACTCTTTCGATCCTTGGGTTTAGGATCCTTTCGGTGGTAATCGATTAGTCCTTCGGCTACAGCGATGGCCGAAGAGAGATCCTGAACCCCACGTCGTTCCAATTCTGTCTTGGCCCATGGTTGCAGACCATCGAGAAAGTAGAACAGGGAGTCTTTGTCAGACATATCCGGAATCTCAAGGACAAGAGTGGTAAAATCTTTGATGTAGTCCTTGATGGTGCCGGTTTGTTTTAGTTTACGTAACCGACTCTTTGCTTCATTTTCAGCATTTTCCGGATAGAATTGTTTTTTTAACTCTTTAATGAAATCAGCCCAAGTGTCGAGAGTGCACATACCTCTTCCGATCTCTCCATGTTTTCGTCGCCACCACAACCCCGCGGTATCCTTCAAGTAAAGCGTGGTTGCCTTGATTTTGGTAGCATCGTCGGTGATGTTTACGCCATCGAAGTAACGTTCCATCTCCCATAGAAAGCTGTCTACAGCCCTTGCCTCACGTTTGCCCATGAAGGGTGTCGGTTTAGGGACTTCGATCCTTGGTGTGAAGCTGACGATATTGCCACCTGCTGTGACCACGGCCTTGCTGCAATCGTTTACCTTTGCTTCCAAGCCGATAAGACTGCGGTGTGTGTCGGCTGAGAGCTCATCCATGTCTTTTTGGACCTGTCTAAGAGCATCCTTGGTAGCCTCCTTGACCGCATCGTTTATCATGATCTTCACTTCTTCGCGAAGCATTTCGATGGCGGCTCTAAGGTCCTCCCTAAGTTCGGTGAACTCAGTCTCCAAGCTTTCGATTTGTTGAAGTTGGGCATCAACCTGGGTTCCCAGACTCGTCATTGCTGATTCTAAATCAGCAACTCGTTTTTCTAGGGTCTTATCCTTTGACGTCCCGCGACTCTTCTTGCTTCCATGGGAAGTTCCTTCACGACCCCGATTCTCTTCTTCTCCAGCAGCGCTTGTGACCCCCATCTTCTCCAATTCAGTCGCCATCCCAGTGAATCGACGTGCTCTGATACCACTTGTCACGGAGTGATTCCCAAACTCTCGTGCGGCACTTAGTCCCCGTACTAAGTCAGCCTTGATCTCGACCAGATCACCAAGTTGGCAGCGATTCAACGACTTTTAGAGCTTGCAAGAATGATCACAAGAAGCTTTGAATGAAAGGAACACTTGTATTGCTTGAGAACTTGTATACAAGGAAGCTTGATTACAACACTTGTGTGGTGGTTTGGAATGATACTATCACCACCTATTTATACTTGTTCTAGGGATCTAGAGTATTCCTAATCTAGAATTATCATAGTGCTAAATATCTTAGATATTTGTATGTTAATATCTAAGATATTTTACAAGGAAAATTCTAGGTTATACATCAAGATTTTTATATGGTTAAATCTAGAGATTTCTTGAGATTTCTTTGAGTAATCTTTGAAGTATAGATAGTATGCTTAAAAATTCTGGAATCCCGAGCATTGTGGCTTGAAATATGAGCGGCGCGTGACAATATGCTTCTATTATCCTTTCAGCTAAAATTACTAAATGGGAAGTTTTGGGCCTTAAGGACTGATTCATTTTAGTGTTGTTTCAGGAAAAGTTACATGGGTTGATTATGTCACCAATCTCAATTATTTACTTGCTTTCTCTTATTTGGTCTTTTAAGTTGTAATGGTTGCTTCATAAACCATAAATCTGTTGGTAAGTTTGCGTAAAGTTAGCAACGGATTTTCTGTACTTATGTGTAAACATCTGTTATTCTTTATAGCCAACCAATTTTTTAGTATAAATATATTTTTTTCTTTCAACAGCTATAATGTTATCATGAACTATAGTTTGATGCTCAACAACCAGGATACACTAAAACTTTCTCAACATGAGCTCGATCTTCATGTCAGAAAAGAGAGTTGGTGGATCAATAAGACATTAAACACTTAGTCTACCTCCAATCTATTATCAAAGAGACATTACGCTATACACACCTACACAATGCTGGAAATAATTTAAAGATTGAGTCGTTTATTTAAAAAAAAACAATCAATCATTTATTACATAGTATAAATTCAAATATAATTTTGAGACTTGGGGATGCTACACGTAATAGTAGCTAGGAGCATAATAAGATGTTTGTCTAGTATGATAGCCATTTGTTAATTAAAACTTTCACATAGTTTAACTTCTAACTTGTGTAGGTTTTTGTTTATTTTTTAAATCATATGTTTATTTAAGTTGATTAATGCATCAATGTATACCATTTATATATGCATATTTTTCAGATTAGTATAACATTAAAAAATTGGTGTTTGTGAAGGAACTTGATCATGTAAAAGAAATTGAAACTTTTCAAGGGTCCTTGCTTGTATAGGAGGAGGTATTCTTCTAAATATTGTTTTCCCCACAGTCAACAATTAATTTTTAAGATGATGGACAATTAAATATTTTACTATTCTTCACTTTGACATAGGTAGAACTAATGACCTGCATTATGATTTTTTTTGTCAAACAAATTACATCTATCACTAGGGTTCTTAAAGTTTTCAGTTTTATTCTTCTTGGCAGCACATTCAAGAAGAAGTTAAGGCCGATAAGAAGATGTAAAAGTTTGCACACATGACCGTGAGAACAATGAATGTGAGTTTATATGAAGCAAAACAAGTACGTTTGGAGCCGAGAAATTAAAAGCGTCCCAAGAACAACATATGTCATTTGGACCTAACTCTCCACTAACTCACTCATTTCTTTCTTTTTAACTGTGTATTTTATCGAATCTGAAGCTATAATTATGGTACATTTTACTGGTTTGCAATTCTCAATTTTTTTGTTCAAGTCCTTGAGAGGGCTAATCAATTTTAGGGTGGCATACCTTCATATAGAAAGTACTTGCTCCGTATTATATTTTAATTTTTTTGAAGCTTTTTTATCTTATAAATGTATATAAGCAAATTTTAGAAATCCTTGAATATACATGTTTTAAGGAAACGGGTAAGCATGTCTTAAAATTTATGTATACAGCAAATTATCACGTTACAGTACCCGACCACCGGACGGGTATAAAACTAGTTGTATAAGATACAAGTCACAAACTAAGTTAAACATACACCAAAGTTTTTAATGTAATAATAGTTACAATCTAATAATTGTAGTTCCCAAAAGAAAGACTATATTCATATACTTTAGAACTTTGAGTGTAGATAGTTATTGTTGAAAATTCATTTATTTATGGTTTTCCATATGAACCGCAGAGTTGCCAACACTATCATTTGCAACATGTTTATATTTTTTTGAACTTGGATCCCAACAGTGTTGTTGAAAATTATAGGTTTGTAACACCTTTTTCGTCTGGTTACCACAACCTGGACCATAAGTGTATTTTGCTCCATAGGAAGACAAATGATCAGCACATTCGTTCGCTCCACCAGAGCAGAAAGCGAGTGGTCTACACGTTTGTTCGCCCCACCACAGTTTACACATGCTGAAGAAGAAACAGTTAATATTTCTTTATAGTAACACCAATCTTGTAAGAATTCTATTTAAACTGACTCTCTATCGAAAGCAATTAACATTTAGTGCTATCCAATTAATCTAATAATGTGAACAAATGTCTCATTTAAACGATACCCGAAGGGGAAGAACAATAAATATCCAGAACCGTCTTCCATCCAAGCCTATTTATCCTTGGCAGGTCATGTTGAATAGATGGGAGTGGAAAATATTCATGACACATTGACACCTGTATTTATATGTGAATGAAACAAACTGACGGTTATACTAACCATAACCAAAACTGTCTTATTGATTTCATGTGTCTAAATAACATTAATCAGATAACAGTATAACCCTACTTTAAACGACGTTATAACTTCACTGCACAAGGTACAAGTCAATATAATAGTATCGCTTCGGTAAACCCAAATATATATTCATTGATATGTAAACACAGCAAGTAATCCTGCTAGGACAACCCTTAGTAGGCCTGAAACAATATAACACTTGTAAACAAAAGAAAAACAGATAAAACTCATATTAAATCCCTAGTTGGATATCCTCTTTGCGTTCGGTAACAATACAAAGAACAAAAGAAGCATCTTTGCGTGTACCATTATACAATTGTGTCTCTTTGTTTTATATGCTATCAGATGTTTGATACTTTGATTGGACTTATAGACCAATACGAGCATGAAAATATTATACGCAAATAAGGTATTTTCTTAGCAATGTATGAGTGCAAAACATATACCCGAATATGTTTTGTGTAGTGTTTAATATAGGTAAGGTTTTTTATATTACCATTGGACATAAGGCTGATACGCCAAATCTTTTATAAAGGCGTAATCGGACCCATAAACTCTATAACCTGAAAAAAATATACGAATTGAGAACTCAAATATGGGGATTGACTTCTGTCCTTCACCTCAGCTTTAACCCCATGACCAGGGTACCCCCCCAACCCACCTTTTCGGCTACCTTAGTCATACTAAGGATTCTTATAGGGAGCCATTATGATCATACAGGTATCCAACAGGTTTTCCAGGAGATGTGTAACTTGCTATGGGATCCTTGTTCAGATATCATGTGCAAATCAGATTTCATATATATTCCAACAAAATCCATATATAAAGGAACAATGAGCTGCACAGGTTCGAACATATCGATTCACACTTTACACATAAGAAGACCAAGCAACCTAAGGTTACCAGATGCAACAAAACTGTGGTCCATAATATCATTCAACGAGTTCAGATTCAACCCATATATATGATAACACAGAACACAAGTCTATCGGTCTGCCATATACCTGTCATCAGTACATGAAGCCCCATCAGCATAGAATTCAGCATAGAATTGCTAAAACTTAACCCATTTATATGAAAACAAGTCACGTAAACAGGCTAATCCGGTAACTAAGAATACAGGGAAAATGTATGATAAGCAGCAAAAAAATAAACAGTGTCATATGGATTAGATGGGAGAAAAGTTGTATAGCATGTATTTAAATGCTTACATCCTAAATCATCTTATCATTTTATTAAAAAGCTTCTTATATTATTATCTAATTACAAAGATTCCTTAATCATATTTAACACATTAATTAATTAATTAATTAAATACATAATCAAAAAAAAGGACAAAAAGGTGACGGTTTTACCCCACCCACCCCTTTGTCACCTCTACATCAGCAGGCATAATTAAACATTAGACGAGATTAGGTTCTAGGAATTTTTCTTTAAAACTGTCAACCATCTCTAGAATATCCTCTAGCAAGACTAAAAAGTGATGGTGGATCAGCAAGACCCGTTAGGCCGATACCCCACCCGCCCATGTTGTCATCTCTACGTCAGCAGTAGGCAAACCAAGCATTAAATTATATATATTCTAGAAAATTGTTTAAAATATCATCAATCACCTATAATATACTCCAGCAAAGACAAAATAGAAAAACAAAAGTCAAAGAGGGACAAACCAGCATTATTGTAGAAATTATAGGGTGTGTGAGTTAGCAGCGTTATGAGTTTGTAAAGGTATAACAGGTTAACAGGTCATTCTTACATTGATGTAATCCTAGAGAAAAAAAAAAGGAAATTGACTCGGTTCTAAAATAGATTGGTCTGGAATACCCTTGCAAAAAAGACTAGAGAAGACAATTTGAACCCGCTAATATAAAAGTAAACCAATTCTGATCATTAACCGATGACAGGTCAAAAGAGTAATACTTAGTTGAAAAGAGTAAATGTCAAACGGTTTGAAGGCACTCAAGGTACATTGATACCACTGTTTAGAACGTCCTAAATTGCATTTTTAATAACAATAGTATGTTATCTTAATAAATAAATGAAAAAAGATGAGGAAAAATAGTTATAAGGTTGGTATACACACCTTGAGCTCACTTGGTGGTAGGGAGGTAAACCCGAATAAATTTTTGTTTGTAAGTTTCTTCCTACATGTAGGGCATTTATGCTGAGCCCTTATTGCTGCAGTGATGCACGCCTTGCAAAATATGTGACCACACTTTGTGGCTACTTCCTCAATTAATGGATCCATACAAACAGGACAGCTGAAGGTTGGTTCCGTTGGTTGTGGTGGTGGTGGTGGCAGCAGCGGCGCAATGTGCTGTGCTCTATCACTCTGTGATTACAAAACAGAAAACAAGTACTTTTTAACTTGTGTAGTTATGTTCACTTGCTTGCCATAAGGTCATAATAAATAAAATATAAAAACAAAACAATGTTAACACTCCTGCGACAAAACTGACACTCGTAAAGAATGAAGCTGCAAGCAACAAGTTGCCAAATTCAGAAATTTGAACTTGAGATATTCAAAGATGAACTTTGCTCTCTCCCTCTGCAATTACACAACAGAAAAAAAAGATTTTTTAACTTGTGTAGTTATGTTCACTTGCTTAACATAAGGTCACAACAAATAAAATATTTAATACTTAACAATTTTAATATGCCTGCAACAAAATTGACACTTGTAAAGAGTGAAGCTGCATGCAACAGGTTGCTGAATTCAGAAATCTAGACTTAAGATATTCAACGATGTGAAACCGGCTACTAGGTGGGTTGGGTCGCGTTATGATCTATTTATCTCTAACAAGTAAAACGAAATGAATGGGTCAAAGTTTGCAGAAAGAGTAATTTAATGCATAAAGTCTATTACATCATATAATTCAAAAAATTATACTACATCAACAGACTAATTATTATAAAAAACATAAATAAAAATATATATATATCACAATAACTGTTTTGCATCTAACCGTTCAAAGATCACCCAATCTGATTCAAAGGACCTACCACTCAACACATCCATTTTTCCACCACTGGGATGTACATAAAAGGAGACCCAGGTTTGAAGCTATAGGGCTCATAAAAGCTGGACTTTCGATCTATATCCTAATCCTAGCAAAAGGTTGATTCTTGATAATCGATACATAAGAAGTTGTAGTCGGTCAGGAAAAATAAAAACTAACTAAAACTCATAGCTTGCTAACTATTTTCAAACACAGAATTATAGAAAGAAAAATGATATAAAAAATATTATTACCATAGAGCCACTACTTCCATCCAAATTTACATAGAGTTCAAATTGATGATTGGTGGATTTGGATGACCTCTTCTACGCTTCTTTGCCTGGATAAGACCAAGCCTAATAGCAACTTCTTCTGCCATACACATCACATTAATTATTGTGTTATAAGGCATAGGATGATATGACATTATCTAACAATCAAATCCCTCAAAATATAACAGAAAATTCTCTTGAATTCTCAATTGATTATATCATTAAAACCTATATCTGTATGTTTGAAGGTGTGCAACACCTTCAATAAAATCTAATGAACCATTTACTATTACATATGCCCTTCACCATAAACTTATAAGCACTTATGTTTTGCCCATAACCAATAGCCACCATATAACCAAATGATAATGCATTAGCAAGGGTGGAAATTACTGAAATGAGATATATATCCTGGCTTTCATACAATATCATAAGTATGTATCCAACAGAAGGCATCGCTTCAAGCTATAATCTGCAAAAGGGATTAATTTTGGAAAATTGGCAGCTTACACTTGGGATTCAATCACACATGCTCAACCATGATACAGATTGACTGACTGATATACCTTTTGCTTTTGTTTTAAAATGCCATGATATGTCAGAAGAATTGACATGAAATCGAAGCAAGTTTTCTGTATTTATCAAAGATACATCCACGGGCCAGTAACATACTAAAAAGTTTATCTAAATACGCATTTAAATATGAACTGATGTTCAGAAAGAAAAGTAGCTATAATAGTGTCATGAAGTGAATATAGGTGAGCATGAATGAGCAAATTTTGGAGATCGTAGTCTTACCAGCCTCCACATCAACCAACAATGTCCTTCGTGATTTATTTTTAGCCTGAAGACAAAGTACAAGTTAATGATGTGAACCCAAACAATATAAGTAGATAAACAAACAACATGTTCCTCTGGAATATAAAATTTACTTCTTCAAATGCTCTGAGTGATGATATAACTATATCATCATCCAACTCCCCAGCATCAATTGGTGCAGGTTGTGTGGATCCAGCTGGCTGATGAACTTGACCACCCTGATCCACCGAAAGGGCAGGCCCTCCTGCTTGCTCCAGGTTTTCAACTGGATGAACATTAAGATCCAACACTTCTCTCCTTCTCCTACCATTTCTTGCATACCTCCTAGGTCGTCCCTGAGTACTCATTGCTTATTTTTCTAGCAGGAAAAGACGTCTATGTCAAATCTTCAAGCAAAATAAAGCATCCACTACTGAAAATCTAACAACATGTGTTTGATCTTTGATAAACTATTGTCAAATAGCATTGTTAAAACTACAAACAAAGCCTCGACCCAATTAAAGATTCTGCTCGCTATTTAACGATTTGAAATATTGTTCAATAGTGGGACTAGAAGCTGTATGCATTTCAACTTATGAGACAATTCACTACCCTTGGCAACCAGTGGTCGAAATTAACATCAATGTGACTCTAGAACTCGTCTATTTTACTGACCAACATAGAGCTCATATTAAGAACTCAGCAGCTGAGTTCAGCAAGTTTCTTCTACCAGAAGATTATAAATGTTTTAGATAGAGTAACATATGATAAATTCTGATACACATCTAAAGGCAAACAAACGAAATCATCAACACATCCAGAGTCCTCAAATTAAGCATAATCTCAGCCAATTTAACTGTAAAAGCTATCAGTCTATAACACATAATGACAGAGGTTTCTACTTTCTAACATAAACCTAGAAACGAAAACTCTACGATCATGAATGAATGTAAAATTGATTACACACATTCAACAAAAACGAAGAGAAACTAACCAAAGTTCGTACGAGAACAAGATGACATCTACAAATAACCTTCAAAACGCAGTAAACAGATTAAAACATAAACATCAAGTGATTGATCACGATGACGATCGAAAACTTGATTGAAGTTTGCAAATGCGATGAAATTAAACCTACCTGTTGCTATTCTCCGAGCGACATCGATCCTAAAGTGATAGAATGATAATATAGGTGGAGAATGTGAAAGTATTCATAGTTTTATACACTGCCAGGGTTTGTGAAGAAGAATGGAGGGAGTATTTGAAGAACATAAACCTGATGATTTTCGCATCAACGGTAGGGTCGGTGTCTAACGAAAACGCTCATAATCCGTATCAAACATACAAAAAACTTGTTTAACTACTTGCATATATTATGCGCATAACATTTTTATATGTTTTTACAAACCAAAAATATGAAATAATACAGTCTAACGTCCTGATTTTAATTAAAATGTATAAAACTAAAAAATATTTTTTTATTAAACAGGTTTAATCGTGTTATAAACAGATCGTGATTTGCCAGCCCTACCTAAAACATCAAATTAATTCATTAAAATCACTATTGCCTAGTGACGTACGAATTTTTTTTCGAAGACCTGTCAGCATAGTGCCCCCATGTTCTGTTCTCAAGTAATGGAGATGATCGGGTGGGTCATCCGTTAGTGATCCAATTAGTCTTTAAAAAGATTTTTATTTTATTTTTTGTTAAAATCACTATTGCCTAGTGATCTAACGGTATGATATTTATTCTCTATAAAATAATGTGATTTAAATTTATAAAACTGTAAGATATGTGGTATAGTTATAAAATATTTGTTCAAAAATTTTTATTAAAATCTTATTGTTAACATACTTTGTTCGAAGAATGATTAAAAACGTGTTCCGCTTTCTCGAAAACTTTTAGGTTGAGGTGTTCGGTACCTTTTAAGATCCGACTAAAGAGTAACTTAACTAGAAAAAAATATAACTTTGTATCTTTTTATTTGAAAGTGACTTAAAATGGAAATAGTCTTTTTATCTCTATCCTTTCAACAGATTGAATCTCTCTCAAATTCCCAATGATGTTTTAATTTGGAGATAAAGTAAGAACGATGTTGATGTACTCTTCTATTTGGAAATTTGGATGATTCGAAGAACTTAGAATTCTTTAATCATTAGCAAGGAGTCTCTAACAACGACGGATGATATCATGTTTTGCATTTTTATTAGATTAGTAGTAGATCCAAGCTGTGAATTTTGTTTGGTCAGAGTGGTGTTGTTCACTCTCATATTTCTGTAATTCTAAAGGAGACACAGTGAGCAAGTTGTTGGAGTCGATTGCATTATTTCGAGGCAACAATAAGTTAGAAAAATTAATCCTTGCAGTTGTTTTGATCATGTTGTGGTTCATCTGGAGAAGGAGGAGGAACGAATCAAACTTTAACTCGAGGCAAAGAAATGTGGATACGATATCTGGCGACATCATGTCAAAGTCTTTCCTTCGGATAAAAAATAGAGGGAAAATGTCGGATTGGATTGAGAAAATGGAAAGTATGGTTAATGTTTTTCTTCTTTTTTGTTGTAATGTACTATTTATCTCCTCTCAGTTTAAGATTTTGTCTTTATGATATGTTCAATGTATGCCCGCCAAAAAGAAAAGTTGCATAATGCCTCGTATGAGACATGCATACCCGAACCCTCTCTAGATCAGCCCGAGCCCTTTTCTAGACCGGCCCTTGGAGGGGTTGGGTGACACGCGGCAACTCACTAGCATCAACATCATGCAAATCCATTGCAACAAAATGAAAGAATATCTACTGGTTTTGTTACAACCAAATATATAAACTCAAAGTCACTCATCAACTCCTCATGATCTTATAAACCCAATTACATCCACAATAACAAAATCACACTTACAAATTTCAAATAAAAGAATCCATTTTCATGTATGCATAGATGAGCCCTTTAGAGCTATTCACAAATCTTCCAAAATCTGAAAAATCTTCCCTCTCTTCTACCACGGGAAGCAGCAGCATTGCTTCACAAGAAACCAATATAATGTGTTACAATCTTTGTAATGTATACAGAAATTTAGTTAAAAGAATATAAATTAAGAAATGATGATACCTTGTTGGGTTTTTGGTTTCTGGGAATATTGTAATTTGGTCTTGCATCCGGCCCGGATGGCATTGGTGAACCGGTTACACGTTCCTCACGCACCTGGTTGAAGATATGAGTATAGTTGTCTCCTGATGATGGGTTGCTTTCATCCCACTCTCCGAATCTTGGAACCGCAGCTCCTCTATCGGGCTGAGGGTGAAAACGTAATGCAGGGAAATTTTAGTACTAAGTATAATAAGAAGAGTACGAGATGTTAAATCAATAATTGACCAGTTACTTATGAATGTGTTGACATGGGTTTTGTAGTAATTTTTAACAGATCAAAAAATAGAAAATATATTTAAAGGAAATAAGTTAGACATATATAACTGATGTAAACCTCATAGATCAATTCTATTCAAAATTATATATTTGTTGTTATAATATAACTATTGTAACCATATCTGACACAAATTTTTTTTTTTTAAATAAAAGTTTTGGAAAATTGTTTTAAATTACACTTTCTGACCCGTTACCCAATTTCCCGCCCTAACCATCCCCTTTGCCAGCTCTATATAAAAATCTAAAACTATATACATGCACATATGTTTGTGTGTGGCAGATCAAATGATCTACGTTTTGACCAACAAAAAGCTACATTTGACTTCTGAAGTCAAACAAACTGGATTTTAACTTGAAATTGGTATGAATTTGTTACAAGAAACTGATGGTTGCATCTAACTTCGGAACACATTCTCCACTATAGATAACTATTTTTATAAAATTTTGACACAAAATTACCGTAATATTTTGAACTTTAAAATCATAGGGTTGACCTCAAAAGTCAAAGTACATAACAGAAAACTTACCGAGTCATTGCCTCGAGTTGGCTTCATTCTTGATCGGGCCGGGGTACCATGACTACTATCATAAGAATTTTTCCTTCCCAAACCGGGGACGCGCTACCCTTCCCGGTGACCTTTGCCTGATAATGTGGGTGCAGCGGTGACCGGTCAAAGCTACTGTCAGACCCCATACTATGCTTCGCAGGACGGCCTACAGCCGCTCCTTGACCGCCACGTTGATGGGCTGAGCCACCAGAAATTCTCCTCCCTGGGTTATCATTAGGTGGTGGATACTCATTGTCTTCCCGGGTAACCCGATGGTCAGGAGCGGGCCGAACGGCCCGCTTGTGGATGGGCTCATCCGGTTCAGTGTAGGGTCTGGGCCGGGGAGCGGGTGGTGGTGGGCTTCTATCAGCAAACATTTCAGGGTTCTCTTGTGGGTCGTTTGGGTTGATCATTTGTCCACCTGATTTACCTTTTCGGGCCTTGTCGAAATAAACTGTATAAGGAACATCATCTTCACCCCAGTTGCCAAATTTTGGTACTGTTGGACGCTGCTGCACATAGTTAACAATGTTAAAGTAAATAATACAGTTACATATTGAGAGATTACTTTTCAAAACCAATATTTGTTACGAAATCATCGTTTAAATTTTAAGTGTAATACATAAAGCGACACACGACCTTTCTTTCTCTCCAACGTCATATCAATGTGATAGGTCATAAACTCATAGGTATAAATGCATTATGTGATTTTTGAGGTTCTTGATGTAATATTATACCTGAAAATAATGTGTACATATACAATGATAAATTTGTATTAATACTATAAACATATAGATATTATTTTGAGAACTCAAGCTAGATATTATTTTTTTATTCTTTTATCATACAAAAGAATTAGATGAAATTTATTCAAATGAAAAAAGTGCCGTCAATGAAAAAATTTTAGATGAATCTTATTCACATGTTGGTAGCGGAAAAAAGTGGAGTCAAAGAAAAGGCTTTTAAAAGAGACTCCTCAACCCAAATTTTACAACTTAATTTTAAAAGTTTTTTAAATATAAAGGTAGGGATGAAAATTAAACACAAACTTAACATACGATTTCCGAACATTTGGGAAAAGCATTTACTATATAGGTATGAGGCTAATATGTGATTAGTTTAAATAATTCTATGGGTGTGGAACTACTATGTTATTGTGCGATACTTAGCTTGATTACCCAAAAGGCCAAAACATACATATCCATTTGCTTGAACCCTACATGTAAACTTATTACTTCTATTTCTATTTTCTTTTGTTCTTGGGTTGTTGAGTAATCTACTAATCCACTCGTTTTATATTTCTAATTTTTTTGGTAATAAAATTATATAAAAACTAAAAAGTAAAAATAGTAAGAATTATATTTGAGAATCACAACATGTATTTTTCAACAAACTAACGGCGTATTTGATCCCACACGTATTTTTGATACTTGACGGGCGATGAGTAATTGAGCATGTGGTATGGACCGATTTAACAACTAGATAATGGAACTAGATAATGGACCTAGAGACCTTGCTTTCATTATATAAGCTATATGAACAACTATGCTTATTTAAACAAACAAATAAAGTAAACAAACAAACAAAAAAACACTCGAATTCAAGTCTAGTTTACAAACTAACGGTAAGGGGTGTTTTGATGCATTTTAACTTATTATTAGTTTTGAGTGTTTGGGTAAAAGTGACATAATACTGATCTTTTGATTATCGTTATTAAGATGTAAAATTACCTATAAATCCTTAACCTCAATCTACTAATCATCTAATGGTATTGGTTGACTAAACATGGTTGCAAGTTGCAACCTATCAACCATACCTACTCAAAGGGTCTGGGCTTGAAAATCTATTTCTGTTCTCATTTCATACTACTGTCAACCCGTAGTCTTGCTACCGATTCAAACCAAAAACTAATCCAAACAGACTATCAAAGTTTCGATATTCAATTTCAAAACACACATTCAAACACCATGAACCATAGAACGCCCCTACTTCAAGATTCTAGACCGTTAAACTTCCTCAAATGCGACCATTTTGGCTCCAAACAACTAGACGATCATAATTATTGAAATGTGAAATATTCTCTTGAAGAATCCGCACATTATGGGTTAAAAACATAAAAATTCAAACCTAATTCCCGTCCTTGTTAGTAAACCTAAATCTTGCTTCAAACATGTTCGAGTTGTACATTAATGTTCTAATAAACCATATATCAGTTCGATTACGCAACATATATATAGTCAACGAAAGTCAACTTCATCAATAACATCTTCAAGAAATCATCAACCTTTCAATCATCAATACAATCTCAGATCTAAGTAGCATTTTGAAGTAATTCATAATCATATCAAGAGATTAAAACAATTATATTAATTTCATCAGCAACATTGACACTACCTCAAATCAAGTCAACTCTTGACTTTTAATCCCCAAATTGGATATTTTCCATGATCAAAATAGCACCCCAATTGAAATTATTGCAAGAGGGAGTACTAAATTCAAGATTATTATCGATTTCTGAACAAAAAACACAATTCAAACAGATTCATCAAGAACTTATGTTGACTAATTGACTTCTTGCAATACCTTGAAAGATAACAATTCCCAAAATACGTTAATTGAATGATTAGTAGTAGCATGTAGACCGCATAATCAGGTCAATAAACGCAAATTTAATGAAATTAAGCACAAAATCAACCTAAAAACGCAATTCGAACAACACCCATTTCAATTTCAAGAAGATTAACGTACCGCCATGGCTAATCAGGCGAAAGCTTGAAGAAATCAGATTCAGAAATTGCAGAGCACGATGATTCTTCAGCAATTGAAAACAAAAACTCACGAAATTGAGATCTTAATTTAGCATTTGAAACTTGAAATTGAAGCTCTCAAGTTCATCGATTATATGTGTTTTGTGTGTGTGATATATATATATATGATAATGGAGGAATGAAGAAGAAGCAGTCTTGAAGGAAGAAGAAGATGGTTTATCAACCGTTGACCGGCGCCACCGGTCATATTTGACCATTACATAACCACGAGGGGCACATATTGTATTTTCTTAAACGTATTTTATTATTAAAATAACAAAAAATAAAAGTATATAACCGTTTGAATTTACTATGTAAAAACATTTACAACTTATTTCTCAATTTTTTATATAATTATATTAAAAATTATTTTTTTTTCAATTAAATAATATTTTTTATATTTTTATTATTATTTTTTTTCTCTCATTCACTCACAACCACTTAAAATATATTAAAAACGTTATAGGGTTTTAAACATTATTTCCCAAAAATACAGATCGAACATTAAATTTTCCATATTTTTCACTCACAACCACTTATAACCATATCATATAATATAAGAAATACACTCACATAAATTTAGGAAACAAACATAACGCTTTAATAACTCTTTTTTTTAGCTGTTTTTTTAGTTTTATACATTTAAAAAATCTAATTATTTCAAGGTCAACCACTTGAATATATCACCTCTAATATTTTAGCCTATGGCTGTTTTCTAGAAAAAGATGGTTTTCTAAAACAAACAAATCCAAGATTAAGATTAGTATTCATAAAAAGTAATGTATATATTTGCTGCCTTTACTAGGGTTCTTGACACCATTTAGACGAATATGAGGTCACTTCTGGTTGAGAGGTGTTGTCTAGTTACATAGATAACCGTTAATTTTATAATAGTGAGAAACTCGTTGATAAGATTTTGTTGTAAGAATACGTATGTCTTTTTAGAAGAGTGGTAAGTAAATAGAGCAAAAGAGTTGGAAAATATTCAATATCTTCAGTACCACAATCATCTGTTCAATTTATCCAGCTAAAGCCTAGATGACCGTGTTATGTCTATTAGTGTGATCACGTGAAAAAATGAAAAGACTAAACGATCAAGTGACACATGGTATACTTTTGTCATGTATTTAACAACTAACACTTTAAATTTCAAACTTAAGAGTACTGCATTTGAGCAATTGTCTCCTTCCTTTGCTATAAAATGTTTGTGCATCGTCTTATTTGCTCACGTGTGCTTGATATATGCTTGCTTAATGTAGTATTTATTAAGATGAGGTTTCAATATCTATCTATATAAAAACAAACTTTTAGCTACAACGAAAATGTTCACATTTTAAATTAAAGCAATTAAAGTTTATTTCTTTATAATTTGACCACCTCTATTTTATACGTGTAATAGCAGTCTACATATACTATAACAGTTCGCAAAGTATGTGAATTGGTTAGTGAAATGGTTAAAAATAAATAGAAAATGATCAATCATGTACACCCATTTAATTCCTTTTGAGGTTTTAAGATTAAAAATATAAATTTATTTTTAGAATTAATTTTTTCATAATTTGTTTTTCTCCTGTAAGTTTTAAAATATAATATTATTTAAAAATACATCATTGTGACGTGTTTATTTTTCTTTACGTGTCGATGTAAGTTTCGTTCGAACCGACCCTGATATAATATGATGTTATTTTAGATTTTATCTGCACATTCTAATGCTTTCTTAGTTTCCAATATGTCATTGCGACACGGTATAACTTATACGTACATTTCTATATAATAAACATTACTTGTTTTTTTAAGGCTCACACGTTTACACTTTTAAACTACACCGTATTTTTGTGACCAGACTTGAACGTACAAGAATATATTAAAACATTTTCATACCATTTGAGGTCAATAGATTTATTTTGAAAGTTTTTATAACGGCTCTAACCATGTTTACTTTTATCTAAACGTTTTAATTACATAACTGTTTGAAATGATCTTCACTATAAGAGGCATAACATCTAAGATGTGGACTTTTAGCGTGTCTTTTAAAAGTTAAATATAATTTTTCAATATAATTTTTCAATATAATATTATTTTTTGTTTAATTTTGTCAATAGACGTCTTCATGAAGTATAATAACTTAATAAGGAGAGCCACCAACCGACTCCAACCGCTTTAATTGTTATTGGCCATACCAGCTGTCGTGTACTAATCACAAAGTTCAAAAATTTCAAGTTGGGGACTAATTTGTAAAATTCTATATAATGTTGCACCAAAAAAATATCTTATACTTCTTGTCTAGCATTTTGTTATACTTTAATGAGTAATTAAATCCTATTGCCGTTTAAAATAATAATTGCACCAAAGTCCACCAAAGTCTTATGTTTTTGTCCGTATGGGATTGTCTTTATATGAGGGACTGATGGCATCGTGGTATATAAGGTCTCATTTTGTGTTCAAGTCTCTTTTGAATGATATATTTAACATAAAACTTTATTTAACCAACCCACACGCTCAAAGTTAAGTCAAGGTTTTCAATGTGAAAATCACAAAAATAGTTTTTTTTCTACGACAAAGTGGTTTATTATTATTACATTAAAACTAAAACCTGTAAATCTAAGTGTATTAGAAGATTTTTTTTGTGTTATTGAATCATCAAACCTAATGGTATAAAACTAGTTACTTTTTGACATGATTATAAAAGGTATGTCATAAAGTTTTTATTAATCCCTTACTTAATAAATGATTTTACCTTTTAGACCATGAGACCATGTCACCACCAAAATGCTTCTTCTAATTTTTTCATGCCCGAGCACTAATGACACGGATTTCAGAATTTGCGGATGTAACCGCTCTAACAACATGTATATGGATCCTATAAAATTATTGATAATTCGAACTTTTTGGTAAATCAAATATACTCAATTTCCTATTTTATGAAATTTTTTATGGATTTAAATATATATTCATTCTTACATTATCTTCAAGTTGATTTTGATTATATAAAATATGTCATCTATATAAAATTGTCAACTTTTTTTAAGATAACAAACTATCAAGATTTTGAGATTTAAAATCCCTCTTTTTTATATTTATTGATACATCTTTTACCTGTTACCATGTAAACGACCAAGACACACATTAACCATTTCACATTTATACAACAAAGACACATTAACCGATTCACATTCATGAAATTGTCATTGTATTTTTATTTTTCATTGCTATGTGTAATAAAAATACTTCAATTGTGTATTTTGTACATATTATAGAATTATATAATTTTTATTATACACACATGTGTAATATACGAGTTTATTACCTAGTAATATAACATTTGGAGTTGAAACTACGCACGTGGATGAATTTTCTAGTATCTAGATATCATAAGCTAAAATACGACTCCAACCACAATATTTATTATGGTGATGTTAGACTGCATACTTTTATGCATGAATCCACACATATGTTAAGTGTTAATGAAAAAGTTTAAAAAACAAAAACAAAAAGATACGCGCGCGCGCACGCGCACACACACACATATATATATATATTAGGATCATTTACAATTAAACAAGCATTTATGACGATCCCCACCGATACCTCTCATCTATGCAACCTTCCGGCCCCCCAACCATACTATTATTACACACCACCACCAATCGTCACCGCCTACAACACCCACAGTGGTCTCGTCTCCCAATACTAATTATTAACACCATTGCGTACCATACCATCGCCTCCTAACACTAATTAACACTATTGCCATCACACAATCGTCTCCTAACACTAGTTAACATCATTGCCACCATATTATCACTGAACACCAACACTTAAAAATTTATATTTTTTCTCCGTGGAAAACAATTACAAATTTTCAAATAGTTTAATAGAGTAAGAAAATGTAAAATTTCACCAAGTTGTCGGGTCGTGATTCATTAAATGATTATAGAATGATACCAATCATCATGAAGATATGTATTTAAGGTTTTTTTAATAATCACAAATACATTTATTAAGTTTATATACGTCATTACTTTAATGTTATGAGCTGGAATGACATCACAGCTCCATATACTTAATCGTTTGATCATTGTTTATATGCATGTGTGTAATTTATATTCAATAAAACTCTCTTCATTTTCAAACGTCAACCGATACGTCCAATTGCCCATCGCTTTAATAATAGTCATATCCTAGTAGCATTGATAAAATAACCTGTGACTTTAACTTGCTCGTAATTCAGCTTAAACTAGTTGAGTCGTATACATAAAATCGAGTTTAAGTTAAATGTAACTCGCTTGAATAAATTTCCAGTCATTAAAATTTTGTTCTATATGGTAGTGTTGTATTATACTACTTGAGATTGTATAACTACCTATTGTTGTTAAAGTTGTTATTTGAGATTTATTTAGAAAAAAATACACATAAAAAAAAAACGACCCAACTTGCTAGCCTATATGCTGGCTCTAGTTAAATACAAGTTCAACTTTAAGATCCGATTAACACGACTATGAGCTCGAGTCCAAGTTAATGTTGGCTCAACCCGGCTCTCTGGTTGAACAAATCTAGTCATGTATTTACAAAATAATAATATATATGATTTCATAACTACGAAAGGATTATGAGACTCGCCGTTGAAAAGAGCCTTATTATTGTAAATCGTAAATAAAACATAAATATTAAATAAAAATGGATAGATGAAAGAAAACACTATTAGTATACGAAATGTATATATTTTTATACTAGGTTAGGAAGCTATGTGTTACAAGGGTTTAAAAATCATTAGGACTTATTAATATTTGTATGTTACATGTCATTAGCAATTAATAAAATAATAATAAAAAAATTAAAAAATTATAAATAACAAATGAAAAAATAAATTATAAATTATAAAATTATATTTTAAGATAGAATAAAATAAAATATTATAAATTAAAAAAGATTATACTTTAGATATATATTTAATTAATTTACTTATTTAAAATCAATTTTATTTAGTAGGAGAGAGACGGAACCATAAATTTATGTTTTTAGATATATATTTAATTGGTTGTATTAGATAGTATAGAAACTATAGATACTTAAAATTGATGATACCACAAGTGTGAAAAAAGTTTTTGACCGATACAAATATGAATTGTCAATCAAAATTCATATCATTTACTCTTCAAATTTTGACGATGGTCATGGAAACGTGGTTGGCACTCGTAATTAATGTACACACACAAAGTGCACGAAGACTTTGTCAATCATTCAAGAACGACATTTATTTTCCTTTTTATTCGACTCCTACTTATTTAGTTGATAAAAAATATTCTTGAGCCTTTTGTAATTTATTATTTTTCAAACACATTATTTAAGTATTTGAAATGAATATTGAAGTTGTTAAAATAAAACCAATAGAAAGTGTTAATAAAGCTTATTTTTTGTATTGCCGTAAGCATTGCATTATCTTGATATATTCGATGTTTTGATATATTAAACATCTTCGTTATTTAATTATAATGATAGAATAAATTATAGATGTTAGATTAAATTATGTTATATACAATGGTTAGCATCGATAAAAAATATATCAAATATAAATAGTAAATTATAAATTTATAAAAATAAATTATCGCATAAGTACACAATAACATGTTAACACCATAGTATAAGGGCATACATGCAACATATGTTATAGCCCCGACCTCGGGTTTTGATAACATTGAAGTTTATCTTAACAATGTTTTGTTTTAGATTATATTTGTACTTTATAATTAAAATTTAGGTGGTTAAGAAAAGCACGTCATCGGGGTGTAAGATTGTAAGACATTTAAAAAGCAACAACTTTTGTAAGCGTGCTTAGCATACATTATAAACAAATATCTTTCAGGGGTTTTAGACATGATTAAACATGTTCCGGACAGGTTTAGATGTTTCGGACCAGACTTATATGTTTCAAATCAATTTTGGCCGGAATCCTTACATAGTCACATGAGTGCCTTGATGCATCACGCAAGGCGCTAATAGTGATTGTTCGTGTGATGCCTGGGTGCCCAAGGAAGCCCATTTCACGCCTTTGACTACGAAAATTGAATTCGAGAAATCGTCTAGTATTTGAAAATTTTGAAATCGATTAGTATCTTAGGATACTAGCTAGTTTGAGAAGAAATAGTGGTTCATTAAAACAAGAAATAGAAAAGCAATTGCAGAAAGGGATGTCAAATTTAACAGAGAATTTACAGAAGATTTAATTAGAGTCTAACGAAAAAAATATAAAAAAGTTGAAACTGCATAAGCTCATGTTGATTCTATTAAAAAACAATCTGTGCATTTGCTTCTTGAATATGATCAGCTTCTTGAAGATAACCAAACTCTTCAGACTAAAGCTTTAGGTTACAAGGAATGAAGAATCTTTATATCTAACCAATCAAAAACTTTGAGGCAAATTTCAGACCATCTGTTTGACCACTGTTAACTTTTCTCTGTTTGACGCGACCACTTTGTTTTCTCGAGTAATGATGTCTATACGACCCGAGGATGTTCACTTTTGTCGCATGTTTTAACTGATTTCCACATCTTATTGTGGCTTTGGTAGATTAAAAACAACAGCTTGATACAAGTAAACGATCAAAACTACCACTTCGAGGGAGACAATTTTCAGTCTATTTTACCTAAAGTTTTACATCTAGTCATGTAGTGATGTCATCTCAAGATCCAACATTACCAAAACTTTCAAGATTTCTTGATACTCAAAATGGCTCTTATCTTCCATAACAAATGCATGAAGCTTACCATTTACTTCCACAACACTATTACCAGGCACCTTCTTTGTCCCACTTTTCTTCATTGCATTTCTCACATCAGCAACTTCTTCCCACTTTCTTGATTTCGCGTAAAAATTTGAAATCAAAGCGTAAACCCCTGTGTTAACATCCGGGTTCAACTGCAAGATCTTCTTAGTCACCATTTCTCCGATAAGAAACTTACCATGGTTATAACATCCTGACAACAGAGCAACCCAAAAAGCTAACCCTGGTTCAGTTTTCATCGAACCAGTTAAATTGTAAGCTTCTTCGACGTGTCCTCCACGCGCCAAAAGATCAGCCATACAAACATAATGTTTATCAGCTGGCTCAATGTTGTATTCATGAACCATGCGGTTGAACCATAACCTACCTTCTTGTACTAAACCTGCATGACTTAATGCTGACATTAAAGAAGCAAAAGTTGTATCGTCTGGCTTTGAGTTTGCTTCTAACATCTTATGGAACACTGCAAGGGCTTCATTCCCATGCCCATGTACCCCATAACTAGCAATCATCGCGTTCCACATGACTAAATCTTTACATGGCATTTTATCAAAAAGGGTACGCGCGTAAGGAAGTGAACCACATTTTGAGTATGCATCAATCAATGCAGTGACTAGAATTTGATCAAAAGCTAAATTTTTTATCGCATACCCATGTAGTGATCTAGCATGTTTTAAAGATCCGATTTGACAAGAAGCTAAAAGTGCACCAATAATGGAAGCCAAATCTGGTTTTAACCCAAACCTTTGCATCTCTACTAGCAAATCAAACGCATTACCAACCAAGCCATTGTAAGCATAACCAGATATCAACACACTACAAGCAACTACGTTCTTGTATTGCATTGAATTAAACACTCGAGATGCAAGTTGAATGTTTCCGGTTTTAGCATACATGTCAATGAGACTTGTTTGAACTACTACGTCATTGGCGAAAAGATGTCTCCTTATCAAATACCCATGAACAGAAAGACCCAATTTTGCATCTTTAACACTAGCACAAGCCTGAATCAAACCCAAAACTGCAATTCTATCTCCTTCAATGTTCTCCCGTTGCATAGACCGATACACATCTATCGCCACACCACCTCTCCCGCTTTGTGCAAACCCTGTTATCATTGTAGTCCATGATACCACATCTCTTTTCACCATTTTCTCAAACACCTTCATCGCGTCATTCATTCTCCCACATTTCGCGTACAAATTCAACACCGAAGAAGCTACAAACACATCACCTTCATACCCACAATCGATCGCATGCTTTCGAATCTCTTCACCCATTTCCAAGTTCATCAAACTTGTGCAGGCCTTGAGTGCCACTGTAAAAGTGGAGCTATCAGGCTTAACTCCTTCAAGATTCAGCTTACGGTAAAGATTAATCACTTCATCGTGACAACCTTCACGAGAGTATGCGATTATCATAGCATTCCAAACATCTATCTTTCTTTGAGGAATTTTATCAAACATCTTGTGGGCAATGTCAATATCACCAGTTCTTGAATATGATGATATGAGTTGGGTGATGTATCTCCCATTGTTAATGTACCCAGAGATTATTAACAAAGCATGGATCTTTGCGACAGATGAAGTGTCTTTACAAGTTAGGAAAAACGATTTGATTGTCTTTTGGTGAAACATACATGTATGCTTCAAAATCAGTGATTATGAGAACAGATTTTCTTGATGATTGTAAGTGAGAAATGATCTAATCTCCACTGCAACTAGTGTTTATACTTTTGAGCCGATGAATCTCCCACTTCATCGAATCAATCCTTTTTGATTTGCTTGCGCTGAGAATAAGCATACTGTATTTTTTACTGTTTTTTTTTTTTTTTTTTAATGATACTGTACAAAAACTTAACTTTATAGTAGTAATATGGGTTTTTGTTTTAGAAATCTCGAACTTCGTTCGTTTTTTGTTTCATTTTTAAAGCTCAAGTTCGGGCTCAGTTCGTTTATTGTTAAATTATTAGATTTTTTATCGTTTGTAATTATTTTTATACTTATTTATAATCATACTTTTTATATATAATATAATATAATATATAATATTTAATTATTTTTATCATAATAATATATATAATAATATGATTTATGTAAATATAAATTTATATATATTTAATATGTAAATGAAAAATTATATAAACAACAAGCTTGTTTAGGCTCGCGAGCCGGCTTGAGTTATTTGATACGTAAATGAAAAATTATATAAACAAAATTTTGTTCTTACTTTAAATGAGTTGACACGTTAAATAATTTAATGTTATAAAGTCATGTTATAAACGGGTTGATAGGTAGAACTTACAAAATATAACTTTTATCATTGAGTCCTACTACATGTACATCGGTATATTAGTGATGTACATTATATACAACACCTAATACATGTCTCAGTTGTTTCAACCTTTAAACAAATGTTAAATTTTTAGCTTTCTAGTTAAACGAGTTTTTAGTTTTGGCTTTCTAGTTAAACGGGTGTATAAATTTGTATAAAAGAGTTCAAGTTGCAGCTTTCCATGTTTAGCAGACGTTTAACTTTTGGATTTCTCTGTTAAACGGTCACTTAACTTCAGAATTTCTGTTTTAGATGCCCGAATAACGTCAAAATAAGTCAAATTCGTCATTGGTATTTGCATAGGACTTCCTTGTATCTTTTTTGTTTTGTTGGCTTCAATTATCAACCCAAAGGATTAAGAAGATCAGAACCTATATATGTGAATCATACCATATTCAATATTCGAGATTCCTGAATCCTTAATTCCTTCTTTTTCCCAACTTACTAGAGCTGGCAACATTAAACTTCATGTTGCTTTTTATCAAGTCAACACAGGTAAAATATAAATATTTACGTGTTCCTAAAACATGCCAAACGCATCGTAGAAGCCAAGGACGTTGAAAGCCAGCTTAACTTGTATTCAAATGCATAGATTTTGGTTTTCGACTTCCTACGGGTTGATTATGT
The DNA here is from genome assembly GCA_025506505.1 of Flaveria sonorensis. NCBI lineage: Eukaryota > Viridiplantae > Streptophyta > Magnoliopsida > Asterales > Asteraceae > Flaveria > Flaveria sonorensis. Next base: position 60,208,492 of record CM046427.1, read on the forward strand.
GAAATGACAATGTGCTTGTATCATTGAAGAATGAAAGTTGTTATGATGGAAATACGTTTGAATTTACATGATTATTCATTCTTCTGGTGATAGAAGTCCAAAGAAGGGATTTGTTATAGCAGACTGCAATATGTCAACCGCTGACTTGAAAACCGCCATGTCAAACCCATCTCTCGGAAGAAACAAGTACTTGTCCTCTTCAACTCTTTCAAACCCACAAAGCTCAAGAAACTTTACTCCTTGTTCGAATATCCCCACTCTTTCCTGTTCGTTCAATCATGAGTATAACGAAGATTTAGAAACATGAAATCCTCATTGGAAAACGGTTTAAACTAATACAGGTCCAACTTGGTTTAGATTATGTTTTATCTCTAGTGTGGCAAAGGAGCCAACGGTTCTAAAGTCACCCAAAATGTATTTTTAATGCATGGAACTCCTCAATCATTTTATATAAAGAACTAGATTTTACTGAAAAGATGTGATTTACTATTCATATCTGACTTCGTTATTATTTATAATAGAATTAAAATATTTTTGGATAATAAATGTTTTGGGTAAACCCAACATTAATACGAAAGACATATCTTTTTTACCCGAATCCCGTCTTAAACTGAACCCAACCAGCCCCACAGCCCCACCTGCCTGGTTTGTCACTTCTACTTTTGTGGGTCTAGTTCGTATGTTTCTAGCTCGCTTTTGTATTTGAACTCGGTACAATTGTGACTTGGTTGAGCTCGGGTCATTCAACAAAAGACTGACCCGTTTAGAGCCATTTATGAGAAATCAGCAAACTGAAAATCATCCTACACATTGATGCATAATTCCATGAAGTTTCCTAGCATTTTTTTAGAGATTTGTAACAAAGGTGATACCTTAAAAGAGGGGTTACTCAATCGGATCTTCCTGAATTTATCTTCATCAGGATTCGTTACAACATTTCTGACATAAATGAGAAGAGTCTCATAAGCTCTCTTCACTTTGATATCATCATCCTATATTTTGCAAAAAATGAAATATATTTCATTTAGATAATACATTGATAATAATTCAAATTTCAATAATTCAACACCACATAAGAATAAGAATGACACCAAGACTTACCTTATTGTATCGCCTCAGCGACCTTAAACATTCTCTCATGAGATCTAACTTTGTTGTCGAACTAACACCAATCTCAGTAGACATAATAGGCAACATCTGTTTTTCAATAATTTAAATTTTTTATAGTTTGAGCTTAAAAATGAAATTTACAATCTTATACTTCGAAACATGATACTAAAGCATACCTTATTTTCTTGAACTATAGGCGTGCTGGTCTTAAGAGAAGCATGATTTTTTAGATGTAATTCAAGTCCCCCCCTTCTTTCTAACTACGGCATAAGGAACATTACAAGTTAAGAAAAAAAAACGGAGAATCAAATTTAGGCGCAATACTTAAATTAGAGTTCAACCCATTTCCTTTTTAATTATTTCTTATTTGACCAGTTATAGACAAACATAACACAAATTAACCCATTTATAATTTATAAGCAAATGTGAAATTGTCACATTATATGTTTATTAGTGATTTCATAACAAACAATTTGTTGACCATTAGTAACCGTAATTTTTAGCATAATAACTCAATAGTAGATTTGCAATCCTAGATGTACTCAAAAAAAGAAGAAGAAAATCCGAGGGGAAGTGAGTTAATTTCGGTTATACTGGTTTCAAAAACAGGTAAAACATTCCTGGTTATAGAATTTAGCTAAAAAGGAAGCAGATAGAATAAGTTTTTAAGTCACCCAAGCATGCACAATAGTTTACATACAACCTCCAAATTTATCTTATTTTAAGTAAATTCGGGTCATCATTTACATACTGAATATGAAAATAGTTTATGTAACTCAAAGAAATGGAAAGTGTAAGCAAAATAGCAGGTTAACTCAACCAACCCAGCACATTTTGACCCGTCTACAAAATTTACCCATTCTGACCCGTTCCAAGAACATCAAGACCAGATAGTCTGGATAGTTTCAGGGTAGAGGGGGGAAGTGTAATTCAGCAATAACCTTGTCCTGTTGTAATTTCTGACGAACTTTTTCACGTGCTCTATTTTCTTCCTCTTTCTCTGCTTTCCGTAAGGCTATAAAACTGATTAAAATGAAGTGATTGAAGGAACATATAATATAGCCATTAAGGAAAAAACAGAAAAAGAAAATCAACAGGGTATTGAGAAAGAGACTGTTTTCTTTCGTTTTCTTCTGCAATTTTCTTTGCTTCTTGCAGCTCTTTCCCTACCCGAATTCTTTCCTGTAAATGTGAAAGGAGGAGATAAAATCCTTCATGTATATGACCTTAAACAAACAACCAAGCAGTGGAAGGTGAAAGTGTAACCAGTTAGCCTATAATTAAAATCAACACCCAAGAAGACGCGTTCAAATAATCATCTTCTTTCTGTAAGTTGATGCTAATCATATGTGTAATTATCATGAATATTAACATCTTTTGTCCAAAGAAAAGGTTAAAGCGTTTTTAAAGTGACTTTTAGCCTCATTTCTGTTAGAATGATAAACAGCATAGCAAAAGAAGTAAATCCATAATCAGTCCACTTAATCCCATTTATATGATCAAACCATGAGATATGAAGGTGTTCATATCTTCCTAGATTGTTCAAATTTGAAAATTTGAATCTTTATAAAAGTGGATAATGTAATCGAATTTCATATGTTAATCAACTTCAACTTCAAAAAAAGATTAAATTTTGCGGGTCATTCCAACCCAACCCAACCCGTGTTGATCATTTACAATACCTTCTCTCTACTCGATGCTGATGTCGTATCTTCTTCCTTGTTCCTTTTTCGTGATTTTTCTCTATAACAAGCACAAACAAGTATTCAGTACAAAAACAGATAATTGTTATTATATTGATAGACCTCGTGAAGAACTACAAGGTATAAATTTTTTTAAATGTTTCACTAAAAAGGACATAACGAACCTTAACTTTTGTGCTGTCAACTTTACTTCTTCCGACACAAAAGAAGGCTCTAAATCCTCGATTTCAACTTTTACCAGAACCTGGTGGATTAACAAAAGTTGTTAACGATATCCTAAATATACGATATTAGACAAGAAACTTTCTTTTTGAAGCTTATGAGTGGCAACAAGAAAAACGATAAGATGGGTGAAATCAACATGAAAACTTTAATAAGCTAAAATGGAAACATTTCTATGAACTCGTATAAGATACAAAAGTGGAACAGATATCAAAACAAATAAATCATACCGGCGGCATTTGATCAATTTCAGGGTCATCCTCATGCTCAACAATCCAATTGATGGCATCCTCTAAACTAGAGTTACCTTCACAAAAATATAATTATGCTCAGAATAACATCAAAATGCAATAATCTAGTTCACCAAAGTAAAATGACATAAGAAATCTTTTGCACTAAAATACATTTTATGTTACTTTTGACCCGTTTCCTTTTCACCTATGGTTGTTTTACAGTTGGATGGACATGTTAAAAGTAAATGGGTCTAAAGTACCACCGCTCAGAAAAATGAAAACAGCCTCACAAATATTTTTATACCAACGATTCCTTGATCAAAATGTTGCGAATGAACTAACCTGAATGATAAAGTGCTCTCATTGCTCGGGCCAATGGAAACCCTATTTCCTCAAGTTCATCAACTAATTTCTTGTTTACTTCCTGAACATCCATTTCTACTTTACAATACCACAAAAGTCAATATGTACATACATATATAGGATCAGATGATTATAGAAAACTAAGTTATTACGAAGAACAAAATAAACACCGTTTCGATGAATCAAATGGAGTATATTCATTCACAATATTAATTATTAAATCAGATCACACTGTTACAGACAATAAATAATTAACACTTAACACCATCAAAACCATGAAATCCAATTAACGCTAGGTGAGACTTTGATTCGATGCAACCATCGTAATTCTGACAATTGGATGTGAATTTTCAAAGTGATAAATCAAACTATCAAACATAACAACGGATCTCTCACCTTGTTTTCCCGAAAATGAGAAGGCAAACGCCGATGAAAGTGTGGTTTGTTGAAAACGCTAATGTTGAATACAAATGGCGAAAAGATTATCGCCATTGATAGATTAAAGGGATGCTGATTCGTTACTTCATCGGATCATCTTTATGGTTTCATCCTCTCGATAGATGTCAATTGCTTCTACTTCTACTTCACATATGGTTCAGTTCGATTCTTTTTCGTATTTATACGTATCCCCAGATTGCAAAATATGATATTAGCAATTAGCACAAAGATTATCCCCGCTTATCATCTATACTAATAATCATTTATATATTTTGACACATGCCACGTATTTACTCTCTGATTTATTTTTCCGTCTAAATTATTTATTTCATTTTAAAATATCAAATAACTAATTTTTCAAACTTTCTCTTTCTCTCTGTATATTATAAATCTATGTTCTTTTTAAATCAATAATATTAAAAAGATACTTTTTATTAAATAAAAACTAAGTATTTTGATTAAAAATTCACTTTTTCAAAACCAATTTTTTCTAAAACTATGATTTTTTCTAAAACAACAAAACTTTTTTAATAATAAAATTATTTTAAAATCATTCTTTTTTATAAAATAGAAGTTTTATATATAAAAAGATTTACAAAAAAGCCTGGAGGTTTTAATAGCGAAATATTGATAAAATATAAATTTTTATCAAAGCAATAACAAAACAAAAGTTTTAAAAATAATAAAAAAATTTTATCAATTAATCAAAGTACTTACTAATACGCAGTTTCAATTATATCTTATATCAAAAATAACGTTTTACATTTACTAACTTTTCATAAATAAATATTTAGTATTTTTCTTATCCCGTGCAATACACGGGCTTATACCCTAGTACCCTCATAAATTTTGAAACGGACACCTCACGTTATAAATCGACACTTTTTTATATGCATTGTATAACATCACACGTGACGTATAGAGTCGAAGACACAGAAAACAAAGAATATTCAGAGGATTTATCAGATGGTTATACTTTAATAGTGTTGTTGGATGGTTATTTCTAGAGTGTCAAAGTCAGTGTATATAATTATATATCGTGAAGACTCGTTCAAATATTAGGTTAGTTTCAAAGATCGTTAAAAAAAGATTTAATGTTTTGATGTTTTGTCATATTCTTAACGGTGTGGATTTCCGAATTGAGTTGGGTTTTTCTTATTTTGTGTAATTTTTAAAAGTGTGATCAAAACATTTTATAAATTGTTATTTTGGATCTTTCTAATTATTTTGAGCATACTTATCATTTGTACAGTCTATAATATATAAAATCGTAAGTGGCTTGAACTTTGTGGGGGTGTGTGTGGTATTAATGTTTCCAGTTAATTATAAACATAATCTCTTCCTTTTGGATAAAGTAACAGCTTTGCGTAGTAAACAAAATTAAAAGGTTAAGGTGTTAACTTTGACTGTTCTAACGAGTTTGGGTATTAATATTAAATTGCATTAATTCTTTTGTTAAATCAGAGTGAAATGTTAACACCAAAACATGTTATTTTTATTAATTTTTATGTTAAATTATGGTGAGAAGCTAGCATTGATACCTAAACTCATTACAAAATTAAAAATTTCTATCTAAATTTGTTATTTTTTGTTTAGAATCTAAACTTAAACTTTACTCAATGCACATGTGTAATTAACTCCAATCTTACTAAATATGATACTATTCAAGTTTTAAAAGTTACATATTTGATGTTTTTCCTTAATGAAATGAATAACAATGACATAGTAAGTGTTTAAAAAGAATATATCTCATATTAAACAGAAATAACGAATTTTATATTTAATTTTTCATTTCATACAAACATGAAACACCTAACACAATGTATGAATCACCATAGCGGCACTAAATTTGTTTTGTGGGCATGGTACTTTTGGGTTTTGAACATACAAGAAAATTGAAAGGGGCCACCTTCTCCGTTCTTGAGCTCGGCCACGTATACAAATGTATTCATCTAAAAAACCACGTATGAACTCACGCAATGCAGGCATTTGCGTGTTGCCCATATGTGAGGCCGTTGGCTCGTTACGAGCATCACTCATGCTATTACTTAATTTAACCTGTTACTCCAATTCTCTAATCCTTTTATGAAACATAATATGAAAAGAAAAGGAAATCACACATTACTATTTCATTATCAACTTTTAGGAAATCAAGTATATATAGGCTTCAATCTTATTGCTGGTGGAATATGGGTTATCAAATGTACTACAACTACAACATAAGCCCAGCAGACCCCAATACAAGTTAATACTTAAAATCACTAATTTACTTGTGGCACTCTGGTGGAGGGATAGGGTACCTACTTTTATCAGTACAATAGTCATAATTCATGTACTTTCTTCTTATATTCTCTAAAGCTTTCATTTGACGTTGGTTTAACTGCCAATAATCTCTTCTATTCCACCAATACTTGGTGGAATAACATTCCATATTTGGGGTATTGGGCTTTAAGGGGCAGCCATCAATGTTAAAATCTTGAAAATGGGCCTGAAATGGGGCTTGGGTCCAGTTCGCTTTGGTCTTTCCTCCATCGGTGGCCCAACTAGATCCATCCCATAAGCTTACAAGCACTTGCATTGATCTTTGAGGGTACCCTACAAAACCACCCACTATGTGGTTCTTGTGTACCCTAATTGGTATGTCATCCACGAAAAACCTGATGATAAAACTCTTAATATGAGTCAATTCAGATGGTGTTATATCCGTGATGAATCAAAGAGTAAAATAGATAAAAATGAAATAATTAAAGATGGTTGAAAGTCAAGACAAAAGTATTGAAGTGTATGTAGTGTTATAGATTGCTTGTTTATAAATCAAGACAAAAGTATTGAAGTGTCAACCCAACCAATTTTAACATGTGACCCGACCCACTTGTTTTTATCCGGCTTGACAAAAGAAGATAAGTGCATACACAATTTGATGTTCGTTCCATAGGAGCTTGTAGTAATGAAATTCCGCTGACGGATCAAACCAGAGAAGGGTTCTTTGCTCTCTACCGCCAAGACCATGTGCGAATACGTTTGTTTGTAAAACGATGGGTTTGCCGTGTCTATTTCCCAAAAATTCAAAGTCTAACTCATCGTGTACACCCACATTTGAGTGTAACTAGAAAAAACAAAAAAATAACATTAACCAAGCAACATAACAGGAGTGATATAAGGAAATGTAAACAAGAATTGGCTCTAACTAATAAACTTTATCAAAATCATCTTTTATAACGCTTTGTCATGACTAGTAAGTGAAAAACATATAATCCTTTAAAGAAGGTACACTTAGGAAATTCATCAAAAGAAATGGCACGCCCTAATTACATCTAGTTTTTATGAGTGGAGAGTATATCAATAGATCAAGTTGAGCTTAAACAATAGCCAAATGAGTTGTTTTGCACTCCTTTTTGTCACACTTAGACTTGTTTTTATAATGATTTTTAAGAGGAGTGAAATAAAACAGTCAACAAACAAGTTTTAAGTGTTTAATTGTACATAAAAAGCGGTAACAACGCCAGCCGAATCCTTATCTGGTAGTTTAATCCTCATTTTAAAGAATCCAGATCCATAGTATGATTTAGACCCAAATCCACCACCTATATGTATAATTAAAAGAACGAATTAAAAAATTAAAAAAATAAGTATGATACAATAAAATGACGATACAAAAGCGATGCATGTAAAAAAAATTACGTATGATATGATAAAAAGGTGATATAAAATGGATGCATGCAAAGTTTCTACCATGATAATTAACATATGCATATGTACAGAGACATGTTCAAGTATGAACTACTTATAGTTAAATTTATATTATAAATAAAACCTGAAGACTGGTCCAACGACACCTGAACTTCTTGTCCATGTTTAAAAAACAAAATACGATCTCTGCCCCAAGTTACATAATAATTTTGATCAAAACTCGCATTTCTTGTCATGGCGCTAAGTGAGAAAAACATTTCAAACAAAGTACAAACTACCATCAACATCATTGGACGTAAGCCCATCTTATGAGCAGAAATATAACCTAGCTAGAAATATAACTTGCTAGTGGTGTTGGGATTATGTAAGATTAATGGGATTTATATAAGCCATGAGTATATGTTTTTTTATAAATGATTTGCATTAATTTGCCTCAAGCCCATAACACAAATACATCATGAGGGCTGATTTGGAAGTTACTTTGTGGTTCAAACAACTTTTTCTGTTTATTTTTGCTTTTAATAAAATAATTAATATCAAATACCTATCATTGCAAACAATATCGTTTTCTCAAGTCATTTTCTTGACTTGAACATGAGCATACCCACCTGTATTTATTTTATTTTTATGATTAATAATAATTTACTAACCTTTTCTAGTATGAAAATTAAAAATATTTTTTCTATAACAACACCATAAAGTATAAATTAATATTTGTATTAAACTCTAGTTGGTTATTATCATATATGATCACTAGATAATTGGATGATATTAATTTAAGTCTATATGGACCAAGTATTATAGACCGAGTGGCTTCAAAACCCACTTCTTTTCATGTTATTTTGTTTTTTTAATGGTTCTCTAACCATCATCGGTATATAATATTAGTTTTGTCGTTAAAAAAAAGAATTTAAGTCTACAACATTCATATTATATTAACATTTGTTTTCAAAATAACATCATGATGGTTAAATGAACTCACAACTAAAATTTTAGGAGTTTAAGTACCCAATGAGCTATAAATCAATTGGTTTGGAATAGAGGCGTCTAATGTTTTTTCAAAATAAATGTCATAAGTTCGAATCTTACTTTATGCAATATGGTTCAAGTGGGTCAGAGATTTTACCACAATAAGCCATTGGGTGATAAGTTTCCCCCAAAATGGTAGGGGGAGAGTCACTAGTTGTCCGGGTTCGAAGGCGTACGTTGTCTTTCGCCAATGAAATTACCTGGGTGACTAGGCTTAAGTGTTCGTTAGCCGTTCAAAAAAATCATACATGGTGCATGACTGCATGTTGTAATTTAGTTATTTGTGAAAAACTTTAATTTTGTTGTTAAAAAATATAAGATTAGCACTAATTGTCAATGAGCTCTAGATTAACTGGTTTGGAAGGAAGCACCCTTGCGCTGTCTGTGCTTAAAAAATTTATAAAATTTATTCGTTGACGTTCAAGAAAAATTAGCATTAATGAAAATAGGGAGAAAGCCGTAGAGGTAGTTGTGATATCAGATTGGAGGCTCCATTTATAGTTTGTTCGTTGTAGTGGCTAATTGCAAGGATATTAAAGCCTTACTAATATTACTTATCCTTTTCGAGAATATATATATTATTTAATAAATAGTTGGGAAAATTCACATACTATAAGATAAGAGATGACGACTATATGATATTTTCACCATGTGTTATAGTGGCTAGGCAACGGTATAAGTCGAGATCACTATATCATATTTTCACTGTGTTATAGTTGTTACGTTGTATCCATTTCCCTATCGCTTCCTTCTTTGGCATATATATGCCTTAATCGCGAGTTGCTTTCGATGCACGTATAATGCAAGTTTGTGGTTTAACTAGCATTATTAGCGTCTGCAGACCAGATAGATATAATATTATATTAAAAATAAAAAAAAATATATTATTAAAAAAATAAAAAAATACTTAAAATTCACGCTATCATTTCATATTAGCATTAAAAAGGAAAAAAAAAACCATATTTCCTAACTGAAACAAAAAGAAAAACATGCTAATAAACATGTTGAAACTTATAATTTAAATAAAATATGAAAGTCTAGTGAACTAATTGATATGTTTTTTAAACTTAAGTTACCTAATTGAAACACTTTTAAAACTTGATTATTATTTTACAAAGTTATTCATTTTTTATTCATAGCAAATTATATTAATTTACAGTATGTAAATAATCCTATTATTTATGATTTTTTCTAATAAATTGTATGATATTTAGACCTGGCCTTGCATATAACATGATTTTGAGGCGGTGAACATGTTGCAGAAGATTGGTTATTTGTCTGGGTTCTATCTTGGTGTGACAAATGAACCAATAGGTCTAAACAAAAAGTATTTGATATAGGAGATGTCCAAATATGCTAGAACATCCGCCACTAATTTTGTTGAATTTTTGAAGGTATGTTCAGGTTAATGGCAAACCTACGATGGTTACGGAAGGTGTTTCAGTTTCTTTAGCTGATCGGAATTCCTTTGTGAAGATTATGTAGGTTTAAAAAGTCAAACAAACAACCTTATAACAGAGGAAACTTTGAATTTTGAATCGATAAGTTTGGGACGTGATAAAGATGGTTTATCGGTTAATAAAGCACATTATTTAGAACCACTAACCCATCGTTAAAAAAACACATTATTTAGTTGGGGATAAAGATGGATACAATATAGTTCAAATTGAAGGAAAAATTAATATCCAAAGTACAAGTATGCCGCTGACTTGAATGAAACAATACAAATGTTAGTTTCATAAACATTGTGGAAAATTGGCCACTGTTGGGCCATCACACAGAAATGAAGTCAATGGGCCATGAGGCCATCACAAGAAATCAATTAAAGGATGATGGGTCAAAAAAGACTAGTGGTTCAATACTTTAGGAAGATGGGCAGTTTTGGGCTTTGGCTGCCTGAAAATTAGCAGATCAATAGGCTATCTCAATCCCATAAATCAAATAAGTCACCTACTGCATGTCTGGGCCTACCACAACAAAGTTTAGTACGTGCGAAAAAGCTACAGTCCATCACATCCATTTTGTTTCGATGCCTCTAAAGTGTTCAATGCCATATTATTAGATTGTAACTTAGTTATTCAGATTCAGTCTTTTACCATTTTATATGGTATCAGAGCCTTAAATTTTTGGTTACCTTCTTCTTCGCTGCACAATCACAAAAACATACAAACCCTAGTTGTCGTCATCGAGTTCAAACCCTAGATAGGGCGGCGTGCCGCCACTGCCGCCTTGTTCCACCTTTGTTTTATGTTTTCGTTTCTTCTCTATTTTTTAGTTTCTGTTGAATAAAGCTTCGTTATCGGTTGAAAATTCAAACTTATTACATACATTCATTCTCTTGGTTTGTTCACATCATTTATCTTGGTTCGTTTCTAGATTATGGCTGCTAACTTGCAGTGGTCACTATGCTTCTTTTTTTTCTTTTTTTATTTATTGGTGTTTTAGCCGCATCAAGGACCACGGTCCACGAACACCGATCTCAAGCTACGATTTGATTAGATTTTTTTTCTTTTTTAGACCTATAGATCTTATCTTTTGATCTACGAATCTAAGAGACCGCCGCTAGACCACTATCACCGGTCTTGCTTTCTTTTCCATTTTTATATCTACATATGCCATCGCTTGATCTACGGATTCAAGAGACTGCCGCTTGCTAACCTCGAGACATCGCCAACGACTAAGGTCATTAGTTACCAAATTATCATTCTGAAAATCAAGAACCAATGAACTATCAAGTACACTATGCATAGCACAATCAACCAAAATTTGAATGACAACACCAACCACAATATTAATTTGTTGGCAAAAGTTTGGATATTTGAGTCGATTGAAGCATGTTTATCTTATTATTTTTGATTTTATGTTTTTTTTGTTTTCCAATCTTAACGTACAGTTACTTCCGCTACAACTACGGGGTAGTATTAGATTATATTATTAGGGGTTGATTAGAATGAGCTCATGGGTCTAATTAGGTTTCGAGTGTTACTTGTTATCTTTATATATTATAACCTAACTATTCAATGATTCAGTCTTTTACCAACTTACGTATATGCAGGTGGTTCAAGAAAGTTTCACATGAACAATACAGAGAATTTTAATTTGAAGGAGCCGAAGGTCCACTCAAGATTCACAGTACTCGAGGACAAGTCTTTTTCTGAATACGAGGAAAATAATGTAAGTGACAAGCCAAGAGCGAAACCCGTAATATAATGGAATCTAGTTCAAAGATTTAAATAATAAATATTTCATTAATTATGTTTTTTTTATTTATTTAGTTTATCTTAATCTTTAGTTTGTTAGGATGTTTATCTTTTTATGAGTTTCTCATTATTTTGGGTTCTTAGGATTTAATATAAGTATTCGGATTTGCTTTCGTTAACATAAGTTTTTGATTATCTATATTAATAAAACAAAATAAAATTTTGTCACATGTCATTTTCACACATTATTATTGTCATATGTTATTTTCTTATACCCTCCATGTCATATCTCACTAGCATAAAAAGTTAACTATTTAATGATTATATAAAATGCTAAAGATTTATATATATTCTTTTCAAATTATATGACACGTTTTTTATTAAAAAAATATAATTTCTCTAAAAATGAATAATTATGATTTTATAATACAGAGAACTTTTTCTAAATAACATTTTAAAAACAAATTTAAAAAAATATTGGAATTTTTAAAAATTATTTTATTTAACAAAAGTTTTTTAAACACGAAAGTTGATTATACGTAATTCAAATCATATTTATCTAAAAATTATAATATAATTTCTAAATATTAATTACTAAGTATTAATTTAATATTTTAATTCACCTCGTGTAAAACACGAGTTTCTAAACTAGTATTAGAATATAAGAACAATGTTCTTGAAACCCGGGGTATAATTTATTGTATTAGATTATCAATAAAACTTTAAGCCACTTGATCACCTCCGTAACTACATCAGTTTTACTATTCGCAAGGTTAATGGTTTTAGTCTCGTATGGAACTTTGATTTGAATTTATAAGTAGGTTTAAATGTGTTTGAGTTAGCCTTTTAAAACAAAAAGGTGTAAAAACAATACTACATGTTAACACTTAAAACGTAGTATGGATGATAATGAGACGGGGTTTGAATGGATATTCGTAATCTGATTGTATAAACTACCATAGGCATAAGATATAACCATTAGTATTTTTACAAATCTGCCACTTGTATTTCCATTTACATTTTTTTTTGTTACTATACCAGAGGGAGATCAATGATATGTTTGATTTGATTTTCTTCAGTTGCTTACATAGTTAATTATTTACTTAAATGAACTACAAAGATGAAGATAAGTAGGTGCTAACGCTGATCTGTTTGTTGTGGTTGCTTATTGATTGATTTATGTTTGTAGATGCAGTTGTTTGTGAGTATTATGGTTCTTTTATGTTTTGAGGAAAATTGCAGATAGATTATGATAGTTTTTGGTATTTAGGGCGATGAAATGGAGAATTTGTGGCTTGAATGTTTGTTGATTTTGTGAGTTTTGTTTGCTGAATTAGGGATTTTACTCCAGTGGTTTTGTTGCTTGTTTATGTTTTCTAATGCATTTGTTTGTGTGTTTGTATGACTTCTTATGTGTTTTGAGAAGAATGCAGTAGATTATGCTTGTTTTGTGGTGTTTAGGGCATCGAAATGAAGTAATTGAGACTTTAATTTTGCTTGATTTCATGAGTTTTACTTGCTAATTCTAGTTAGGGCCCTTAGCTACGTACTGTTGACTTCTTGTCGTGTTTAGGGCATTGAAATGAAAGAATGTAGAGTTGTATTTTGGTTGTTTTTATGAATTTAGTTGGCTAAGTAAGAGATTATACTAAGGTTGCACCGTAGTTGAAAGGGGGCTACGTATAGACTGATTTGAGATGATCAATCTCTCAATAGGACCCTTTGAGCGTAACTAACCAGATGATGAGAATCATTTTGATTATATCCTGACGCTGGAAACTTTTCCTACTGCTTGCAAACACTGCGATATGATAAACTCTTTGAAAAAGCAATGCCAAGCACCCCTACTATACTATAATGGTTGCTTGAAGAATGTGTTTGTACAATATAAAAATGTAATGTTTATTCATGTGTTTCTTTCTTTCTTGTCGAATTCAGCACTGAAGTGTGGGATTGGCAAGGTGAAGATTATAATTTGCAAACAAGTAAGATTCAACATGCAAAGCTTGATCTCTTATTAACATTATAAAAGTGGCATTATCCGATTGGGTAGGCACATATTACATTTTTTTTATTTTAATATGTTAATTAAAATGGCTGTAAGCAGATGCTTTTAATAGTCTGTGGAACAATGTAAAATGAAAATTAAGATGATATTTCTCAAGTGTTCAATGAAACAACTCCAGCAAAGTCCTTTGAGGATTTGTTTTATTAAATTAACTAGAAAGGTGAAATAGATCTCTTAAAGAAACAGTACGCATTTTTGCTCTAACATAGTTACGAATTTGTGACATTAATACAATGAATAAAAACGCAGAAAACATAAACAATGGAACAGAGCCATGTCGAGAAACCTATTCACAAGCAAAAAGACGTCGAATGCTGCTTTTTGATAATGAAGTTTCGGATACGCATATTATGCCACTTTGTGAGGAGGACTTACTTCTCATGTGTATATCTAAAACCAAGGTTAGTTAAATTCTTTTCAAATTATTATTTTTTATTAAAGTGAAATAAATTTATGTTCCTTTTAATGTATCCTTGTTGCAATGAATGAGTAGCTAATCTGAAGATATAATGTCCTTTGTGACTTTAATACAAAGGATGATCAAGTAAGTGCTTTTGGATCCTCCTAAACTTATCATTTCTGCTGGCAATCTCTCATAAAATAAGAAAAAAAAAACAAACAAGAAAATGGTAAAGTGTCTGTATCTTCATGAAGTGGTTTTAGTTGGCAGATTCCTGTGTTTATCTTTTTGCATCCAGAAAATACAAGTAAAATTTGTATATATATGTTATTTTTGTGATATGTTCATGTCATGTGGGGTGAGTGAGTGGGTCTGGTTATTTATTTTACAGTCTTGGATATTATTTCAGTGGGTGTTTAGGAGTATATCTAAAGTGATTATAACAATATCAAATTATATATAAGAAAAAACTTATGTCGGTTTCTACAGTAATAATATTATTTTTTTAATCCGTATGGTTCTGTTAAAGAAAGTGATACCTTAAACCAAATTCACGCCACATCATATGGTTACTTCGCGTTCCATAAGCCCATTTTCTCAAATTAGCCCGGGTTCAAGCCTTTCAACCTCTGCCAACGACACTTTAATTCTTTTTTTCCATAAGTTTTGCCTGCATATATCTAATTTACTTCCTTTTATTTATGGGGTTGCCACATCAAAGCCTTGAACTTTCATAGATGATTTATTCTAATGTTTATACTTTTATCATCATGATTATATTTATATAAATAAAAAAACAATTTCATATAACTACATTAAAAGTATTATATAAAACGAAACTAGCAGACTTTATCCGCAGCTATTTGGGACTTATTTGTTTTTCGTACAAAAGAACTTTTTGAATTTCGGATAGAAAAAATATTATGACAAAGCTTATAACACTGTCCCATGTCCTTACCATAAATTTTTATAAATACGTTTATTAATATCTAAGTACCTTTTATACCCGGTTTTTCGAAATTCCTGTCACAAAGTGCTCCTACTGCGACACACGGGTGTAAATAACTAGTTGTAATAATAAGGTTTTTGAGTTTTTGACAAAGAAAAGAAAGAATGATTCAATTATGACTTTTGTAAT
Source organism: Flaveria sonorensis (assembly GCA_025506505.1). Classification (NCBI taxonomy): domain Eukaryota; kingdom Viridiplantae; phylum Streptophyta; class Magnoliopsida; order Asterales; family Asteraceae; genus Flaveria; species Flaveria sonorensis. The sequence continues at coordinate 60,224,086 of CM046427.1, forward strand.
TTATGGTTAAGGTAATTCCTATTTGGAAAAGTAAGGATTCGTAGCAAGGAAAAGTGATTATTGTGCTAAATCTCAAACTTATATAAATATGTTTCTAATCAACTAATTATCTTACCTTATTGTTCTAATTATTAAAGTTATATAATCAAAAAAAAAAAAATCACATTCAAACTCCCTGTCATTAGTCTAGGCAGACCAAACCATACAGGGACGAAACCAGAGGAGGGTCAAAAGGTCTATTGACCACCTGGTCACCATAATTTGTCAAGGGTTTTTTCTATAGAACATGACTTGGATTTTCTTAGTACTGCTTGGGGCAGTTCAAAATGTTCGCCGCTCGTTCGTCGTTCGTTCGGAATTTGCTCGAAAAATATTTGTTCGAATTTCTGCTCGGTTGTAAATGAGCCGATCGGCTCGGATCTGTATGTAAACGAGGCAAACACGAACAAAGGTCCACTCGACTCGGTTCTGATCGAATTATTTGTTTATTTTTTTATATATATAGTTTATACATCGTACTCTAGTAGATTTGACCTACTACATATAAATATACAAGAATATTTATACATATTAGATCAATCACCTAATAAAAAAAATTAACACTAAGCATTAACGTGAAATTCTAAGTCGCTATGAATAAATTTTTTGACCCAATTCTTGCTCTTAGTTGATCATCTCCCACTCTCATGTATCGTTCTCTGCAATATGCCCACCGCCTCATCGGGTACTGTCTTAGTCTAATCATCAGCCACAATGTATTGTTATTCACGAAAATGTTATGTTATGAAATGTGGCTGTTTTTTGAGTCAATAAAACTTAAGACCCAACATCGTTACCGTCTCACATTGCAATACACATCGGATGACATGCTAAATAGTTGAGTTGTGCAAGTTGTTCATCGCTTGTTTGCGCTCGGTCGACGCTCGATCGAAAATTTAACGCTCGAAAAATACTCGTTTGAATTTCCGCTTGATTGTAAATGAGCCGCTCGGCTCGGTTCATTTTAGAAATGAGCCAAGCACAAGCAAAGGTCCGCTCACCACTAGGAATCTTATGATAACCCTCGAAGGTTTGGTTCCGTCATTGGACCATGCTTGGTGTAGTCAGGTTGTGTTTATTGGCTCAAAACCGGACCGATCTAAATATGTATACTTCTGGCTCAAAACCACCCACGCTCCCAAACCGCACCATTACCTAGATGTCGCATTTGTTTTTTTCTATTGACTTCTTATAAACAAAAAAGAAAATCACAACATCAGTTATAAAGGACTCACTGGCAAAGCTTCATAGGGGTCGGGGGGCGCCCCCCTCTCTTTTTTCCGTCAGTAGTGTTAATTTTCGGCTCAGCAGTGTAAATTTTTGGTTCGGTAGTGGAAATTTTTTAATAAATATAGTGTTTGCCTCCTCTAAAATAGTTTACTTTCGCCCCCGCCCCCTAAACCGTGGTTCAAGCTCCGCCACTGAAAGAACTGACCCAAGTCTGGACCAAGACCACACACTTGGTTGGGACCGGTTAAGGAAACTCAGACTCTCTTCTTACAGTGAAACCATGGTTAGGACCCGGCCTTGATCAAGACCAAACCCCTAATAGTCAACCTTGAGCCTGTTTAAGACCTGGTGGTCTTAAGTGACTCATGTTTTCGGGCTCCATAGACCATTCTCTCTTAGAGCCGGATTACAGAAACAATGGGCAATATTATAACCATCTTTTTGGAATCATTTACTTGTGTATTCTCTGTTTGCTTGCTACGGAAAAGGTAAAAAGAAGATTGTGAAAAAGGTTGATTTAAATTTGATGGCACTCCACTTGTCTGTTTGATGGATGATAGATCAAAGCTGTCATTAAAGATGGCAATACATGGATATAGGTTTTTGATAGGGTACTAATAAAGAGACACCCACTTGGATAAATTGACATCCCCTTATACGTCGTGTATGGGTCCATACGCGACGTATAGGGTCGAAAACACTGAAAACGAAGAAAATTCAGGGGGGCTGTCGGAGGCCTATACGCCTCATATAAATCCTATACGACCCCCTATACGACACATATAGGGCTATACGACGCGTATAGCAAATTTCAACACTAACTACGAGGAATTCAGGGGGCTGTCAGAGAGGTTATACGCCCCGTATAGGGCTATACGACCCCCCCTATACGACACATATGGGGCTATACGACGCGTATCAAATTTCGACACTGACTACGAGGAAAAATTCAGGGGGCTTCCAGAGGGGTTATACGCCCCGTATAGGGCTATACGACCCCCCTATACGATGTGTATGGGGCTATACGACACGTATAGAAATTTAGGGTGTTGATTTATAATTTTGAGGTATTTATATATCCACACCCTTTTGATAAGGCAAGGCCCCGTTTGTTTGGTGCTATGTATACAATAGTTTTTCTTCTTTTAGCACAGTGAAAATCAGTTCGTCGTTTTTTCTTGTGTGACACATAACACTACATCATTTATTTATTTATTTTTAGTTTTTTTAGTGTTTTTCTTGTTTTATGAAGTCTTTCTTGTTTTCTCTGTTCCCTTGTTTCAAATTAAATTTTTTTAATTTATATTTACATTTTAATCTTCATAGCTAAACTAAATACAATAAAAGGACTAAAAACAAACTTCAATAATTAAGAAACCATCATAGTCAAAAACACAGAATGACGCTTATGCGTATTTAAATCTTCATCTTTCGAGCTTAACGGATCGTACATTTTAAATGATCACGGATTCGTAGTGTAAAAGAATTTGGAAGGTAATAGGTAATTTTGAGAGTATAGAAAGAGTAAAGGTAATGAGATTATATAAAGGAATTTTAAGTGTATTTACGGTGTAAATATTTATTTTTACTTTTTTTGGTAAATAATAATGGTATAACTACTATTGCACATCAGTTGATTTTGGGGATCGATGGATCCCGGTGAATTTTCACCTGGTATGGAGGCTAAAAAAAACCCTGAACCTAGGGGTGTAATTTTCATGAACAGTAAATTGAAATTTATTAAGGTTGTACACTTATTTTTTAAATATATAGATTACTAGAAATATTTTATCTCTTCTACATTAAAAATAACATAATTCACTCATAAACATTCAAAAGAATGAAACGTGAATGCTCGAACTAAACTATCAAATAAGATCATAAAAATGATAATATAATAACACTTTTTATATATATATTTCATGAGGTTCTGAACAATAGATAATATGTTTAGATGATTTTTAATTGGTTTGACTCTTGATATTTATTTTTCATTCTTACTTTATTTTTTTTTATTAACTTATACTTTGTTTTGGTATCCTATAAAAGTAAACCTTCATGAACAGTGAATTGAATTTTTTTATTAATTATATTAATATTATATGGTATGCAGAACGATCATGATGATGTGTTGATTTGATAGCATGGCCATGATATATGGCAATGACTAAAAATATGTGTGAAACTATGATGACCAAGGTCATTTTACCGTAACACGGGAGAAAATAACCAGACTTTCGTCGTGTAGTGTGAGGAAATAAGTCACTATCGTAAGTCTTTTTAATTTGTTATTAATAATGCAATATACGGTGATTAGTTATCATAAATCAATTGAAATTGTCTCCTTCATTAATATTTTAATAACACGATTGCTTGATTTTACTAAAATGTTGATAATCATTTCGTACACATCCGATCACCTTTTAAAAAGACAATAATAGTCATAACGACGAGGATGCCTTTAAAAAAGAATATTTGATGATAATTATAGAAGGAGTTAGTAAAAGGAATATTTGGACCTTGGTTTGTTTTCAATTGTCATGCCGGTTGAGTTTTATTCCCCTTTTTTATTTTGTCTCAGAGAATTGAAAAGGTCAAACTAAAGTTTCCATATAAAATAGTGTTTTAATATATACAAGAGCGATATTGAGTATGACACTCAGTATGCGATTACAAGTGTAGACGGGTATTTAATCGGTCAATTTAAGATAAGATTTGAGGATTTAAAAACTTAAATCACATAGGATCATAAACACTATATATGTGAACTTGATGGCTCAAGAGTTGTGGCACTAGGTAAGGAACATTGTTTTATATTTGGCTAATAGACTAGGATTATATTAAAATCATTCTCATAGTCATAACTAGGACCATATGAACTAGAAATTATTGGTTAGTTACTAAGAGCCACACATATGTAAATCTGTCAGAAAATTATGATTTTACATCAAATTTTTAAGCGATGAATGGATTTTGAAATAGAACTAAGCGGTTGTATCGACAGACAGAAAGAATCATAAGTTTTATTTATTGGTTGGTTTTCAATCCAACGACTTTATTACAACATCTCAATGATTATTTCTATCTTTCCTCGCTCACAATGTAATCCTAGGGCATCCTCGTCCCTCGATGCCTTCCACTCTCTCCTCGACATTCAAGTCACCCAAAAACGTCTTCATTGGCGATGTTAAAAATATATTATTTTGTCTAAGAAATACTATTTCAATAATTTTGGCAATATATAATTGATGAAACAATAATGCTGGTCCTTGGATTCTCTTGTCCCAGAATTTTGGTTCTTGAAAAGTAGTAATGAACAAAACTAGTGTCCTCATGGCCCACTCACACTCTTTCGCTTTTATTTCATGAAATCGGCATGCACTTCACTAATTGCAGACACCAACCTATCACTATCCATCACACTATACTTTTCAGTACTTTTTTTGTTTTACTGAATTTCAAAGTTAATTCAATTTAACATATATATATATCTTACATTTGAATATAATTAAAAATATTAAAATTAATCTAAATCTAATTTTCAAAATTACAAAAAATTAACTATTATAAATAATTCGAACACTTTTTAACTGGATCTGTTTACAATGTTGTAAAGAAACCTTTGTCTAGATGTGACATACAAATCTAGTCTAACCCATATGAACGATTTAAGATAATCATAAATATGTTGTATGTAAACATAAGAAAATTACACCCGAATATAATAGTTTGACCATCTTCATACAAACGAAAGATGCGCTTATGGTCAAATGAGAAAGAAAGAGAAACAAATTGAGAGGCCATGAAAGAGACACGTGGGAAGAAATTCATCTAAAAGTAGGGCTGCAAACGAACTGAACGTTCAGCGAACAGCTCGTGAATCATTCGGCGGGAAGTTCGTTTATGTTCGTTCATTTATTAAATGAACGAACACGAACAAGAAAATTTCGTTCGTTTAGTTAAACGAACGAACATGAACACGAGTCGTGTTCGTTCATTTATGTTCGTAAACGTTCAATAATGTGTTCGTTTATGTTTGTTAATGTCTGTTCGACAATGTGTTCGTTTATATTCTTAATTTTTATGACAGTTATTTTTATGACTATTATATCAAGTATTTTTTTATATTTATGTTAAGTACTTGTTTATTTTTGATTGATTTTGTGTAACGTTTGTAATATAAATGTAAATTTTATTCTAAAATAAATCTATAATCATTTGTATTCGTTTGTGTTTATGAGCTTTTTTATGTTCGTCATGTTCATGAACAGTTTTTTATGTTTATTTGTTTATGATTGTGTTCATTTGCGTTTGGTAAGTGTTCGTCAACAGTTCATGAACATGGTCATAGTCTTAATGAACGAACACGAACAAAGAATCTCGTTCGGTAAGTGTCCGTAAACAGTTCATGAACAAGTATATTTCTTAACGAACGAACACGAACAAGGCCTTGTTCGTGTTCGTTCGGTTCGTTTGCGGTCTTATCTAAAAAGATTGGTAAGAGCACGGATTGCGAGAGGAGAGGAGAGAAGATGATCGCCATCGAGGCAGTTCCTCTGGGCAAGCATGCGTCAAGATGATGACGGTAAGCCCGTGAAGTAGCATCAACGAGGTAGTCTTATAAATGTTAATGTCATAAAATAATGTTATACGTACATTAGTGTTTCATATTAACTAATGGTTACCTCCCGCCCTTTTCAACAAGTTTTTCTCACACCAATTAGGGTACTAATATTTTATGATAATTTAATCATTAGACTTAAAAAAAAATATTAAAAAATTGTTAGTTTCGTGTATCTTAGTCATAGCACATGGAGGATATAAATGCATGGCCCAAGAAATAAATGACCAAAAATTTACTTGTTGTACCAGAAACAAATGCTTAAATGAACAACAAACAATCAAAACAAATTCTCTCAATAAAAAACCAAACATTAAATTTAATTACTTTTATTAATCTCAAAACTAAAAAATATCAAGAATTTCCAAAATAAAATTATTACACAACGGACAACTAGCTCTTTTCACAAAAAGCTCCCTTGAACAGAGTCTGCAAAATGTGTGTCCACAGGGGATAAACGCTGCACCCTTATGTCTTACCATGCAGACGCAGCAGTTGTTATACCTGTAACCACCACCACCACCACCACCGCCACCACCACCGCCACCGTCCACCACCGCCACCTCATCCTCTTCTTCCACCTCATCATCATCAGCATCATCGAAGTAAACAGATCCTTCAACTTCCAACAGAGACATCAACGACATCCTCGCCGCCGTCGGCTCTCCGCCCTCACCGCCACCGCCGGCGACTCCATCTTCCTCCGGCGACGTTCGCTCACGTTCCTCCACCAACACCTCCGTTTGCACATTCACACTCTCCGCATCCACAACCGTCGTTACGCTACTTTCATCATTCACCGGCGGTGAAACCACACGGTTACTATCTCCGGTGACGTGAACATGCGTCGGAACCGTCGTCGTACACACCGATCCGGCGAGCTTCAGCCGGAATTTCTCCCGGAGCATCTTCCACATCTTCTTCGTCTCCTTCCTGCAACTCTGATCATCACGAATAAGATCCAGAAGCGTCCGCTCGTGGATCCGGTACGGCGGCGTTTGTTTGATCGATAGGATTCCGCCTAGGGTTAATCCCGCCGGTGACTCGCACCGCCGGCTCCGGCCACCACTGCCGTCGTCCATTGCACAAATTGAATCACGAGTTTTGATTTTTGTATCAGTATCTTCAAGCAGAGATGATGATTCAGTGAGATGTAAGCAGCAGTAGATCTGAAATTGATAGTGTATGGGTTGAAGTTGAGAGATAGATAGAGAGTTGGATTCAGATGAAATTGTGTGGTGAAGGTTGAAGAAGAATTGGATGTGGATATTGATGAATTGCTTCTTTTTGTTATTTTGTGTTGAATTTTTGTTTTGCAGTTTGCAGAGGAGAGAGAGAGTTTGTATGGAAGGGAGTCGAGGGGCAGTGAGGAGAGTCTTATGGGACGCGCTTAATGAGAGGAAAGTAGCACGGTATCATCTAGTGATTAATAATAAAAAAAAAAAGCAATTGTATATTTTCTTTTTTAAAATTTGTAAAATTATATATATATTTTAAATTATGCTTAAAAGATTGTATTTTATGTATTGAAATTTGTGTTTTGAGGAAATATATAATTTTTTTAATTAAGAAGGAGGCATTGTAATTCTCCAAAAAAAAAGAGATTAGTAATTCGTTTGTCATATTTTAGACTTTAATAAAATTTCAAGTAACTATATAAAGCTATGGGTGTCTCGTTGGATATTTGGTTTAGTGACATGGTGATAAGTAGAGATCACGGTTTTTAGGATGTAAGGTTGAATCTAATTTTAGGGGAGATCACGGTTTTTAGGATGTAAGGTTGAATCTAATTTTGGGGGTTTTATCATGTATGCGGTTTTTCTTTGAAATAAGATGTACGAACTGTTATTAAGGGATGTGTCAGACAATCGTTTTTAGCGGTTCATATAAATAAAGCTAGGGATGTACTTAATGCCATGGATGTTAGGGGTGATGTGGCATTTGTTCATGCCTGTAACACCGCTCCCCAGGCGCTATGACAAGTTATGGGTGTGGTCGTTAATGCGTTAATGAGGGGAGAAAAGATTAAAGTTGTTGGTGAACGATTAAATGACGGTTCAAATTTAAAAAAAAAATAATTTTCTTTTTGAACCCCAACTATTCTTTTTTTCTTTTTTTCATACCAAGGTTTTATTCTCATCTTAATTTCACACCAACATTGTCGTCGTCGTCATCATCTGATGTCGATGCAACATGCACAATTTTTCTACAAACGTAAACAAGCGTTTTTAGGAATTGAAAGGGTGTAACCAACATATCCGACCAATGTGTTTAGGCGTTGTTTTCGAATGCATTGATCATTATTCTTGAGAATTCATGAAGATGTGTAGAGAGTTAACCCGTGGTATAACAAGGGTATGATGCTAGAGGGCGTATTGGCTTTAACGCTTTAAAAGGTGCATCACGGCTACTAAGGGAATGCGATACGAAACCATGCCGAATGCTTTTGACAAGTGTTTTCAAGATGTCTGAGTGTACTAGGAGGGCATGTATCTACAAATTTAACACAACCATAATTACTTTGTATGGTAGAAGATATGTGTGAAGACTAACCCCGGGCGACATTCAAGCGTCATACAAGGCACATGAAACTAGACATAAATCCGTAGGATGCTCGGTAGTATAGATTGCTCGTGTCGGATGTTTAATGCGTGGTGAGATCAATATATGCACAATGATCATCATTATCCTTTCATAATGCTCAAGGTTTTGTCATCTATTGACTTATGGATTTGACATGCATTCTTTGGCGTTGCCATATTTAACGACACATTGGATGAATTGCCTATCTATGACGATATAATAAATGGAACCTCACCAGACTCATTGCTTCATCTTGGAGGAACAACATATAAAATGAGCTACTATCTTGCCGATGATATATATTCCTACCATACCACAATAATCAAAACATTTAACGCTCGAATAGGTGAGAAATGTGTCATATCCACATTCGCTCAAATGTCAGCAAAAAAAAAGATATCAAACAAGCATTTGGTATTTTGAAGCAACGCTAGCATATCATTAAACATCCGACACGAGCTTGGTCACCAGCCAAAATCAATTGGGTAATGTATGCGTACCTAATTTTGCATAATATGATTTTAGAAGAAAATGAGCAAACGATTTGTCAATACAATGAAGATGAAATGTGTGTGCCGGTTAAAGAAGCTGATGAAGAACAACGAGAAATCCAGTGTGACGTGCAAAACCGAGAAGTGTATCATAAGCTTCGGCCGGACTTGGTCAATAATATTATTAGAACGTTTGTGAGATTAGTTTTTTTTTTTTGTTTACGTAATGAAAAGTTCTAGATAGTTTTTATCAAGTTGAACATTAGAAATTCAGCATAGAACTTTTTCACTAAGGTAGCTCTTAGCAAACATGATCATATTTTGTTAGTGTAAGTAATTTTATTAAGTTTACACTTAACGTTCTAGAAGATGAGGACTTAAGCCATAATTTTAAGCCAAGGAGAAACATACTTCCAACAAAAGAGATGTCTGAGTAAGGAACAAGACCAAGGTAACTAATGATGTGGACCAAGGACCATACAATGGTAGCTTTTAAAGTCCGTGAGTGAAAATATGACATTCATTTCATAAAGACTTCAATGTTTGATTTCATTAAAGAGATGATGAAAATAAAAAAAAGAAGAAAGATTTGTATATAAAAGAAAATTTTACAAAGATAGACAAGAAGGGAAAATTTGTTTTCCTAGCTAGTCCCACAAACGCTAAATATTGCAATAAAAGGCTTGTTCCATTGCTTGGTCTTAGAGCTCCTATTGTTATTGAAAGTCTTAGTGTGTGGTGCTGGACAAAAACAACATTGTTAGCCTTGACGCAAGGGTTAGTATGTCAGGTGATATTCGTATAGAGAAAAAGCGAGCTGTTTGTTCCAATGGCGGAGCTTTAACTCTACCATAGCGGAGCTTGAACAAACATGAGTCGGCCTTTCAAAGTTGACCACCCAAAACTGACCATCCCAAGGTCGATGGTTTTATAAGCTGACAATCCAAAAGCCAATTATTTGTTAGTACGTTTCATATGCTTTGGCGGTTCCTTCAACGACCAATATAGTTTTTATGAAAAACATAACCTATTATATAATCTCAACAAGTAACAATCTGTAACGTTAAAGGAACAATAAAGTTGCAAAGTTGTTATTTTTTATATTTTATTTTATTTTTTTGAGTGGATTCCATCAGAGATGTGCTATTGGTGGTAAAGGTGGAGATAAAGGAGATCATTGAATTTCTAATTTATAAAATTTTAAATTTAAGATCTTTCATAAAAAAATTGAGCGGGAATTGAATTGACATACCTTCGTTGTTCCATACTAATATATACATAACTTTTTGTCTAATATAAGAACACATGCACTCCTTACATTAATGCTGAGAGACATACATTAACGTCCTGAGCTTTAGGATTGAGGTAGTATGAGTTAATGCGGTGAACACACAACCCCCCCCCCCCCCCCCCCCCCCCCCCCCCCTCATGGGTTAAGGGGCGTTAAAGGTGTAGCTCGAAAAAAAATCCTCTGCACACATTTTTTAATATTTATATTTAAGTTATGTTTAGGGGCGTTAAGAGGGTGAAACCATGTTTTTGCAGGCGAGGTGGAGTGAAAAATGATGAAATTAGTGATGTGATACTACGTGAAATTAATGAGTGTGTGTGGATACTGTATACCCAGTGGTGACAATCTAACTTTAAAATAGTTATATAAAACTAATTAAAAATTCACTAAATATTTTTTGGATGTGTATAGGTTTGTATTCGGAATTTGAATTTCATTGGAAGGGATTAGGACTTTTAGGAGCTTGTAAAATTGTCTTTATGTGGTTTAATAAAAATGCGAATGCCCGTTATGGGTGACCGGTTCATTGTGGTTTGTTTAGAGTGGTTCGGCAGTTTGACCAACTCTCTCATCTCTGTTTTAGTACGCTACAAAATGGTTTAGTTTAGCTAATCTCACACACACATGTATAATATATAATATATAATTATAAAATATATAATTTATAGTTCTAAAGTATCAAATTTTTATTTCCTAAAATAAGAAAAAAAAATTCATATTATCTTTTTTTAATAAATATAAGAAATCAGTATAACTTGTGAGTTTCAAATCATATTTTCACTTATTATCTATTTTATACTACTTCAAAGATTACGTAATGATAAACGTTTGATTTCCTCCTATTAGTGGTGTGAGGTTCAGACCATGTTTCCATTTTTTTTCCTATCATAAGCTCTTTAAGAGCACATGTCTAGTCTAAACTTTGATACGCCAGATCTAATTGGTTAGTAGGTATTTTCAGGGTTCGATTAGTTTTCAGGTAACAGGCTTACATGACGAGCTTACATGGTTAATAAAAAAAATCATAAACGCATTAGGGCCCGCACAAAAGGCTAAATTGAAAGCTGCCCCATTATTTGATGAACTGTAATATAATCACAAGCTAAATTCCTCGTAAATAAGACAAAGAGGGAACATGCTTATTTTTTGTAAATTTCTTATAATTATCTTCGAAATAATAATTGAATGAGTTTTGTAAGGCTTAAAGAGGAAACGAGAAATATGTTTGTACATAAAGTACATTGAATTTGAATTTTGCTAAGTAACTTTACATAAATTAAAAACTACAACTAATTACAAGTGTTAAAACACATCATACAATCCTTTAAACCTAAAGTAAAAGTTTTTTCTGGCTTGTCCCACATCGATTGTTAGAACCGAGATTCATACGTTTGAGAAGGATGAATCGCTCCCGAAAAGAAATCTATTTATTCTCTCCAAATTAACTGGACCGTAGGTGCGAGGATTTACTTCACGGGCGAGATCTCTAGTTCATGTTTGGCTTAGGAAGGGATCATGGAATTTTGAAAGGCAAAAGATTAATCGGAGAAACAACTAAATTTCCATAACTGTTGAAGAAACCAATTATCCTCCAAACCCTTAATTCGATTTCTGACATTACTTGTAAATAAAAATTCTTTTTGTGCCTTAGAATTGGGTCTATTTAGAATCATTAACAAAATGAATCAGATAATTATGTTGATATATTCGAATGATTAAAAGTTTCACAATTAGTATATTGAATTTATTGTCATAATTTGTGAGTCGCTATTTGATATACAGGAAAAAGAAACGATTGTCGGGTTTAGGATTGATCTCTAAGAATGGATCACATCGTGTTAACGTCAATTTGTTTTCTTTTATTTATTCCTATTTTAAGGCAAGGATTCAAGAATCCATTTATTCAAATTAAGGAACTTTTATACATTGTTGAATTGAAATAATGAATCTTAATCTTTGATAATTTTATCATCATTCAATTGTTCGCGAATAGACTCATGTTTGTTTGATGTAGCCCATTTGATATCCTCAAGAATCAACAAACTATTTGAAAAATTGGATTGTTTTTTCTTTTCTCGTATTAGAGAAAATAACTATAAGTTAAAAAGTCTTTTTACTTGGAGAAATTTGAACCATGCATGCTTTTCATGCTTTTTTTGTGTTGCTAAATTGGGTAAACAATGAGATTTTTGCTAATATAAAATTATTTTTCTTAGTTAAAAGTTTTGAAAATGTAACCAATATTCGAAACTCTCTCGACTATAGCTCGGCTCAAGATCGACTTCGTTGTAAATGAGTTGACCTGGCTCAGCTTGGTTTGTAAATGAATCGAGCCCAAGCAAGACTGGGCTCGTTTTCCCCGCTGCATCGCGTTGGCACCCAGTAGTAATTTGATAAAGTAAATGAAGCTAAAATTAAATTTAAGTTTATGAGATATTTGAATGACTAGGATGAGTGGAAGTGAAACCCCACTCATTGAATCAATATTAGGGCCATTTGGTTATCAAAATGCTTTGAAAAGGAATTGACATTGGAATTGGAATTGAAAATGAAACTGGAATCTTGTTAAAATTAACAACGTATTTGTTTGGTCAAATTTTAGTATAACTGGAATGTTGATTATAAAAATTCATTAGAGTGTTAAACATTTCATGGATAAATGAAAGAAATGTGAATTCCAATGAATGTGATAAAATTTTCAATTCTAATTCCATACGTTAACCAACCAAACATGATTTTAAATAAAAAAATTTTCAATTGTAATTTCAATTTTTGAGAATTCTGTGAACCAAAAGGGACTTAGTATGCTTAATTATTTGTAATAATACGGATACCATTCAAATACTTAAGTTGCAATGCTTTTTAACCAAATTGCTCTCGAGTTAGTTACTGGGCATTTAAAATTCATATAAAGTCATAAATAATACAAAATTTAAAATTATATAAATATAACTAATTTTAATAATTACGATACTAATTTTTATTTTGATGGCTTTGATGTGGATTTGGAAGTTTAATAAGATATAAAGCCATAAATAAATGAAATATAAAGAATGAAGTGGTAAATAAACCAACAAATTATATTTTAAAGAGAATAAAATGAATAAAAAGATGTTGAAACTTACTAGACTAGTTTTATTGATGGTTTCACGTCCGTTTTACAAACATTGCCTAGATTAGTAACGTTTTGTTTTTTCAAAATGAATATTATTCCTTAATTTGTTTTTTCCAAATGAATATTATATAATTAAGATGTAGATTAATACATAAATAATTTAAGCATCCGATATATTTTTGATCTAAAAGTTAAAAAACGATTGCGAGACCTACCAAATATCTATACTATATTATAATGCACGAAGGAAGGAATCCAGTTTTTTAAATATAAAACTAACCAGAAACCAGTACCATAATAAAAAATATCGCACGCGCCGTATCGTGAGGGCACGTTACTAGTCAATAAAAATGTAGGTTCAACCATTTGAATATATAAACATTGCTTAGATTACATATGTATATCTCTAATAAAAAAATAAATAGGAAACAACACACATACATTGAAATAACAATATTTCTAAATCGATTATAACATTGAAATAATAAAAATGTAGGTTCAACCATTTGAATATATAAACATAGCTTAGTTAACTCTTTATTCTTCACAATATCCCTAACATCATTTTGCACCGCCCGATGTGGGATATTCATCAACTTCAATATCAAACCATTACATGTGTGGATGATGATCATAAACCCTAGGAGCTTCAATGGATTACATGCCTCTGTTGTGATCGATTGCTGGTAATTTGGATATGTTTTGTTGTTGTCTCTTTGTCTTCTCGATACATCATATGTGGAGAAAGAACCCTAGGAATTTCTGGATTCTATAAGAAGTTATTGCTTTTTCAGATGACCCTTTAGTTATTGGATTTCTACTTTAAGCAACTTTATTAGGATGTGTGTGTTAGATGTTGGATCAGTTTAATGGCATCTATGTAATGACAATGTTGAATCTGGGGAACACATGTTCCTTCATTGGACATTGGCAATGTGACCCTTATTATTTTAGATACATCTTTTACCTTAACCGATTCGACACGTTAAAGATATAATTTCACCCAAATCTACCCCATTATAGGTAAATGGGTCGAAATTATACCAATTATCCTTATCCAAGTGGTTAAGGTGAGGTGTCTCGAGACTTTAATAAATTAGGTGGAGGTATTGGTTTCCGGTCTCCCTTGGGATAAAAAAAAAGTGTGGAGGTTCCAGGTTGAGCCAGAAGTTTTTTCACTTATGATGGGTTTCCTTCTGAAGGTGGTATTAGATACAGTACTGAGGTTCCTTTCACAAGTAATGGATAGATGCGGGACTGAGGTTCCATACTTAAGTAATGGGGATGAACGGGTGGCTCCAATTAGCCGTTCTAAAAAAAAGATAGTTATATAACTGTAAGCATGTTACCAAATTATGGTTCATAGGCAATCTTCATGGTCTTACTAGACATTATATTGGTGTACAGTGGCTCTGCCAGCCACCACCAGCAGCCTTCTTCATAGGTGCTGCCACTTTCTCCTGCTTATTTTGGACCAAACTGCACACTGCAGACAGATTTTGGGGAAAATGATTTTTGGGCGTTATTTGCGTTTAATAACAATGTACAGGTTAGTTTTTCCCCAATGTTTGTGTTTCATCTCTAGCGACTCAAATGTGTTATGCTAAAAGATTTAACAAAAAGACACTGGTCAAATGGGTCTTAAACCATCTGAAGTGTTTTTGGATCCGTCAAAGCTCCTAAATTGTTTTATTTAATGCAAGTCAGACCATTATGGTAATGAATTTGCTTTTGTAATATTTAGCACATTTGGTAAAAATGTCAAAACGGTTGGGATTGGGTTGGGTGATCTGTGTCCTACGTTCTTTTGGGCTTCACAAATATAATTAGTACGAGTCTAGTAGCCTAGTGACACTAGTGATTACACCCACACAAAGATGGTGTGCAGGTGTGACCGTGTGAGTTTAAATTTTTATAAGTTCATGTCGATAAAGTGGTGTATAGGAGTCAAAATAATTGATGTTAAAAAAAAAGTACAATCCATGATACTTGATCCATGTCTTGTGTTTATATGGGCTTTGAAAATGCAATAAGTACAAACTATGTCTTATACTTGATCCATGTCTTACATAGGGGTGATGGTGGTGGCAATGGTTGTGCTGGCGCGAATGCTGATCAGTCAGTGGAGGCGGTAGATGTGATGGCGACAACGAAGGTGGCGGCTGGTGGTGGTTAAACAAGTGTACACTTCTTCTCATTCTAACCATTCTTAGTTATACTATTTTATACTTTTAGTCGATATTACCCATAAGAAAATACATACAATCCAATTGGCCCCAAAAGTTATGTTATACAGAATTAGTCCATAAAATTTGGTGAAATTTTGAGCCTAAGTAATCAGAGCCCAGGTTGCACAAACTGTAGGACTGATAATGTCTTCCACAAAGAAATGTACTTCCAGTTCACCAATAACTTGCTTCAGAATAAACAAGATTGAGTTTATTGTCTTTTTAATCGTAAAAGGTGCTCTTTTTGTGGTTTTTTCTAGTCATATTAGCATCTAAGTTTGTGACTATAGAGTCATCCCTTTGAAATCGTGATCAAATGAATATGACAAGAAGATAGTCAAGCAATAGCAATTCAATGAAACTTAAGGAGAAAGAGAGCTTAATATCAACAAGAAGTAAAATGCTGTGTGCATATATTGTTAAACCATTTGTACACAATAGTCTTACCTTAAAAATCAAGGAAGAGAAGAATAAGCTGAGTCTTGTAACAACTTGGTCAAAGATAAAAGTCAATAACTTGGTTACAATCATGATTCCAAACGGACCTCGCCCTGTAAATCATGTGCGTGGTAAATTGCGGCCTCAGTCTGAAGAAACCACTCAAGGATCTCTAGTAGATAAAATGTTGGATGGTAGTTTGAAACAGGTTAACATGGAGAATTACCACAAATTGTGGTCAACATGTAACAAGGAATGCAAACAATATAACAATTTGAAATCTTCTAACAAAAGTCTCAGTTTCAGCATTTTAAACCCTTTAAGGCCATATGCTCAACCCGAACTACGTTTTGACTGATTACATTGCTTAGTAAAGTATTGGTGGAGTTTTCTGGTAACGGGTCCTTACGATTATCCAAAAAGAAATGGAAAAAGGGACAAATGTAAGGGTGACTTTTGTTTTGAATGTTGATAGCTAATGTAAAGACGGGAAATGAGCCAAATGGATTCATTTATAGGTAAATGTGTCGAAATTGTCACCTGTACAGTATAACTAACGACAAAGCAATAGTCATGAAAATCATTTACAACCTTAGATAAACAAAACAAAACCGAATTATATTTATATATGGACTATAACTTCTTACATCAACATTTCAAACACAAAAATTACATCTAAAAACAATTTGCTTCATTCTGTTCTCACAGTTACCTTAGAATCAGTCCTTTGTGAATGCCTAGATGGAGATGTTGATCCCCTTGAAGAACTATTCCCAAAAAGATTAAGCTTACTAATTTTCTTCGAAAACGAGCTCATAAACTTTCGCGAATTAGATTTCTCCATATTTCTCTTCATGAACACATGTTCTTTCTCCAAATCATTCAATCTCATCCTTAGCCTAGCCAACTCAAGTTTCAGTTCCCGGTTTTCTCGCCTCAGTGATGCATAATTATCCTTTGGTGACATGGTGGCACTGAGTGCACCGCTGTTGATCCGCCACGACTGTTGGTGCACTGGCGGTTTGTAGCTGTCACCAAGCTCAGAGCAGTACAAGGCATTTCTAAGCCTGAGTTGCTCTATGTAGAGAACTTGAACAATAGATTGAAGCGGAAGTCGCTCGTTCTGTGCAGCGTGTGCACCGGCTTCCGCTGAGAGCTTCTGGAAATCGATTAGTTTGCAGATCCTTTTTTTATCTTGTTCTGATAGGCCCTGATGAGCCTGCAAGTTTTGTTTCCAGATATAAGAACTAGCTGCAAATGTGTACTTTTGACTTTTTTAGGTCAAACTGTTTGTTATGAAACATGATGGCCGGCAAACGAGCGGGTCAGCTAACGGGTCAAAACAAGTAAGTTTGATATGGGTTGAGTACGAACAATTTTTACGATGTTTTAAATAAAAATACATTTAAGGCTACTTATGAGTTATGACCCAGTATGATCAGCTTGGGTCGACATGAAATATCTTTTTGTCTAGACAACGTATATATGTTTTTGTGAACAGTTAGTTTGTCAAATATGATCGAAAAATATATTATATTGATGATAATCTAAATTTTCAAATAAGAAGGTTTAAGAGCCTATTTGCATTAATAATACATAGTCTAACACATAGGAAGGCCTGACCCGGTTCATTTAAGTGAATCTTTTTTTGCTTTACCTTTTTGACCCGTTACACTTTCATATATTTTTTTCCCTTTTTGACCCGTTAGACTAAAAATATAACTTTTTTACAAAGAACTGAAAGCTGCCACTGTTGAAGGCAATAGGCAAAATTGTTGATATCAGTAAGTATTTGTGTGACCTAAAGAGTCAAAACTCAAAACTACATTTATTTTTAAGAACAGATGGTGTTTGTTTGTTAAAGCCTTAAACTAACTGAGCTACACGCTCGGGGGCACAGACAGCGTACCTTGAGGTAAACATCAATGGCTCGATACAACCCATCATGAACCATACGAGCATGACCCGGTAAACTCTCTGCAATGGCTATAAATTTCGAAAGTTTAAGGTTAGCGTCAGGCGCTATTTCAGCTAAATAGTTGTCAACCAACTTTGAAACCTTAAACAACGCGGTTTCCGAAGGCGAATCAAGACCATCAGATTCAAAAACCGAACCATCTTCTTCCTCATCCTCATCCTCACTATCATCTAGCTGTGAGAAGTTAACCAAAATCCTATGAACAGTATCAACATCAAACAAAGTGTCACTATCATGTCTAAACGACGGGATCAAAAGATCGTCAAGCGTCGCGATATCTAGCTGTGACCCAATTCGTCTCTCGAGATCAAGCCTACAAGCAACAGAACAATCAAGCATCACCGCGCTTCGAAGCAGCCCGAAAAGAAAACTTAAAGGCACCGTGAGTTTCTCGACGGGCAACAGACTCACAATGGTCTCGACCACGAGGCGCTCGTGGTCATTTGACCCATCACCTATGGCTACCTTCTGTTGACAGTTTAACTTCTTGGTTAGCTCCTTTTCAGCATAATTCATAAGCGATTCGCCTATGCTTTCGGGCCTTACACCGCGACATTTCATCGCGGTGATCACCCGTTGGTACAAATCGATTCGTAGAACCGATAGATCTTTGATCCACCAATCGGATTCGCACTTTTGTCTGCTCATATGGAGTCTACCAGAGCTACTGTACTCCAACCGTGAAAAGCTCGAAGCGATCTGCTCGACGCAAGCCTTTGAAGCTATCGCGTCGATGCATCGGGTTACAATCTTTAACTCATCTGCTAGAGGGAGTAAGTTTTCACACTGCTGTAATACTTCTATACACATTTCAAGGTTCTGGAGGACGATACAGTTGAGATACTCGTTGGCACGTGATCCGAGGTTGTTGTTCGAGTACTCCTCGTTCATCTCGAGGTAGTCGGAAATGCAGCATAGCTGAGCGACCTTTGCGGGAGTTATCTCGAAGTTGTTCCCGTAGCAAAACTTCGCAGCAAGCTCGAATGTTTCCGGGCCTCCGGGCAGGCACAAAAGCTCGACTCGAGATATGGTGGTATCGCGGTTTTCGGAGACCAGTTTTCGGATCCGTCCGCTGCGAGACACGAGAGGGAACTGCAAAAAATAACATTGGTTGTTAAATCTAACGGGTCTTGGTCACTACTAGTACATGTTGTAACAGTCTGCATCTGTTGGGTGGACCTATAAAAATTACAGAAGTTCACCCAACTGATAAAGATATGTAATCTTTGAATATAAATGATTTTGAAAGCCATTTTGCGCTAAAATAATACAGAACTATTGCACCAACAAACCATTTTGACATGACTCTGTTTGAGATAAAACACAACTTCATTAAAAAAATTCACAAGTATTTGACTCCTAAAAAAAAGTAAAATTTTTGGACTTTATTTTTTAGAGACCATAAGAGCAAAAGAGACGATCACAAGAGCAAAACTAACCTTATGCAACGCAAATGTGACACCGTTTACTTCGATTGTTATATCACTCGGGACATCACGAAATATCCTGCAAACGACATGATCGAATCGTTACAAAATGTAAAAAAAAACAATCACAAACCAAAACAAAAAGACCACCTATGAAGCAAAACAACATCCAACTGAATGGAACAAGAGACGAACCATTCGTTAGACCGGTGGCGCGAGCTCTTGGCCAGGGTGAGGTGGGGTTGGTGCAGGTGGTTCGAGTGGTGGTGCAGTTCCATGGGAGAATTGCAGAGAAAAGAGTTGAACCAGAAGAATGATATGCAAGTATTTTAGTGAGTGTGGGGTTAAGGTAGCTAAGAGGTGAGATGGATGGAGGGACACATAACTCCAGTTGGAGATTTTGCTGTTTTGTGCACATCTTTTTTCTTTTTGTCAAAATCTGCAAAATCATGAGATCACAATCGTCCAAATCAGTTGGCCGCGGTAGGGTCAGATCCTTTATACTTCAGACTATTTGGGTCTGGTCGTGACGGATTTATAAATGCTAGAAGGGTGGATACCTATAGTGGTATTTTCTATAAACAGTGTGAGGTTAATTAAAGTTTTTTCATAAATACCAGTACGTAAAGATAAAATCCTTACTGAATGTATGTCGGCATGTCAGATAATGACATCTTGGTTAATGGTTATCGACTAATGAGCAGACAACACGTTTGTTCTTAGTCACCGATTATGGATGCTATAGTAACAGGTTACACATAGAATATTATTTAAGTAGTTATTAGTATTTATTCTATTGAATTACTAAATGCTCAAATTACAAATTCTTGAGTGTTCAAATCTTTTGCAAAAGGTGAATAAGACTTGACTTTTTGTGCTCAAAACATATTGTTTTTTCTTGAAATGATGCCTTTCACCACGATTGAAGTAGAGTATGAAAGTAAAAAAAGGTATTTTTTAAAGTAAGGGGAAAAGGGAACATTTTCAAAAGTAGAGGTATGCTAAGCGACTTTTGTGTTAAATTTAATTGATTGCCCACCCAACTTCAAATGGGCTAGCTGGGCTGGTGGGTCCATGTTGGCTCTTTGGGCCCCATTTAAGCCTCACCTTAATTATACTGATGGCCATTGCATGATGACCTCTTCCACCAAAATCTTCTCTCTCTCTCTCTCTCCCCCTCTCTCTCCCCCTCTCTCTCTCTCAATATATATATAATTATATATGTGTGTATATTATATATATATCAGTGTATCTGTGTATGTATACGTACATATAGGGGCACGTTTTGTTAAGAACCAAAAGTACGTTAAGGAACATGAGAACCACAAAAACATGTACATATCGTTAATAATAAACAATATTTTATTCATCTCTCCTCACTATTTTTTTTTATTTCAAACACTTTTCTCTTGAAATTCTTTTAAAAATGTATAATAACGTGCCTGTGCATATATCGTATGTTATGCATATATGCGTTTACGTAGAAAATTTCTCTCTACTGTATTTTTCAAAAGTAAATTTTAAATATATTAAAATCTTCGTGCATTCTAGTCAATTTATGTAATAGATAGTTTCATAATTAATACGGTTCTTGCAACTCTAAACATACTATTGATTATGAAAATAATGTGAAAGTGTGGGTTTATATGTATGTATATATACACACATAGTTTAGAAACAAACTATATGTTTGTATATTCTTCAATTAATGAAGTATGTTAGCATATGTACGCACACACATATACATATTTACTAGCGCTTCGTCTAGAAGCTAATGAAAGCCAACTTATGTACGGTTAGGTTGTTTTCGAACCATGGTTAAAACTTGATATGAACGTGATGGACCAAAGGGACCGCTAAAATCTAATCATACAAGTCATGACCTCATGTCACTTTGTGTACTCCATGTGTCCTCTCAATTGCTTTGATTTGAAGTGGGCATGCCCCTTGACAAAGGTACTTATTGCTTTCATCAATTCTAATGGCCAATTTTGAAACATAAAATCAATGAAAGTAACTCATCTATTATGTATGACCATATTATATATGCGATAGACGTTGTGCTGTATTCACCACTAATTTGAATCGTTCATAACCATTGATTTTCGCGATGAATGAAATTCTACATCGACAACAATCTTGCAAAATTGTGATTTGTTTGAGATCATTTACTAATTTTTTTTCTAGAAATATTTTTTTCCACATGAAACGTGAAACATTCATAGCATGAAACAGTAGCTTTCAAAATGTTTTGTACGTTTAACAGTTTGGTTTTGTTATACATATGTCGTTTTTGTTAGACAATTATATAGTTTTTGTTTACATCCCGGAAGGAATCACCACCCTTGATTCTGGCTTTAATATTTAGTCCCCGACCCGTTACTGGGTTTCACCATCAAAATATTCCCTCAATTTGACAGTTGGCTAATGGTGTTACTATTACCATTAATAAAAAATAAAAAATCTAAACTTATAAACACACACAGTTAAACTATACAATCTACATTTCTTCTACATTTACACCTAATATTTTTCAAATCTCTCCCAACTTTGTACTCTCTTATTTCAAAAAATATAAAATCGGGATCCGTTGGAATCTCAAATTTAGTGGAACCTCCCTAAGTGTCATTTTGTGGTAAACAGTGTTAAATATAGATTTGGGCATTATCTTGCCGATATGTTGAATATAAAAATGGATCCGTTGGAATTTTAATTTAGGGGTGTAAACAAGGTGATGTACGTTACTCGGGAACGGTTCATTAAATACTCGAATCGCACAAACTTAAACGAGCTCAAACATATATGATGCATACTTAATAAACGAGCCATAACTTTATACATGAAGATAAGGTGATAGTATATATATGAGTAAATTGCCGTTTTTGTCCCCGAGTTTTGATAAGTTTTGCCATTTACATCTAAAAAGAATTTTTTTCCCTTCTGGCTCCCTAACTTTTTAAAAACTTGTCATTGTCATCCAATCTAGTTAGTCAAGTTAATTTGGGTGTTAGGTTTAATGAAGGGTAATAATGTCTTTATGAATTGTTTTAATTAAATAATCATAAATTCATTGTTTTTTATTATATAAAACCCTAGAACATAGAAGATTGAGAGGGAAATTGATCTGCTGTTTGAGGATCTCACTGTTGCTGCTCGACTCCGCCATTGATCCTAAATCTTTATTCTGCTCATGTGGATCGACAACCTTCATTCGCACTTGGTGGAATCCCATGAACCTTGGTCGTTGTTTTCATTGTACGTCGCATTAGACGGGTAAGATTCATCATGCCTATACTCGATTTTTGGTGGTTTTTTTAGCTAACTTTTGTAAAATTGATATAACAGGGAAGAAGTTGTCCAGCTAGATATCTGAACCATTGTGCATCCTTCTTTTTTGTGCAGACTCAAAAGTGTTTCTATATAGTTGACTTCAAAAGTCAACTTTATTGTGTTTCTTAACTGTATTTTTAAGCAATGCTTGAAAACATATTAAACTACTTTAAAGGTTAGAAAATTGATTTGAGATTCTAACACCAAGGCCAGATCAAATAAATTCTCCTAATTCACTTCCATCTGCAGATACCTACTCCCCATTCTTGCTTCTTTTCATGTAAACCATTTCAAAACTAAAAAAATACACTACACCCTAAAACTATGACAATCCATGCTCAACCCAAGCAGTTTTATATACCTTAATTCAAGACTTATTCAAAAAGGTATATATATCCAAAATAGATCATAAACAACAATAAAAAGAAAGAAGCAAGAGAGATATGATAACATAAGGAAACTCCATATATTCTATAGAGGTTTCTATACAGTTGACCTTAAAAGTCAACTTCATATATTCTATAGAAGTTGCATATCAAATAAAATACCAATTTTCATATCAAATTAAAATACCATTTTGCATATGAAATGAGAATATCACGGTCGACAAAATACCAAAATACCAAGATCAAAATACCAAAATACGAAAACCAAAATACCAAAACACAAATTGTAGAATTGACCAAAATACCAAGACTAAAAATACCAAAACCCTTATTGCATAGTTGATGGTTGACTTGTCTGTTGTGAACCAACTTGTGTTACAGGTCCCTTCGCATTGCAAGTTCTCTTGTTGTGTCCTTTTTCCTTGCACTTGTCACAAGTAACTGAGTAACCCTTCTTTGGCATTTTCCCGCCTTTAGCAATTGTTTGGGTTAACTGAATTACCTCTCCAGTAGACTTTTTCCTTTTTTTGGTTGGTCTTCCAACTTGTATGTGATGCTTTGGAGCAGTTAGGTTAGTAGGACATTGAGATTGTGTCCACAAGTTCTTTCCATTAAGTGGGTCTATGGTATTTGCATAAACCTTTTTCCAAGTTTCTAACCAATAAGCTTGATCAACCCATTTTTCTGCAATACCATCACCAACTATTCATAGCCATATTCCAAATACATGCCACCGCATGCTTGCATGGTATCCCCTTCAACTCCCATTTTCTACATGAGCAACTCCTTTGGTCTATAAGAACGACACATTGGTCATGTTCAGAAGCACTAACCCGATACTTAGACACCCTATTCCAAATGACAGTGTAATGTGTGGCATCGGTCTTAATTTGTTCAAATATCTTGGTAACAGCAGGTGTTAGAGGTCCTGGAGACTTTGTAATCATCTTGTGTACCACCACAATTCTTTTTATTATGTATTCCCTAATGAACTCTAGGCAAGTGATGATAGGTTTATCCCTCCCCCCTACCAGTTGCCTATTGAAAACCTCACACAAATTATTCAACAATACATCACATTTTGCTCTACCTGCATAGGAATAAAAATTCCATTACATTAGATAGAAATTAACAACATAAGATTAAAGTCAACTTACCACTGAAATATGCTAGGGTTCACTCTTATGGTTGGTTCAATCTCTTTGGCCAGCCAACTTATGATGCATAACTTGACATCTCTTGTTTGTAGACATTGGTGTTTATTGACTAAAGTTTTAACAACCCAAGACCCTTCTCTTTTTTGATTTGTTATATGTAATGTCCAAGAGCAAATAGGTGTGGGGATCTTTTTTTTAGGTATGGACTTTGTAGACTTAGAAGTACCCACTAGCAGAGATCCTTGTTTTGTCCATTCCTCGTTACTTTCACACCTACCTAGATTTGGATTTATTCCCAAACACACCACACGAAATTTATCTTTATTATTCTTTGTGATATACAATTGTCTTCTAGAATCAATTGCATGTTTTTTTACCATGACACTTATATCATCTCTACTACCAAAATTTTAACCAAGATAGAAGGGACAATCGACAGATTGTCTTGCTTTTTTCTTGTTCTTCCTAACGATACTTAGCGCAGTTTCTAATGGGGCTTCATTATCAGAACCACTTAGACTGTCAAAGTCATGAAGGTCAAACTCATCATCTATTATGAAGTCAGAATCAACAATAGCTCTAAATTCAACCATATCTACATTAACATCTTCAACCAAGTTATCTTTATCTATTATGAAGTCAGAATCTTCATCACCATCTCCGACATGCTCGACATACACCTCAATAAGTTTATGCTTTTCAACATATTTCATCAACATAATAACATCAGTATCATTAGCTAACGGTCTTAAACCAAAATCTAGTTCCTCACCTGGAATTCTAAAATGTGATCTTTTTACATCTTTTTTTGCATAACCAAGTTTCTCTAACATATCATGAATGATACTAATAGAGAAACGACAGGAATCAACCATGTTAATAAAATTAACAATACCAGTATGATATATTGTATCAGGAAATTCAATAAACTCTCCTCCATGGTGAAACTCCAGTGTGAAATAGCTAGGGTTTTTACCTAAAACGTAACATATCATAAGGTAAGCTAATCAATTTCAACAAAGTTTTATGATTTTAACAAAGATTTCATAGGTAGAAACATAAACATACCATAAATTGAAGCTATATCATAATTTTCACCGGTTTTTCGTAAAGACCAGAAACAACTATCTCGAAAATCCATTGATAATGTGCTCCCCTCCTTGCTGGTCGATTGCCCAGGACAAATCCTTGATATTGAACGATTGAGCGCAAACCCTAGTTGTCAATCGCTAAGGAACAGTGACGATTTTGGGAATTGTCGATCATGATATCCATGAACGATGTATGTGTTTTAGGTTTTGGTTTTTCACATGGCTTTAGCAAAAAGACTTTATTACCCCTATAGTTAACACCCAAATTAACATGGTCGACGAGATTGGATGATAATGACAAGTTTTTAAAAAGTTAGGGAGCCAGAGGGTACAAAAATTCTTTTTGGATGTAACTGGCAAAACATACCAAAACTCGAGGATAAAAATGACAATTAACTCTCTCTCTCTCTATATATATATATATATAAATTATATAATAGGCTTCATTTGAACTACGTTAAATAACAATTAGTTGGATATCAATCATAGTTGCTATATATATTCATAGTTGCTACTGATATTCAGAGTTAATACTGATGTGTAAAGTTGTTTTCAATCTAATTTGTTTGTAAACATAATCACTTCCTTGATTAATTAGATGCTAATAGTGAAGATAAAACTACATAACTCAATGATTGTATTGCATGGATAAAAATTAAAAACAGTGGAAATCATGCAAATAAGACATCATCATAAAAATATTTTGACTTGGGCTATTTGAAGAGTAGAATTCAAGTTTAGGGTAGGTGTCATCATTAAAGTCAAAGAATGTGCTTGAAAAAGGAGCAACGTGTATTTTTCATTCACAAAGGGGCAGAAAATGTAAGTTTTGATTTTCTTTTATAAAGGCGATATATCAATCTATCGTTATTCTTAAATTAAATTAACTTTTAATTCTTTTATTGTAAGATCTGAACCATGATTTTATATAGGGAGTACTTGACTCGCTTCACAAAGTGGATATGCAAACGAATTCTGTTCGTGTTCGTTCGTTAAGAAAATAAACATGTTCATGAACTGTTCACGAATACTTACCGAACGCAATGAACACAAACAAAAGCAAACGAACACAAACAACTGTTCATGAACATTACGAACACAAAAAAACTAATAAACACAAACGGATACAATTGATTATAAATTTATTTTAGAATAAAATTTATATTTTTATTACAAACATTACACAAAATCAATCAAAAATAAATAAATACTTATCATAAATATAAAAAAAATACTTGATATAATAATCATAAAAATAAATAACAGAAAAATTAAGAATATAAATGAATACATTAACGAACATAAACGAACACATTATCGAACGTTCACAAACGGATATTAACGAACACATTATCGAATGTTCACGAACATAAATGAACGAACGCGGCTTGTGTTCATGTTCGTTCATTTAACTAAACGAACGAAATTTTCTTGTTCATGTTCGTTCATTTACTAAACAACGAACATAAACGAACTTCCCGCCAAACGGTTCACGAACTGTTCGGTGAACGTTCAGTTCGTTTGCAGCCCTAAAGGTGGATACGAGAAAACATCCTGGAAGATGATGTTGCATTCGGTGGTTTTGTTTCCCCCCAATCAAGGAATATGCCTTAGTACTCAACCATTGAAATTGTGCATGAGAAAGTTGGAATATTAATTTCGGGAAAACTAAGATGATTTTGTCTAAAACTAGGATAATTTATGAAAAACGAGAACAAATAGAAACCTTGATTTGACGCTTATGTATTATCGTAACAAAAGTTTTAAGAACGCTTCCATGTCATCTTTTCCAGGTTGCCCCAAAAACACGCTCGAACACCCCACCCCCACCTCCTCTGACATATTCCGTTCGAGGGCATTCGTCTAGTCGTCCCCTTGGATGCCTCTCCCCCCATTTCCCTCCACGTAAGCTAAAAACTACCCTAAAAAAACAAGCGTTGTGGATGCTCTTTTGGTCTCTGAGTGTACAATCCTTTTTTGATGATCAAGAACATATGCTTGTAAATATCGTATACAGGACTGACATGTCTTCACCAAATAAAATTATAAGATTTAACACTAATATCTAGATATTAACACCAATATTTCGAAGTACTCTACCCAATTAACTTTGTTAGTTCACTTATGAATGGTGCAGACGTGCAATGGGACATTATGGGCAACTTCAAGTGTTGTCACGTGAATTATGATAAGATTTTCACGTGATTTTGGAATAATCAAAGTTGTTAATATGTTAACATCAAATATCCCATCTCATAACTTGTTTGTTATCATATGTGAAAATAAATTATTAAAGTAGCTAAAGTTGTAAAGCAACTAGGAATAATCCTTTAAAAGAATATAATAGGAGGTACAAAGCTTTAAATAGGACAACTAAAGATTTTACACTTTAAAATTAAACGCAAATAATTAGTTCATGCGGTTACTCTAAAGGCTCTTGTTACATTACATACTTTATTTTCTTTTCACTCAACCTCACCCTATGAAAATATTTTTTACTCTTATTCACTACACCTTACATGCTTTTTATTTTTATTTTTATAATTTTTGATTGTTTAAAGAGACGACTATACTCTCTTTTATGCTCGTTAACCAACTCATACCTACCCTTAAGTGACCCTTCACAAAGGAGGGGAGTGGTGTGCAACGCCCGTTAAAGGGGCACATCATCTCTCACGAGCGGGGTGTGAAAGTACACCAGAAGGATTAAGGATTGATAAAGTTTTTTAAATTTGATGGATAGTGATAAAACAAAATGTATAAGAAAATAATAATTATAAAACACGTTTTGTACAAACAAAACCGTTTGTTTTGTTAATAACCTTAAATTTGTAATAAAACCCGTTTATAAAGCTATTATTTTCCAATGATTATGCTTTGCAAAATTTAATTAATACTTAAAATTTAGTTTTATACATTTGTGTGTATTGAAATATTGTGTTCATGAACAGTTGAACGCCAATGTGTTTAACAAAACTAAACTCACTAGCACTGATATTCTTAGTGGATATACCTTTGTAGTATTGTAAGAATAATTTCACACATAAGCCATAAAACTATAGTCGTGAGCCTACCTGAGTGTTGGTCTTCATTCCTAAATTCATTCCTATCTTAGGTCTTCGCATTCGTATTCTATTCATATGTGACGTATCTTATTGATAATATGTATGAAATTATTCCATCCTACGAACATAGAAGTATTTTATTTTATTATTTGTTTATCATCACTTGTTATATTTTGAAATTATATGCTTTAGCTCAATCACCAATCCCTACCACATAACCACATTCAACCCTCAACACCATTATGAGCTATTCTTGAATCTAAACAAATTCAAACTCATGAACACAAATTAAAACAAACACATCTCTAGCACACATACATGAACAAATTATTCATGTATCCGAACAAATATGATCGAACATAAGCATATCCAAACATGTTTTTCCCCTCCTGGATTAAACGATATCGCCTACACAAATAAACCAACCCAAAACTAAGGTAACCAACTCAAGTGATTTTGGGCCAAGGCCCAAGCGCCCAGCTTCTAATCTTTTATACTAAGTTGGATTGGGCCACTTACAATTTTGTTTTGGGTCGTTTTATTGGGCTGGAGGCATGGTCTGAACTCTGAAACTCTAAATGTCTGATTACCTGATAAAATATTGCTGCGTTTTTCTTTCTAATCCATATCTTGGGCTTTTGTTTCTTCTTTCAACCGATGGACCATCATTTCAGTTTAGCCCAATAAAATTTTAATCATATATCTTCTGAGTAAATTAATTCGACCACAAACAAAACTAAGCTTGGAAACAAACCAAACCTTCAGCAAACAGTTTGTAAACTGTTTGGCGAAAAATTCGTTTATATTCATTCGTTTAATAAATGAGCGAATACAAACAAGAAAATTTCGTTCGTTAAGCTAAATGAACGAATAAGAACAGAGGCCACGTTCGTTCGTTTATGTTCGTGAACGTTCGATAATTGTCTGTTCATTTAAAGATACTAGTGGGTAACCTGCGCGTTGCGGTGGTGTGAACAATTTACAAGTCTATGCTTGTTATATTTCACTTAATTTATCAATTGTCTTGTTTTATGGTTTAAATCTCTTATACGGCTTATGATTATTATTATATGTTAGTGCTAACACATTACTACAAAACTAATTAGCATTAACAAAAATAGTTGAATGACTCAACTTTTAAGTAAATATAAGTGTTGAACACGATTAAAGCTTAACGAATATTTTTAAGAAAATTCACATTTGATATAGTATAGATTGAATTGCTTTGATACAACAATGAAAAGTTTGTTATAACATTAGATATTAAATATAGATATATTAATAGAAAACCATGTGGTATAGTTCTTTGAAGCAGAATGAAAGTATAATAGAAAGATTTCTTATAATATTAAAGATTAAAGCTTGTAATCCTTTATATGTTATCTTAAAATTATTATAAAATTATAATATTGTCTTAAAGAGATGTTTTATAGATAGTAATAAATAATAGATGATATAGATATAGATTATTATTATCATCATTAGTATAAAAGTATTTAGTAATTATATAGTTAAGTATTTAAATAGAATAATACTTATTTATAAATTTATTATTATTATTATTATTATTATTATTATTATTATTATTATTATTATTATTATTATTCAAATAAGGTAATACTTATTTATAAATTTATATGTTAATTGAAAAATATTAAAAATTATATAATATTTAAGGTAGTGAATTAAATAATCTTACTATATTAAATAATGTATTAATCAATGTATTAATTACAAGAAGTATATTAATAAGGGGTACAATAAGAATGATTGCATTAAACATTTGTACCTAATGCTTAAAAAGTTGTATTAGGTATCTTAATTTTTTTTATAAAATTACATTTGTATCCTAAGATTTTGCTTTATATAGTAATTTAGTGGACACTCGCGCTTCGTCGCGGTTTAATTTTAAATGTATATGTGAACGTTGCAATGATAGTTTTTGAGATATCATGATTTTAGTGAGTTCAATGATATAAGCTCTCGGATTTTCATGGATATCTACATATGCTTTAGTGATTCGTTATTATATCATCATGATAATATTATTGAACATATGATATTTAATAAGTCGTGTATATCATGTAAAACAAATGCGTTAAAAGTATTTGAATAAAAACTATCATAAAATGTAGAACATTGTATCATGATTAAGGATATGTTATTATTAGATTGTTACAGATACAAATGATAAAAACACAGTATTAAATTTTAACACAATATTATTGTTGTTGTTGTTAACCTTTTAATAAAAATAATCATTGTTATTAATATTATTATATTTTTTAGAAATATTATATAATAAGTTATTTACTAACAAATTTAATCATAAGTACTAAAGTTATCGACTACCCAAAATACCTCTAGAAATTATAACTATTAGTTATTATAAATATGAGTTGTATATTTAATTATTTAAATAGTATTTAACAAATTTAAATGGCATTTTCAAGTATTACAAATAATATAATATTTAATATATTAAATTAAATAATATCATATTATTAAATAATGTATTAATAATGTGTATTAAATAATGTATTAATTAAAATAATTTATTAAATAGGGGTAAAAATAAAACTATTGCATAGGACACTTGTACTCTATGTTTAAAATATTGTATTAGACGTCTTACAATTTGAGTAAAATTACTATCTTGTTCTCTTAAAATATATTATATAGTAGTAAAGATAAAGATTATGTTTTATATTTTTATTTTATTATTTTTAAGATTTTAAAAATATAAAACTCTATTAATACTATATATATGTCTCTGCCAATATACCCTGTTTAAAAGTTTTAATTTCTCTTTATAATAAAATATGATAAACTTCTTAATCTTTGTTTTAAATATATTTATGATAATTATGTCAAATATGTTCAAATAATTATGTTAAGTATTTAAAAAATATGAAACTCTATTTATACTATATATATATATATATAATATTGCCACTATCATATAGATCAATACTAATAAATCAATATCTTTAGAGGCCACGTGTGTTTTTTCTAAAATGTCCACCTAGGCTCCACCTAAAATGTGAACACATGTCCTCGCTAGAATGAAAGTTACAAATTAGCATATAAATATAGTTTTCTTAATTACTACTTATATACTATTTTGTTATCAAATTAACTTTTTTCTAAAAATAAATATAATGCGTCATTAAAAATAATTTAATAAGAGTTGATTTTGTGAAATAAATTAAATTTCTAGCTAATTATTATTAAAATTAAAATAATTTAAACATCGTATTTTGTAAGCAATCATTTTTAAAATATCAAGATTCACAAAATCAAACACAATTACAATTAACAATTATTCACTATAAAACAACATTTTCGCTTCAGTATATATAACGGATCAATCTTCTCAAATCTATGTATGTTTACTACCTCACAATCTCATATTTATTATTTCAACAAGCGTAACACACGAATATTTAATCTAGTTAAAACGAAAGTTAATTTTGAAAAAGTCTACGAAGTGATTTTAAGTTACTTCGAATCATTTATCTCATATTTAATAAATCCTCTTTTTACTTTCTCCGTCAACAAAATATAAAAGCCATATTTTATATTAAAATCAATGCATTTATCAAACTAATAATAGAAGGTACATAAAAGTCCCACCAATCATGAGATTCAAGGGGCACTTATGTGTATACTCGGCACCATAGAGTAAGGACTATACGAGGATAGACTTTGTATAAAACATCTAGGGGTAGGGCCGTAGGGGCCTAAGGTGAGTATCGTAAATGTTTTTACATTTAGGGTTTTTCTAAATGCATCATAGTTTAGTTTCTAATTACACCCTAATCTATTATATTAATTACATTTACTAGTTTTGTTGTTTTCTAAGCCCAATCAAAATATACTCAACAACTAAAATTTTGTGCAACATTAATTACTTAAATTAACTACTTGAGTTATTTTTTTGTTACTTTGTTATTATTTTTAATAAAGGATTTAATTACGTGAGTCAATTTCTTTGTTTATTACTTTGTTTTTCATTTTTAAAATATAGGAAAGCATCCACGAGGTTTTTATAATTATAATTATTTGTTTTCTTAATAATAAATATGCAGCATATGCGATTTTATCAAACAAACTTGAAAATCACTGTATCAATATATTCTATTATTCTTTTATAAAGAAAAGAAAACAAATGTATCTAAAATTATAAGTTATTTAATTTAAAAGACCACACATATAAACATATACAACGTATCTATATTTAATTTTATATGAATCAGTTCGTGACAAATCAATTTTCTCACTTTTAGAATGAAGTATAATATATATATATATATATATATATATATATATATATATATATATATATATATATATATATATATATATATATATTGTATGTAAATCAACAAGTATAAAAATAACTTTTGTGTATTCTCGTAATATTTTACTTATAAGTGAAACATATTATACATGTTAGATCAATATATGCAGATTTTTTTAAATACATGCATGTAGAAATTTGGTGATAAAAATTAATTATACTTTTCTTAAAATATTTCTTATATCAAACATAATCATAAAATATTTTAAAATACACTATGAAAATATTTGTAATTTTAATTCGTGTTATTAAATTATATTAAAAATGATTGCATTTAATGCAAATGCAATATCTATAAAACTAACTAAAGAACAAAAGTAGTTGAATTTAATAAACATCTCTCACTCAAAATTAATAGTTACTTAGATTGAATAATAATAAATAATAAAAGGATATGAGAATTTTTTTTAAAAATAGGTATTTTATTATGTGTTTGTTGACAAGAGGGGTCGATCTCGGTGGTATTACACTTTAGGGGAACCCGCCCACGGCAGGGGCGGGTTCTTCCCTCGGTCAAACCTCTCCCATTCACGAAGATCGTGCTGTCACATCTCCATCAGAACCCGCCCATGGCAGGGGCGGGTTCTCAGTGAATGCATGTGAGTGTGTACGTTGCACAGTGTATGCATGTGAATGTGTGTTCCTCATCGGCAGCAGTCACATCATAAGAAGAACTCGCCCTTGCCAAGGGCGGGTTCTCCTCTCCTTTTTTTTCACCACAAATTTAACCTACCTGGGACAGAACACATTCCAGCCACATGTTTAACCTAACCGCTTACCCATTCCATCCAAAAATTTTGTATATAAAGTATCGAATTTTATTTTTGATACATTAAACACAATTCAAAAGTATCGAATTTTATTTTTGATACATTCAACACATAACATTTCTGTATTCAAACCCAACATGTCTCGATCTTATTTTTTATAATTATTTTGGGGTGGTGATATTTCATTCGAAAATGGAAATATCATATGTGATGGTTCTACTAAAAGTTCAACAATTATTCTTCGTAATAGAGTGTTATATGAAGAATTTGTTGATTTAATCTATAATCATATTCAGGTTCAAAAAGAGTATTATAATTTGAAATTGAAATTATATTACTCATACAGTGGTTTCTCTCAAAGCTCAGAAATTTTTAATGACTCAAGTCTAGAAGTCTTGTATTTTTTGGGGGAAAATATTGAAAATTTCCAAGGAAATGTTTACGTTATCACTGTTTGGACCATCTTGGCGGTTTCTCTGTATCAGAAGCACCCGGTCCGTCAAGCAATTCTCATCATCAAGGCAATGTAAGATCACATGAGTATCAAGCCGGTCCGTCAACCATTTCTCATCATCAAGTCGACAATGATAACGGAGGTTTTGATAAGTCAGATGATGGTATTTCAGACAATAGTGAAGATACTGAACTCATCCCGTCACAAGAAGAATCTAGTGATGATGACAACAACAGCTATGGAGTTTCAGACTATTATAATTTTAATGTTAATCCAGGATCTTATGGGGAGACAAACTATTCTGAAGATCCTTAAGAGTTAAGAGATTATGAAGCTGCTGATTTTGACGATGAAGACCATATGGATATATGGAATGAAGAGTCAAAAGAAATCCGTGTTGGGATGTACTTTAAATCAAAAGATGAAGCAATGCATGCAGTGCGGCTATGGAATATTGCACGTAACAGAGAGGCTGTAGTAGTTGAAAGTAAACGTACAAGATGGAGAGCAAAATGCTACAGTACTAGCCCTAATTACAATAATAATCTTCGTAATGGTCCTCCATGTACCTGGTATGTGTATGCATCCAAGAAACACGATCATCACATGTGGAGAATTTCAAGATGGGTGAATGCACACAACTGCTTTGGTACTGTTGTTGGTAACAACAATAGAAGTTTCAGATGCAAAGATATTGTTTACCCGCATCATCCATTTTATTCGTCAGGATATTGCTTTTCCTATCAAGCAAATTCAAGCACATTTCAAAGACACGTTGAATGTTGATGTTTCATATAATAAAGCCTGGCGAGCTAGAAAAGCTGCTATTGAGAGTATTTACGGTAGCTGGGAGAGTAACTTTGAGCAGTTACCTACATACATCAACGCATTACAAGAGAAAAACCATGTTATCGTGGAATGGTTACATCATCCGACTGGTACATCTGCTTATTATACATTCAAATATGTGTTTTGGGCATTCGGTCCAATAATTAAAGCATTCAGTTATTGTCAGCCGGTGATATCTGTTGAAGGTACTTTTTTGAAAGGTTCCTACCATGGTAAAATGTTAACTGTAGTTGCAAAAAATGCAAACAACTACGTAATGCCGGTAGCTTATGCAATGTAGATGAAGAGACGGTGGAAAGTTGGAGTTGGTTTTTCGAGCAATTTTGGTCACACATTACAGTTCACCATAATTCTATTGGTTGGAGAAAAAAGTTGTGTGTTATTTCCGATAGACACAAAGGAATTATTCGTGCAATGAATACTCTTGAAGAGTGGAAAAATAATGTTGTGCATCGATTTTGTCTCCGTCATGTTCGAAGTAACCTCATGCAAAAGTTTAAGGTTTTTAGCTTAAAAAGGCTATGTTGGTCTATCGGAAGCACCACCCAACAAAGGAAGTATAACTATTGTGTCAGTCAAATGATAAACGTCAATCCAGAAGTATGAGAATATTTAAAAACTATTAAAGAGAGTAAATGGACGCTTCTACACGATAAAAATCATCGTCGGTGGGGTAACCTGACGACGAACATTTCAGAAAGCTTCAACAATACGTTGCGAGGTGTCAGGCTTATGCCAATAAAAGCTATTATTAATTGTACGTTCGAGAAAACAGTCGAACAGTTCAGAAAGCATACTGACATCGCAGCCAACTGTAACACAGCGTTACCCCCTCGCATATGGCGTTTGTTCAATGCACGTGATATTAACTCGCAAGAACATATCATAACGGAGTTTGATTACAAAGAGGCGAGGTATAGAGTTCTGTCAAAGATCCAAACAAATGAAGCTGGTGGAAATGATTATACCGTGGAAAACAAAAACAGAACTTGCACGTGTGGTAAATGGCAGAGCAAAGATTCCCGTGCTTACATGCAATTGCAGTTTGCCGCCATAGAGGTGAATCACCTCATAAGATTGTTCATCAGGTCTATAGTACTGTTGTTTATCAAGAACAGTATAACGGTCATTTTTACCCGCTTCATCACACTGATTATTGGACGAACCCGGGTTGGAGGATAAGAGGCGATCCATCAAAAATCACCATGTCACGAGGTAGGAGACGCACGAGAAGGATACACAACGAGATGGATGCTCATCATTCAGATGCATCAGTTATACGTAGATGCTCAATATATAGACAAACAGGTCATAACATGAACACTTGTCCAAACTCATATTCATGAGGAGATTGTTGTATATTAATTTTATTTGATATTTACTGATTATTATTGTTTTAATTTTATTATGTTGTTTAATAAATAATAATTACTTTATTCCAAAAAATAATTATTTTATTCCAAAAAACTCCTATAAATAGCACCACCCTTCTCTAGCACACCACATTTCACAATTTCCCTTCCAAAAAACACCAAATAACCCATAAAAATAGCACACCGACCCGGTAAAGAACCAGTTCATGAACTCCGATCAACAAGTTCAATTCTACAAAGGTTGAGGCCGCCTAAGAAGCAACATGAATCATCTTCATCCGAAAACAACCCGATGCATAAACTATTTTTAGTTGCAGATGAAGAAGAATCTAAGAACTGGTCAAAAGATGCTATTGACTTCTACAACAACGGCGATGCGCCGTACTGTGTTTCAGTTCTATTTGGTGGTAACTTGATTGGGAAGGATTTTTGGGGTGCTTTATTAGGCTATGAACGCGATGGTCGTCTTTCTCCATTGGTAAAAATCTTATATATTTTTCAGTTAAAAATCTTATTAGTTTTATATAATATTTATTAGATGTTAATACTTTATATCACAGTATATAGAAGGTTGGGTAAAACGGATGATGCGGATGAGACGTGAAAAGCTTGCGAAATTTGGACCATCGGGATTGAATTGGACAATTTTACCACCTCAGTTTCGGGATGAATTATGTGTGTGGAAAGATGTCAAGCCTATCAAATATGCCAACGGAACTGATGAGTTGTACCCTCCATTTTGGGAAGTGCAATATGTTTATATTCCAATACTTATAAAACCAGTAGAAGATTGGTTACTGATCCGAATCAACTTGCATACAATGGAGATCCTTCAGTATTGGTCAAATAACTTATATCGTGAACTATATCATGAGTTAGTTCTCCTTATTTTAGATTTTATTCCATGTAATTTTTACTGTCTGATGGAACAGATTGGTTACTGGAAAAAAAATTATTTTGGACCGTTTATTCATTCTGATAAAAGGGATGACACGCCTTTCAGAACTACTGAGGAGTATTTGCCCAAAGACGTTGGTGACCTTGGTGGTAATTCAGGGGTTTTTGTTTGTATGTTAATGCAAAAACTAGTTCAAGAAAAAACCTTAAGTATGGAGGGAAATTTTAAAGACACGTGTGCAAAATATCGACGTTATATGGCAAAAGAGTTTTATCAGTATCGTTATACATATACTCACCCTGAATGGTTCACAGAAAAGATAGTCAAACGCAAGACCCACAAGTGACCTTCTTTGTTGTATTACTGATTTACTTGTTAGTTTTATTATACTACTTGTTAGTTTTTGGATGCTTATTCTAATAATATTGTATTTTATGTTTGTATTTTATGATAAAATTCTATTGTATAAATGAAAGTACAAAAAATTACATAATTAAAAAGGTAAAAATACATCACTAAAAATATAAATGAAATAACATCTAACGAGTGTCATCATTATCATTTGTTACTTCATTATTTAAGTCGAATGAGCAAGGAGGAGATGCATTAAAAAACAGGTCAACTGATTGAGCTGTCTCTTGAAATTGAGGGTAATAAGGTAGCGGGGAAGAATGATGAAACGATTGTTCATAAGTAGTATTAGGGCTTTGATAAGGATTTGACGGGCCCCCTTCTTCAAAATTCTGGGTACCCATTTGACTAAATTATGGAAACTGAGTAGTTGAGGTACCGCCGTAAAAAAAATCTTGGTTACCCATTTGGCTTAAAAAGGGGGAGTTGAACTGTTGTTCCGTGGAAATCCTTTGTTCAGTCATATTCTGTTGCTCCACATTATCATCAACAACTTGTCGACCAACCCGCCCTCGTCCTCTACCCCTTCTATGTAAACATTGTGTGACAGGAGGAAGTTGAGTATCATCAACATTCTGTGTCACATGCGTTGGTAGATAACTTATATGGTTTGCATGTGCAAATTCCATATAACGGGCTCGCCATATTCCTTCCCGATTCATCCCCTGGTCCTTGATAAAACTGACTCATGCCATCCTTCTATAATAACATTATGAAAGTTTAATTTTAATATAATAATAATAATAATGATAATAATAATTAAATAATCATTATAACAAATAAATTAATAATAATACCATCATTCTCAATCTTTGTCCATCATTTTGGAAGCCATGAGGGTTCGTGTCTTGATGAGTCGGGTTTGTTGTATACACAACAGTACGCTCTAAATACCACCTCATGTATGCTTCAGAAGCAATTGGCGAATCAGTGTATTCCTCATTCACAATTGAATTATGTCGAGATGCCCATGCTTGAACTAAGATATTATGATGTTGTATCCAGTTTTTATTTCTACCACCTCTACGAGCAATTGAATGTAGATTTGTGTATTGCTCCCGGGTTAGTAACACACTTGTAGGGATTTGTTGAAACATTCCAAACTGTCTTAAAACCCTACTTGATATGTGAGGCTCAACAATTTCCCAACATATCAGGTATGTGTCACTTCTCCAGCTTTGATATCTACTTGTGCAGATATCAGGTAGACGGTGGATGATATTATCATAAGGCCTCCAATTAAACTGATATAAAAAATATTAATTAATATGTTTTCACAACGTTAATTTATACAAAATAATATTAGAGTAATATTAATACCGTGGCCTCGCTTAATGAATGCAGCTGAGATCGATACGCACTCAAACAGTGCCGAGTGGTGTTTACATAACTAAGTTCACCTGTCCATCTGTAATAAAGTTTTCAAATATACCCGGTTAATTAGAAAAATATAAGATTACTAAAAAATAGTTAATTTATAAGTTTTTTTAATATACCTTGCACCATATGGTAATCTGAAATCAATCGATCGAGTATTCAGGGGACACATAGAAAGTAATCTTTCCCATGCCCATAATTGTAACAAGAATAAAGGCCCACCAACCTCTCGATTTGTGACACTCGTTGCCTTACAGAATTGCCTATACAAAGATGCTAAAACTGCACTTGCCCAACTAAGTCTACCACAGTTATTTAAGTTTTCAATATGACTTAAATAATTTATGTGCACCCAGTTGCTAGAAGTGTCAGGAAATAAAGTGGCACCAATCATAAAAAATATAATTAATCTAGCTCGTTGGATGCATTGAAGATCTGTGGCATTATTAGGGAATGGTTTTATTATTTCATCTAAAATAAACCTTAGGTTTAACTTATAACCACTTACAACACTTGTAGGGAGTGTACAGCCGGTTAAATACTCAAACCTCATTATAATTTCAGATGCACTCATAGCATAATCAGTTCCAGAAACAACATCACCTTCAACCGGCAAACCCCATAAAACTTGTACATCTTGAAGGGTTATCGTAGTTTCTCCAACCGGTAAATGAAATGTGTGTGTCTCTGGCCTCCATCTTTCCACCAAAACCGAGATAAGAGCACGGTCAATTTTGCGATAACCACATTCGATCACACCCGCAAAACCAGCCAACCGTATATACCTCATAATATTATCAGGGATAGGTTCTTCATCAATGTAATCCCAAAAAGCTTTATCACCTCGTCTAACACGTAAAATTCCTTCATCGCTTTCTGGATCGCAAAAATAATAATCAGCTCTATGTTGACTACTTAAAAATAACAAATCGTTATTTAGTGGACCTGATGTAATTCTCCAGCTCATTTTTTTTAAATGAAGTATGAAATTACAGAGAAAATTATATTAAAAGATAGTGAGAATAAGAAAGTGAGAAAAATATTGAAAGATAGAAGATAACTCGTGAGAAGATGGATTGAAAATTGGGTGATTTAAATCCTGATGTGTGTGTTTGGTAGGTGTAATGTGCGGTTGAGAAGATGGATTGAAAATTGGGTGATTTAAATCCCGATGTGTGTGTTTGGTAGGTGTAATGTGCGGGTGAAAAATAAGGGGAGGAGAATCCGCCCTTCCCAAGGGCGAGTTCTTCTCGAATAGTCACATCACTCACATGCATACACTCACTCATGCACGGGCACACACACACACTGTGCACACTCACATGCATACACTCACATTCACATGTATACATTCACACACCGTACACACTCACATGCATGCAACTGCCGGGACTGTGCGACTGAGAACCCGCCCCTGCCATGGGCGGGTTCTGATGGAGATGTGACAGCACGAGCTTCGTGAATGGGAGAGGTTTGACCGAGGGACAGAACCCGCCCCTGCCATGGACGGGTTCCCCTAAAGTGTAATACCACCGAGATCGACCCCTCTTGTCAACAACACACAATAAAATACCCATTTTTAAAAAAATTCTTATAGACTAGAGTACAAATAGCAACACCCTTACATTTATCATTAAATGGACTATAATATGAGCAAAGACTTGATTTGGTTATGTTTGGTATATATGGACACTACGTTAATTTATTTATTTGTGT
Source organism: Flaveria sonorensis (assembly GCA_025506505.1). Lineage (NCBI taxonomy): Eukaryota > Viridiplantae > Streptophyta > Magnoliopsida > Asterales > Asteraceae > Flaveria > Flaveria sonorensis. The sequence goes on from CM046427.1 coordinate 60,264,767, forward strand.
TGGTCTGTCGTGGATTCACTTGTTGTACGCTGACATTGCTTTAAGCATGTTACTTTAGGATATCGCTAAAGGAGAAGGATAACAAGGGTGCACTCATCTTTTTTTTTGCCAATAGTGTTAGTTTTGGTCTATTAATGTAAAATTTTAGCTCGATAGTGTAAATTTTTTTATATATATCTAGTTCGCACCAATTCCCTCCCTAAAAAGAATTATTTTGCCCCTCTCCTCCTAAGAGAGCGTTCAAGTTTTGTCACTGTTGCGAGTGATGAGCTGAGCAAGGTGTTTTAGGAAGTTGGTAGCCACAAACTTTAGTAAGAGACTTTGTTGAACTGTTTTGAAACATCATTAATCGTCACCTATTGCCAATGAGCCCTAGATCAATTGGTTTACGAAACGACACTCTATGATTTTTCAATGTGGATGTTATGGGTTTGAATCTCACTTAGTGCAATTTGTTCTAGGTGGGTCAGAGGTTTACCAAAATAGTCCTTTCGATGGTGAGTTTCCCGCTTCTCTTTTATATTAAATAACTCCATTAATTACTAATTATGTTATTTAATTCTTATTTTGATTAAAAACTATTTTAAAAAAATTAAAAAATAGATCTTTTTAGTAATGTTCATTTCTAGAGAAACAACTTTTTATAAAAAGAAATTTTTCTAAAATATCATACTTTTTTTAAAACACAAATATTTTTAAAATGATATTTTTTGAAAATATTTATTTTGAAACGAAATGTTTAATTTATTTTTAAGGAAAAATATAAAAGTTAAAAATAAAATTTTTAAAAAGTTGATATTATTGTTTTATTACTTATAGTCGTTACTCATACATAATTTAAATCATACATTATTTTAGAATTAATAAAATTTTATTTTATTTTATTTATTAAACCTGTGTAATGTATGGTTCAATAAAACTAGTTTAATATAATTTTTTTAAAAGATTAACTATTTAACAAACCCCACCCACCACAAGGAATAATGATTTGACAAGTGGCAACAAATCTTGAGAATTTAAAACGAAAATAAATTGCACAACCAAGGAAGCATATGAATTAACGTTATCGATGATTTGCACGTTGTACGGTTAAAAATGAAATCTAATTAAAATTTAAAAGAATAAGAGAGCATATGTAAAACATAGAGAAGTAGGACTTTTTTTCCTTTAAAGTCAATTTAAAGCACCCAATTAAAAAACCTAGGACTTTTTTTGTTGCAAGTCACATAAAATCAATACAAAAGTAGGACTTTTTTTCCTATTAAATTTTTAGTTCTTTTGTCATATTTTATTTACTATATTTAAGAGTCTTGATAACTATTAGATCAACTCCATAATATAAGTTTAAAATTAATGAACATGTCAAATAGCACCAATGTCACGCCATCGTCAGCGACCATCAATACTGAAGATACGGTGTGCTAATGAGAAATATTAGATTGAAACGTAAAACATAGAGAAGTATAACTAAGTTGACCTAGGACTCACGCGTTGCGACGAACCTGTCAAACGAGGAAAAATAGACGTAAAAAGTTAAACTAACTATACGTTGCATCGTGTTAACTCACAAAATTTAGAGCAAAACGTAAAAGTATTGAACCACACATGCTATCGCGTCATGTTAACATGTAAAATTTAGAATGAAACTTAAAACAAAAAATTACGAAAGATAAAAAGTATAAGGGACCAAAGTTGAAAATAAAAAAGTTGTGAGGTTTTTATTGCAAAATATAAAAAGTTTTGGGTTAAAAGTAAAAAAATCAAATTTTATGAGGTTATATTGCAAAATATGAAAAGTTTTGGGTTAAAAGTAAAAAAAAAAAAATTATGAGGTTATATTACATAAAATGAAAAGCCTTGGGTTTAAAATAAAAAAATCAATTAAAAAAACACCTTAAGCATGAAATGCAACACCATTATGCATAGAAAAATTGAAAAAAAAATCCATTGAAGCTCAAGATACAACTACAAACAAGTTGGTAATTAGTATGTATTAATTAAATGTTGGAAGTATAACTTTTGAGGGATTTAAATGTCATTTAGTGAAGCCATAAAACAATTAATGCACAAAGTACAAGTCAATAACGCATAAAGGTGTTGAAAATCAGAAGTATATAAATTTAGAATACACGAACACTTTATCTTCCATTTGCCATTAACATGAAATGCCTTCAATGAGCAACTTGGTGATTATTTTATGGCATTTGCCCTCCCGGTCTAGTGGCAACTGCTAATGGGTATTATCCCCGCCCAAGTGATGTGAATTTAAGTCAAAGTTGACAATAAGGGAATTTTAAAGTAGATTGTAAGGAGGTGTGTGTTCATTATTTTTTTTAAAGAAAAAGAATAGTTTTGATTTTCCTTAATTAGTGGTTTAGTATTCTTGGAACAACGATTAAAAATGCAGTTAATGTAAGAAGGATAGAAAAGAAGACATGATAGATTCACATTTTTCATTCACCTCATATACGTTATGGGTCTATATGAGATAATGGAATGAACGAAAAAATAAAATGGATGAGTAAATGGAATGAATGGGAGAATGAAATGAATCGTTATATTGGATTGTCCTGTTTGGTTAACTTTTAGGAATAAAATGAATCATTATTTTATGTTGTTTATTAGGTATGAAAACACGAATGAATGAAATATAAAAGTGGTTATGGTGGTATTGGTTGGTGGTGGTGGTTTCCGGTGGCGGTGGTGGTTGCGGTCAATGGAGGTGGTTGTGGTGTTGGTGGTGGCAGTGGTAATTGGTGGTGTGGCCAGTGGTGGTGGTGCATGGTGGCCCATGGTGGCGACTGGCGGTGGTGGTTGTGGTGGTCGGTGGTGGTTTGATGACGGCGGTTGTGGGCAGTGGCTCTCGATCTTGGTGGCTGGCGGTGATTGTGGTGGTGGTCGGTGGCGGCGGTGGTAGTGGCGCTGGTGACCGGTGGCGGCAGTGGCCGGTGGTGGCTGCGGTGGTCGGTGGTGGCGGTGGCCGATGGTGGTTGATGATGGTGAGTGGGTGGTGGTGGTGATTAAGGATAAAAGAATGAATGGGATGAGAAAAAAAGAACGGGTGGATAGAATGAATTTTGTGTGATTAGAGGGAACATGATTATTTGTGTAATGATCCATTTCATTCACTTTGCCAATCAAACATGTTATATTTCATTCATCCTCGATCTTTTTTTCCATTCTGTCTCTCATTCACGAATACCAAACGCTACTTATATACTTGAAACGGAAACGTATATTGAATGCATAGTTTACTTATACATAATGAATGTTATAATGTGAAACTTCATATAATAACAAGCAAGTTTTAGGAGTGTTTTAATTATCTTATTTATATTTTTTATTTGTTCCAATCAGCTCACTAATATTTTTATGTGTTTCAATCAGGCCACTTAAGTTTTAAGAGTGTTTCAATTAGTTAACTCATATTTTTTTCAAATGTTTTTACAATTCAAAATTTTAAGATAATATAGTTTTTTATACATATTAATAATTTTTCAAATATTTCAATTTTTAAAAATATTTCGCAATTTATGAATAATCTAATTAAAACAATCCTAAAATTTTAATGAACTAATTGTGATAAAAAAAACCTATTAGTGATCTGACTAAGACAAAAAAAAATTATAACTGACCTAATTAGAACAATATTCAAACTTGATTACTATTTTATATAGATATCCCATGTTGTACTGTATGTTATTAATTCGATATTGTTATAATGTCTCTTATTAATTCAATATTTACAAGTAATTAATTATCTGATGATAGTAAATAAAAGAGTTAAGTTCGGTTTTGCTCCCTGAGGTTTGACAAAATTAACCATTTTCCTCCAAAAGATTATAAACATCAATTTGCCTCCAAAAGTTTCATAATTAGTTTCTGTTGTAGTCCAAAAGTTTCATTAATTGTTTTAACGTAATCCAAAATAATATAGTTTTTGGACTGAAATTAAAACAACTTATAAACTTTTGGAGGTAAATGATGTTTTCAATTTTTTAGAGGAAAATAGTTACTTTTATCAAAACTTAAGAAGCAAAATTAAAATTAATTTTAAAAAAATATCGTGGCGTGCAAGTGACTCTCCCTTTTTGTGATCGTGAGTCTCCACCACCATTCACCAACTTGTATCCATCATTTTGCTTCTTTTAAATTCAACCACATTTGGACATGGTCACAAGTCACAACAAACATACAAAATGTCACAATTTTAGTTATTTTACCTAAAATGAGTGACTTTATTATTGTATGTCTCCAACTTCCTTAATTTTTTTATTGGTATGCATATTTAATTGATCAACTAATAACATTTAACAAGCTATTTATTAATTAATATGTTAAAATAACAAAAAAAAAAAGTTTAGCCTGCCATAAAACAAATTATATTTATTCAAGTGGTATTTAGCATAGTTGTTCATGGTGAGATATGAATGTTTCAATGTCAAACTGTTAGTAACGGTTTCTCATCATTGAAAATCAAACTAGATCATTAACAACCGCAACTAAACCAAACCAAACTTTTACAAGCAGTTTAATTTTAATTAGACTTTACGTTTTGAGATTGTTTGATGAATAACGTGATAAACTTTACGCAGATTAAATGCTGACTAATAAATAATATTATAATCTGAAAAACAAATCACAAAACTTAACAAGTTAGATGATAACGAAAACAAAACATGAAGGATATATTAAATAAAAAGAACATATATACACTTTTTACTTCAAAATAGTTTTCAATCATAATAATTTTTATAAAAAATTGCTGGCCCAATAAAAATAATGCTAAACTTAACAACCTCATACAGATAAAGATGAAAACTTAACAATCACCCCATAAAAAATTACTTAAAAATAACTTTTTAAATACCATTGGTATGGTCCGGTTTTTTAACGTTTGCTTAGTTTATTTTATTATAATTAAAAATCCAATGACTAATTCCTTTTGAACATTTATAAGCTGACCAATCATAATACCAAACCAATGTCACTATAAACGGTTTTAGTAATAAAAAACTACACCATAAAAATTCGAATATCTAGAACGTCCAACAACAAAAATGTCGATGGTGGGGTTGTTTCTCATTGCCTACGTGGATATTATATAATATATCAACCTAACACATCTTTTTCAAGTTGTATAAAATCATTCATTTGATCGAGTGTACATCCACTCCTTTGACAAATGTCACAAATCACATTTAAAATTTCATAAAACAATATTTTCCAAATTGGATATTTCATGATTAGAGATGAGTAGTAGGTTCCCATCTTCTTGTAGTAACATGACTGGACCTTGTATATTAAGATGTGGGGTAAAGCTGAGTCGTCGTTTCTTTTACTTTTATATGTAACGTATGTTATGGTTTTCAATCACCTCTTAGCTTTTTAGATGTAAACTGTTGGGATTTTTTTAACTTGTTTATATATACATGCATGTTGTATTTTATAAACTAAGTGATAAGAAACTAAATATATATATAACAAATTCAATTAAGTACTTCAGTTATTGTTTGTAAATTATCATTGAACGACATATTAGTTTTTTGTGGTTATGGTTACCTTCCGGTCGTAACGGTAAGACATCCTTATTTATGTTACCTGATCTGACCGGAATCAAAAATTCAAAAGTCGAGTTCAAAGAGATCTAATCACTGAAATTACCAATTCTAAAAAAATTTAAGGTCTGCTAGGGAGTAATAAAATATATTATATTTCTTAACGTAATTGGAAATGTGCAAAACAATAACTATTAGAAGAGCACATAAAACAAAAAGAATCACTAATTTTTTTCAATATTAAAATTACAAGGTATAGTTGGTGGAAAGTAAACAGAGTAGAGACTCTGTGTATTTTGTTGGAAAAAAAATTAAAAAATAATAAAAAGTTCATTTTATTATTATAACCTATACATGTAAACTCATGTGTATGTTATAATGCCTATACATAGTCTATATATGTGTAGCTATACAGTTGTAAATTTATAACCAAACTAATAGATTAGTTTTATGGTTGTTTTTTTTAAATAAACACAATACATTTTTATGTAAAAAATATAAAGTTTAAAATATTGTGAACCTTTGATAGAAAAAATGAACAATTTGGGAAATTATATTATTAAAAAACTTATTATAGTGGAGTAGGGTTATGAAGGTCAATAAGTCATCCAACCGTTGATTCAATAACACTTGATTTCAACCATTGCTTTGTGTATGTAGTGTTATATATAACATCATTCACAACTAAGGTTCACCACTAGCCATCCACCATTTGATTCAATCATCAATTATGGACTCATCACAAGAATATCACAAGATGTCCGAAGATGAAGAAGGGCTACTTAGAGTGCACCAAATAGTCGGTGGATTAGCTCTTCCTATGGTGATGAAAACCGCGATAGAACTCGATCTCTTCGAGATCATGGCGAAGAATCCTGTTCGCCGGTTCTCGTGTTTTGATCTTGCTTCTAGTCTCCCTAGACAAACCCACGAGACCCCGGTGATCATTGAACGGATTCTTCGGTTTCTCGCTAGCCATTCGGTTCTCACATCAAGTATAGTGAAGGATGACCATGGAGGGTCTAAGACACTATATGGCATGACCGCGGTGTCGAATCATTTTGTGCGGAAGCAAGACGGGACGTCTCATGCTTCGACGCTTCTCCTTATGTCCGATCAAGTAATCGTTGATTGTTGGTAAGTTATCTATATTTGCATCTTATATATATCTAGCTTCGTTACATATTGAGATACTGGTAGTAACAGTGAAATGAACTGGTTGGGTAACACGTCAAAAAAGTTGTTTTTAACTTGGTTTGACCAACGTTTTTCTATTAAATAGTTAACATGTTAATTATGATTTAGATAAAACTAAGCTATTGCCAAACCAATCTAAAGTTCTAAATTAATAGATAAATATTGAAAGTTGTAATCTTTGAGAAAAACACATAAACGGCCAAGTTACAAACTGTAGGTGGTAATATTGATGAGTCATGAGTGAAAACATGTTAAGTTTGGTAAAATTTGTTGGGGGTTAGAGTAGAAAACTTTTTCAGAAGTGCTAATAGATGTAGCTAGCGTTATATATCAATTAGTTAGGGTGTATACGAGCTAAATCTCGGATTAGTTATTCGAGATCAAATCGTTAAAAGATTAAATTATGTCTAAGCCTAGTCTAAATTTAAGTTCTGACTTTAAAACTCACAAATCCAGATAATTAAACCTGTATATAATATACATGTTACTTGTGTAAATGTAATAATAATAATGGTATATATTTACGTTTTCATACAATTGTATATTTTTAGTTATTTTATAATTTCTTTTATCATGTACATACAATCGCATAAAAGTGATACAAAAAGATTATTGTATATAATCAAAGACATGAAAATGTCTTGCTTTTGGTGCAAATCACCTAAGACATCGTGATGACAAAAATTATTATTAGTGATATAGTTATCCAAATCACCTAATTAAGACATCATGATCGGTGTTTAATTTTTGACAAAACATATATCTAAAATCGGTGTAGTTTAAAAATAGAAGTAGACGATGATGGCGTTCTAAAATAAGTTATAAAAAGTCTTTAAAATAAACAAATTACATATATTGTAAACTTGATGACATACCTTAGTTATTGACTTCTAACCACTTGAACTGTTTTTAATTAGCCCATATGCATATCTTTAGTTTTACTTGTATCAACTCTGTTTAAAAGAAAACAATTTCTAACAGGTTGTAAATAGTTTTATGGTATTCGTTTGGATGCCTTTTAAATTGATTGACACGTTTTTATAACAATTTTAGAGTAAAATGTTATTTTCGTCCCTGACGTTTTGTTGAATTTATCATTTCAATCCAAAAATTTTTTTTTGCCATTTCAATCACTGTAGTTTACCATGCTATTTTCATCCACTCCACTAACTCCGTTAAGATCTCCGTTAAATATGAGAGTATTTTAGTCTTTTTCAACACCCTAATTATCCAATTATCACAAATTAATCAATTAATATTCAATCAAAATAAAAAAAAACATATGAAGCGACTAGTGAGAACGGATGCTTCGATTTAAAAGTTTTGATTAACTCTAACTCATGTTGTTCGATTGAAGTCTGTTATGGGATTTCAATTGATCTTCACGTTTTGTTGGAACGTGCACCATTGTTTGATTGAGATATACTGTTGTCACATTTTGTTTGATTGAGGTCTGTTGTTATCACGTTCAAACAAATGTGACAATACGAACGTGAAAACAACATACCTCAATCAAAAAAAGCGTGACAACAGCAGACCTCAATCCTATAGCAACCCTCAATCGAATAAATGTACACGTTAGAACAAAATGTGAAGATTAATTCAAATCTCGCAACAGACCTTAATCGAACAACATGAGTTAGAGTTAATCGAAACTTTTAAATCGAAGCACCTAGTCTCACTAGTCACTTCATGTTTTTTAGTTTTAATTAAATATTAATTGATTAATTTGTTTTAATTGCATAATTAGAGTTTTGAAAAAGTCTAAAATACCCTCATATTTAATTGAGATTTAAAGAAGTTAGTGGAGTGGATGAAAATAATAATATTTAGTAAACTACAGTAAGTGAAATGACAAAAAAACAGTTTTGGATTGAAATGTCAAATTCAAAAAAACGTCAGGAACGAAAATGTCATTTTACTTGCAATTTTATGTACATTTTACCTTTTTGACCCTTTATGAATGAAATAGTTTTCAAAACTGACCTATGTTTTTTTCTTTTTGGCAGGTATCACCTAAAAGATGCGGTTGTTGAGGGAGGGACCCCATTTGACAAAGCTCATGGGGTGAATGCATTTGAGTATCCTGCAAAAGACAATAGATTCAATAAAGTATTCAACAAGTGCATGTATGACAACACAAGAATAGTGATGAAGATGATTCTTGAAAAGTACAAAGGATTTCAAGATGTCAAAGAGTTGATTGATGTGGGTGGTGGTTTAGGGGCTAACCTTGAACTTATTGTTTCCAAGTACCCTAATATTAAGGGTATTAACTTTGACCTACCCCATGTCATTAAGGATGCACCTCCTTATACAGGTATTCAATTTAAGTAACCGACGGTAATTTTTTCTATTACACTACAAAATAGAGGGATTTTAGTATCAGAAACAATTGTTCGAAATCCTTTGGTGATAGTCCATTTTCTAGAGCAAAAAAGGTTTTATAATCAAATTTGAAATGTTAGTTGTTTATAATATTCAAAATAAGAGCAAAGTCTACTTAGTTTTGATCTTCTTTAAAAAGTGGATGTGACATGTGCCTATCTATTTTTTCACTTCCAACAATAGATTAAGACTACATCAATATAATTGATGATAGTTGCTTGATGTTCCTTACTAGGTGTCGAGCATGTTGGAGGAGATATGTTTCAAAGTGTTCCTAAAGGAGATACTATTTTCATGAAGGTTGGTACATCAAGTTTTTATAATATAACACTTGATTATACAATATATAATATTCTTATTAATAACTTAACTCTAACAATTTTTTTTCTTTTTAGTGGATCCTTCATGACTGGGGTGACAGTTATTGCATCAAGCTTCTAAAGAATTGTTGGGAGGCCTTGCCGGTGCGCGGTAAAGTGGTGGTGGTGGAAGCAATAATTCCTGACCCTGAGAGTGATATCAGTTGTAGCGATGAAGTTTCTAAAACCGCCATCGGTAGTGATATGATAATGTTGATTGCTAACCCTGGTGGCAAAGAACGAACCACCAAAGAATTTGACAACTTGGCCAAAGAGGCTGGATTCACTTCAATGAAAATTGTTTGTGGGGTTTCTACATTTTGGATCATGGAATTCTATAAGAATATGTAACTTATATCGAGTGCAGTAATGAGGGTGTTAAAGGACTTCATATTTTGTTTTGTTTCATATAATAATTAATAAAAGCATCTTTCAATGATAAGTTTAGTGCATTTATTTCTGTACGTCAACTAGAGATGAAAAAGAATATGAGTTAGTTAACTTTTTTTGAATAATATACTTTTACTCTTAAATGTATTTATAGGGTAATCACTAATATCACTAGGCTATAAAAACATACCTAACAAATTAATGAGTACAAGATATAATTCTTTTATAGAGTTGGGTTGCACACAAACAGGTTTGAGTTGTTTTATAAATAATTAAGGTCTTATATAACTATGAATATATGAAAATGACATTGTTTTAGTACTAATAATTAATGGTTTAAGAGTTTTATATATGCACTAAAAATACGCTTTCAACTCTGTTTGATTTGCCTTTTTTCTTTTTGCATATGAATGGATATAACTCAAATTAGGATTACAGAAGAACGGAATGAACATGAACACTTAAACAAACAGATTTTCTTGTTAATTCATGTTTGGTCGTTAAAAAAATGAACGTGTTTATGCTCATTTATGTTTGTTTGTTGTTCGTTAATATTCTAAATAAACGGTTCATAAATATGAACAAACACAAATAAACATAAACAAACTTTATATACAAGTATACAAAAAAGAATGAACATAGAATTGATTCTTGTTGCCTGATAATATTATGATGATTATGATATAAGGATGCTATTAAAGAGTTTAATTGCCTATTGAAACGTTCAATTACATAATAATGACTGATCAAGTCACCTTCATATTTAATTTAATTTCTAGTATAGTTCAAGTGACAGTTCTTGATTAGTTCCAAACCAATAACATCTGCAACTACACACAACAAGATATAACACATAGAAACTCCAGTTTTCATCCCCGACACTTCATTGTTGTGTCGGAATGTGCATAGCATATGTAACACCCCGTTTTCTTATGTTATTTCCATTTGTAAAGTTTTGGGTTAAAAGATGTAAGGGGTGTTTGGAATTGCTTATAAAAACAACTTATTGACTTATTAACTTTTCCAATAAATTAATAAGTTAGTATGGACTGACTTATTAACTTATTTCTCTCACAACCATCACATTGCCAAACACTATAAAATGACTTTTTAACTTTTTAAAAGTTAAAAAGTTATAAGTTGGTAAAAATAAACATTCCCAAACACCCACTAACATTAGGTAAGTCTGAGGGACAAAGGGGCCAGAATTGTGATTATCCTTATTGTATCCGAATGCGCATAGCATATGTAAGACCCCCTTTTCTTATGTTATTTCCATTTATGATCTTGATGTGTTTGAATCGAAAGAAGGAGGAGCCGCCATTGTTGAGCTTGCTAGGGTTTTTTGAAAGCATGTATGATGGTTTACGCGAAAGCATGGTTTCATGCAAAAGGACACGTGAAAGTATAATTTTGCTCGAAAGTTATCTTTCACATGAAAGTAATGTGCGGAAGACATGATGAGAAAGTCTGTTATAAGAATATCCATGCAAAAGTGGTCTTACGTGAAAGACCCCTAATTTTCGCCTATTTGTTCACATGAAAGTCCTCTAACTTTTGCCCGAATGATTGCACGAAAGTCTCTGGCCTTCAGATGGGAACTTGCACGAAAGGCTATGACTTTCACGTGCAAGTCCATGCGAAACTTGGCACTTTTAGGTCACCTTATATCATGCGAAAGTTGACCTCATTCACCTGTGAACCTTGTTTAGATTGTTAAGTTATCGAAGCGTTCTGCAATAGTCAAGATCATCGATTTTATAGGATACAATACCTACTTTCCCCAGGTGAGTTCTAGAACCTCCTTTTTACCTACTTTAAGGTGTCATTCATACTTAGTAAAAGATTTTTATAAGAATGAATTTATGTTTCCAAAATCAATTAAATGTATTAAAAACTATGAACGATGACGATGTTAATTGCAAGGGTATTGTATCAAAACTGACCGGGTAAGGGGGAAAATATGCATGAGTCAGCGGTGTCGGACAGGGTCAGACGCGAAAGAGTGAAAATCAAACACGCTAACCGGCCAAAATGTCTGACCGGGTCAATGGGTCAGACATTTTGACCGGGTCAAAAGCAAATCAAACAGCCCTAAGTTTGTTTCGATGGTTTGTGAAGACATGATTGACACGAAAGTGATGGCTTCCCTATCTAGAAACTGTTATCCCATTGTTTATGTTTTGTTTTGAACCTTTATCTTAATGTTAGGATTATGTAATTGACTTGGATGTTATGCTCGTTATGTTGGAATATTTCCCACTGCTTATTAAATGAAATTACAATTTTAATAATTATGTTGCAAATGTGTAAATCCAACTTTTAAGACCCCCGGGTTTGGGGCGTTTTAGCATAATTCTCAGTGTTTGGAGTTTTGGTTTCGTGATCTATGTCCGGTACTATAAAATCATTCAAGTCCCAAGTATACGCTTTGGATATGTATACTAGTGTACGTATTTTAATCTAGGACCGAACCCTAAGTCAGAGAAGAAGAGAGTGCAAGTAAACGTAAGTGATTTATATGCACACCGTAGATGTTTGATAAAATGCCTTTGCCATGATTGACCAATTTAAATCAGTAAACACTACGTATCCAGAGTAAAAAAAGGATCAAATTTTAGGATCTGATAATGAATCAACTCGGTAGACCACGGTGGCAAATACATTTGACTCTAGACAAACAACCTACTCCTAACACTTTTAACTTGGCTGCCAGGGCCAGACATTTTGTAGTAAAAAATATGTTACACTCGTAACATTGTAACCACATAAATCATCTATAAGGCTTAATATGTAATACCTTTTATCGTGTACAATATATGCTTATTTCCATAACTTTATAGAGCTGTCGTGGCTCGCTGAGGCGACCATTCCAGTAACAGATGACTGTGTCAAAGCAGCAATTATGTCGTCATGAGCTGTAACCGTCATGCTCTTGTTTTCAGCCATGTTCCATAGCTCCAATGACTAGTCATGCATTCAAAGAATTACCAGGGAAAAAATGGTGGTTAATGTTTGATATTACCTCAGGTGATAAAAAAAACGACGAGTTAAGAACTCAAATGTTAGCCATAAAATAACAGGAAATGTTATTTACTCGTACTTACACATGGCAATCATCAAATGAGTGAGAAAATGGGCTGTTTTTCTCACTGAATGAATGGTTGTCACGTGTAAGTAAGAGGATATAGCATTGCCATAAAATAACGGTAATGTTGGTAATCCTACTATCACTTCCGGAGAGACGTATCCAGATCTCCCTATCAATATAACTTAGAGGTCGATAAATGGTTGGGGACTGGGGGATGGGTCAAAACGGGTAACTTTTATACAACTTTTTGATAAATAATTAGTGTGTTGATTAATAAAATTATATATCATTTCAAAAATAATCAAACATTTTAATCTAACAGATCTATGTACTAAACAAACACACTTTGTGCAACTTTTAACATGTTTCCTTTTAAGTTATTTTTCTTATTTTACCCATTTGAATGATTAGAAATAATAACATACCTGAGTTCGACCCATTTATAGTCAAAGTAGGAAGTGAAATTACAAGAACAAGTTTTAAGTTGAGAGAGGCACACAAGACGGAAAGAACAATAATTTATAACTGTAAAAGAGTGGTAATGAATGCAATAACATAATTAAAAATATTTGACATAACCAGCTACCTACCCGCATTCCACCGATCACTAAAAGAGCAGAATAATTTGGATGGAAAACACAAGAATAGAACTGGTTTCCATTGGAATTGAGCTCATGAATGCACTCCCCGGAACCCACTGACCACACTTTCACACTGTCTTCGCTTACAGAAGCCAGATATTCCCCATTCAAGTCCCAACACAAGTAATTAACATTTCCCATATGTTCCTGCAAACCCGTTAAGGGGTTAAAAATCATATCCAAATTAATATATCCTCGAAATAAAAACTAGAGGCGGCAAGATGGGCCAGGAAGGGTTGACCCGCAAACACTTTTTTAACTGTTTTTTTAAATGTTGTAAAGCAGTAATCTGTTAGTTATTATAGAGAAATCATATCTATGCAATAATAATAAAAATCTTTGAGTAAATTTTATTTAGAAGATCATGTGCATTAACAAATAGATCGTTTGACTTGTTCTCATCATAGCTATATTTTGATTTGGTTCATCTAACCCATTAAACACAACCAAAATTGACACATTCATAATTAAGTGGGTCAAAAACACCACCTTTATATAAAACCATGCACAATCTTAATCTTGGAACATATACCTGGAATGAATGAGTTTGTCTATCGGTTTCAACATCAAATATGGACACAAGTTTCTCTGATGCAGCTGCCAGCAATTGTCCACTTACAGGCTGGAATCTCACTTGTGCACTACCACCCTGCTACAAACAAAACATTAATTATACTCAGATGTAAACTTCGACTCTGAAAACTTGGAGTTTAAAAGATACGAGGAAAAACCAAAAGCGCGACCCTAAATGAACTCGTGAAACAACCTTAGAAAGACGAGTGCATTGGAACGGGTTGATATTCCAGTAGCGAATTTCATTGTCACTATCACAGAAGCAAAAGAGATCCGTCTTCTTGGGATGAAAATCTAGGGACATAACATGTGAAGGGTGCGTAGTATGTGCATGCAGACAATAGCTTGGCTGAAACAGATATTGTAACGCATTAGTAAATCCACAACAAGTAGATGTGGCAATTTGAATGTGTTTCAAATACGCATGGGTTGATTTAGGTTATGTTTCAAGTTTAATATGTCAGGTGGGTCAATTAAGAAAAAAAAGCTTAAAATGAAACGAGTCCAAAGTAGTACAAAGTGTATATTTAATGCGTCAAGCCTCCTAAAAACACTATATTAAAAAAAAAAAAAAACAGATTCTTACAGAATAATATAATTTGACACACTGAGTTCTAAAAAGAATAATAATTAAGAACAACAAGTGCTTTGGGTCAACCTGACAAGACCCATTTGAACCAGGGTCAAACCTGACACCACCCATTTAGATATGTACAAGAGTTGCACGTTTTGACCTGTTACCCAACTGAACATATACAACTCCAATATAAATTTGGAAATAGTATACAAAGATAGAAATTTTACATTAGCTGCATCCCATATCCGCAATGATTGATCAAGGGAAGCAGTTCCAAACTGGGTTGAATTTGGTCGGAACCGAATATCAGTAATTAAGAACTGATGTTCTTCAGGAGTGCTCTCAGTTTGTAGGGTATCCATATTCCACAAAACTGCCTGAATATAGCAACTAATAATTAAACTTCACTTAATGTCTAATATTCACGACACATCCTAAAAGAACAGCAACAAGGCACAACAGTTATAGCATAAAACAAAGGACAGGACACACAATGATCAACTAACGCCAAAAAACATGTGCTTCCAATATAAAAAATTATTTATCTAGTAAAGATAACGGAGGTGGTAATTTCGACTCAATATATTCTATCTCTTGCAGGTCAAATGGGTAAAATAAAGAAATGACAATAAGGAAATGGGTCGACCCAATGTGTTGTATCTCTAACCAGCCTGCACGACCATTTTGTCACCTCTATGAATTATATTGCAGTTTACCTTTTTGTCATGCCCGGCACTAGCAAGAAGCTTCCCATCTGATGAAAAATGACAGCACAAGACCTTCTTTCTTGTTCGAATACAACCAACTTCCCCAAAAGAAAAACCTGTTATAAAGAATTTAGCTATGACCTCACATGATTAGAAATTTCTAAATTGTAGTATAATTGATACCAGATTTGAAAAACAGAACAAAAACACAGCAATAGTTTTGGAACTCCTTCTCCAATTAATTGATAGGAAAAAACTTACATCCATCAAATAAAAACCTACCTATATTTATAGCTAACTAACCTTGTCCATCAAGTTAATCAACTCCTACAAATTAGGCTTTATCTCATATCCTTTTGAGATAAACTTTAAATCACCAAGACTTATCTCAAATCCATTGGAGATAAAGTTTCAAACTACCTTGACTTATCCCTTTATTTAATTAGATAATAAGTTTAAAATAAACTACAAAATAGACCCTAAACTTTATTTAATGTCAAGATTGGTCCAACAATCACCCCCCCAATCTTGACCTTGAGTCTTCTGTTGTTTTCCAGTATCTTCAATCATCTTCACCCCCAGAATTTCTCTCATCTCTGTAAATTTAATCTTCGGTAGAGCTTTGGTGAGGATATCAGCTCGTTGTTGATCCCCGTTGATGTGTTCAACCTTGATCTGATCTTTCTCAACACATTCACGTATGAAAAAATAGCGAGTATCAATGTGTTTGCTTCTCCCGAAGAACACAGGATGTTTCATTAGGTCAATTGCAGATTTGTTGTCAACTTTAATTACCACCAGCTCCTTTTCCCTTCCCGTAATTTCAGCTAACAATCCCCTTAACCAAATCGCTTGGCAGGCTGCTGAAGTTGCAGCCATAAACTCCGATTCGCAGGAGGATAAAGCCACTGTTGGCTGTTTTTGAGAGCTCCAAGTGATAGGTCCATCAGCAAAGTAGAACAATAGACCTGTAGTTCCTTTTCCATCATCCAGATCAATAGAATGACTGCTGTCACTAAATCCCAACAGCTTATCACTTCCATTCCTTCTATAGCAAATTCCCAGATCTGTAGTCCCTTTCACATATCTCAGAATCTGTTTTACAGCTTGTGAGTGAGTAGTTTTAGGCTCTTGCATGTACCTGCTTACATATCCAACCGAGTATGCAAGATCTGGTCGCGTATGTGTTAAGTACCGCAGACACCCAATTATTTTCCTGTACTCAGTTGCATCCACACTTCTGCTGCCATCATCTTTTCTCAATTTCAGCCCTGGTTCCATTGGGAATTTGGTGAAATTGCACTCCCACATTCCAACTTGCTTTAAGATCTTTTTAGCATATCCCGACTGCTTGATCTTGATGCCATCTTTGCTTTGCATAACCTCAAGTCCGAGATAATAAGAGAGTTGACCCAAGTCACTCATCTCGAACTTATCTTCCATCTGTTTTTTAAACTGTAGAATTTTTTCAAGACTGTTTCCGGTTACTATCATGTCATCCACATAGATTCCTATTAAGAGAGATCCTCCGTGAGTTCTTCTTGTATACACGGCTTGTTCAAGCATGCATCGTTTGAACCCAAACTCTTTTAAAACTCCATCTAACTTTGTATTCCAAGCTCGTGGAGCTTGTTTCAATCCGTAAAGAGCTTTTTTCAGTTTATACACCTTTTGTCCTTCCCTTTCTTTACAAAACCTTCAGGCTGAGTTACAAATACCACCTCTTTGAGATCCCCATGTAAAAAGGCTGTTTTGACATCTAGATGATGTACATGCCACCCTCTTTGAGCTGCTAATGCCAGAATGAGTCTAACAGTCTCAATTCTGGCTACGGGTGCAAACACCTCGTCGTAATCTACTCCATGTTGTTGGATGTAACCTTTTGCAACTAACCGGGCTTTATAACGCGTAAGCACACCATTGGCATCTCTTTTGCTTTTATATAGCCATTTTAAACCAATTGGCTGATGTCCAGGGGGTAGATCCGTTAACTCCCAGGTGTTGTTTTTCTCAATGGAAGCAATTTCACTTTCCATTGCTTGCTCCCATTCTTTATGACCTGTGGCCTCTTTGAATTTTGTTGGATCTCCTTCGGTAAGAAGTAGATTATAGACCTCATTTAAATTCTTCCAGCCTTGAGGTGGTGTATCATCGTAGGTTTCTTCTTCAGCCAAAGATGGGTCTGCTGGGTCATCTTTATCCGTAGGCAACCGAGGTAACATAGGTCCTCGATTTGTAAAAGTGGCTTCTGGGTTGCTAGAAACAGAATGTAGAGGATTTTTATCACCAGATGGCTCTGCTGAAAAGTTTTCATGATCTATATGAGGAAGGTCTTGCTGCGATGGGCCTGTTTGATCTAAGCTTTGTGGGCTGTTTAGATCCGCAGGCTCAGGTTCTTTATTATATTCCTCTGGATCAGTTCTGAATGGATTTATTTGGATCACAAAATCAGCATCTTTGTCACTAGAATTATCGAAGTACTCTTGCCAGTCCCATTTTCTATTTTCATCAAATTTTACATCTCGACTGATGACTATCCTTCCTTCTTTGACATCATACATTCGATAGGCCTTTGAACCTGCTTCGATTCCTAGATGTACCATTGGTAAGCTTCTATTGTCTAGTTTCTTTAGCTGGTTTGAAGGCACTCTCACATAACCAACGCATCCAAATACACGTAGATGATCCATCCTTGGTTTTCTTCCTTTTAGAGCTTCATATGGGGTCTGATCAGTCAAGCTTTTCGTGGGCAGCCTGTTCAGCACATAAACTGAGTGCCTGACAGCTTCAGCCCACAGGTTTTGTGGCATACTCATCGCGTTGAGGATGCTTCTTGTTGTGCTCAGTACCGTACGATTTCGCCTCTCAACTATTCCATTTTGTTGAGGGGTGTAGGGTGCGGTCAACTGTCTTGTAATACCTGCCTGCTCACAAAACAAATTAAATTCCCGGGAGGTAAATTCTCCTCCCCGATCAGTCCTGAGAACCTTTATTTTTCCTCCATATTGATTTTCGGCAGAGGCTTTGAACCTTTTGAATTGTTCAAAGGTTTCATCCTTTGTTTTTAACATGAAAACCCACATAAACCTACTGTAGTCATCAACAAGAAGTAAAATATACCTGTTTCCAGCTGGTGTAGGTGGAGATATTGGGCCACACAGGTCTGCATACACCTGGTCCAGTGGTTTTTCTGCTCTGAAAACAGTTGATCAGGAAAGCTTTGTCGTGTATGTTTACCAGCTAGGCATGCCTCACACATTTGGGTAGGATGGTTTATTGCTGGTACCCCAAGAACCAACCTTTTTGTGCCAATTCGTGTAATGGTGTCGAAGTTCACATGACCTAAACGGCGTGCCATATCCATGCCTGATCTTCTACTTTTGAGTGCAGACAAACAGGTGAGCCAATTTTTAAAGTGATCTTGTACAACCGATTTGGTGATCGTTGTGCCTTTATTAATAAACTTCCATCGGGCTCATACATCCATAAGAATTCCTGTTTCATTAGGATCTCACACCCCCCTTCGGTGAGTTGCCCAAGACTGATGATGTTGCTTTTCAAGAATGGAATGTAGTACACATCCGTCAAGAGACGATGTTCTCCATTCTTGCATTCCAGCAGAATTGAGCCTCTTCCTTCAATGTCAACACATGATCCGTCCCCAAATCTCACCTTGCCTCCTACCTTTGTGTCAAGTTTGGAAAACAACCCTTTATTTCCCGTCATGTGATTAGATGCCCCGTTATCTAAGTACCACGCGAATTGTTCATCTTGATTAGACACATATTTGGCTGGATACACCTTTTCCTCAGTGAGATAGATCAGCTCCTTTTGATCTTGAAAAGCAACTGTCATTAAGAGTGCAGGCTTGTCAACATTAGCCTGTGGTTGGTTACCTTCTTCCTTTTTCCTTGTCGGGCAATCTGCAGAGAAGTGCCCTAAAGCATCACATCTGAAACATTGTAATTGTGAGCGATCCTTCTTCTGGTTTGATGAGCCTTGAGTTCCACTTTGTGCAGCTTGACCTCGGCCAACTCCACGCCCTCGGCCTCCAAATCTTCCACGACCACGACCTCGGCCTCGGGTTTCAGTGTTGCCCCCTCGACCTCGGCCATAGCCCTTTTCAAGTCTCCTCTTTGCCTCCCAATCCTCATATGAAAGCAGCAATTGGTTTTGATTGTTGCTTGATCCTTTTGACTTCAAACAGGCCCTTTCTTCATAGGCCTTCAGTCGCCCGACAACCTCCTGAAACTTCACAGTTTTAAGGTTCACCAACTGTTCGATTGTAGCCACCATATTCAGGAAATTTTCAGGCATGCTTGTTAGTAATTTCCTGACCAAAGTTGATTCATCAATGACCGATCCAAGTGTGGCTGATTTAGAGGCAATCCCAGAAAGCTTTGCCACAAAATCATCCACTGTTTCGCTTTCCTTCATCTTGATTGTATCGAACTCGGTCTTCAATGATTGCAACCGGGCCTCCATGACTCGTTCAGCTCCAAGATGGCGAGTTTTTATCGAATCCCAGATTGCTTTGGCGGTGTCACAGCTTGCAATTTGTAGAATCAGATCTTCAGGGAGTGCTTGATACAGGTATGCGATTGCCGAGTTGTCCTTCTTTGAATCGACATTGGATCCTGGTTCGATCGCCTCCCATATTCCTTGAGCCTTGAAAATCGCTTTAATTTTAAGAGACCAGATTTGGTAATTGGTTGCTGTTAGAATCGGGCACTGAAATTGAAGATTCAGCTTCTCATTCTGGTTCACGTTTTGCTGCACAACTTCCCCCATCGTTTTAAGCTTTGATCTCCTCTTGTATTGCTGCCCTGTTTTCAGATCTGGTGATTGATCCAGACCTTCGAATCAACTGCCCAAGTCTCTTTTAAACACAGCTCTGATACCAATTGTAGTATAATTGATACCAGATTTGAAAAACAGAACAAAAACACAGCAATAGTTTTGGAACTCCTTCTCCAATTAATTGATAGGAAAAAACTTACATCCATCAAATAAAAACCTACCTATATTTATAGCTAACTAACCTTGTCCATCAAGTTAATCAACTCCTACAAATTAGGCTTTATCTCATATCCTTTTGAGATAAACTTTAAATCACCAAGACTTATCTCAAATCCATTGGAGATAAAGTTTCAAACTACCTTGACTTATCCCTTTATTTAATTAGATAATAAGTTTAAAATAAACTACAAAATAGACCCTAAACTTTATTTAATGTCAAGATTGGTCCAACATTCCTATATCAGATGAGATGATTTAATACCTTTAGAAGACTCAGTCTTGTGCTCAGCGAGTGTCTGCTTCATGGTACCATAAACTTCTCTTTCATCTCCTCCTTCTTGTTGCAGAAAAGATTCCACATTATCATCCAGAGAAACATCCCCAAAATGATCAATGTCATCCTAAATGGTTTGTTTCCCAAGCTTTAGATTATTTTGTAAGTAAAATTGTTTCTTATTATAATTGACATGTTCTGACTAGAAAAGTAAAAACGAACAAAAAAGTGTTAGCAGGTCAACCCAACCGCCCCAACCAGTTTTTGACAAGCCTACCAGCCGGTTAGTGGACGATGCAAGCCCACCGGTGCCCTCTGAACCATACATCATCATGATTTTTGGTACAGCGTTCAAATGCTGCATACTGCTAGCCATGTTTATTCCATCACCAGGTGTATATGTTGATGCTGGGGAGCTTGGTGATGGAGCAACAGTATTCCCTGTACCAGTACTGTTGGCTGGCCCAGAAGAAGAGTGTTGTTTTCTTTTTCTGTTACTCTGCTTAAAAAATGAAAACCATCAAGAAAACATGAAACAAATAATATCATATCAAATAAATTGTGCAGCTAGAATTTATCTACAAGCACAACCTGTTGCTGCAACTGGTCCTGCTGTTGAGATGTTGATTGTGGCATCTTCATCTGTTATATTAATATTCCATGTTTACTACTGATCAACACAGTATTAACAGAAGCATGTTTATTTAGATTGTGAGATATAGATCATAAAAAGAAAATCTTAACCTTGGGTGAATTTGTTTGACCAGGGGAGCCTATGGGTCCTTCATTTCTCGTGGCTTGACCATCTTTCATACTTAGATTGCCTCTAGGTAATCCAACAAGCCCATAATTTGGTGAAGCTCCAAGATTTCCTTGGGCCTGGGCCTGGACCTCGCCATGTGTCAAGGCCTGTTGCTGCTGTGATGCTAAATATAATTGATTTTGATTCTGCATGTTGGGCTTTTGTACTTGCAAACTCATATTGGGGCGTAAATTGTCAATTCCCTGTGAAGTACATTATACCAATCATCAAAGTTTATCTTAAAATCAAATTATAAGATAAGATTAAAAACCATGATGACTTACAGTTAGAGGCCAACCCTTTAATGGAAGCCCAGTAACACCTTGATTTAATCCTGAAATGAAGGGGATGGAAAAATGAAAATATATTTACATCACAGGTCAATACAGGTCCATAAAAATTTATTTACACCTTGATTTAACACCTTGAGTTTTCATGCTGTTGATTGTTGTTTGTTTACAAAAAGACCACAAAGAATTAAGTAGTAACATTCGAATAAATGTCTTAACAGGTCAATACAGGTCCACGCTGAAACCGATAATTTTTCAGTAAAGTCAAAATAGGCCAGTAGGCTTGGGTTTACCTACTAACACTATTTTCTCCAATATATTAAAAAAATTATAGATGATGAATGTGTTGATTATGATTACACAAAAAAAAACATTATTAAAATAATAATATTATAGATCTTTAAATAACAACTCTGGGGGTCATATGCACTAAAATTAGTTTGTGGGAGACTAACTACCCAATTGACCTGTTCTGGTTTTAGCTTGTTTTTCTATCTGACCCGTTTGAGCTAAAAACACAACCGTGATCAACCCATTCATTAGTAAATTGATGGAATTTGCCACATCCAGTTATAAGTTTCTGTAGAACTGTACATCCTGACGGATGTGAATAACCAATTATTTTGAAGTAATTTCTAAGTGCGTGCAGAAAGATTACCAGCACCACCAATTCCAGACTTTGACTGCAAAATTGCCTGTCCATAAATTGATGAAGGATTTGTAGGCAAGGATTTCTGTGTATTGTCCAAGTTAACTTCTTGTTTGATTTCCTATGATTTGTAGAAGCTCATGAGCCATAAAAAATAACAAACAGAATGAGCAAAATGTATAAATATGATCCCGAAAGCATTAGAAATATACCGTATTCAACTGAGGCCTCCCTTGAATTTGCTGCAAAGTTGAAGACACATTCGAAGTATTTCCAGCTATCAACAGGCTGAATCAACAATAAAATAAAGAGTAACATTAAGACCCAACCAATCTATGCAAGTTTAATAAAATAAAATGAAATAAAGGAGAGAAAATCATCATTGATTACTGCTAATATACCCTTGATGATTATTGGCTGACTTCAAAAGAGTTTCTGAAACCATGGATTGAGAATTTTTCATGGGCTCCTCTTGCATTTTCACACCTAGCATACTAACAGATGGCTTTCCCATCATTCCATCTGTATTCATAGCATTTAGAGTGCCGCCAAGTGGCAGATGATTAGGATCCCTCCTTTGTAAGTGAACATTTCTTTGCTGCATTAAATGCATCTGCTGCATTTGCATCTGCTGTTGATGCTCTTTTGCTTTCATTTGTTGTGTCTGCCATTAATTTCAAAAGAAAAGAACAAAAATAAAATTCATATTAAGGGTAATACAACTCAAGTGACTAGTGACAATGTAAAAATTAAGACCAACAATAATTCAAAGAGAGGAAAAAGAAACCCCGATATATGATGCAGCAGCCTCAGAATGCTTCTCATTGGTCCTTGCGATAAATATATCCCAGAAGACAGACCACCATTCCAAGAGAAATCCACCAGGAGCATCAATAGCTGTGAAATAAATTCGCAAATAATATGATATATTTTACATTGCATGCATCATGTATAAGAAAATAAACCAATTTAGGAGACTATCAAACATATTGACACAATGTAGATCTATATTGGATGCCCGTATTTAACAATGAGAACGACATACCTACAGGATCAGTAGCAACTTTTCCTTCAGCCATGAAAGCTTTTGCAGATGTGTGCATCTTCCGTTTCAACAAATAATCATGGATGTAAACATCCAGCCTAGCAAAAACGAATATGATAGAAGCTAAATCAAAATAAGAATTGCCATATATTGACGAAAACAATAACTCCTTACCCCAAATATGGTACATTTCTATCATGTCCATGAACAAACAATATTCTTTTAAATAATAAGGAATGGGTATTCGCGAAGTTTTCTTTAACCTTTCATCACATTTCATCAAAAATGTTACTGAAGCCTGTCTGCAATGTGTTTTAACATATGATATCCGATCCATGTCACAATTCAATAGTAATAATGCTAACATCCAAAAGAAGATAGCTAAAATTTGACCTTCCAAACGAATTATAGGTTTTCAAGTTCGTAATTAGGAAGATACCATTGGTTTGGAAAGTCCTAATAATCATGAATATGAACACGTAAAAGCACAGGGAAGAAATGGAAATAAGAACATATCCCTCAAAAAAGCATAAGTATTAAACAATCAAAAGAACATAATATACATAAAAACTTCAGATTTCTAAGAACTTAGGATCACGAAAGTAAGCTGTATATAACGTAGAATTGAGTTTATTTTAGTAGAATGAACAAAATATTTACTGTTATGATCAACTAAACCAGTTCATAGTGTTCAATAACAAAACTCACTATTAAATATTCATGTATGACAGTATGAGTAACAGTAAAACTATATATAACCAAAAAGACAAGAACTAAGCGATGCATACATCTTATCAGCTTCCCAGTTCTGCGCCATGATTGATTCAGAACCCCCGATTATAAAGACGAATCAATATTCTTCCTTCTGATAATCTCTACAAATTCACAAACAAAGAGACCAAATCGTATCAATTCTGAATTACAATCAAAATAACAAGTTAAACA
The DNA here is from genome assembly GCA_025506505.1 of Flaveria sonorensis. NCBI lineage: Eukaryota > Viridiplantae > Streptophyta > Magnoliopsida > Asterales > Asteraceae > Flaveria > Flaveria sonorensis. The sequence goes on from CM046427.1 coordinate 60,289,272, forward strand.
TTATCATAACTAATTCCATATGTTTCCATATCGTACCAAACCAGTAGTCCAGTAGAACAAACCCTGCATTGCACGAGATCACGATTCACGAACCACGATACTAGATTCAATCAAACCCTAATTACCAAATCAACAACGCAAAATCAGCTAAATTTAACGAAAACGAATCACCAACACTCAAATCACAAACAAAAACACACGAAATCCCGTACTCTCTGCTACTAAAACAGTGAAATACTTCCGAATTACGACACGTAACTTGCTTTTTTCAACTCAATGTTCTTCAACGCTTCTTGAAATTCCGAAAACGCAGATGAAGTGAATTGAACTTCAATCGGTGACTGTAATTGCCTACAATTCAGCAGAAAGAATACGATCAAGAATCAAGATCAACACGAGAGCAAATTGATCACAAAATGGATGAAAATATAGAGAAATTTAGTGAAGATTCAAGTTAATTGTTTAATATAGACGATAACAACTCATCAATTTGGACCTGAGAAAGTGGTTTTAAAAGGAGAAGAAAATGTGTCCATACCAAAAAGCACGAGGACGACGAACCCGAAGCTGAGGTTTGGAAAAGCATTTATTATTTATATAACATAGGTCAATTTTATGTAATATTGTAATAATAATAAGAAGTTTTAAGATAACATGCATCTATATAGAAAAAAAATTATATAATAGTAACCAAGTTTCTATAGGTATTTATTAACTTTTACATTATATGATCCTTTTTTTATTTATTATTATTTTCGGTTGAGGTATGATGTGAGTTAAGTTAGATAGATGTCGTGTTTTAGGGTGGATCCATTACGCAGGTACCAACTACCGGGGGCACGTGCTCGTTATATTATTTACATAAATAATGTGGTGAAAGTAATAAAGTCATTTAATTGGATCGGTGATCATGTTGCTTTTTCATTTAATTAACTCGAGTTTGGATCATATACTTGTTTTTTATTTCTTATAAGGTGTGACAACAAATAACAACGGACAAAGTAAATCGCTAATTATGTAACTTGTAGTTAATAATTTGGTATGTACGTATGCATATAATTTTCATTATTGAATGAAGTATGTAATATCCACAAGCATTCTTTTAGAAACAAATAAACTTAAATTGAAATCATCATTATAAATCATACAAGCCAAACCAAATTGATACCTAATAACATCAAAATTCAAAAATATTTCAATGATTTGATTCAATTCAATAAACGTATTTGATAACCTAACTTGGTAAAATTCCTTCGTTATAGACGCGGGGAAATCAAAAACTTACAAGCATGTTAACAAATGTGTTGTTGTCCTGTTTGTGTTCTAGGGTATAATCCATAAAACATAAATATAGGCAACAAAATGTAATTTGGTTATATCTTCAACGAAGATTTCTTCTTTTAAGCAAATCAAATAAAAAGAATAGTCATTTATGTTAATATTCTAGTTGTAAGAGTTAGAAGACTTTTTAGAAAATTCAAAGTAAAAATCTTAACATAAAATAGATTAAGTGTTTGTAGTTTAATAAGAAAAGTTGACGTGTATGCGTTTCATAATTTTGAATTAAAAAATTAGAATAAAGAGGTTCGGATCCGATATATAGGTATGGAAAGAGGTTTGGTACATAAGGCTTGAATAGTTGATGTAAGGCGTGGGCCAGGGTTGCGGGGTTAAAGAGAGTAAGGTTGGGGTGCGAGTGGGATCAAAGTGGGAAGACGTGTAGGATGTGTGTTTATCGACTGTTGGATTCTAATTTACAATATATTATTATTATTAGAGTTAATTATGCAAATGATCCTTATATTTTATTTAAAATAATATGTTTTGATATTAAGAGTTTTAAATAACAGGTTTGAGTATCGTGCTTTCAATTTTATTACGAAGTAAGTGTTAATATCAAAATATATTATTTTGAATAAATCGCATGGACCATTTACGTAATTAACTCTTGTATTCATGTTTTAAAAATATCAATATAGTTTAGTATAAAAATATTAATTATTATGTTTACATGTAAAGTTTAAAAGGATTTAATAATATGTTAAATACTTAATCAGTCGTTAAATGTTTACGAAAAATTAGGAAATGCTTTTATTGGATTATTGTTTTAAAAACTCAAAGTAAAATTGTTGTATATGTTTTATAAGGAAAGAAGTTATTACATAAGCTCCTATAAGCTCCTATTTGATTTTCCTGCTGAGGATCTTAAAACACTAACACGTCTTCATCAGCCGCTACAATGTTGACAAAATTTATCATGTTAAATCTTATATTTGATCATATGTTGCTACTAGTGTTGTTATTGTTTCTCCGTTTGTTTAGCATTTTCGGCTTAATCACCTCAATAAATCTATTTTTAGGTGTTTATCATCTGTGCATTTCACATATCGTTCAAATAAGAATGATACAATATGTTACTTGTAACGATAAGTTCACGTGAAACCGATCATGAAGGATGCTTGCATTATGTTCAAATGTGCATGTTTTGTAAAAAACCTCAAAAGATCACAAAGGGTATCATCGACTTAATCACTGATAGTGTTACTATTCTTGATGCGTAACCTTTGATGAAGACATTTTCCATATGCTTTCGTCCCATGTTTCTCTCTCTCCGTCTCACATGGGAAAACACAGAGAATGTTTACAAGTATATAACATTTCGTTCCTTAAAACTTTATGATAGTTTATGATAAATCTTGCTCCTTAAAACTTTATGATAGTTTATGATAAATCATGCTCCTTAAAACTTTATGATAGTTTATGATAAATCAAAGCAAGAGTAAATTACAGTTTTTGTCCTTTTTGTTTATAACAAATTGCAGGTTTCGTCCTAAAACTTTAAAAATTACACACAGTGTTCTCAGAACTGGACCAAACCTGGTGGTTGGACCGAGAACCGGTCTGATTGTGTGTATTTAGACCGTTTTTAGTTGAACCGGACGTGGTAGTCGAACAGGATTTTAAAAACTTTTTTATTTTTATTTTGTTTTTATAATCTTATTTTTGATTAATTTAGTTTAATATTCATATTTTAGTTAGTTAAGTGTTTATATTATGATAATATATAACATTTTTCATATTTTGTTTAAATTACATATGTATAATTAATATTGATAATTTTTTATATATCACATCATCCGATTCTTAAGTCCGGTTCGATTGATTCATCCAGTCCAACTGGTAAACCGCTAACTTATTGAGGGTTTGTCACACTTTATGACCTTTGATCAAACTGTTTTTATGGTAAGTGACATGTTAAATGAATAATTACCCCTATTTAAATAAACAATAAAAAACAAATTATTGAACCCAGTTGTATATAAGCCATGCCACCACCCAACACAACCCAATCAAACTCATTTTTATTCACTCACAACCATTTCATTTAATATAAAAAATACACTCATAAATTTTTAAGAAACTTAATGTGAATGCTCTTATATGAGAAACTAAACAAATCATATATCAATTAAAATTTCATTGTGCCAATGAGTCTCAAATCAATTGGTTTTGGAGGAGGCAACCCTATGACCTTTTAATGCTAAGGTTACGGGTTTGAGTCTTACTTGATGTAATATGTTTCGGGTGGGCAAGTGGTTTTAACATAGTGAGCTTTTGGGGCGATGCGTTTCCCTTGGAATTATGGGCGGGGTCGGGTCACCAGAGCTGTATGTGTTTGCAAAGAGTGCATGGCTTTTCGTCAATAGGTTTACCTAAGTGGTTAAGCTTCTAGTATTCGTTGAATCGTTGACCATTAAAAAAATTTCATTGCATCATACGAAGCAGTTAAAAGTATCACTCATCACGCATTAAAGTATTATTAAGTAGTCTAATTAATCTAAACACGTTAGATTCTAACATTAACTTATGTCGTCGTATATATGATTCTCAACATCTTATGAAGATTGAAAAAGAACAACAATTTCATATCAATACCCTTTCTTTTCTTATTTTAGTATTTTAGTTTAGATTAACTTTGTTTTACTTTTCATTATCAACATACTTAACATTTATTTGTATGATTCTATCTATGTGAAGGGTTCATAAGAAACCCACGTAGTTATATGAAAACAAGAGAAAACCAATAAAAAATGTCACATAAATTATAAAAAATTATCACTAGCATATATATATATATATATATATATATATATATATATATATGTGTGTGTGTGTGTGTGTGTGTGTGTGTGTGTGTGTGTGTTTGTGTGTATGTGTGTATGTGTGTGTATATAGACATGAGTAAAGATCAAATGAAAACCATAATATTATTTTACATATACATTGCACGTAGCTTTAGTATATGTAACAATTTTTCATTCGATATAGTGTCACGTATACGTAACACTCTTTATTCCCATACCTATGTTCAACATATATGTAATAGATACTTAGATGCACTTTTAAAATTTATAAGAAAAAAAAATTATGAATTATGTCATTGGTTTTCATGGTTTTCTTTAGGTTTTCGTATAACTATTGGTTTTCTTTTGTTTTGTATAGCTATTGGTTTTCTCCCACTTCTATCTATGTGTTGATTTTATATACATACACTAATTTAGAGTACTCCACTAATGTAATTATAAAATGCGACGTGAATTTTCTAACTACAAAAATTCATGTAACCACATTCATATAGTGAGTAGTCATATATAACAAATAGTTTTGAAAGTACTTTATAAATTGTTATTTTCTTTTAAAACAATAAATACACGCTTATTTAACCCTACTGTTAAATTTATCATTGCTAATCTGAGATACTATAGAGCTACAACCTACAAGCCTTTTGACATAAGTAAAGTGAATAAACTGTAATGTAATATTGTGTTTTTAACGTCAAATTTAAAATGTATTTTATGAGAACAATTTTTTTCTATGTAAGAATCAAAGACTTTCGAATATCACCAATGTTTTAATCCAGAGTAACTTACATGGTTAGTCTTTTTGGTTTCGTTAAAATTTTGATTTTACTCCTTGATGTTTAAAAATTGCATGTATGATCCCTAATGTTTTATTTCTCTTTCTCCGTTGGTCCAAAGGCCTAACTTCTGTTAAATCCAAGTGGTTAATTTATTTAAAGCAAGAATAATCCCCCCCCCCCCCCCCCTTATAACCCTGATCATCTATGGTTGGTTCCTATTGATCCAGTTCAAGGTTGGTCCCTCTTGATCGAGTTCAAATCCAGGTGGATTTCATCGATGGTGCTTTGCTCATGTGTGTCGACATACTTCATCGATGGTGCTTTGCTAATATGGTATTAGGGTTCACTTGGGTCGACATACTTCATCGATGGGGCTTTTATAAGGTCTATCAATCATCACCGATCAAAGCTTACACAAATGAAGTTGAAAAAAGAAGGCTGAAGTATATGTTAGGGGTTTAGTCTGATGTTGTTCCTTGTATGTTATTTTCTTAATTGAACACCATATGATTGAAATTGTAGTACCTGTGCAATTTTGCTTCTCTTCGATGAAAGTATAATGCTCCAACGGAAGTGAATTTCTTATGTTATTCATATGAGAGTGTGATGCTTTAATGAAAGTGCATTACTTTTATATCCAAATGAAATGAAATTTATGCTCTTAGTTAATTTGATTATAATGAATTACTGATTTGATACCCCAGTTTCTGAGTTTAGTCGTTGTGATTTGGTGACTTGATTTTAATTTTTGAATTTGGTTTTTTATGGTTTCCTTGATTTGTAAATTAATATGATTTGGAATGTTTAATTTGATTTGGAAGTCCAACCTTCTACAACAGTAACTCACGAATGCCAAGTGCAACAGTTATGCTTCTTCTTTAAGTTGAATGGGTAGATAGTTATTATAAAACTTGTAATTTAACCAATTATTATGCAATTGGAAATCTTGTTCTTGTAAGGGAAATGATTGGTTCTAGAAGACATGTTAATTTAGCTTAATAAGGTGGATGCTACGTTTGGAAGCTTGGGTTGCTGAAATAAGTATAAGTAATACGAGTAAACGACATCCTCTTCAGTACCATATCCTAGTTCCATAATCATGTCATTCAACTCATGAACTGAAAATGCGTCAACATTTACGAAATCAATGTGACTAACTTTACCATACAGATATGCTCTACCAGGAAACCTTGCAAATTGTCCACCATGGTTGATTTGTAATGAGATAAGTGTAGCATTACATCCAGTAAAAGTTTAAAGCATTAGCATCATTAAACTTGCAACAACATGAATCATAGAAGAAGATTACATGAACCATGTATGGTAAAACTTAGGCTGCAGATTAAATCAAAAGGACTGAATCGAACCATACGCGTACAACCAAACATGCATATTACGTTAATTATTCAAGTTACAACCTCCAATACAAGAATTCAAGCTTCATTTCATAGACCAATCACGTGGTTGAAACTCAATAAGCTTCAAGATTTAAAAGTACATGAAATCAATAAATTTTCCAATCTCTATAACTTCATTAATCTTTCTTTATGGTTCCAGTAGCATGAAATTAGTAAGTTCAATTCAAATATGTTGTATGTAATAACGTGAAAAACTTGCAATTACAAAGATCGTAAAAATGAAGAACATAGAACGTAAAAAACAAAGAACAGAGATTGTAGAACAAAGATCGAATAACACTTTTTCCTTAATCGTAAAAACATACCGTAATGAAGGGCATGATCAAAATCTTCAAAGGGGCTTCTTACATGCCAAATAACCATTGTTTTCGTATGACAAAGATCGATTATGATTGAAGATTATAATTTTATGAGGGTTTTAGGGTTACCATGATCTTGTGAGGTTTTATGATTATCATGATCATATGATGTGTATGGTTATCAAGATCATGACCATAATAAGATGGTATTAATTGGCTAGCGAAAATAACAAAAATACCCCTAATGTGCAAACATGCATAATTTAATGTTAAATATTTAACTCTATTAGAGTCTTGGACCATAAAAGAAAGAGAAATTGAAGATCGAGGATCATCTATGCAATTTTTAAAAATCAGGGATCAAATTCAAAATTTTAATAAAAGCAGAGGGACAAAAAATGTAATTTACTTTTTAATCTAACTAGGCATACTTTCTCCCTTTGAACAACACCACCTATGATTTTTCTAGAATAATTATTTCACCCTTGATACAAGAGTGAAACCTACAACCAACACCTTTTATCACAAACATCCAAACCCTCATCCAATTATGCTAAACCTTATTTACAGGTGGCCCCCACGACTTCTGTTTTAATATATAGAGTATATGCATTTCACTTTAAGAACATATGTGGTAACTGATTAGGTGGTAAGGATTTATTCACTTGTATTATAAACTCAAGTTCAAAACCTTGGAAGCTTCATATTCTTAACTTTATTTTTTGCAGCTTTTATCTATTTTCTTTTTGATACACTTTAAATACACATTATATGCATTTCAACTGTTACGGACAACCAGGTTCGAGTCTAGGGATGATATTTTGTTTCTATTTACATGTTTGGTTTCTCATATTTTGTTTTAAATCTTAGTTAGGGAGGAAGACTCCGCTGCAACGAGCGGTGGTTAAAGCCTAATTACATATAGTTTAGAGGTTTTAAAATAAAATCTTACCATAAAAAGATTTATCTTTCTACTCTTAAAAAAAGATAACTAAGGATGACACATAACAGCATCACAATCATATTCATTAAAATTTTATCGTTTATATCCCCTATTAAATAATTACATTAATTAATAATAATATTAGTTATTCTTTTTTAGGTTAAAAACAATTTTTTTTAAGAAAATAAAAAAAAATCTTTTTGTTAATGTTCTTATTAAAGAAAATAAATTTTATAAAAGAATTTTCTTTCTAAAATATCAAACTTTTTTTAAAATACCAAATAATTTAAAATTGATGTTTTTGAAAATAAATGGGATTTACAATAATTTTTTTAAAAAAAATGACATTTAAAAAAATATTTATCTTGAAACAAAATATTAAATTCTTTTTTTAGAAAAAAAAAAAAAAATTTAAAAAGTTAGTATCATTGTTTTATTACTTATATTTATTACTAATACGTAACTCAATCATATCATATATTAAAATATTATTTTATAATTTATAAATTATTATTTTATTTAATCAATTACTAATTTATTGATATCAACATCATCACATAAATAAAATGGCGCTTTTAATTTCTAACTTTTCAGGCACGTTAACAATAGTAGATTCTAGAATGTCATAGACAACATCCCGCGGCCCCCCCTCCATCTATATAAACTCATCGTCAGGGTTTTGTGATTTGTTCATCGCTCATCTTCTTTGACTCCAGAATCTCCGGTATGAACACCTCCTCTCTGTTCTCTCTCTTTCTGTTTTTTAATTAATAATTTTCTGATGCACATTCGATTATTTTTATGTTTGATCTTAATTTCCCCATAACACATTGAAACTGGATCACTGTTGTAGATTCGTGCACAAATTGAGACGTTTAGGGCATAAATTCATCATGTTACTGATGTTCAAATTCGTTAGGGTCTCTAGTTGTCTTCTAGTTTTATAATCGACGTTTGATTGTGGTATGTTTGGTGCCAAATTTTCACCTCTCTGTTAGGATGTGATCGATCTCCGTGATTCGTGCTTCAGTCGCGATGATATGTGAGACGTTTAATGTATGCCGTTGTAATTTGCTATTCTCTAGGATTTCTAGTTGGCAACTGGGTATTTTAGTCCATCTAAAAGCCATATGTGAGTGATGAAGGTTGTGATCTTAGAGAAGTTATCAATTTAGGTTTGATGCTCTGACTTCCTAATGGAAATTGGATGTTTTGCTTACCTTTTTACAGTAAAAGTCTTCTGATATGCATCCGTTTTTTGTATGCTAATTCTAGATTTCATTCTGAGTCTCGAAATTTACCTTAATTGTAACAATTAGGTGACCAATTTAATCATACCTAGTATTTGCAATTATAGGTTAATGTATCGATTTTGTATGTGCTGTTTTGATTAGAAAATAAGAAGTTTATAGGAGAAAGCATGGATTTGCTTTTCCATTTATGGTCATTGTGCTGGTCATGTTTTGGGGCTTTTTTCATATTTATGTGTTACTGTGTGGATATGTTTTGGGGCTTTTCATACTTGGTGCTGGATAGGCTTTTCATTAATGGTCTTTATGCTGGATATGTTCGTAGGATTTATTAGTTTCTTTAAATTCTGGAAACCAAGAGTGAGATGTGATTTCCTTTTAGAGAAGCACCACTTAAGAGGTCTTCTTGTTGAGATGTTTTATAGCATTAGCAAGACGAGTGAGCACTTTTGGTAAACGGGCTCATATTTTGCTTGCTTTCGTATAGTTGCAAAAATGTTTAAAAATGAAATCAGAGATCACTTTAGTGGAAATAACACGGCTAATGTGCTACACAAATACAATAGGTGGTAAATAAATGGTCGGAAAAGGCCCCATTTTACGTTGATTATCTCTTCCAAAGTTCTGATTCTAATATGTTCTTTGTAAAATATGTTTGCATATTGTTTTAGTGCTGCATAATTTGCATATCTTGAACTATATTTCTTAGTTTGTTAATCATTGCTTTGCTGTGTTCTTAATGCAATTTTATTTGTCTGAACAGAGCTCACTATCAGTTAATTTAGTAAAGACATTACACAGACAAGAGATTCATAGCATTTACAACTTCCATTTTAAATTTTAAGAGATGGCAGAGGTACAACTCTATTACCAGAGAATGTTTGTAGAAATCCACAACGTTCGTTTGTAACACCTTTGTCTGTTTGCCTCTAGATTTAGAATTTGTGATATCAACTAATCACTTTAAAATTCCATTAACAGGATGGCTACAAAGTGAGTTTGCATGTGTATGATTTAAGTGGAGGCCTTGCTCGCCAGCTTTCCATGTCCTTCCTTGGAAAGGCTATTGAAGCCATATGGTAACAATCATGACCATTCCTTCTTGGGTGGGTAAGGGTGACAGGCCAAAATGGGTTGGGCCAATCTGCATACAACTTCTTTCTTTCTTCTAGTTTTATGGGTGTTTTGCTTAAAGTATCACCATGTTCCTTCATTTCTCTTTCTTAGTTCATTCTACTTTTCTACGCATGAGCCATTAAAAGATAACTTTGTGTCATGTTCCAGTCTTTTTGTATGCCAAAAACAGTTGTTTAATATATATTTTTCTATAAAATAGCTAAATTTGTGTCTCATTTGGGTAATTCTGCACGAAGATAATCTAAAACGGTACAAATCTGGTTGAAAGACCATATTATCATTGTAAATAAACAAATTAGAAAGTCTGACCTCTTTCTGCTTGACCCATTTAATCTGTTTTCTATGTGAACTTTTTAAAGTTCTGCCTATTTGACCGATTGAAATGTCGTCTGTCACTGTGACATGCCCAATTAACAATTTGTTCTAAAAAACAGGCACACAGGCGTGGTAGTATACGGTACTGAGTACTATTTCGGGGGTGGCATCCAACAAGTTCCAGCTGGAACATCACCATACGGAACTCCACTCCGAGTGATTGATCTTGGTGTCACACATGTCCCAAAAGACGTGTTTGAGATGTATTTACAGGAAATAAGCCCACGCTACACCCCAGAAGCCTACAGTTTAATGACGCACAACTGCAATAACTTCAGCAATGAGGTTGCACAGTTTTTGGTGGGTGCCTCCATACCTGATTACATCCTCAACCTCCCTAATGAAGTCATGAGCAGTCCAATGGGCGCCCTTATAAGTAAGTTTCTCATCTTTTTTAACCCATTTGACCTGTTAACAGAGAACACATAACCCATTTGACCCGTTTGTATGTAAACGGGTTGGAATAGTCACTTTTAATTCTTGCAACTTTGGTATTGAATTGCTATGTATTGCAGTGCCTATGATACAGAATCTGGAGACCACATTAAGGGCAGGCGCAGTCCCACAAGCTCCTCAATTTAGACCATCTCCAGTTCAATCATCTCCGCAAGTATCAAAGAAGGTCGATACACCGTCAGAAAGCAAGACGAATGCTAGTGCGACGACTGGTGGTGCAAAGTCGAAAACTGAAAACGTGGCCCCACCTGCAGTTGTGCCAGCTGGAACACAACAAGAGAAACCAAAAGCTGATCCTCTTGGAGATGCAAGGAACAAAGTGCAAGAAGAGATTGGTAAGGAGTTCGCTGCCATCATGGCGAGTGGAACTCTTCGTGCCAGCGAGGCTGCAGCACTGGCGACCAAGAAGGTGATGCAGAAATATGGGCACATGAGTGCTGCACAAAGCTGAAACATGCTTTGTGCTCTCATTTTGCGGAAAGGGTTTTCTTTGGATTGTGTTTCTCGTAAGAATCATAACTTGTATGTGACGGAAGATGTTCAAATTTATTAAAAACATTATCTCGCCCTATTGTTTCACACACTCAGAGGTTTTACTTTAATGTGTTCTGAGCAACCTACGGCCAATTCATTAACTCCCACATTTTCAACATGCTGCCCTTTGTTCTGATTGTGCTTCATGGCTACAAATGCAGTGCTTCGAGGGGCAGAATAGTGGCCTTTTAGCTACAACAATTTATTTCATCGTAATGGCCCTCATTCATCTTCAGAATATTCAATCTAATTAATTTGAAATAATCACGTAAACAAAAAGTGTGCCTTGAATCCATGAAAAATTTTCTGTTTTAGGGACTACAATGAGCTTTGAATAAGTTTGATTAACTAGAATAAGGAATCAGAAACTTTGATTAACAAATCAAGTTTACGTTGTGCGGGTTTGAGACCACGCCAGGTCTTGTTTTAACAATTTCTTTCATATATTTTTTTGAGTTTTCTGCTATTTTGTTGACTATATTTTTTCATCCTATTTCCTTGATGTTATGAGGATTCACTCCGTTAATCCATTATGATATGTTTTGTATTTGCGTTTTGATATTCGTGCCCATGGCGTAATTCTTACGCAACGCGTGTAGAATGTTCCTAGTTACACTAAATTTTGCTGGTCTTTAATCTTCATGTCCATCAGTTTAACAAATGTTCAGATCATAGTAGAACTTTTTGAGTGAATGCGAACATATACTTGTAAAAGAGGTGTGGTTAGACATATAGCAAGATTTGGGTGAAATTTTAGTTTTGGAAAGAAAATTTAGCGTGATCTTATCCAAAGCTCAAGTTTTATGGACCATCAATAGATCAGCATAACATGTAATTAGGGATAGTCCGATATCGTACCAAACCGGTACCGACCAAACGCAAGTGGGAACTTGATTTTGTCTAATTTCGGTTTCGGTACTAGGCGGTACTGGTACTTGTAAATACCGAAAAGCACCGATTACCAAAAAGAAAGTTCATTCGACCATTTTGATATTATTTTTGGGACATTTTCAACGTTTTATATTCTAACTTTAAGATTATGAACGTTGTTAATATAACTTTGACACATTTTTTTTTCAAGTTTATGGTATTATAATGCTTATTTCGGTATTCAAGATTCAAGTAACAAGTTATTTTTTAGCATGAATTCCATGTGATTGTACAGGATGTGTTTGGTGTTTTAATCTATTTTATGTAACTATCCTCAAGCCCAAGGGGATATTGTGGTGCGAAATACCTCACTGACTATTTAGAGTTGTTTAGTAGTGTTAATAAATAGTAGATTAGGTGTCACCGGAAAAAAAAGCTACTTTATGGAACCAAGGTCACATTAGATGAAAGAGATATAGGATTAAAAATTAATATAAGTCACGTGGTACGGATTACACATCAATATAAACAAATTAGAATACCAATGATCTTTTGGCCTAGTGGTTAAAAGAAGATGAGAAGCTTTGCCTCTCTTGAAGGTCCAAGGTTCAAACTTTGATATTAACGAATATTACTAACTTGGTGATACTAATAACTAACCACTAGCCTGCCGTTAAAAAAAAAACTAATCAAAATACTAGACTCGAATGATCGACAAGGCTTTAGAGGTTGATGATGAAATTGTACGACATGACCATATGTTAGTCGCCTTTGGTTGTTTACTAAGGTTTTTTAGTTTTTTGATTTTTTTTTGTTTTTTTTTAATGTGAGAGTTAGTTTATACCTTTCTAACTAAATCATTTATAAACTTAGGGTAAACACTTAGTGGACTGTTAATTAGCTTTTGTGAAAACGGACCATATGTTGGGCACCTTAGGTATTGGTTGTCTTACACATTTTCGATTAGGCAAGTTATGTGATTATCACTTTACCGTTAATGAACAAAGGAGTTCATTCACGTTGGCCATCCTAAGTTAATGATAACACACTAATGCCTATATACTATAATCAAACTTGAAGATTAAAAGTTGACAATCACACACTGAAATATAAAATCTAATACCACTTTAACTAATTCTCCTGTAAAAAACGTATGTACTTTTTAAAAAATTGCATAAATATAACAATAACAAATGTTGATAGTAAGGTATAAATGTTTGTCGAAATGACACTTTGATTGTTATCACATGCATGTATAATTTGGCCTCGAAACTAAATGATTAAATTCATATAGGAACCCTAACAAGCTATGTGTGTTTTGATCAAAGTTGTTCCATAAAACTTGAGTACATTCTTAGATTATCAAGGAGTAGATTTGTTGTAATTAACTCGAGGCAATTTTGATTGAAATGCGATTTCTTGAAAATCTAATAAACATCATCCAAGTTAATTACAAAACTCCATTAATCATCAAAAAAGTAGAAGACCTATAAACATACGTAGAATTTTGTGGTAATAATGGTTTCAAAACCTATATGAGACATGAGACATGACTTTCAAATCATAGGAAATGATTACACGAGAGGGTAATAAAGGATGAAGAACATTAACTTGGCTAAAAGTGATGTCGAGTACCCTATGTCAGAGACAGTAGAATATGAACCCATGTAGGAAAAATGGCATAGAAGCAAATGCGAATATGATAATTTTATCTGCCATGTTGGTGCTCTTTGATGTCTACCAATACTTCATCAAAAAGTTATGAGATCCCCTTGAATTAAAGGAAACGACTGAAGATACTTAAGGTAAGAAGTTCATTACTAATCATTTGTAGAATTACAAAAAGGTTGATGCAAGATATTGATGAACCGTTATGAAATGGGAGATCCTTTTCTTTGTATGTATGGTCGATAAGTTATATCTTTCGTGAAAAGTTTGTAAACACCTATTAAAGCATATAAGAAAAAGAAATTGTGTTTGTGCATTTTGCTTAAAGAAGAATTACTTAGGGCAAAAGAAGACCTTATCTGTTTGTTATTTCATGAGTTTTTAGCCTAGTTAATCTTCACATGTAATAAATAAAAAGTGGTTTTATCACATGTCTTGATTTTAGCTACAACATTGTCACATGACATGATTTTTAAAATACAAGAGTCACGTGCCAACTTACTGTTTAAATGATGGCTAGGACAATAACTAAAGCAATAATTTAAAATTCAAATTTAAAACTGATATGTAGTTATTTTTTCTAAATTTAGTATCAATCTTATTTCAATTTTTTTGAATTTATTATTGATTATTTTTTATTAGATAATAATGATCATAATTAATTAAGGCAATATTTAAAATTCAAATTTAAAACTGATATGTACTTATTTTTTTTAAATTTAGTATCAATCTAAGGAGGTTTTGTCACATGGCTTGATTTTAGCTACAATGACGGCTAGCGTAATAACTAAAGCAATAATTTAAAATTTAAATTTAAAATTGATATTTAGTTATTTTTCTTAATATTAGTATCAATCATATTTCAATTTTTCTAAATTTATTATTGATTTTTTATTTTCAGGTATTAATGATGATAATTAATTAAGGCAATAATTTAAAATTCAAATTTAAAATTGACATGTACTTATTTTTCCTAAATTTAGTATCAATCCTATTTCAATTTTCCTAAATTTAATATTGTTTATTTCTGGAAAAACCTAAATTTAGTATTGATTTTTTAAAGGTACTTTTTTAAAAGCATTATAGTCTTTCTTAAAACTATTCGGTTTTTAAATGTAATTTATATAATTATTTATTTTCTAAATATTGTTTTTTAAACTTTTTGTTTATTGAATGTTTTAAAAATATTAAAAATATCATTTGAAAATGAATTGTTTTTAAAAAAGATGTATAAAAAAGTGACGTTTATTTAAAGATGCTTTAAAAATAAATGGTTTAAGAAAACTTTAGAAAACCAAATAGTTTTATGAAAATGATTAAAATATCAAACGATTTTAAGAACAACATTTAGAAAATGGACGGTTTAAACACGTTAAAAAGCAAACATTTTATAAAATATGTTATTAAAAAATTTTATTCATGTATTTAAAACGTATTTTATTTTATAATAAACATATTAATAATTAAATAATAAAAATATTAAAAAAAATTGAAAAAACAAGAATATAAAGCTTTCCTTAATAAAAATAGTAATATAGTTTAAAAGGTAAATTAAATGAATGGTCGATGAGGGGTAAAATGTCATTTTTATAATATCTAACATTATTAGTTGTTGATTAACTAAATTTGAGACCATAGATGAAAAAGAATGAAATATTAGGGATCATATTCAGAATTTTTAAACTTTAAGAAACAAACCCAAAATTTTAACAAAACATAAGGATCATGCGCGTAATTTACGCTATTTTAAATATATCTTTTTCATTACGTGTAAGTGTGTAACACACGGATGGTTAGACTAGCTAATAAATATATTAATAATCATTGGTTTTTTTAGTTTTGATTTATAAACAGTTTCTTTTATGCTTTAATGTTAAAATAACAAACAGATAATGATTTAACATTACTATATTCGGTCAACTATAGAAAGTCATCGACTTTTTTAGTTTTCCTTGTTTGCAGTTAGAAATCTAGTTTGCTACCTTTGGTTTTGAAAATCTAAGGTTATTTTTTCAAAAAATAAAATTTTTTGTGTTTTTTCTATTCTAAATCATAATTTTGTTTGATAGTTTTACTTTTACTTTTTCTATATATGTTTTCTTTTTAAATTATTCCATTTTCTTTGTTACTAATTTCTTTACTTTAATTTTCTTTTCCAACTTCAATTTAACGGTTTTGATAGTCTTATCAATGTAAAAAATTCGTTTTGGATGTGCTTTTTTAATGCTTTCACTTCTCTATTCCGATGTTTTAACGTTGATTTCGTAACTGGTTTCGTTTTTTATACAAAGTTTTGATTTTATCAAGGTATATTCACGATTTTACTCATCGTAATGTTTACTCTAATGTTTGACGTAACATGAATTTTATTTAAAACTAATTCGTGTTTATGTTACAATGCTACCTAACCATGTTATCGCCACCCCACAGCATGCTCCGCATCACACAGACCAAATTTCTAGTTCCATATCTAAAACAAAAATATGAATGTGAATGATTGATCAGGAAAATGTGAAGTTGAAAAATCTAAAGATTAAAATATGATGTATTAAATAGATTAATTTTTGTTTACACATATATACATGCATACAAACACATAGACATACATACGTGATATGCAATTATTATACTCTGTGATGTGTAATATTTAACAATTATAACGGTACATGATTATATTATACTACGATGATACGTAATTACAAACATGTATTGCCTTATTATATACACCTAATACATTATACATAAGTACATATGAATTATGAAGAGTTAATTACACGATGGGTCCTTGTGATTTGTTAATATTGGAATATTAGTTCTAACTTTTAAGAAAAAATACAGGTTTGATCCTTACTGTTTGCCAACTTGTAACACGATTGGTCCCTAACATTAACTTCTGTTAAGTTTTTCAGTTAGGTGATTATGAAAAGACCATATTACCCCTGAACTAAAATTCATAATTAATAAATATGAGACCCTTTCTTTTATCTATACTATATTATAATGTAAGAAGGAAATATTCCAGCCAAAGTTAAGAGATTTGTAAATTTTAAGCACAACGTACAACCCAAAAAATTAATTTAACAAGGGTAATTATGTTTTTCTAACGTTACTAAAAAGTGAAACTTTAAACTTATTTACACTTAGACCCTTGTATCTTTAATTATATATAATTTTTTTCATGTTTGTTACAATATGCTTAAAAGAAGGAATTCAGTTTTTTAAATATAAAACTAACCAGAGACGAGTACCATAATAAAAAATATCGCACGCGCCGCATCGCGTGTGCACGTTACTAGTTATACTATTTATACTATATATAATATATATACACACAATACAAAAGAGTCAACCAACCCACCCCCTTCCCCGTCATTGTCTTCGTTTGGCGACGTCCGGCGACGCCACAGCCGGCCAAACCCATCACCACCCTCGTCTCTCTCTCTCTCTCTCTCTCTCTCAAGTGAATCCCAACACCATCCCTCTGTGAGCAGCTTCCCCAGCCACCTCCGGCACCGCCGTCGGCGATCTCTGACACCACCACCAACATCGCCACCCTCGTCTCCCTTTCCTCTTCCCCTTCCCTTCACTCGCTGCAACTATACCATCTTCTTCCACCACGCCACAGCCACCACCGCTCTCTCCGTCGTCACAGGTATGGTTTGGAGGCGATGGCGATGGAGTTGTGCTGATGATATTTGTGTCGTTGGTGGTGTCCTCGGACTTGTGGCGGCAGGGGCGGGAGGAGGTGTACCAGTGGAGGTCCGGGAGGTGGAGTTCGCGGGTGGGATGTTGATTGGCGGAGACGGTGATATAGGACGGTGATGATGGTGGTCTGATGGATGGTGGCGATGGAGATGGTGGTTGGTTGCCGTTGGTGGTTGACGGCGGTGGTGGGTTGACTACTTGACTGTGTATGCATATATGTATATATATTTATTAATATAATATGATTATATATATATATATATAATTAAATTAAAAGATAAGGGTCCCACATATATTTTGTCTTTTGGTTAGGGGTAATATGATCTTTTCACAATCATTCAACGGAAAAACTTAACGGAAGTTAGTACTAGGGACCAAACGTGTTACGAGTTGGCAAACAGACCAAACCTGTAATTTCTTAAAAGTTAGGACCAATATTACAATATGAGCAAACCAAAGGGACCAATCGTGTAATTAACTCTTATATGAATGTTTATGTTCTCATCTAAAATATATATGTCGTAATTTAGTGGTTTTATACGTTTCACACGAAATGTATATGATCATTATCTAATTTTTTTTGAAAGGTAAATCTATCTACTTACACTCTTATATTACATTATGTTTGAGTTTGAACCAGTAATTTTTAGTGATTTTTTTAAGAAACAAAATCTCCATCGAGTGTAGTTTTATATTCACATTCATTATCTAATGATGGAGGCATTATGGGCTGGGTGTGTTGGAACTTTGAGAGATTTTCAGCCTTATCGAATTTTGTGTTTTGAGAAGACAAAAAAAGGCATTGGTCAAAACCCAAGACCCTAACAAACACAAGACGACACAATAGTACCAAAAAGGATAAAATAAACAAATAATTATGCTCAAATTAATAGTACCTGAAAAGATAAATAAAAATCACATGACGTTATAATAGTACCTAAAATAATTACAATCTAACTCAAAGTATATAAACATGATCATGAACATGAGTTCATTGACAATTAGAGAAAACATCAAACACAAAACATGAGAAAATACTATTATTTTCTTTTATAATATGAACACGAGTTTATTGTATATACTTTTACGACCATAAAACCCGACAAACTAAAGATCATATACTATCAATCATTCAATAATATGGAGCTATATTTTCACAAAATTTAATAAATTATGTCTTCACTAATATTTCCAAAGTTCAACCAACCAAATTGTTTGAAATAGGGTTTGGGCCGGAAGGAACTTCATGAGCATCCGCTTCAAACTCCACACGAGTTCTTGAATGTCCAAAGGATGTCAAATTCGGATCGCGTGTACTCTTGTGGCGATCAAGATCCATCAAAGCAGACGAAGTTAGGGTTCTTGAGAGCGTTAGAGGTGCCATGGAAGCCATGATCAAGAAAATGGAAATCAAAAGAAACAAGATGGTTTGTGAGGAAATGTTGAATTTAGCCATCAAATAGCAAAATCTTGCAAAGGAGGTTCTCAAGTTCACCACTTTACATTTGTTAAGATACAAACAACAAAGGTATTTATAAGATGGAAAATAGTAATAGTTTGACTTTTTCGACCATTGAAATTGATTATCTCTTTTACATTAAATGCTATTGTTATTAAAATTTTATATATAAAAAGTAATATGGTCGGTATGAACATGAACATTTGGATGATTAAATTTTAAAACGACTCACCTATGTTGTTTGTTATAAATGCTTTAAATAATAAAATTTGTAGTATTTTGTGTTTAATTAAAGTTGTCATTATAAAGCATAACATTAACAAAATAATGTTGTAATGATAATCATATTATAAACTACAGACTATAAACAGCAACAATTTTAGAATCTATAAAATATATATTAATCTTGCAAATATAGGTATAAACATCTAATCTATTTGATGATCTCTTTGTTGAATATGCTGCTTATGTGAACCCGATTTGATGTAAGATATATGTTGCATTGTGGAATATGCCGATGTCCCTAATTCTTGATGGACTTTTTAGTCTTACAAACTATAAGAGGATTATTTATTGATTCGACGCGTCAATGAGCTGTTATTATATCATGAACAATGATATTATGCTTAGACATACAAACTAAAAGATGACTACAAGTAGATTAGACAAATGACAAATAATGTGAAACCTAAGAAATTAGAAAATGACTGAACCATATGCAATATTTTATTTCAATGGTAGGAATAGCACTTAAAGTTAAAACTCTTAAATTAATTATGAAAGTTATGTTGGAAAGTTTTGAAACCGAAATTACCAATCCAGCAAGTTACATTGATACAAATAGTTCTTTAGACTTCAGGAACTAAAAGGGAGAAATTAATCACGTGCAATGTGGATTTTGTTAACTAAAAGGGAGATATTAATTTTGTTAACCAAAATTACCAATCCAGCAAGTTTCTATATGTTTTCACACCACGTCTTCGTCTTTAACGTAAATTCACATACTAAAAATACAAATAACAAATTCACATCATATGGATTTTATGATAAATTTAGCTATCATATGTAATCATCACATGACACCAAAAGAAACTTTTACAAACGAAACTAAACAAAAGACAAGTCGGGTTAAATTTAGTTTTTTATAGAAGGTGTTGGTGCCATTCATCACCAATAAATACCAGTATTTCTCTTTTTCTTAAGTTTTTGAAGTAGAGCCTTGAATTGAGGTTTTTTGGGTAATTATAAGTTTAGCCTGAATTACAGACAATGGAACATTAGTAATGCAAAGTAATGACGTGGTAATGTATGTTATAAACCAAGTTTAACTTTGAAATGAACATTTGTAATGCTAAGTGATTAGTGAAAGATCAAACGGGTTGAAATGAACATGATGAGTAATTTAGAGTTAAAGAACTTGATTTTAACAATAAAATCTACTTATGCGTATCTTAATTTTAAGGATTTAAATCAAAACAAACTTGTACAAGTTGTTAAATTATATCCATAAACTTCAAGTAATTCCTAATATGATAAGTCTGATAACTTCATATTTTAATAATCATATTAGTTTATAAAAATTATGAAAGATATTTTATTTTACAAGCTTACATAAACATAGTGTTACTTAAAATGGTTATTGTGTATGAAATTAAAATAAATAAATGGGCTACTAAAATTTTTAGCTCCATATTTCTGGGGAGACAATAAACAACCCTCATGTGATGTTGTCATGGATATCTGTGTCATCCATATCAATGAAGCCAAAGTTTGACTATTAGTAAACAGTACTACAACAATTTTATTTTATACGTTCGAAAGGATTAACTCAATAATAATTTGTTTCTAATAACATAAAAGCCATACCATTTTTATCGATATCGATCAAAGTCACACACCTACACGTGCCCCACGAGACTTAAAATACTATTATATATTCATAAATCAGTTTATAACATCACTTTATAATATATTCTTATACTAATAAACAATACATTTCTATATTTAGATGAATTTGCATGTAATAATTATCTCCATATCGATCAAAGTCACACACCTACACCATTCCCACGACACTTAATTAAAATCTATACTTATTAATAAAATAATATTTTTAATGTTACGTGTCATTTTCTTATGTCTCTATTTATTTAATTTTCTGTTTAAAAATATATTTATTTTTATTTTTAGTCATAGTTCATTTGAATAAATCAACTATCGCTATAATTAAAAAGAGAGTTTTTTTCTTAAATAATGTATATAAAAAAATTATTTACTAAAATAAATGTTTAAGAAAGTGTTTTTTTTTCTTACTATAATAATATTGGTGAAATTTACTTTACTCTAAAATAATATTATTTAAAAAAGGTCAAATACAAAAGTTAATAAAATTATAAAACTATTTGGTTCATATGTCGTAATTAAAACCAAAATTTTTTTTTTAAAACTTATTTTTATTTTTTTTAATTCATTCAGATTTAATTTTAAATCATCTTTTCATATAGAAAAGTTTGAATATTTTTTTTCACTATACTTTTGTTTTAATTTCACACAAAAGTAAGCACATTTGTTTTTTATTCTTTTTAAAAATATGTATTTTTTAAAAATGTTTTTAAGTAGCTTAAATATGTAATAAGAAAAACTATTTTTAACAAAAAAATCATTTTTAAACATGTTTTATATAAATATCATGATGAAACGAAAAAAAAGTTAATGGTTTATTATTATTTTTTTTACGAACTATAAATATAATCTTCATTATCGAGGGCATGTATGTTGCTAATAGACTCCCAACAACAATTAGGGAAGAAACGAGTCACACCGTCTTGTGAGTCACTCGGGACCGACTCGCTAAATGTCTAACTAAGCTGAGTTAAATAAGCTCGAACTCATTTTACGACTCATTTAATAAATGGTTTTGAGCCCGAGCTTCATACGTCGAGATCGAGCCGGCTCGCAAGACGAAACTAGCATTGTATGTATATAATGCTTATTTTATCTTTTATGTATATACTTATATAAATGATTATTACTATATATAAATTTATGTTTAAAACAGTTATATAATATATAACGTTATTTTAAAAAATTTCATAAACCATTTAATTTTTAAAATGGATATTTTCTATATAAGAACACGTACTCTATAAAGAGACGTTAAAAAAATACTGATGAAAGAGAATCAATATTTGTGATGAGAAAACTTATTGAAAAGGATTTAAGAAAATATTCATAAAAAAACTATAAACATTTTTTAAAATCATGCTAAATTGGTTTTTATTTTATCGAAACTTTATCCTTTTAACTTTACTTAAATAACATTATTAAAAACAAAAATACTTTTATCCAATCATATTATAAATAAGAAAAATTAACTTTCTACTAAAAACCCAATTTGGTAAATATTTTAAAAACACTCATTTTGTTAAATTCTTTTTCTATCAACCCTACTTTGAAAAAAACTCATTACAGAAGGCATTTATGATTGTTTCAAAATAAAACCTTAAAATAGATTGCAAGTTATACTTGACTGTTTTTTCCATCCAATAACAAGTTGATTCTATCCCAACCAAACATATAATATAATAAATTTTTACATGTTGTATTACACTATAATTGTGAATTGAAACGTTAGATTCTTGCTTATTGAAACAAACAATTAAAGGTTTCCTAATTCACTCGTCCTATGCAAATGAGAAGAAACCTCATACGCATCTTCTATTCCGAAACGATTTTAGATATTTCATCAAATCAAGGGTCTCAAATAATTAATTTAGGGTTTCGATTTCCCCAAATCATGATATTGATTTTCAAATAAAAAGATAAACCCTTTCATATCCTTTTCAATTTACAAGCATATCATGGTTTCGGTTTTCCCCAAATCACGTTATGTTTCAAGTTCAACTCACCGATCCTTTTACGCATTCGTTGATCTATTTTATATCATTCACACCCCAAGTTTTAAATCACAACAGCTCTTCTGCAAAGTCTTAATTTAATGTTCATATATACAAGTCTCGATTTCAACAGTAGCAGTGGTCCGTACGATTCAAGGATTTCGATTTTGATTTCAAGATAAACTTTAGTATTTTGGTTTTTTTTTACATCAATTTGATTGATTTATGTTTTTGTTATGAAATCATGAAACTTTGATTTAGTTTTAATTGATGTAAGCATGAAACTAATTTATATTTTTGGTCAACAAAAAAGAGAAAATTACATAAATGGTCCCTGTGGTTTAATCAAATTGTATGTTTGATCCTCAAACTTTAAAAATAACAAAGATAGTCCAAACTTTTGTGTAATGTTATAATTATTAATATTAGAAATGATGATAAAATTACAAACAGAATATCAAATTTTGTATACAAAGAAGTTTTCGGATGTTTATGGATGTTCTCATGTTCAATATGATTGTTTATTACCTAAAGTTCTTATTTATAAGCTCATTTCATTTCTATTATATACTACTTAGACTTATAAGCATTGATAAATAAAAGTTACTAATATTAGATATAGCTGATTTTAAAAAATTAAATATAAAAATCGATATACAAAGTATTAATAATAATATTATGACTTACGAATCTTTTTAATCAGAATTTTTTTTAATGATTGAACCTGTGTATTACATGGATCTTTAGTTTAGTACTATTATATATACATAAATCAGTTTATAATATCACTTTATCATATATTTTTATACCAATAAACAATACATTTCTAAATATTTAGATGAATTTGCATGTAATATTTATCATATAAACAAATCTAGAGAAAAAATAGACTTAATTACACGGCTGGTCCCTGTGGTTAGGCCTGATTTCACTTTTGGTCCCTAACTCTTAGAAATTACAAGGTTGGTCCAATAGTTTGCACAAACGTAACAGACTTGGTCCCTGAAGTGGATGGACGTTAACTTTGACTGTTAAATTATTTTAAATGACTAATATACCCCTAATAAAAGCCCTTCACCAGTCACCACTTTCAGCCACCCGCCGCCCCCTTTCATCGCCAGCGACTCACCTTCCATTACCGTGACTCGCCTTTAACCCACCACACTTCATCTTCACCACCACCACCAAGAACAACGATGGATCTTATCAGAGATGACGAATATTATTTTCATGTGATAATGAGTATTGTTTTATGATGAAACAACAATGGATCTGACCAGAGTTAGGGTTTCGAGCATAGATGGTGCTGGTGGTGACGGTGGTTGAAAGCAGTGCTGGAGTTGATAGTGGTTGAAGGCGGTGCTGGTGGTGACGGTGGTTGAGGGCGGTGATGGTGGTTAAGGGAGGTGCTGGTGGTGACGCTGGTTGAGGGCTGTGCTGGTGGTGACGCTGGTTGAAGGTTGTGCTGGTGGTGACGGTGGTTGAGGGCTGTGCTAGTGGTGACGGTGGTTGAGGGCTGTGCTGGTGGTGACGATGGTTGAGGGTTGTGTTGGTGGTGACGGTGGTTGAAGGTTGTGCTGGTGGTGACGGTGGTTGAAGGTTGTGCTGGTGGTGACGGTAGTTGAAGATGGTGGTGGCGGTGGTGGTGACGATTGTTGAAGGTGGCGGTAGTGGTGGTTGAAGGTGGAGGCTTTGATGGTGGGAGGAGGTGGTAGGATGTGGTAATCTGAATGGTGAAGAAGAAAGAGTGAAGGGTATTTTTGACATTTTACACGCACTTAACGGCAATATTTAACGTCCATCCATTTCAGGGACCAAGTCTGTTACATTTGTGCCTACTATTGGACCAACCTTGTAATTTTTAAAAGTTAGAGACCAAAAGTGAAATCAGACCTAACCACAGGGACCACCCGTGTAATTAAGTCGAAAAAATGTGTAGTAACAAGTAATAAAGCCATAAATATCATTTAACAAACTGAATATCAAAATTTATTTTATAAATATTAATAGTTTATCGTTACTGAATATTAATCTGAGCTAAAGTTTAATGAATAAATTATACTTATAATGTTGTGTTTCTATCTTAAAAATGTTTTTGGTCAATCGAGTAGTGTGAAAATATGTTTCACTAAGCTAATAGCTTTTTATTGATATATATATATAAGTTACATATTTACATTGTTAAGAATATACTCGTAATGTAAGAGTTGCGTGAATCAACTAACAAAGTAGGATCAATGATTCAATATCACTTCTATATAAGTTGTGGTTCTACTAAATCCGATAATGTCGATATGTGTCATATGTATTCACTCTATACTAATTTTATTAACTCTTACTATATTAGTCATAAAGCTTCAATTAGAAATAACTAACATAAAATATGAACATTTACTTGTATTTTACTTGATTGAATAAATAGGACACCTAATTCGGGTTATCCAATTCCGGTGAAACTATATTTTTATTTGGTTAATTTGTTTGATTTGTGGTTGACAACCATTTAAGATTGTTTAAATATGAAATTAGAAGCTTATAAGAATTTCAACTCATTCACCAAAATATTAATTTCAACTATTATATACTTCTGACATGCAGAAATAAATCAAACTAGAGAAACTTGTTAAATGTTAAAGACCGATTAAAGGATTACTCGAAGCACCAGCTAGTTTTATAAAATTTTCTTAACACATAATTCACAATAGTTAGAACAAACAAATGAAAGAAGTTGGATAGGTAATAACGTACACCCGTTTTGAATCACACTTAAGAGATCATATTTTTAATTCAATCTCATTTTATGTGTTATTAACCTACTAAATTTGTTAGCTCTTGTGCAATTTTACATATGGCTAGAAATAACTTCGTACTATAGTCTATGAGAGCATGCCAATTAAGGGGTGTTGGTATACTACTGAAATAATCAAACTAAATCGGCTAGTTTGGAGTTTATACAATTCCATTCATAGTTTACGGTTTGATAAACCTGGTTTAGTGGTTCAACCGGCTGACTGTGCGTAGAAACTAGTTGCATAAACTGAACATGTCAAGTTAATTTCTCTTATGTATTTTTGTTTCAAGTTTTGAATATGTAGCTAAATATTTGTATCATATTCATGAACCATCATATCAATTTAAAAACAAAACTAATGCAAATGATCTTGAAAAATATTAGTTCAAACTAAAGTACTTTTAGCTCGTCCAACCGATCTAACCAACCCTAGCTGATTTGGTTTAGCGTGTTTTGAGACTATAAATAGATATTGACCAATAAGTTTTATCAAAGTTGATCCCACCATGCCATAAACATATGTAATATTAGTTTTTGTAAGAAGTAGGCTTTGACGTGTGAATTATTGGCTGCCAGAGATGAATTTTTAGCATACATGGTTTCATAAAAAAATAAATAAATAAATAAAACAAGTAACCGTACCAAGATATTGTTCTCTTTGCCCCAGATGGGTTTCCCATCCAGAAAATCACGGTTTTGTTTTCACCCGACGAGTTGCTCGCCCAAGCAAAACGGGTCTTAGTAGAGGAGGTTTCCACCCCCTTATAAGAAGGGTTTCGTTCTCCTCCTCAACCGTTGTGGGACTTACATCTTCACCCCCCTTACGGAGCCCAGCGTCCTCGCTGGCACAAGGGTCCGATCCCTGGCTCTGATACCATCTGTAACATCCGGCCTATCATACCACCAATATTGTCCGCTTCGCCCACGAGGAGTTCACGAAATTGCTTTTGGTTGCCCGGGTGAAAACTTTCCAGGGAGGTCACCAATTCCTGGATTGCTGCCAGCTGAGCACGCTTAACTGTGAAGTTCTCCTCTTATCTACAGCCAATATGCCCAAAATGCATTGATGATATTAGAGGCAGAACATTCCTTATGAATCAGGAATTTCTCCTGTCCACGACTGATGTAGGATTCGCCTAAAGTGTTACAAACACCCCTCCCTTTGGACTCATCGTCCTCGATGAGGTTTGCCCCACCATCCCATCTATGGATGTGGGATTTGCCTAAGGTGTCCCTCTGAACATCCCCGGGGACTCACCATCCTTGACGAGGTTTGCCCCATCATCCCAAACGGCACAAGAGTGGCTCTGATACCATTCTGTAACATCTGGCCCCTCACACCACCAAGATATTTTCCGCTTCGCCCCCGATGGGTTGCCCATCCAAAAATATAAGATATGAAACCTGCGTTGCCCATAGAGAATGTTAAACGATCTATAATCATTAATCACACGTTTATTGTTATTGTTATTATGTATATTTATGTCATGTCATAAAATTTTTTAAGTATTTTTTAATTTCTAAAAATAAACCCGAGTAATGTATCTTTCTGTATAATTATTACTCTTACATTTTTTTAAAATGGTTCTAGTTTTCAAACTTATATATATTTTTAATTTATTAAATTTTTTTATAAACTATATACTTTTAATACAATGTACACAATATATTAATTGATTATATCTAAATATATATATTATTTTATTACATAAAACTAATAAAACTAAGAAGAAATCATTGCAGTGATAAGACTTAAAAGATAAAATACTAATTATGTTACTAACTAAATATATTGAAGTCTAAAGATATTTTCTCAATATCTATAATATCACTACGACTTATATGTCACACAGAATTATGGACATGCATTGTATTTTTTGTTCCCCTGTTTATAATTTTTTAATATATTTAAACAATAATCAAATTATTGTGTTTGGTTGTACGTAGATTGTCAAGTCAAGCCTTATATTTCGTTACAAAGCAATAAGTTATTAATTAGAAAAAATAACATACAGTAATCCGTTAAAATTTAATTTTAATAGTTACCATTTTGTTTATATCAAACATTTGGGATAACTAGATTTCTAAAACATCTCTAATTCTTACTCCTACTACATGTGTTCACCCGTTTTTTAAGTTTACAATGAATCAATGAGTGATATAGTTGCATCGTCATCCCCATCCTCATATTTACATTAAAACTATTATTTTTACTTTTTCTTTTAATTAAATAATATTTTTTTATATTTTTATCATTACATTTTCTCTCCTTTTCACTCGCAACCACTTTTAAAAATATTAAAAAATTTATAGGGGTTGTACCGTGTTTCCCCAAATATGATGAATCACGGTACAGTCCTTATAAATTTTCTCGCTTCTTCACTCACAACCACAAATAACTATACCCCATAATACAGGACATACACTCACATCAAAATAAGAAACCTACTGTGAATGCTCTAAATACGATTGAAAGAATTTTCCAACAAGTTCCTTCAACAATAAACTCCCATGTCAGGCAGGAGCGTTTTTTGAATACTTGGACTATGTTTAAGGTTTTAGTTTACTATAGTGGTCTGAAGTCATTTAAGAGTTCAATTGTTTTTAGTTCTAGAATACACGATTAGAAGCATAAAGAAGTGATTATTTTTGCTCGTTTATCATCAGCGTGCGTTTCTAAGATTTTATGCCTTTTTTTTGTTGAATTTGGTTTTATAAATCTATGCTCATAAATGTGAAGTTAAGATCTCATGTGTGTGTGTCTTGAATTCAATTCATAGCACCTAGGAAGACAAATTGTTAATGATATGCTAATTTGTTATTTTACTTTTATTCAAATTTTAGAATTTTCTCCCTAGCTTGTGAGTCACGTTAATCTACATTATATAATGTGAGAAAAATATTTGATAGTTGATATATACTAAGTTCAGTGTACCTCAAGGTTTGAATTTTTCAATCTCTTTAAAGTTTTTTGCATGTGAGTTTGTAAACACGTTTTAAGACCAAATAGAAGGAATGAAGGACGTTGGTCTTTGATCGTTTATATTTCCTTGATCTTGTAGGCCATGTTTCTTTATATGCTGTCTTGGTGTTTGGCTTAATTTATATCCAATATTAGTTTGTTATTAGTTGTGTTAAACTGTTAATGCTAATACAGATAAGTACATTTTGAAATGTTTATGGAGATTTTGCAAAAAATAAAAGAAAAAAGTTATGTTCACTACTACAAAACTGTTAATAGATGACGTGCAAACGATGACGCGCTTTTTCGCGTGTCAGAAAAATTATATTGTATTTTACAAAATTTGTAGAAAAAAATGACACGCATTTTTGCGTGTCATATTTGTTCGTCCGATCCCCAAAAACCTCAATCTCCAAATCTCCGATCTCCCCCTCTCCTTCGATCAAACCCTCGAACAAGAAACCCCAACATTTGCAAAACCCCTGCTCCATACCACACTAGACCGTCGTTCACCTCGACACTCTCACCGTCGCCGTCGTTCTTCGCCTCCCCTTCGTCGCCGGCCACCGCATAATCCACACTGAGTCATTCACAGAGGTTAGGTTTTTCTTTAGTGTTGTGCGCTTGGAAAAATGAATAAAAGTATGTTTTTCATAAATATATTAAATGCAATGTTATGCAAAATGATATTCAAATACATTTTTATCTTGATTTCACCTACAATTAATCAATACATTATGTGTGATTTCATTAGTATACTTACTAAAATGTTATGCAAGTATGTTTCCAAAGAGCAAATGGTCTAATTGTTTATGCAAGTATGATTTCATTAGTACACTGATTAATGGGCTTTGAAACGAACTTAGTGGCAAATGGTCAACATTTCACTGATTAATTGATTATTAGAAACATTTGATGTTGTCACAATAGGAATTAATTATTAGAAACATTTGATGTTGTCACAATAGGACTACTTGAAGGTTAGCATGGGAGGATTGAGTATATATACGAGGAATCAAGTAAACATTCTTTTGTTGCACAAATATATGAATCTAATGTTAATGCAAGAAAACATTCTTTTGTTGCACAAATATATGAATCATACATATGAATTCGTATACATATACGATGCATTCACAGTACATTTGCAGTGTAGTTTTCTTATGCTGAGAGTTTTGGTTATTTAAATGCGTTTAATCTTCAGTTCAAGATCAGGTTATTCAAAATTTGAACTGAATCCAACAACCCAAATTTGTGTGTGACATTCTGGTTGTCTATTACGAATTGACCTAAACTATTACAAATTTTACCTATTTTAATAGATACAAATGCTTTAAGGTTCCTTAATTTGAGATAAACCAGGTAACATGTTTATACAAGTTGAAACAACAAATTCTGTTTTGTACAATCTGTGATTGTTTTGGTAGTGTAACCTAGAACTCCTGTTTCTAAACAATACTTAGGCCTCCACACCCCTCCCCTCTCTTCAATAGGTCATAAATCAAGTTTTCTTCTAACATCTAGGTTTCTCAGATGGAGATTTGTTAAGGTAAAAAGATGGTTTTTGCTGTAACAAAGTAGTACTCTTTTTTTATGGCACTAAATTCTGGATATTTCCTCTATTGAACACCGATTTATAGATATGTGATGGGTTTTTGTTAATTCTTATTTATTTGGTTTTCATATGCAACATATTTGTTTAGAAAATAGAAAAAGGGAGTTGTATACTTGTATTAGCATTAATCGAAAAAATTGTCAGGTCAGAAACAAGTAGAGGATTCAATAATATTATCATTTATCTATGAAAACGAACATGAAAGATGGGGGAAGATGAAGGCAGGGAGAAAGAAGATCACTCGATCCGTGTGGGATGCTTGGTTTAGTTCTTCAAATCAAGTATAAAGAACCAACATCATTATTATTCATAGAACTACTTTTTTTCATGAGTATGGTAGTGTTAAGAGCACTTGGGCCACCTCCATAAATACATGATAATTTGAAAGGCCAAAATGATGATTTAATTTCTTAATTAACCAATTAAAACCTTATACACCCATAATCATTTACAACGTGCTAATGACATTTTGATTTGATTGACGTTTATTAACATGAATAAACAAAGGTTTCCAAGGTCATTTTTGCAAGGAAACACTTACCTAAAAGTGATGGAACTATTACATAATTGATGAAGAAGGAGAAGTTCTCAACTATTTACCTTTCCCATAAGGTGGATCTTAGGGGTTGATGGAGGGGTGAAACAAGGCCTCTTGAAATGCTTAAGTTATGAACATATCAATTGAATTAACATATGCATTTAAGGAACTGAACAATATAATTTTTGTTTTGGTACTTTCTTAAGCAATATATTTGACTTGACCTTTTAATACAAGCTTACCTCTATATGCCATAGGTGCATATGCATTTACGAGTGGGGTGGGGGTAGTGCAGTACATAGAATGCAATGCTTACAACTTGCTTTGATTGGATTTCTCATTGTTAATGTTGTTATTTACTTTTTTCAAGCATCAACATGTTTATTGGATAACTATTTGTTGGCATGTATGTGTTGGCTAACAATGGGGAACCTTCAAGATAAACATCACCTTCCTTGTCAAAATGTCATACGTTTCATTCTTATGTACATGTGGTAAAACGGGTGGGATAGATAATTGATCTAAAGGGTCAAAATGGTTAGCTTGAACAACAACATTCTTTTATGATAAATATATCTAGCTTGTGGAGGTGTCATAGGATACATTATTTGTAAGGACGTTATCACCTGCTTACAACCATAGTCCCTTAGTGTAAGTATCTCAATTTTTTATGTTTAGATTTAAAAGACCCTAATGTATGAATACACTAAGCTCTACTCCCTATCATTCTTACTTTGACCTTATCACTAGAGTGAAATTGGTTGTTCTTAAGTTGGAGGAGGTAAAGATGAATACACCGACGCTGATTTGGATGAAATTCGCGAAGAGTGGTCGTGTTACGTTTTGATTTTTATTTTTGTGTAGGGCTACATATTAGACAATGAAATGAATTTGAAGCTACTTTGTACTTCAACTTTGTATTTTTGTTAGTATTTAATTAATTAAATTTTGTTTTGATGTTATTCAACAATTATTGATTTATAATTTATAAAAAACAGCAGGTAAAATTTATAAAAATTATATATATATATATAATAAAGCAGATAAATTTATGACGGACATTGCGTATCATTTTGAACACGTTATAAATTCACAAAGATGACACGAACACGCTCGTCATCTTGTCATTTATGACTACCCGTTCCTTGGGGCAATGCTTGTCATCTATGTGCCCGTCGTAAAATGCGCATCATCTTCTGTGCGTCGTAAAGAGATGACGCGCAGATGGGGTCATCTTTCATATATGACTACCCCTTTCTTGACGCGCATATGCGGTCATGATGACCCAAAGATGACACGCATTGCCCGTCATCTATTGCAGTTTTTCTAGTAGTGTTTTTTTGTGTTTGCAACTGGTTTTGTTGTCTTATTGACCTAATATATTGTTATTATTTTTTGGTAAAGGGGACAATAACTCAACATAGATCGTGCAACCATGTCCTGTGGATTTCATGTATGTTGTAAATCTCATCCTATCTTTGTTTTTCCTTTGAGAAAAGGTTTTATATTATGGTATCATTTTTATTTAGATATGCATCTTTTCTTGTTTATATTGATGGTAAATAATATGATCTTTATGTTTCAGAAAATATACTTAACCAGTTAACTCTATATATCGATGTTAGAGTTAAATAATTCTTCATATTTAATTAGTGTTTGGAAACATAATTTTTTTGTCTCTAGTCGTGTGAGGGAAATCATGTTCCTAAGGGTACGTTTTGGATTTTGATGGTTAAATGGTGTGTTTCATAACCAAAAGGTTGGGGGTAGGTGTGGGTATCTAGTTTTTGTATTGAATAATTTTAGAATTAAATTTATTAGAAAAATACTTTTTTTGAGGAAAATAATATCTTAATGATTACAATGTTGATTGTGCAACAGGTGTTTTGTAGTTTTGCTAAGAAAACTGTTGTTTTGTGATTGGTTATGTGTTTAGTTCTGATTTATTTTCATCTGTTTATGATTTTTGTTGTCACATTCTGTTTTGGACAAGTTATTTAACTCTTAAAACCGTCTAATATGAGTGTTTTAGAACTTTTATAAGCTTTTGTGTTCTTCAAATCTTCATGATTTTCTGGTTGTTCCTCATGTTTAATTGTATGATTATAGGATCTTGTATATTTCTGTCTAAAGGTTCTTTAAAGTGAAGTTTGTTGTGTGGTTGAACCATCTGGTTCACAATTTGTTTAAGATTATTCTTGTTGTGACAGCCATTGTGTTTTCTTTTATGCGAGAGGTTTTTTTTTGGTTATTGGCACTTTTTATTTTTTGCTGTAAATTTATTATTTGAGTTTTATCAAGTTTTATAAGTCTTATCGGAGCATGTTTTATGATTTGTACGAGTCACAAAACTATCAAGGAGTCTTTTTAAACATTGTTTCCTATTATAAAGTTGATTTGGTTATAGAATGTTAGGATTTTTAACAAGTAAGTAATTATTCGTTCACATCAAGAATTAAATTCATAATTTTAAAGAAACAAAACTTCTTATATCATTATTAAATCATCAGACTAAAAAATTCATTGTACACCTATAGCTATCACCAATACAAATAGATGTGTACATATAGACCTTTAATCTTTGAAATGCGCAGACCGAGGTTTCAAACCATGACCACCCTTACTTTTTTTTTTTTTTTGTGAATTGATTGTTTTAATCTTTTATATTTTGATATTCATAATTATTTAAGATGTATTTTGTTTTTTGTTATAACTTTTGAAACACAATACTTCTTAAATTCAGGATATATTATTATGTGATTAATTTTACATATATTTCGACATAAATTTTGTTTAAAACCAAACGGAGTCAACTTTAATATAATTATACTCCTTAATTTTAAATTCAACACTCATTTTTATTTTTTTCTTAAATTACATATATAACGTTATGATGTTTTTATTTTTATCTACATTTCAATATACGTTTTATTCAAAATGAAACCAACACAATGCATGAATATGTATCTAGTTTTTAAATTAAATAAAATAGCTTTAATGGCCACGCATTGCGGCAACATCATACGCGACGTGATAACGTATAGACTAACAATCAAACTGACCCGACTTGTCTCCTGGCTAATTTATGTTGAATCGTAAAAGTAACTTGAATTTATACCTTTGAACGAAAACATATTATATTTGAATTGCAACTTTCAAACAAAATTATGTCTAAATGTAGACCAAGTCAAAGCGTAAATAAAAATAGACACATATATTACAATCGTCTCGGCTTGTTCCAAACTTGATTACATTGAAACGTAGAGTAATTCGGATTTATACCGTCGAATGAAAATGTTTTATATTCGACGCGATTTATTGATGGACAAAACTTACGTTAAACGTATGCATTGCAACGTTTTATATTTGACCCGACTCGTACCGACACGTTCCTAAAAATACGACGTCAAATGAAAACGTTTTCTATTTAGCGCGACTTAATTCTGAACAAAACTTACGTCAAAATATATACATGGAAACGTTTATCTTTGATCCGACTTGTACCACATGTACCTAAAAATACGAATGTTAAAATTAGTGTTTTTAAATAAAAATTGCACTGAGGTTAACCCGAAACTTTAAAAGTTTAAGGAGACTAAATGATATGTCAAAGCTAACTAGTCATATTTGAATTTAATAAAATCATATTATTATTATTTAATTATTTAATACACAGTTATAATTATTATTTTATTATTATTTAAATATTACTAATTATCAACTTAAAGTTGCATCAATTGTTGTACCATAACTATTAAAAGTTGCACACTTTTTTCTCTTCCTTTTAAATCTTTATTTTAAACTCAATATTTTTTTTCTTTTACAATTTAACCCCTATAATTTTTTACTTTCAACTTTGACCGCTATACTCTTCATCTTTTATAAATGTTTTGTTTTACATTCCGGTCTAAATTTTGAGAGTTAACACGCCATAAGGTGTGTGTATGGTTTAACGATGTTACGCCTATATTTTTTTCGTTTAACGGCCGCATCGCAATGCGCGGATTCTAGATCGACTTAGTGATTATTTTTTATATTTTACGTTTCATATGTATGCTTCAACGTCTTTACATCTATTTTTCGTTCGTTTTATTTTTTCGTTTTTATTTCTTTTCTAATACGAGCTTTTTCGGTGTTGGTTGTCGCTTAGGATTGTGTGACACTGGTACTAATTGTCCTAGTTTTACGCCCCCTGACGCAACGCATGGGTCTTAATACTAGTTATTACTACTTTTCAATACTATCTCCATTAATATAAGGGTAATAAACTTCAAAGGTTATTTAGAATTTCGAAACAAACACAGGTGTTACAGCCCAACACTCATTTTGGGCTTGGCAAAAAACGTCCAATCTAGAAACCTTTTGACATTGTCACATTGCTATCCTTATTAATATGTAGAAACCGTTTTTAGTTGAAACCAAAGTTTTATCCATTTTGATTTGGATTTTCTTGGTTTTAATATATGTGTTATAAAGCGATTTCAACCCTACCCTGTAGAGTTGTTTCTAATCATTCTGGCTAATCGATTTTTATACTTGTATCAGGTTACAAATTGATATAGGTTTCTGAACCGTTTATTTTTTCACCTCTAATCCTTATTTCGATAATATTGCTTATAGATGTTTAAAAGCATATCTACTTTTTTTATTTATAACTATTCATTTATTTAGGGAAACTTAACGTGTTAATAGTCAAGTTTCTTAAGTGTGTTACTAGAGTAATATAAAATTTTGTCTTTTTAAAGTCACTTAACTTTCTTACTTCTTCCAATGCTATATATATATCTACAAATATTAAAAATTTTCAAATACTATATTAGCAAATGAAACATATATGAATTTTGTTACTAATAAATGAATTTCTTGTCAATAAGCCCTAAATCAATTGTTTTGAAAGTCTGCATCTTATGACTTTTCAAAGTGATGGTTATAGGTTTGATTCTCACTTGATGGAATATGCTTCAAGTAGGCTAGAGGTTTTAATATAGTAAGCCTTTAGGTGATGGGTTTCCTCTTAAATGATGGACGGACAGGATCACCAGCGTTGTTTGTGCTTGCGGGCGCAAGTGGCATTTTGTTAATTGGATTGCTTGGGTGATCGGGTTTAAAGTATCCGTTAGCCGTTAAACAAATGCATTTCTTACCAACTAATTTGAATAAAGTAATAGTAAAAAAAAATACATTTTATACACACGTTATTCCCGCTGGTTATAGACTCCATCGCGCATAAATATCATCAAATAATAATCACATGCCTCCAAAATTCAAAATTTGCAAAACAAAAACAGAAAACAGCTGTCGTTTCCGTTATCTTCCATGCCCTTTGTTACCACCACCACACCGTCAACAAAACCTTTACTTTCAGTTTAAGCAAACCCAAATTCTCCACACACACCTTCATATTCTCTCTACAATTCATCATCAATTTCACATTTTCTCCAGTTTTTCTCTCTACAACCGCCGCGGTGATCGGCGCTAGGGTTTTCCGGTCGCCGGAGACGAAAAAGGTAGTTTACGATGGGCCAACAGTCGTTGATCTACAGTTTTGTCGCCAGAGGGACAGTGATTCTCTCTCAGTACACGGAGTTCACCGGTAATTTCACTAACATCGCTGCTCAGTGCCTCCAGAAGCTTCCGGCGACGAATAATAAGTTCACGTACTCATGCGATGGTCACACGTTTAACTATCTTGTTCAGGATGGATTTAGTGAGTTTGATCTGGTGCTCTGGTTTGCTTTTGTTTTTGATGCCTTTTGATTTGAGATTTTGTTCGAATTTGTATGATTTTGATCGATTTGATTGTTTGTGTTCGTGAATTATGTGTTGATGTGATTTGAAATGTTGAATTTGATCTGTTACAGAGATCATAGCAGTTAGTGATAAGCGATATATTGATTTATCACGATTAACTATCTCGTTCAGCATGGACTTAGTGAGTTTGATCTGATGTTCTGGTTTACTTTGGTTGTTGATGCCTTTTGATTTGAAATTTTGAGTTTTATCTGTTACATAAATCATAGCAGAAAGTGATCAGAAATTTAATGATGTATCATGATTATGACTTATATCGTAGTTATTTTGTTCTCATTTTGAAATTTCTTCTTGCAGTTAAGAGTCGAATGATGATCATTGCTAGTTTGCTTTGTTTGTTGTTGATTAACTTGATGTCAATTAGTTTAATTATAAAATTAGTCAGAGATCTGTTCATAGTAAGGATGAAGAATGTGAGAAATATAGGATGTAAACTTGAGTAATTATGATGAATATCAGAAGTAAAATGCATCAATCTTATAAGTACTTAGGATCGATTCATTATAGTTTGTAGATGTGAATGAGTGAATCAGCTATGTTTCCTAGCCTGACATCATACTTTGTGGTATGAACTAATAAACAGCCAAGTTCCTTTCAGTTTTTCTTCACATTTTGAAATGTTGTTGACCAATTGATTTGCTAAAGGAAGTCGAGTTATATGTTGTGTATGAGGCGCAAGGTGTTAAAATCTTCTAGCCTATCTTTTACTCTTTTGGTATATATGTAATTTCTTCTACATGTATGATGTATAAAGTTCTGCATTTGTGAAGGTGCCAAAAATTTAAGTGTCATCTGTAATGTAGAATATATCGGCTTAATAAAGTGAGATAAATTAACAAAGAAAAAGCACATAAGTATTTAACTAATACCAATAATTGGCATAGAAATAGGCACACTCAAAATAAAGAATCAATGATCACTAATTCATCATCATGATCATATTGAAGTCATATCAACCAATCATTACCTTCATCATCACCAACACCATTAGTAGAATTTAAGGATTTTAATTAGATTCATCATGCAAAAGTTTCACAGAAATAAAGCAGACATATTGTTATCATTCTGCAGGCGCATTTGCTTCACCTGTTTTCTTCAATTTATATGCAACTAACAGTTAACTTCTTATTTTATTATGAAGCATATTGTGTGGTCGCCATAGAATCTGTTGGCCGGCAGATCCCAATGGCTTATCTTGAAAGAATTAAGGATGATTTTACCAAGAAATATGCTGGAGGAAAAGCTTCAACAGCTATTGCCAATAGTCTGAATAAAGAATTTGGGTAAATCTCATTTGCTATTTTTGATTTGCATTCGTTTTACAACCCTTCATGCTTTAATCGTTTTTCTCTTAATTTGTTTTAATTCCAGTCCCAAGCTGAAGGAGCAGATGCAGTATTGTGTGGACCATTCAGAAGAGATCAGCAAGCTTTCAAAAGTCAAGGCCCAGGTTTCAGAAGTCAAAGGTGTGATGATGGAGAACATTGAGAAGGTGAGTCATAAAGATCAATTTCAACCCGTGAGTAGGTCAATTCTGGTTATCTTTTTATTTGTAACGGGTTCAATGGTAAAGTTTCAAATTTTTTAGCTAAACATAAAACATGCTCAACAGATCATTATTTTGCTGAAGTGTGATCCAGTGTGTAGCTAAATATCGTATATCAGTTTATCCAGAAATTTTTTTGATAGCTACCTGCATTCTTATAATTGTAATCATATTTAATATATCAGTTATTTATGAAATTTACACAAAAAAAAAAAAAAAAATTGTCAAAAGTGTTGGCGAGCAACATGACTTAACCTGTTTGATCCATTACCATACCAGCCCTTCCCTCTCACTTTGCCTCCTATAGGCTTAATAGATGTTTGAGGGTTGTCATTGTGTAGGATTTGAGGGGCAAAATGGGCACTGAGATTTCATAGAGTTTATCTTTTAAATTTGGTAACATGTAGTCATGTACTTGTTTGGTATAGGCCAAAATGGGTTGGGTTGACAAGCAGTCACTTTCTTGTCCATTATTTAGTTATAATTAACATATTAATTATGATTGCAAAAACTTCATCAGTAGCGTAATAATATATTTTTTAATAACTAGATTAAGAGGTTGTATGGCGTTAGAATTATGGGTAACTTTAAACTTTCAACCAATTTCCTTTTTATCCAAGTTTTTTTCTCTTTGGCCCGTTAGATATAAAAACATAACCCCTGTCGACTCATTCATAAAAAATTCTTTGTAGGTTCTTGATCGTGGAGAGAAGATCGAGCTTCTGGTTGATAAAACCGAGAGTCTTCACTCTCAAGTAAGTCTAAACAAATGTAAAACTCAAATAAAACAGGAGATCGATTTTCCTTATTATTTTTCGTAATGTTGCAGGCGCAGGGTTTTAGGATGCAGGGTACGCAATTGAGAAGAAAAATGTGGTTTAAGAATATGAAGATTAAACTGATAGTTTTAGGAATCCTCATTGCACTGATTCTCATTATATTTTTCTCTGCTTGTCATGGTGTCAAATGCGTCAACTGAATTGTTTCTGACCTATGATCATCTGCTTACCCATGATTTTGTTTCTTCCTTTCTTTTTTCAAATTTTTGATTGACTATACAAGCTTATATTGTGACACAATATTTGTATAGGTTTGTACCTATAAAGTAATTTCGATATATATTATTATGACAATTGATGAGAAGCACTGGCGAAGCTTCATAGGGGCCGGGGGGGGCGCCCGCCCCCCTTTTTTCCGTTAGTAGTGTTAATTTCGGCTCGGCAGTGTAAATTTTCGGTCCGGTACTGGAAATTTTTAATAAATATAGTGTTCGCCCCCCTAAAATAGTTTACTTTCGCCTCCGCCCCCCCTAAACCGTGGTTCAAGCTCCGCCACTGATGAGAAGTGCCTGGCGGATGTTCTTGTGCTTTTGTTTGTTGTTGACTGTCATTGCTAGGGTAGCTAGCTTAGCCTTATGTCATGCACTAGTATCAACAAGTTAGTATGACATCTTTATCCTGGTAAGAGCTACTCTTCCATCCACTTATGATTGATGTTCATTAGTTTCGTTTTTTCTTAGATTCATTACGGGAGTAGTTCAACTGCTGACAAGATTGGTGTCGAGATGAGTATACACTCCTTAGACGTACATCATATCACCCTGTGGGATGTGGTGACATCCTGCAGATTCTGTTCTCACCCATGAGCATCATGATCCTTATACTGATAAGAACCAGCCTTCCAACCCTTTTTGAGTGGTCTTAACTCCATACAAGTCGAGATGAGTATCGTAGCATATAGTACGCGTTAATCATTTGACACTCTAATATGATAAGTTGGGAAATAACTTGCTTTTTCAACTTTTTATTATTGTGTTTTTGTGGGAAATAACTTACTATTTCATCTTCTAAGTATTATGCTATTTTCTCCCACACAAGTGTTGATGCCGTTTGCAATGTCACTAACGTGTTTGTGAGACATCTTGGCTTCGGAATTTGCTCCTTACATGAGCATCGTCCTTTATCACGTGTATTTAATGTCTAAAATCAACGATGCTTACCTTTCAAGTAACCCAATACAACATCGATGTCTCAACACATTCATTAATGTGTTGAAAAGGTGACGATAGGTTAATTAGCTCCAAGTGTTGTCTTCTTCACCTTTCTAATGGTTTTTTGCTCGAGTTTGAAAGTCCAAGTACAAACCATCAAACTACATGGGTTTGAAGCCATATAGCAAAACGCACCTTCACAACAGCTAGGAAATTTATTTTATTTTAGGGTACAAAATTTAACAACCAAATAAATAATATTATTAGTTTCAGGGTGTTATTATGATGACCTATAACTTTTAATATTTAGGTTCTCTTTAGGGCAAGCCACAGGCGTCTTTGACAGATGTAATCTATGAAAAAGATTTTATAGGTGATGTTAACTGTCAAGATTATGACTATATGGAAGAAGTTGATTCTAATTATGAAAAAGAAAATAAAATTTTGAGATTATTTATATCACTTAAACTTTTCATAACAGTTGTTTAGATTTCTTGAGCCAACAAGGTGTACATAACGTCTTTGCACGATGAGAATTTAAATGCCTGTGAAAACACCTATCGAAACTCCATGCAAGATCACGACCCGCTAAGAAAAATCTAACACTCAGAAAACATGTTAAATATTTCATTAACCACCTAGGTTAAAATTTGAACCGATTAAAAATTACTTCAAACATAAGATGTTTGTTTTTTCTATTTAAGAAATGACTAAACATGCATCAAGTAATTAATCTGATGCTTTCATCATGTTTGGGCGGAGTCAAAGAAATTAATTAAAATTCTAACAATATTGCAAACTTTAGGATATAAAAAATTTGCACAATGATAATCACATGAACAATGACACGATTCAAATAATGCTTTATACAACATCAAGATATGTGTAAAGTTTAAAACTTAGAGAAATTTGCATGATGAGACACATAAATTCAATAAAAACCACTCTGATCTAGTTTCAACTTTACTTACACTTGGTGATTCATTCAATAAAGACATGTAAGTGGTTGATCCAAGTGTATGCATATTTGATTTTAACAATTTTTATTTCAATTTTCTTATGGAGATCACTAGATTTAATTTTAAGATTCTAAATGCCTAAAATATCTTCTCTCCTTGTCTTTCTTTTGAGCTTACACTATCATCCTAAGAATATTATATAACCTAAATGCATATTTAAGAGCATAATACAACTTTTGATATAAAAAATTTGTACAAGTATCACTATAGACATATAGTTATTTTGCATCAAAAGCTTATTTGAAACTGAGATCGGAGCAACAAAGCATTGATTATCAAACTATTGGCCTTAATAGCTTTACTAACAAGCTCTTTCTCATTTATTTTCACACACTTTACAATATTCAAATTTCTAAAAACATTTTAACACTCTTAACACCCCCATCTTATAAACATTTAACAAGCTATCTGGTCCCTAAAATTTTCAATCTGTTCAAATATGGGCAGTCTTTTCGATCTACTGGGGGCCCATACATTCATCAACTTTTCAAGCCCATTAACAAGGTCCTCATCTAAGTCCAGCCCAGGTAGGCCAGTTAAGAGTTCTGATGTTGGCTCCCATGTTCGGTCTCTATCAAGAGTTCTTGGGCTTTGGTTCTAGCCTTGATGTAGTCGGATCCAGGAAGCTCACAGTTGATCACATGTTGAAGAACCAAACGGGCTTCATTGTATCGGGCCTGTTTAATCAGGCAGAGGCCCAAATTGTTGGCCTTATTGGCATCAGGGTCAATCATTTGGGCTTTCTTATAAACCACTTCTGCTGCCATGAAGTTGTTTTTTTGCATGTAGGCCCATCCCAAGTTTCCCTATCGAATAAAAAGGAAATAGAGTTAAATTCTCTGTGAAATTTAACAAAAGCAACAATTTTTATTTTAAAGATTAAAAACATCAATTTATATTTAAAAATATTATAAGTTGTTCAATTTTAGTTCAAAAGTTTCATCAGACGTTTCAACTTAGGTCCAAAATAACAAATTTTTTTGACTCAAATTGAAATAAATAATTAAACTTCTGGATTGAAATTGATGTTTTAAACTATTGAAGAAAAATGGTTAAATTTCTCAAACATCGGTAAGCAAAATTGAAATTAATTCAAGAAAATATAAGGTCATATTTTTCAAGTTTGGTTCGGTTGGGTTTAGATGAATTGCTTACGGTTCTGCGTTTTTGTTCATGAAACGAGAAAGTGAACAACTAATTAGTTTATCTGTTACTTGTTGCTCATATCATATTACAAACTCGCATATATATTGTAATATGATACATGTAGCATTTACTATCACTATAGTTAAAAGAACGTTAAAACGTTTTGAAAAGAAAGAAGTATACCAAAATTCTAGAAGTTTCTTGTCTTACGGAAACTTGAAACTTTTTGCCATGAGATCTAGCAGTCTTTGTTGGTTTCCCGTTAAACACTTCTCCTCTATAAATCATCCTAAGCTTTTGCTTTAGCAACGCTATTTGTTCATCAACTTTCCCACAACTCTGTTTAAAAAATATCCAAAC
Organism: Flaveria sonorensis; assembly: GCA_025506505.1. Taxonomy (NCBI): domain Eukaryota; kingdom Viridiplantae; phylum Streptophyta; class Magnoliopsida; order Asterales; family Asteraceae; genus Flaveria; species Flaveria sonorensis. The sequence continues at coordinate 60,331,981 of CM046427.1, forward strand.
ACATCAGTAACGTATTCTTAATAGGATTCTACTCCTCTAAGGCTAATCGTTTAGGGTGAGCTAGGTTCATAAGAGTTGATCAATATTTAATGAAATTGAAATTTGAATTATGTCTCCTGGTTTGAATAACATGGGTTATGAATAAACAGATCGGGTCAAACAAGACAAGGTAATAACCTTTTCATATATTTTTACTGAATTGCACGAACCTAACGTAAAATGTGTAGTAGTACTTTACAATGCTTATGCTTTGCTATGTCTAATGGTTGCAAAAGAAGTACAAATTATTAACAAAATATATGAATAATGATGTTTAATCTATAACTTTATTCAACATATAGTCGACTATATTAATGACATTTCACTTAAAGCTAAAAACTGTAGTGATCATATAATGTCAAAATACTATTTTTAGCTACTTGTAATTTGCTCTAAATCTATTTAATCTGTCTGTTGTAGGAATAAATCATCAGCCTACAAGGAAGAGAGCACTGAATTACACATCCGAATACAATTGGAGTTGGTGATCAAAACACTAACTAACACAACAAATATGTGGGTTCTTTCTCTTCCAGATTCAAGAAATTAAATAAGTAAATAACATAAACATTAAAGTTACTTTAATAATGTTGATAACTATTTTAAGTTAACTAAACAAAATTGTCCAAAAGATAATTAACAAAACAATGTCAAACTAAAATTAATAAAACTCAAAAAACTAATTAGAAAACCCCCCATATCAAGTTGAAGTTCTTTGATATTCTCTTAGTCTTTCTTAGCATGGTGCCCACTTTCATTTCCATAAATTAGAAAATTACAAAGTTGCCACTATTTTTTTCTTTGGACTTCCACTTGGGGCTACAAAGCCTCCTTAATATACTTATCTGTTTGTGAATGATTGACAAAAAAAATTGAAATGAATTTATTCATTTAAAAAAATAATGAACCAAGGGCCCTTATTATGTGGTGCAAGATGTTTTAATACATGCTTAATGCAACATATATCAAAGCATCTAGCTAGCATTATCAAGTGCATTATTATGTTAGGTGGGTACTATGTGCATGTGAAGTTGTACCTTGAACAAATCAATGAGCACATTATCAAGGGATTCTTGTGAACTTTTAGGACACAAACACCTAAATGACTTGATGGCTTCAATGGCTTCTTCAGTTCTATTCAATTGCTTCATTACAACCACCATGTCTTTCAATGCACTCTCCACTCTATCTCCTGAATTTATTGCTTTCCAAAACCACACTATTGCACCCTCTTGATCCTTTTGCACAAGCTACAACAATTATATATATCATCACATGATAACATTAGTAAGCTTATATTTAACTCATTAAATATTTAACTCTTTAATTCATTCTTCCTTTTTGAAAATATAAAACTAATATATAATTGCAGAATCTAAGGACAAGTGTTTATTATGGAAAGAAAATAAATACAAAATAAATTACTATAAAAAGTTCTTCTCAAGAGTAGATTTACATTGAACATGGACTACTACACCACATTTTGTCATTGAATGATAAGCATGGTATATATAAGTTTTTTTCTCATTTGTTACCGTTTATAATTATATATGCAAATAATAAACTAACGAATATGTGTCAAAAATAACAAAAGATGAAGTGAGATAATTAAAATATGGATGGAGACGAGGACGAAGAAGATAAATTGTTGGGTAAACATATAAACGAAAGAATAATAATAACAATGATAATAATAATAGTTAAAGAACAAGATTCAATTTTTGAAGATAAAAGATGGATACGATGGAGATAAGTTCGAAGAAGATAGATAGTCAAATAAACGTATAACCGAAAGAGTAATAATAACAACGATAATAATAATAATAATAATAATAGCTAAAGAACAAGATTCATTTTCGAAGCGTAATACAATCAGATCTAAAAAAACAAATCCCGTCAGATCAGAACCAAGATTTAAAGAAATTCGTAGGGTACGTGTGAAATTCGTTTTAGTACATGATTTCAATTTTTTTCATTGCTTTTCAGACCGGTTTTGAAAAAAATTACATAAAAAAACAATATAGCATATCATTTTCGACTCGTAGGTCACAAATACATACGGATTTGAGAACTCTTTTGATGTTTTACTTATAACTATTACTTCGATTTGTGAAAAACATCAAACTATAAGTTTAATTTTATACAATTTACTAAAAAACCTCATAAAAAGAAAGAAAGAATTAACCTGAGCATGTTTAGCTTTCACATAAGGACCATCACCACATGGAACTTTATGAATAACATGAAACTGGTCTTCTTTAGTTCTTGAATTCACCTCCATACTCTCACTCTAGAAATCTTTCTTTCTCTCTCTACAATACTCACATCTATCTATCTCCAATTATTATCATTATGTAGGGTGAAAGAGAGAAACATAACAAAATGAACCTGGACATATGTATGTCCACCTGAACTTATAGCTTCTTTGAATTCATTTTATATATTATCAGTTTAGTATTAGTATTATTATTTTAATAAATTATCAGAAGTTACTCGTTAGTTATTTAATCATTTTCGGATTACGTTACTAGAGCTTTTGATAGTGAAGATGATGTTTTGAGAAAACAGCTGCTTTTAAAAAAAATTCCAATCTTTATATTGGTCCCAAATTTGAATAGTACAAATAGAGTTATCCGAAATATCATGTCCGGATCCGACCCATCGTACACCGGGCCATGGGGTAGTGAATTTGTGGAACATGTGACCAAATAGCTCCCGCTAACAATGTGGGGTGACAGTTACCTTGTCATCAGTGGCGGAGCTTGACCTATCCTATAGAGGGTGGGGGCGAACTATATAAATATTAGAAAATTTACATTATCGGGTTGAAAATTTACACTACCGGAACAAAAATTAATACCACTGATGAAAAAAAAGAGGGGGGGGGGCCTCCGGCCTTCACTAAGCTTCGCCTATGCTTGTCATGTACTGATAGTTATACCGTAGATCCGAGAGACAAGTTTGAAAAACAGTATAAATACCTTGCAATCCTGATATGTGTTTCTTGTTAATTTTTACCCATGCTCTCTCTCACAATGGAGGTTAATAACAAAGAGAACTCCTTTCTCACTATGACGAGACAAAAAATGTTCTTTTTTTCTCTATAAAAATATGAAAAGTAATGTCAATATAAGACTGAAAGATACATGTTTAACCATTATGTGTGGTAGGTAATATTAGTTGCATGTGAAAACATATCTAGTTAAAGGCTTTTATCTTTTATGATTGTGTTACAATTGAGGACTATGAATCTTTTCTTATACGGTCCATATTACCATATAGCGGTTGAGGTGTTTTCAACCTTATATGTGTGTTGCCAAAGACTTCAATTCAACCTTCCAAATCAAAATAGATGAACCTTATATGTGTAGCTAAAGGCTTTGATCATCCCACTTGAGACCAATAAACCTTATGTGTGTAGTTAAATGTATTAGCCCTCACAATTTTCGTCTATGAATAAGAGTGTGTGAGTTTAGCCAAGCCAACTGTAGATTCCTTTTTGGGTTAAACTAGGCATGGTCGTGTTAGCCCATAAATACACAGGTCGGGATCGGGTTCGTGTCTAACAAGAATTTCAAGTTCATGTTAGTGTCAAATTTTTAAGTTCAGGTTCGTGATAGGTTCATCCCAGGGGCGGAACAACATTTGTAAAAAATGGGGTAAGTGACCCCAATGACTTTTTGTTTTTATATGCTCTATATGTGATGGAAATTTAAGTGCATCCATACAGTTATATATTTGACCCATAAAAATTTAATAAAATGAGTAGTTAGCTCACTTGTGATTGCTTGACAACAATCGTACAAAGAACTCAAGTTTGAATCTTTTCTCCCTTTTTTTCCCATAGCTCTTTCTTTTTCACCTTGATTTTTAAAGGTATTGGTTATATGGACATTCAATTGGGTTATTGGTACACCTTTCACTCTCTATCTCTTTCTATATGTATTTGCATATGTATAGAGAGAAATAGAGAGAGTGGGTGTGTGTTAATAATCATTTGATGTATCTATAACAAACCTCTTTTTAAACCATCATTTAACTCATTTGAGTCTTGAATCGTCCCAACTCCCGATCCTAATCCTCATTCCAAGTTTCTATCAAATCTTCCCAATCGCAAATAAGTGTGATTTTGCCTACATAGTACTGCAAGAAGAAAAGGATAATTTTTATTGAAGTAACTATTAATGGATACAAATAATAAAAAATATATATAATTAATTTAAGATTATTACTAATATAATCTAGGTTTATAAGAATATCAAATTGAGTTGAAACAGAAAATGGTCAGTGAAATCATCTTCAAAATCATCCAAACATAACTAAAAGCAATTAATACAACTTGTGAGCCGACCTGATCTAGACCAAAAGTTCTATATAGTAGAGTGTCATATCTAAATCTTGAATATCAGTGACCTTGTTTAGAACCCCCTAAACAACAGATGCTATAGATACAACCCCCCCCCCCCCTCAAAAATATTATACGTATTGAGTCTGACCCCCTGTATAGTAATAGGAAAAAAAATTAAGGGTCATGTGACTTTGCCCCCCACCCACCATATACTTGCATGTTCAAGCTCCACCACTGACAACACAATAAAACATGATTATGTGAGGTGCTAAACGTGAATACAAACAGGATAACTACTCATGTCACTTTTTCAAACACAAACATGTTTAAAGCATGTCACACGATATGACATGTTTTGAGACACGAATTACATATTTAATGAAAAAAAGTTGTCAAAAGTTATAAAAGCTTAACTAATACATAACATACTTTAATAAAAATCAAATTATAACATCCACTAAAAGCAACTCAGACAAAGAATGAAAATCAAATGCGTCAACTATGGTTAAGGTTTACAAAAGCGCATATTTTGTTTTATTATAATTTAACTAAAAATATAAATAAGTTTAAACAAGTCATTAACAGGTTAAAGATGTTTAATCTTTTTATACATAAATTTAGTCGTGTCTTAAATGTGTCGAGTTGATTAAAACTAGAAACTCGTTAAGTTCAATTAAAACTTGTTTAAATTCATTCAATTCGTATCATATTAAAAGGTATGTGTCGGAAACTGTTTAACACTAAAAAATACACCTCACATGCTCGTATATTGCCATATAGTCATAAAAACCATACAACATGTTACATTTTAGTGGTATGGATAGTTGGTAGTGATGTTCGTTTAGACATACCCTTTAAAACCCTAAACCTAACTACCGAAAGTTCTAATTAAAGTTAAATAATTGTAGAGAACTCGGTTTTGTTATTTTATTAATAAACAGACAAATGGGTTTTTTAGCGTGCTTCCAAACCATTATTGTAAAGAGTTGACTTTGTTAATTTCTTCATTTCTTTTAATTATATTCAGCTCGGTTTCAATTTTACTAAATAAATTATACAAGAGAAGTTGGCGGGGTTACTAAATAAATATTGTATACTATATTCAACTTATTCTAATGCATTTTGACATTTTATGAAGATTACTAATTGCAAAGGAGAATACAATATACGTACAATCAATTAATAAGATTGCCAAAGAAAAAGGAAAAAGAAAATTCTGTTTTAAGTTGTTTAGAAAGTTCTAACACATTGTTTTTAAAATAAAGTTATAAAATAACTTTGCTTATTTGTATACTTTGTATATAATTAGTAGTTATCAACTTAGGTAATTGTATATATCAATATATACTTGTTAGGTGTGCGAGTAGAGTAATCATATAGTAATTGTATCAATACTATTTTAGTTGAACCTACAACTAATGATGAAAACTTAAATGATTAAATCATTGAAATTTGACCCAAATTTTAAGAGTCTAGCTTCTTTTCTTTCTTTTTTTTTTTAACGACAGATTAGTGGTTAGAAAATAATAATATCAAGTTAGTAATAATTCGTCAATACTAAGGTATTAAAAATCTAACCACTTTGCTTTTAGTACTTGTAAGTTTGAACCGTTGGAAACAAATAAAAATTTAGCTCAAACAAAGTGACTTAGAGCTCAAACAATTTACCTGGATGATTCTATATGCATCAACATGTTTACTATTTACACCAAGTAATTTGACTTTATTTGATAAATATTTTTATTATTCTTTTATAACGTTTTAATATGTATTATTATAGTGATGTTCAATAAAAAATACATATCACGATACTTTACATTTTGATAATGATATAATGTGTATGAAAACAAGAAGGGTTTGTTGATATTTATAGGCCCTATTTAATTTGTTACAGAGCTGATGAGTATGCTGTTAGAAAAACTTCTTCTTAAAATCGAGTGGGAATCCTTTTCGGATGTTAACTTTATATTAGAGACAACATTTACCAGCGGATTGTTTTGGTGGATTCATTAGGTAATTTATCAGTAAAATTACATTGGTGATATTTTAAAAGGAGAATGGTTGAATTTTATAAAACAAAATCATTATGATTACAAGTTGTGATAACAAGAGACGGAATAAATAATTTTGACACTCAGGTTTATATGTACGTGTCGGGTTATGATTTAACATAAAATTGATATACATATTTTCAAAATGGACTGAACATATACAGAAAAGAGTCCCCATACATCCATTTGATCCTACTTTATTTATTTTATCATTATATCGTTATTATTATTATAATTATAAGTTTGTTCTCATAATACTTTTTGTATGTTGGTTTCATATATGTTAATTCAGGTGAGTTCTGGATTGCATGGTTATTTATTAATTAAATTTGATTGTTTTATATGCTGACATAAGAACTGAAATTAATTATTATTCTAAAATATCACACTACTTGATCGCAAAAAGGTCCGTAGGTAATCCTTCTTCTGATGGAATTTGCGACTGAGGTAATATTGTGACCATATATAGCGACCATACTATTTATCGCAATATTTAATATTTGCTACTGAATAACAACTGCTAACTATTGCGACTGCTTTGCAACGCCCTCGTTTGCGACCGGGTTGATACTAATTTTTGACCGAATGATAGTTGTTGCAAATTGGCGATGGTTTTGTGACCAGATCTTGATCGTAGCTAATGTTGTAACCGATACGCTATTCGTTGCAAATCAGTCACTAACTATTATTAAGCCCCCCGCGTTCCAGCGGAAGGCGTAAAACCATGTCAAGTTAGCCCCAATGACACACCATCACCAGTAATCACCAACACGTAGAAAACTTGTATTAAAAAGAAATAAAAAACGAAAAAAATAAAACCAAAAGAAAAATAGACGTGAAAATATTAAACCACGCAGACGAAACGTTAAGCAAATAAAAAAATAAGAAAATCGATCTAAACGCTGAACCACACACGCACGTTGCGGTGTGTCGCAAAATTTAGAGTCGAAAATTTTATAAAATATAAAAAATATAGGGATCAAAGTTGAAGTAGAAAAATGTTAGGGTTAAATTATAAAATATGTAAAAGTATTGGGTTAAAATAAAAAAAAGTTAAAGATTAAAAAAGTGCAAAATATGGGTACAACCCACTAAAGTATATTGTACCAAAGTTGGTAATTAATAATTAGTATTAAGCCCACTGCGTCGTAGCGGGAGGCGTAAAATCATGCCAAGTTACATTCATCACCGTCAACGACCATCAACATCGGAAGAACTCATATTAAAAAATAAATAGAAAGGCAAAAATAAAGCCAAATGGATAGTAGACGTAAAAACGTTAAATCAAGCACGTAAACATTAAAAAACAATAACTTAGTCGATCTAGGACCCGCCCTTTGTTGTGATGGGGCAATTAAATAGGGAAAAATAGACGTAACAACTTTTAAACTTTTGCCTATGTACACCCACTATTATTTGATGAACTTTTAATATCAACAATCGTCTTATTCGTTAATTAGGGTGAGGCTTAAAACCAAACAAACAATGTTTAAAAGTCAAAATAGTACCATTAACAAAACCAAATGTAAAACCGTATTTGTAAGATCATCTGAAGATTATAATGCTGATGCAACCAACAAGCCAGAACAACATGCATGCACTAAGGAACAAAAATAAACTAGCTTTGGAAGTCTTATACTCTCAAATGTGTCTAAGTGTAAGATCTTCCGAAGCTAACAGTTCAAAAGGAGTTACTTCGGAAGTTTTACACTCAAACAGAAAAAAATATTCTAAGTGTGAGATCTTCCGAAGCCAAAGACCAGCATCTTCCGAAGCCAAAGATGAAATCTTCCGAAGCTTCAGAGACAAAGTCTTCCGAAGCTATGAAGACTGATTTCTTCAGAGGACAGAGAAAATATGCTTTCTCTGAATCAACTTTTGATAAAGCTGATACACTTTCCGCTGCCTGGTCTGGTGGTTCACCTACTTTACATAAGTTGGTGAAACTTCCATGCTTCATCAAAAAGTAGGAATGGCGTTTGTCTGTAACTTACCTTACTTGTTCATGTAGACTTTTTATATTAGGAAAAGTCAGTGAGCTATGGCATGTCATAGTCACTAGTCAAAAGGCAATCTGCCTTTTGACTTTAGATTGATCTTGTTGTCTAGATTAGCCAAATCCCAACTGTCTTTACATGTAAGTGACGGTTGTAGGTTGTAGTATAAAAGTGTCTCAGGTCCTTGTAATTTATATATGCTTTGTAACACTTGTAAAAGAACTTGAGATCAATATACAACATCCTTGAAAACCAATCTTGTGTAGTTCTTAGTTCTGTCTTTTTAATTTACTTATGTTCTTAGTAGCATCTGTTTTAAGTTACCAGTTCCCTATTTGAAGTGTTAAGTGATCTAAGATCTCTACTCAGTGTGAAACTAAGTGTTAAGTACCCTTACCCGGTCCTGCAATTGGTATCAGAGCATTCCAGGCTCTTGATTGTAAGATCTCACCATCTTTAATCCTCTTAGCTTCACACATCACTTAACTCTTTAAATGGCAGCTATCTCTAAGGCTGATATGGAAACTGGAACTATGACAAAGTCCCTACTGATCACTCCTGAGGATTTTGACACTTGGTGCCAAAGAATGGAAGGCTTCATCAAGTCCCAGGATTCCAGGATGTGGGAGTCTGTTGTCGATGGACCTCATGTACCATGCACTTTTTCATCTGCTGCTGGTGGTGGCATGATACCAAAGGAGAGGGCTGACTTTTCTGATGAAGACTGGAAAAGGATTGATATTGATCAGAAAGCCATGACAGCCCTCCAAACTGCTTTTCCAAACTCCATCTACAGAGGTTTCAAGAAGTGCAAGACCGCTAAACAGCTATGGGATGCACTGAAACTGATGTATGAGGGGTCCATCGAAGCCAAGGAGAACAAGAACGACCTCCTGAAGCAGCAGTTTGAAAACTTCACCTTCAAGACAGGTGAAACCAAGACTCAACAGTATTTCAGGTATGCTGAGATTATGGATACTCTGGCTGATGTTGGAGTAACTATTGAGAATAGGGATATTGTTAGGAAGTTCATGTCCTCTTTTCCCAGACAATGGACACACGTACTACTGTGTGGTCATTAAGAGGGCTGAAAACCTCAAGACCCTTACTCTCACTGAGTTGTATGGGATACTCAGTGGATACCAGATGGAGATGAACATGCAAAATTCATCTGGTAACTCCAATACTCACCAGAGTTCAGCCCTTCATGTGGGTGAAAGGGATAGTAGAGAACCACAACATCATCTTATCTGCTACCTTAAAACTTCACAAAAGGGTCCTTTCATCACCTTCCCAGAGACACCCAAGAGAGCTACATCCAAGGAAGTCCCTTCCAAGAGACAAGCACCTCTCAAGCCTTTGTCTCTACTGATGAAAGTTCAGGAAATTTCTTTTCACTCTTGAAGACCTGGATTGTATCCATCCAGATGATCTGGAATACATGGAGATAGTCCAGCAGATGGCTCTTCTCACTCACAGAGCCCATAAATTCTACAAGAGGACAGGGAGAAGGTTTCCCAGCAATGCTGCCAGTGGCAAGTTTGGACTGGACAAGAGCAAAGTGAAGTGTTACAACTGTAACCAGATGGGTCACTTTGCCAGAGAATGCAAGGCACCTAAGTCAAATGGTGGCCAAGCATCATCCAGGCTAAACTACACTAAGGGAGGGCACCAGAATGAGATGCCAAGACAGCAAGCTGCTGTTGCTGTTGAATAAGGAGGCTTTGACTGGAGCTTTCAAGCTGAAGATGCTTCACCAAATCAGGCACTCATGGCTGACCATGATGAGGCTAAGGTACTAGAACATCTTTGCTCTCCTGAATGTATTGCTAAAGTGAATAGATACAGGTCTTACAACTTGGAAATGAGATCTGATATTGAGTCCTTGAATATCCTAAAAGCTGATTTTAAAAGAGCTGAAAATGACTATAAACTTAAGATAGAAGATCTAGAGAAAACAATTTCAACTCTTAAACATGAGCAGACAAATTACAGGACTCAAATTAAAGATCTCATTACCAAGTTGACTGAATGCCAGGCTGAGCTTGTGATCAGCAAAGCCCGGGCTAAAAAATATATTCTTGAAGAAGAGACCTTCAAGAACATCATATCCTCATCTCTGCATGCAAAAGTCTGTTATCAGAATAAGCAGGGACTGGGATCTACTGAGATAGCTCCTCCACACACTCTATTATCTGTAAGATCTCCAAGGTGTGGAACTGGTGAATATGAGCTTCCTCTCATAGACCCTAGTGTTGAAGAGGATGAAGAGGAGATGGTGAGGGATGACTCTGAAATGAGTGAAGAGAGTCAATCCAAAAAGGGTCACCATGCTTTTGAGGAGAGTAAGAAGGCTGGTATGACAAAGACAAAGAGGAAGAACTTGATCAGAAGAGCAAAGAGAAGATCAAAGAAGGCTCTAAAGATCAAGGCCACTTTTGACTCCAAACAGAAACAAGTGTTTATCTCTGCAGGGTTTGAAGTGGTAAAGGCTGAGGAATCAACTACAAACTCTAGTACCAGGAGTTTTAGCACAGTTCCAACTCATTCCAGCAAAGAGAAGGCTGAATTACTGTGTACCACTGCTACACAGTCTGAACCATCCTCCTCCAAGAGCAAGTCTCTCCCTAAAAGAATTGATGCATCATCTGTGAAGAAGAAGCTGGAGAAAGAAAGTGTTCAAGTTAGTCTTGCTCTCAGAAAAAGACTCCCAGAAGGAAGCAAATGGAATGCATCATGTGTGGTAGTACTTCCCATCTGGCTAAAGATTGTATCTACAATCCCAAAAGTACTATCCACATGTTTAAAGAGAAAGCTTCTGGGAAGATGAAGGAAAAGCTAGCTTCGGAAGGAAAATCTGTTTCCTTCGAAAGCTCCAAAATGAAGAAGAAGGCAAGTGAAAAATTACCTTCGGAAGAAAATTTGGTCTCGGAAGAAAGGAATGCTTCCGAAATACTGAAGCTTGCTGCAGTGAAAGCAAGATCTTCCAAAGGTCCAGTCTCCAAATCTTCCAAAGCTGCAAAAGCTTCCGAAGCTTTGAAGGTCAAGCCAAATTTTCCAAAAATGGTGTGGAAGATGAAGGAGGACCGTGTGACTGAAGATTCTTCATCAGTAAATGATCCTCAGAGCCTGAACATAGGATCACTTACTGTTTCATTGCCTTCAACTCATTTTAACAAGCCCAAGACCAATGAGGCTTGGGTTTCCAAATGTAACTAAATCATCTCTTTTGTGCAGGGACAGCCAAAGGCAACAGAAATGTGTGGATCATTGATAGTGGCTGCTCCAGGCACATGACAGGCAATGAGTCCTTACTTCAAAACTTTGAGAAGTTTGATGGAGGGCCAGTTGCTTTTGGAGGAGATGCAGGAGGTTACATCACTGGCAGGGGCATGGTCTCAAATGGTAAGCTCAGCATTGAGAAGGTAAACTTTGTCAAGGAGCTTGGAATACAATCTTTTGAGTGTGTCCTAATTTTGTGACCAAAAACATCACATGCTCTTCACTGAGCATGAGTGCATTGTTCTCAAGCCCGGGGTGGTTATTCCTCTGGAGTACATCTTGCTCAGAGCCCCTAGGAAGGGAAACATGTACAAGATGGATCTGCAAGAAACAACTCCCTCTGGAGAAGTGTCTTGTTTTCTATCTAAAGCAAATAGTGATGAGTCTTTCCTCTGGCATAAAAGAATGTGCCATGTAAACTTCAAAAACATGAATAAATTGATTAAAAATGATTTGGTAACTAGGAATGCCAAAGAAAGAGTTTACAAGTGATGACCATTGTGTTGCATGCCTGAAAGGGAAGCAGCACAAAATGTCTCACAAGCCAAAGGAAACCAACTCCATCACTACTCCCCTACACTTGTTACATATGGATCTGTTTGGCCCCACCAGTGTAATGAGTCTAGGAAGGACCTTTTATTGTTTAGTGATCACAGATGACTTCACAAGATTCACTTGGGTCTTCTTCCTTAGAACTAAGGATGAGACTCCTGAGATCTTGAAGAACTTCATTCTGAAAATTGAGAATCAATGTGATCACAAGGTCAAAACCATAAGATGTGATCAGGGAACAGAATTTAAAAACCAAATCCTTGATACATTTTATGATGAAAAGGGTATTTCAAGACAATATAGTGCTCCCAGGACTCCTCAGCAAAATGGTGTTGCTGAGAGGAGAAACAGGACACTTATTGAGGCTGCTAGAATCATGTTGTCTGACTCTAAACTGCCTATCACCTTCTAGGCAGAGGCTGTCAACACAGCCTGCTATGTGCAGAACAGAGTTTTAGTAGTTAAGACTCATGGTAAGACTCCTTATGAACTGTGGCACAAAAGGAGACCATTCATTGGTTTTCTCAGAACATTTGGATGTCCTTGCACCATCTTGAATACCAAAGATCAAATAGCCAAGTTTGCTGAGAAATCAGATGATGGACACTTTGTTGGATACTCTTCTCAAGCTAAGGCTTATAGAGTATACAATCTCAGAACTAGAATCATTGAGGAGTCAGCCAATGTGACTTTCAATGAACACACACCCTGTGTGAAAGGTTTTGGTCCGGATTGGCTGTTTGATCTTGATTTAGTTACCAACTGTTTTAACAAGTCTTGTGAGAATGTTTCAGGATCTACAGATAACAGATCAACAGAAGATCCTGATCCAAGATTTGAGCTGAGAAGACCAACCAAGAAGACTACTTCAGCACTAGTAGTGACTAACCCTGTAATTGAGGCTCCTATCAGCACAAGCATGACAAATACTACTGATTCAACTGAATTGCCTTCAAATTCCAGCTCAGAGGCTCAAAATTCAGGAGAAGGAACTTCTAATACAGGAGGAACTAGAGATGGTGATAGTGATCAAGAATTTCTTGATGCTGATAACCACTCCATTGAAGACAACATGAATGATGTCACACACTCATTGGATCAAGTTTCTCTTGATAAGTGTGCTGATGTGGTGGGAGACACCTTATTGTCAGATCAGAATTTCTTAAATTTAGATCTGTCTAACCAACTTGCTGTGATCCCTCAACTTCAGATCCACAAGTCACATCCCACCACAAACATCATTGGAAATGTTGACTCAGGGGTAAGAACAAGAGGACAAACTCATGACAGCCATGTTTGTCTACATTCTTGTTTCTTATCCCAGATAGAGCCGAAGAAAGTTGATGAGGCTTTGAAGGATGGAAGCTGGATTGAAGCTATGCAAGATGAGTTGCTTCAAATCAGAAGACAGAAGGTGTGGAACTTATGCCCTCTTCCTCAAGGGAAAAGTGTCATAGGAACCAAATAGGTATTCAGGAACAAGAAGGATGATAGAGGGATTATCATCAAGAACAAGGCTAGACTGGTTGTCCAAGGATACACTCAAGAAGAAGGGATTGATTACACTGATGTTTTGCTCCAGTTGCAAGACTTGAAGCTGTAAGAATATTCCTGGCTTATGCTGCATCCAAGGATTTTAAGGACTACCAGCTTGATGTGAAATGTGCTTTTCTCTATGGGGTGATTGATGAAGAAGTTTATATCAAACAACCACCTGGCTTTGCAGACCCAGATCATCCTGATTATGTCTGCAAGCTTGATAAAGCTCTATATGGACTGCATCAAGCTCCAAAAAGTGGTATGAGACACTATCAACATACCTCTGTCAACATGGATACAAAAGAGGTACTATTGATGGGACTCTCTTCATCAAAGAAACAGGGAATACACACTGCTAGTTCAAATATATGTAGATGACATCATCTTTGGTTCAACTAATCCAAAGCTCTGTAAAGACTTTGAGATGCTGATAAAGAATAGATTTGAAATGAGTGCCATGGGGGAACTCAGTTTCTTTCTAGGAATTCAAGTGAAGCAGGTTGAAGATGGCATCTTCATTAGTCAGTCAAAGTATGTACAGGACATACTTACAAGATTCAAGATGACTGACTGTAAGGTTGCAAAGACACCCATAGCCAGAAACCACTCCCTTGGTCCTGATCTTGAGGGGGAGTGTGTTGATGAACATCTCTACAGGGCTATGATTGGGTCACTTATGTACCTTACTGCTAGCAGGCCTGATATTATGTTTGCCATATGTATATGTGCAAGATATCAAGCCAACCCCAAGATGTCACACCTAATCACTATCAAAAGGATTCTCAGATACCTCAAAGGTGCTCCAAATCTAGGCCTTTGGTATCCAAAGAATTCAGACTTTAATCTATATGCTTATACAGATAGTGACTATGGAGGCTGCAACATGACTGCAAAGTCTACATCTAGGGGATGTCAATTCCTTGGTGGAAGGATAGTCTCTTGGCAATGCAAGAAGCAATCATGTGTGTCTGCATTAACTGCTAAAGCTGAATACATTGCTGCTGCAAGCTGCTGTGCTCAAGTGCTTTGGATTCAGAATCAGATGCTAGACTATGGGTTCAACTTCAAGGAGACTCCCATCCATATAGACAACAACAGTGCCATCTCTATTACAGAGAATCCTGTGCAGCACTCAAGAACCAAACACATCAATATCAGGTATTATCTGATTAGGCATAATTTTGAAAAGGGATTGATTAAACTAATCAAAGTTAACACAAATGAACAATATGCTGATCTGTTCACAAAGGCATTTGATGAATAGAGATTTAAATATCTTGTATCAGCTATTGGAATGATTAACTTTGAATAGATTTTCTTTAATAACTTAATCAACTTTATTTCTTAAAATTGTGTGTCCTAAGTTGTTTATTAGATCACCTCATAAGCCCAGTTCTCTTTGGAAGAAAACTAACTTTTAACTGATATTCCTTAGATTTGTGAAAATTTATCTTCGAAAGAACTCAAATTGCCTTCGGAAGAAATTTATGTCTTTAAATCATTTAACAACTTATCTAAGATTTACCTTCGGAAGAAATTCTTGGAGTATCTTTCGAAGCTTAAATTTGTATATAACCACTTAAATGCATTCAAAGAACAAATATCTTCCGAAAGCAACTAAGTCTCGGAGGATTTATTCACTTCTTCCGAAGCCAAATTTTTAAAATTCTTTGAAATATCTTCCGAAGCAAAAACTGCCTTCGGAAGCTTTGCTACAAAGCTTCCGAAGCCAAAATTGTCTTCGGAAGTTTTACAACTTCCAAGAAAACTAACTTTTTGGGCGCACTTTTTCAGAAGTAGGACCCACTTGCGGATTTCAAAGTTTATCTTTTTGTCATAACTTTGTCTCAAATCCACAGCATATATCTTCCAAACGGTTCTATTTCGTCTCTCTACTCTCACTGATCATTACCCTAAATTTACCCCCAAATTTCATCTTCTTCTTTCTTTCTTCACTGTAAAGCTTTCTCAAATGGCCAACCTTGATCGTCGCAATGACCTTGATTTTTCCATGCACCTACACAGGCAACACAATTAAGATGCCATGTTACACTCTAGAAGGATCCAAGCTTCTCAGATGTGTGTAGGTACCTTTCTTCGTCTCACTACTTCTCCTCCCTTACAATTGATCCTCCTCTCTATGAGGATCAGTTGCTTGAGTTCTGGGGACCTGTCAAGAGGTCACCATGGACAGGGAGAAGGCACTATCTGCTACAGTGCAGGGAAGGACAGTTTTTATCACTCCGGCCATCATAAACACCCATTTGCAGCTGGATGATGAAGCAGGTGAGCTGTCCTTTCCTAAATCTGCTGTCAACCACTCCTTTCAGCAGATGGGCTATGAAGGTGACTTCTCAGTCAAAACCTTCAGGAAGGGGAAGGTCTCATCTCAATGAAAATACCTCCTCCATGTCGTCATTCACAGCCTTTCTAACAAGCATGGAGGATTGGATCAAGTTCCAGAAGACCTTTCCTTTATAGTCCATGGGATGGTACAAGGGGTCAAGTTCAGGTACTCTCAGTTTGTATATACTAATTTACTTGCAAACTTGGACTCCTTAGAGTATTACATGTTCCCTAGGTATATTCAACACATTCTCAACAGTGAGTTGGGATCATAGTTGAAGGGAACATGTAATATTCTTAAAATAGGACAAATGAGGCTCGGCATCTTCAAAATCTTGAAGAAGCCAACTGTTGGCTTCTCTGGGGTAGAAACAGCCCTTGTCCCAAAAATGTTTAAGCTTATTGCTTAGGGTGAAAACCTAGCAGCACCAGCTAGTATTGAACCAACACCCTCTACCTCTTACCCACCTCAAACACAGCCTACCATCACCATCACCTACAAAAGAAAATCCCAACGAACCCCTGCACTTGCTACTAAGTATGTGCAGGCCCCCATATCAGAACCCATACAGGAGGAAGTGGAATCTCTGCTCCCACTTCCCTGAGGAGCAGACCACTCCTATTTTTCACAACTCAGCGCTGAGGTTCCTCATGCTCGGCCTGATGAGCTCACAACCCCACAAACAGCCTTAAGCCATCACTCTGAGTCTCAATACTCTAGTGATCAACCTTCTGGGGAAAGCTACCATCCCTAACCTTGATCTAACCTCCCCATTCCCAGCCTTACTTCTATTCATATGAAGATTTGGGCTTCAGTGTGTACCATGAGTCTCTCCTCTCTTCCCACACTCAAGGAGAGATGAGTACTCCTGCTTCCCCCATCTCTAGCCCACATCAGCAAACCCCTACTGAGGTGGATCGTCCTGAACTTATTCAGGAAATCCATATGGCAGAGGCTATCATTTTTGCAAGTGATAACATCACTAGGACCTCTACCATGGCAACCTAGCCTCTTGATATTTCTCTGGAAGTTGTCATTGGGCAGGGGAAATCCAACAGCCAAGAAACCCATGCTGGTGGTGAGAAAGAAGACTTAGTCCAATTCTCTCATCCCCTAATGATTCTTCATCTGAAGATGAGGGGAGTCTGCAACAAAAGGTGCACAAACTGTCACACCTTTGCACCTATTTTGTTTCAAAGATAGCTCACCTGGAATCTCAGGTGACTATCTTACAGAAAAGGGTCAATGACCAGCAACTTGAGATCACCGATCTCAAGGGCAAGTTAGCTGTAGACCCATGAGGACAACTCATCCAGGTCCACAAGAACCTGTGGATGTCATGGATCAACCTCCCAGCTCACCTATGCAAGAAGGTGATGCTACCAAAAAGGGGGAGAAAATTCTGACAATCATGATACTTGGGAGTTCTTCCCAGAGTATGAACATAAAGGAATCACCATCCTCTCTTACAGATGTTCATACTCAGCAACCTCCTCTAGACAGTGATCTACATTTGCTCATTCAACAACTGTTTGAGAGGGAATACCAAGAGCAATGTCTGCCCCTTCTAGAACCCAATCTGGGGTTGGGGGTATGACAGTAATAGGAGAGCTCTTGTGATCTCTAGAGCTCAGGGTCAACTAGAAGTTCTCAACATTTCACAAATGAGTTACTATGAGAGCATCAACTTGGTAGATCTGCCACTTGTCAACCCAAGCAATAATAGACAAGCAGCAAGATTGGCAGAAAGAATCCAAGACAGGGTGCTAGAGGAGTTTAAATTGAGATCAAAGTTATATAGACAGAGGCTAGCAGGTGAGATCTTTGGTCAACTGGATGTTAAGGTAGACCCGGAGATTAGCTTCAAAGGGAAAACCTTGACTAAAGGCCCAGAGGTTGAACCTGTGAACCTTGAACAGGATCTCCCTCTGCACCCATTACCCTCAGTGAAACACCAGCTGGTGATGGTGTTTCACAACCTCTCTCTGGCCAAAGCTTGACAGCTGAACCAAGCAATGAACGCCAAAGCTCTCTCTAGCCTGAGTCACCAAAGCCTGTGGTCGACAAAGGCAAAAGGAAAATGACTCCTGAGGAGATTGAGGAGGAGAAGAGAGAGAGGAAGAAGAAGCTGAGGGGAGAGAGTTCAAGTGGTTCCCCAGGGTTTATGGAAAGCTGTAATCAGGGTTGCCCCCAGGCTAAACACTCAGAAAGATAAGTTAAGGGCAGCCAGGCTAAACTACCTGGGAACCAGAAACTATAATGTTGATGAACTCATCTCTCTCCCCTTAGATGAGCTGAATGAACTGGCTGACACAGAGCTGTCAAAGGAGAGGAGGGAAGCAGAGGATGCAGCACTGCTTCTCAAGCACAAAGAAGAAATGAGGCTGAAAAGACTCCACAAGAACATTCCTGTCCTCTCCCTAGTTCAAGAAAGTCCTGAGCCAGAGACTGTGGCCACTGAACAATCTCAGGTAGCAACTGAAGAAGAAAGACTAAAGATGATCAGCTACCTGAATGCCACAGGTCTCTATCAGGCAGATGCACTTCTTCCCTTACCATCTGAGTATATATTGTTTGAATACAATAAGCAGATAGAAGAAAAAGCTAAAAGAGAAAAACAAGCTGAAAAGAAAAGATTAAGGGAAGAAGCTACAAAGTCAAGGGCCATCATCCACAAAAGCCAAAAGAAGTCTGCTGACAGACAAAGGATGATGAGCTTCTTGAAGCTGTATGGATTCTCCGGAAGGAGGCTTGGCCCCATGTCTCTATCCACAATCAAGGTTGAACTCACTGAGACAACACAACCTGAACCTGGAGCTGCATCTCAGCCAACTTCATCTTCTGATCCATAGCAGGGTCCTCCTATCTCTTCTTCTGAACCTGTGAGAGAGGAGATCCTAACTGAGGGGGACTCAACTGAAAACCTTGTACTCAAGACCAGTCCCCTCAGTTAAAATCATCAGGGAGAAGAAAAAGGATGGCCAGAAGATCATCCTCAAGGAAGAAAAGAAGAAAGGCATCCACTTCCCAACCTTAGGATGAGTCAGAGCATCCTGAGGGGTGCATGAAGAGGTCTCTCAACAAACTCCAATCATAGTAGAGCCTCTTGCTGTTGGAAGACAAATTATATCATGGTCTTATGATGAAGATCAAGACAGATGGTA
The DNA here is from genome assembly GCA_025506505.1 of Flaveria sonorensis. Lineage (NCBI taxonomy): Eukaryota > Viridiplantae > Streptophyta > Magnoliopsida > Asterales > Asteraceae > Flaveria > Flaveria sonorensis. Next base: position 60,351,300 of record CM046427.1, read on the forward strand.
TGTCATAAGAGATCAGGAAGGCAGGCATGTCTATTCCTCAGAAGACATGCTCAATCTTTCTTTGTATGATCTCTTTGACATGAGAAGGTTCTATGTTAGTCTGAAGGATCCAGACCTAATGATGAAGAAAGGTATGCTGAGGATCCTAATATGGACTATTAAAATCTGAAGAACTTCTCTGTTTTGGTAGCATCAGCCTAGGGGGAGTTTGTAAGATCATCTGAAGATTATGAGGCTGATGCAACCAACAAGCCAGAACAACCAAGTCTTCCATGCATGCACTAAGGAACAAAGATAAACTAGCTTTGGAAGTCTTACACTCTCAAATGTGTCTAAGTGTAAGATCTTCCGAAGCTAATAGTTCAGAAGGAGTTACTTCGGAAGTTTCACACTCAAACAGAAAAAAAAAAAAATCTAAGTGTGAGATCTTTCGAAGATAGCATCTTCCGAAGCCAAAGATAAAATCTTCCAAGCTTCAGAGACAAAGTCTTCCAAAGCTGTGAAGACTGATTTTTCAGAGGACAGAGAAAATATGCTTTCTCTGAATCAACTTTTGATAAAGCTGACACACTTTCCGCTGCCTGGTCTGGTGGTTCACCTACTTTACACAAGTTGGTGAGACTTCCATGCTTCATCAAAAAGTAGGAATGATCTTTGTCTGTAACTTACCTTACTTGTTCATGTAGACTTTTTATATTAGGAAAAGTCAGTGAGCTATGACATGTCATAGTCACTAGTCAAAAGGCAATCTGCCTTTTGACTTTAGATTGATCTTGTTGTCTAGATTAGTCAAATCCCAACTGTCTTTACATGTAAGTGACGGTTGTAGGTTGTAGTATAAAAGTGTCTCAGGTCCTTGTAATTTATATATGCTTTGTAACACTTGTAAAAGAACTTGAGATCAATATACAACATCCTTGAAAACCAATCTTGTGTTGTTCTTAGTTCTGTCTCTTTAATTTACTTGTGTTCTTAGTAGCATCTGTTTTAAGTTACCAGTTCTCTATTTGAATTGTTAAGTGATCTAAGATCTCTCCTCAGTGTGAAACTAAGTGTTAAGTACCCTTACCCGGTCCTGCAGTATTATACAACTTAACATTCGTAGTCAGACTAGTAGTAATAAATAACTATTATCTAAAATTAAGTATAAGCAATTTGGATGAATAATTTTATATGTTTTTTATATAAATGAATAACTGGCCAACCATATAACAAAGTTGGCAAGTAGTTCTATAATCATCTTTCAAATATGTGAAGAATGAATATATTAGAAAGATACCAAATTAACAAAACATATATATATTAGTCTGAATAAATCCATCTTACATCCATTCAAATAAGTTATCACTCTTGATGGTTTTTGATACGTTGTTAACTCTTTTAAGATAAAATACGACATATAAGTTTATTAAAAATGGAAATTTAGGATTTATGTCTCATTAATGTAGATCATGTTATATGTGTAAGATTTTCAACAAGGTGTTTTTTGTCTCGATGTAACAATGAACATGGACGCAAATAAGATGATATACGTCTCACTTCGTCACTTGTAACAATGAATGTAGACGGTTTTTGATTTAGTGAACATTTGGACTTAGTTTTGACTTACTTTTACTGCAACAATTGTAGTAATGTTTCATCTTTGATAATGAAAAATTAAGTTTTGATGCTCAAATTTATAGACAAAATGAATTGTTTTATGATCTTTAATTTCATGTTATATTGAATCATAAGAGGGTGATTAACAAAAAGTGATAAGCCATCGAGTTTTATTCGATTAACCAACCAAGATTATTGGATTGATATGAGTTTTGTATTACATACATATAAAACTAAACATAGTTCTTTTTACATAATTATAACAATACAGTGTTGGATTCAAATGAAAAATTACCGGTGTCAATATATTTTCATATTTTAATGTCCTAGGGAATTTTTATCATGTTGAGCCAGGTCATCGAATTAACTAAAACTCTGATAATATTGCAGACTTTAGAATAAAAAACACAAACTATAATAATCACACATACAATGTCCGGATTCAATACATAGTAAACATCAAATAATTTCAAATTTTACCTCTCTTTTCTTGGGTTTACACTTTGCCCGTTTGAAAATATACATTATCATCATACAAAAAATTACACAGTGCAGTTAACCGTTAGACAAATACGATACATAAGAAGAAAATATCATTGGTGTTAGCCTAACCCGAGATCCGTCCAAGATAATAAGCCAAAATAAAAATAATAATAACTTCAAAAGTACAATTCAATAAAAAGTTAAAAGAACTCAATTGAGATGAACACGAACTTGTTTGAAACGTTATTAATGAACCTAGATGACTTAATGTCATTTCATTTGGATTTTACGTAGGGAACATTAGTTTCTTTTAACGTTGTCGTTCCGCAATTCATCAATGTCGAAAAGATAGTCCACAGAGTCAAACTATGACAGATTGACATCCAATAGTTCATATATAGGACTAATAAAGCAAACAACACAAACAAATTGATTAACAACCAAAAACCATGAAAATAAAAACTTATGATTTTTAGATGAGGGTTAAATCAAACAGTAAAGAAGAGTTAGAGTGGTAAAAGTATGTTGAGATCGATTAAATAAGGTATAATAGGTAGGGTAGCATATGTTCGTTAAAAAGATTATTCTTGATTATCGATAAAAAAGAAATTAAAAAACCTTATACATGTTTGACTAAAGTCACGTACGGTTATTTCTAATAACAAATAACATTTAAGTTTTAATATTGCTTCAATCTTATAAAAGAAAAAAATAAAATGCTACAATGTTCTAAAACTAAGTGACACATAAAAAATATATATTTTGTTTAGTGACTATATTTTTCAAGTATAACCCAAAGTAGTAGAATATGAAGTAATCATGTAAAAAGAATTCACCAAAGAATAATTAAGTTTCATAGTTGTCCCATTTAATTAACTTTAAAATTTAGAAACTAATAATGAGTTAACATAAACAACATTAGGTTCATATATCCTTCATATATATTACTTAATTTAAATATAATCAACATTTATAAAGATTTTTTTATTAGTAGAACAATATTCAAACTTAATCGGTTATATTTTAATAAATATATATCGTGTGTAAGTTTGTAAGAACAATATTGAAAGTTTGATTATTATTTCATAATTTTATCCCTATAAAAATATATCAAAACTCAAACTAGTTATTGAAGTACCGTTACTAAAAAAACCCAAAACCTGTGATAGCGAGTGGCAGATTCCATCGTTTTTACAATGGTTGTCACTCTTTGAAAATATCAATTGAAGCGGCGTCACTCATATATAAATTAAATACGTAAGTAACACAGAAACAAGTATCATATACGTAAGTAACACAAAACAAGTATCAAATACTATATAATAAAAAAAAATCTTACTAGGTGACAACCTGACATACACCAGTGTTTACTTTGTGGGTCACAGGGTCCGCCCCACAACAAAAACCATGTTAATTTGAGCGAATGATGAGAACCGAAGTCTTAGAAAGGATGAATATACCGCTTAGATGCCAAACCAAAATACGAGGAAAGATGGTTAAAGACGAAACGCATATAGAGGAACAAACAAAGAGGAACAACCGGACAAGACATATCCTAGGTTGATAATATGAGACATAGGTCCCTCCCCACAGTAACAATGACATGATACTAGCTTGTGTTTTGTATTATTAGATTAATAGAATATATGATGCAGGTTAATGTGGTTAGTTTTTTATTGGATTAAACTATTTATCTTAGAAGCCATTAGATTCAACCACCCAAAACCACTTTTATACGTACTTTAATGGTCATGAGTGAGTTGTCTCATAGGGGATGCTTTAACTATCGTTGGTGTTGGTGTTGGTGTTGGTGTTGGTGCTGGTGTCGGTGTCACGGTCATTAAGACCACCACCCGTCCTTCCCTGACCACCACCTTTGCTATATGCAGCTCGTGTGTATAATGAATAACTTTCTGGGTAGCAAAGAAGCTGACTCAAGTTCTAAATTCAATTTCCATATTCATTGCTCATGAAGGACAAAAAAAAATTAAGAAATTACTACCCGTAATAGCATATATCTCCTTCATGGCTGCCACTTTGGCCATGGTATGCATTAATGTTGATAATGTTGTAGTTGGAGAATTTAGTGAATTTTGCCGATGTAGTTAGTGGTGGTAATTTTGATCCATTCATGTTATAGTTGAGAGAATTTTTACGAATGAGTTAGATTATTATTTATTATTATAACACTATTGTTTTTTGATAATGTTTAATACATTAATAAATATAAAATTATTTTAAAAGTTGGATAAAAGTGTTTTAAGAGTCTCACAGTTTGAAGGTCCCAATAGTTTTGACTCATACAATCTAATAAATCATTTTTATTTAAAGGATTAAAGCAAACTCTAAAACAATCTTGGGCCAGGGGCCAGCAATAAGAAACCAAAAAGCTTACAGTTGACAAAATCAAATGTTTATGTATTAACTTTTAGTAGGAGGAATTAAACGTAATAAGCAATGTCGGGGCTTAAGAAGTTTCAAATCGAAAATAGGAGTCAAAACAGTATGCATGAAGGTAATCTCCATGTTTTTAGTGAGCCACGTGTTGATGCTCTAAGCCTTAAAAAGAGAAGATGGGTAGTTATCAGATATTGCTTCATATTCATCAAACTCAGTTGTTCTTGAATGCAACAATTAGTAAAGGTTTTTGTCGCAACATTTGTGCATTGTACAAATGTTGTCTGAGATCTGAAGATTTTTTGTTGCGGCATTAGATTTCATGATACAAGTGTTAGTTTCTTATACTATCCTAAGTAGGGGTGCAAACGAGCCGAGCCGCTCACGAGCTACTCGAGATCTGATCGATAAAAAGCTCGAAACGAGCCGAGCTTTATCGAGCCCGAGCCCTAGCTTCACGTATCAAGCTTGAGCCGGCTCGCGAGCCTAAATGAGTTTTTTATTTATATATTTTTATTTAAATTATTAAATGTATTATATAAATAATATTTATTGTATATAAAGTTATGATAAAAAACTATTAAGTAATATTGTATAATGTTATATATAAAATATACAGTTATAAATATATATCAAAACTAAATATAAAAATATTACAAATAATATTTAAATAAATAAACGAGCCGAGGCCGAGCTCGAGCTTGAAAAAGTATTTGTCGAACCGAGCTCAAGCTTTAAAAATAAAGCTCGAAACAAGCCGAGCTTGAGTTCTCCTAAGTCATCACGAGCCGAGCTCGAGCCCATTCGAGCTCGGGCTCGGCTCTACTTGTTTGCACCCCTAATCCTAAGGTTGAATATACACAACCTATGCAATAAAGAATAGAGTTACTTTTACAGAAAAGTGATCTCATACGCGATATAAGAAACATATCTAGACTATTTGATTATCTTTAACCTTTATGATAAGAATTTGCCTAAGAGACAGAAGAAAGAGAATTGTGTAGACATAAGAAAAATGAAATATATGCAGGGTCTTCATCTATGGTTGTAGATGAAAAATAAGTGTCATATGTTGAATTCTTGAGTTCCACCTCACTCAATAATATACAAATGCGAACAAGATGATCATATCCATCTATTGTTGTAATTGGTTGGTGTAGATTACATAAATACCCTTTCAAGCTATGTAAAAAGAATGAACAAATGAACACTTACATGTAAAGAAGTAGAAGATGGACACTTACATAGACACGACAAAAACACGAAACGTAGTTATACGGGTAGACCTTTTTTGGTTGTGCTTGCTTGAAGCGCTTTGGACATTGACCTTAGTCTATTGGTTATCTCAGTAAATGAAGGTCGTGTGGTGGGGTCAGCTGACCAGCATTGCTCCATCAATTTCCTCCACTCGGGGTCGCACTTTTCTGGTATTGTAGGGCGAAGGGTGTCCTTCACAATCCCGCCTGTCATCAAGATTTGACATAATTTAACAGCTTATTATTACAACTTTGAACAGCGGAAGCACATACAAACACCATCTCCTATAGTAAGTTCCACTACCACAATCATCAATCACTTTGTTGCAACTAATTAAAAGATTCTAATTTTAGATCTTGAACTTAGAAATTATCAACTTGAAAACATACATCAAAACACATAATTTCATCAGAAATTAACTCATGTATTTATGTGATTTCCAAATACTTTCTACGATTGCATATCAAGGTCTAATTTATTTTCATGAGTTCCAAGAACTAGTTATTGCCTGAGAGAAAAAAAATAGCTCACCAATGATTGCACCACAATGCATGTTGGCATAAGGTTCTTCCCCAGTTAATATCTCCCACATTGTAATGCCGAAAGAGAACACGTCAACCTGTCAATAACATAAAAATAAATTTATTTTAATTAACCAATACCTCAGCTTAGCTATCATATTTCATGGCATGTGCTGATATAAGGATATAAGACATTACTCTTACCTTTTCAGAAACTTTGGTGGTGCTACCATTTAACAATTCTGGTGCCATCCAAGGTAATGTCCCTCTAACGCCACCTGAAACTAGAGTGTTCCTTTTGATCCTCGACAGGCCGAAATCTCCAACCTGATAGTAGCCCAAAGCATGATAGATGTTAGAAATTGCAAATCATTTTGTGATAACTATAAGCATGTCATACAACAAGAAAATCGTGTCATAGTAGATGTTGTAGTGCATCCCAGAGTCAAGTACAGGTGGCAAATGGGAGAGTTATGTAAATTGTCATTACGAGCTATATAAAACTGCACGGTCTGGTACGGTTGACCAGCTATTATTTTATTTTCTTTTAAATTTCATAATAATCTATATATTAAACGAAATATTATAATCTTAGCTACTATTACTAAAAATAATTAGTAGCGTTAGAGGTATTATACAAATTACAGTTGTAGCATAAGTTTCGATTCTTATTCATTTAGTATAACTTATATAATCATGTTTAATAATTGATTATTTATAAGATTCACAGAAAAAAAAAGAAGTTGACGGGTAAATCAACCCATACTGTTGCATGAATTCTTAAGAAAGTTTTAATAGTCACAAAACCAAGCAACTTTCATGTCTTGGCAAATTAACCCTTAAACATTTTTTCCACAGTTGTTTAGTCCCTTAACTTTTTGACTTGCTAAAATCAATATATGTTCAGAGTTTAAATTCAATAACCAAGTAACCAACTTCCAACACTTTACCCAATTAAGTTCGTTGAACCTTTCTTTTGCCGTGGTGTAATCACTGAACTTTTTTGTAGTAGGTTTAATCCCCATGTTTTTCTTTATCTAATTCAAGCCTAAAAACACTAGGTAAACTCATTTATTTAAACTTTTTAAACAAGCCAGTGTAAGTTGAGGGACGAAACCACTGCAAAAAGAAAGTTCAAGGGTTAAATTGCCAAAAAGTTTAAGATTAACCATGCAAAAGAATTAGTTAGGCTGCATGTATCGTGGTTGGGTAACTTCCAATTACCTTACAGATGGGTCGTTGTGGGTCCCGCATATTAACAAGCAAGTTATCACACTTTAGATCAAAGTGGACAATATTTTTCGAATGCAAATATTCCATTCCGAAGGCTGCATCCATGGCTATTATAAGCTTTCTACGACGATCAAGTGATCTGCACATAATTTTAACTTTCAGAAACAGTTAAATTCTAAACAAAGAAATATATTGAATTGAGGGCTACTAAGTAAATTCACCTGTCCTTTTTTATCAAGACATTCCTAAGAGATCCATGAGTCATGAATTCAGTAACAGTAGCCAGGGTTCCACCAGCTCCATCTGGTACAACCCCATAAAATGCAACCACATTTGGATGATGAAGATTTGAAAGGATTTGAGCTTCTCTCCAGAAATCATTTGTCTGCACAGTTGGAAGTAAATAAGAATAGAATGGGTACAATCGCAATAAGATGGAAATAGTGAAAAGAAAAACCAGAAAAAGTAAAGAAGAAAGTTATAAAAAAATGTGTGAAAAGTACCCACCAATCTTTCTTGCTCTGATGATCTCCCAGAAAAGCAGCTTTTCTTAATCCTCTTAATGGCAACATCAGACCCTCGCCATCTACCATGATAAACAGTTCCATATGTCCCGGAGCCCAATTCTCTTAATTCTTCAAGTTCAGCATTCTTTATTATCTGCATACACCATCAAAAATATACTACTGATTATTGAAGAAAAAAGCTACACAATTAAGAATAAGTAAGTGCCAGACTAGAAATAACCATATATAAAATTGATAAGAAAAAAAGTTGTTTGGATATCTTTAATTGGAATAATTAGATGGATACTCGGTGGATCTTGACAACACTTTGGGTGTGTTTGGCAGAAGTTATTGAAAGCATTATATGCAGAAGATAGCAATGTGTACCTGGAGACCATACATATCAGCTTCCATTTCAGCTAATAATGCATTACTGAATGGGCCATCCTTACTTTCATTCTCTGTTGCAGCATCCTGCATAACAGGGAAACACCTTACCTATAAGTCAAAAGATAATCGCATAATATAAGATTGAAATTTCTGAAAAAGCTATAGTTTTTTGCTTAGCAAACCACCTACTTGTTCATTTTGGATCATCAATAGCCAACATGTAAATGAAAAACATTTCAAGCTTAAAAGAAGGTGGTATGCTGGTATAAATCAAGCTGGACCAAATTATATAGTGAAGCTTGAGATCCATAGCCACACAAAGTAGGATAGATTAAGAAAAATTGGGTCTATAAGATCCTACATTCAGTTAAGAACTTCAGTTACGTGCATGGACTGCAGCATAGCGAGACAATTACCCTCGTGGAGGGAAAAGTTCACACAATAGTAACCAAGTATTCCTAGTGTTCCACTAAAGTCACTCAAATTTTTTTGTCTCCAAAAAGTCACTCAACTTCCACTATGTATTCCAATCCTATGTAATATTTTTACAAATGTTTAAACTTTAAATATTAAATTATATTAAGCAAATGAAACATATATGAATTTTGGTTACTAATAAGTGACTTTTTTTCTAATTAATTTGAATTAAGGGATGATAGACAAAAATAATCACTAAATAGTAACCAAAATTTATATATTTTCCATTTGCCTAACTTAACTATAAAAATTTTTAACATTTATAAAAATATTACATGGGATTGGAACACCTAGCGAAAGTTAAGTGACTTAGAAGAGACAAAAAAAACTTTGAATGACTTAAATGGAACACTTGGGAAATTTGGTTGCTAATTTATAAAGTGGATATAGTCATCCCATGTAAGTTTGGTATTTTTGTCTATTCTAACTTTCCAGCAACTAATTGTTTTAGCACATGTGTAAATAATTTTCAATAATTATCTTTCTCCCCTTGTCAAAAAATCTGGATGAAATTCTGATCAAACAAAATCTTTAAAATAAACATATAGTAATATTGCATAACAAAATTTGATACCCCGATACTGGAATCTGAGATAGCTTGGCCAGCTTCTGTTGCATTTGAGGGGAGAGCTTCACTGGTGACATCACCTATCATCTGTGAATGACATATAGCATCAGCCGCATCAGTGTCCAGTTGTTTTTGTTCCTTGCCCTTGGATGATGGGACTTCCTTTTGCGTCATGCTATGATGTTCTTCAAGACCCAAGTGAGTGGCTTTCTGCTTGGTGTGACTGAAGTTTTCGTCGATGAATTTCACTTCTTCCATGACTTCGGGACCTGTTGTTGGTATTTGCATTAATGGAACATCATGCATCACTGACTCCAACATGGCACCATCAGATTTCTGTTTAAGCTTATGGGTATTTAATTCTTTCTGATGTGAACTTGGTAGTTGTACAGCAAGTACATCCGATCTTAAACCATCAGATAATTGTGAAAGAAGATCATTTAATGATCTGTCAGCATCAGATATATTATTGTGATTGGGAACCATACTTGTAATTCCCATGATATCCGTCCCAGTATAAACCTGCTGCTGATTTTCAACAGTTTGTTGTTTGTTATTGCTTAAAAGTGGCTGCATCGCTGCATTTGATATAGGCTTTGGGTTATTTGTTATTGATGTAGGAACGATATTTGGCTCATGCAGGGGTGTGTTGGCTATAAGAAAAGATATCTGCTCATGATCGACCCTGGAATTATTAACAAAAGTCCCAGCTTGAAGAAAAGGAGGCCCATTTATATCATAATCGCATTGCAACTCAGCACTCTTATGTGAATCTTCTTTCATTTCTTGGTGCAGGATATCTGGTCGACTATAAGCAACAGAAGGATTCACACTTGGCATCTCGTATGGGACTTGTGGACGAATATTATCATATTGTTCAACAGACTTCCCCTGCAAGAAAGAAGATGCCAGCTGTGCAGGTATCGGTGGTGGTGGCGCAATATTCAATGTAGAAGGAAAATTCGATTCATCTTGAGATCCAAAATCAGAGGTTCCTCCACGTTCTTGAAGTTGTGGGTCAGAAAATGCATGTGGGATACCCAACTGAGACCCATCAGGCCCCGCATATAGATGCGCTGGATCAGGAGGGAGTAAAATACGGTTTTCAGAATGAAAAGCACGGCCCTTGAGTGTTGGGATCTCAATACTATCACTTAATGGGTCTTTGTACACTTGTGCATGACCATTAATAACATCATCTTGTGGCACTAGAACAGGTGAAACGAGAAGAGATGGAGTGGTATTTGTATTATTCAGGTCAGCATTACCATCCAAAGGATTGAAAGGCGAATGCTTTATAGGCAAGCTTGGATTGTGGTCAAAACTAGATTTCAACTGACTCATTTTATCTGTCAACAGCTGTGTAACATTGTTTCTTATCAGAGCATCATGAACTATTCCATTAACAGCAGCTACATATTGGTAATCTGAATTGTTGTGGAGATTAGCATCAGCTTCAATGGTGATTGCACTTTCAGATTCAGACAAAGGAATCAAAAATATTCTAAGTCGTGGAGAACCATCATGACTCCCAAGCCCATTATACTCTTCAATCATGTTCTGAAAATCCTCGTTAGAAGCCACAGATATAAGAGCATCAAGATCTTCTCCAGGAAGCTGGTACTTGATCGTGTGAGGCTGATTGCAATATTCACTCGCTCGCTTAACAAATTCATCAAACGACATATTTTTCTGTACTGAGAAAATATGTGTCTCACCTCCCACATATCTCAATTTCCCGTCACCAGGTCTAGGCAAAATTTTACCACCAGAACTGCAAAGAAATTTTATCTTTTCTCTTTGAGAATCATTTGAAGCTCGGTGGGACAAAGATGGAATTGAACCAATGACTGGTGCACTTGCGATAGAAATTAGATCAGGTGTATTCGAATTACTTACAGGATCCCTTCTTTGCAACCCAATCATACCACTAATTTCACTGTAACCAAGATGACCATTGACATCACTTCTTGATCCAGCTATAGGCATGTGGTTCGGGTCCATATCATGTCCATTAGGAATTCTTCTTGTACCACGTTCCTGAAGAAACTCAAGGGAAAATTCCTCGCCAGTTCTTAGAGATATATTGTTATTTGAACTCTTGCCCGCAACTAATCTGTCGTTTACAGTTGCAGAATTTGAATCTTTCTCAAGCCCACTGGTCATTGCTGCAGCATCAAACGAATATCATCAGAACTATGCATTAACCTTAACATTTCTTTTCTCTTCCATTTATACGAGCTATTTCATTGAAAAACTGTGTTCGTGCAGATGCAGATCTTCAATCACCGTACATGAAATCAATCCTAACTTCTTCACATTGAATCAGTTACTAATAAGCATACCTGTTTTATGCTCCAAAAAATCTAATGAATCAACAGTTTATCTTGCAATTTCCCTTCCTCTAAATCATATCACTGAATCTATACGAACACAATAAACAACAGAACTTAAGCAAAACATCAAACAAACTGACGATCTCATCAAAATACACAAAATTGCAAAGATAATTCCTATAAAATCCCTAAATTTCAAACAAATCGCCTCCGTATCAAACAAAGCTTACCGATTAAAAACGTAACCGAATCCTAATAAATCGGATCATGAAAGCCTATATCACATCCTAATCCCTATCAACCCTAACAAATAGTTAAGAACTAATTGACAACGAAACACAATCAAAAACCAAAATCGATGCATAAGATACAGATATGAATCCATCTAGTAGTGAGCACGAAATTATGACCTGAGTTCTTCGTTTTCTGTGATCTGAGTTGAATTACTTGAATATTACTTCACAGATTGACCAAACGAATCAGCGAATCGATCGATGCAAGAGGTTCGATTGATGGATGTGGGTGTGATTGTAGGGTTTATAGTTGAATCGAAGGGAAGATGCTTGTAGAGTGCACACATGGGGGTTAATTGTGATTTTGAATTGAGGTTGTGAAGGACCACTTGGCTATGGCGGATCGATACAATTGGACGCCATAATCAACGATACTCGTGGGTTCAAACTTGTCTCTTCGTTCCATGATTTTTTTAATTTACAGTGATGGGTACGATAATTGAAGGGAAATAATAAGTTATTTTAACGGTGATGATGAGTTTATTATTATACTTTAATGAACACTAGCAAGAAAATAGTTGAATGTAAGTTTAAACATAGCTATCATTTTAAGCGGGTTATGGGTGTGCATCTAAAAAATGAATAAATAAATCAGGTTAAGATAAAATTTATTTTTTAAAACATGATGATATAGTTGTTGTTCAAGAAAAAAAAGTTCATGCATAGCTGGAAGCAATTATATGTAGTTTTGGTTTTTATTGTTCACTAAGTGGTAACACTAGTGGTTCTTAATTTAAATTTGCATTAGGTTTTCCGGTTAAGTTTGTGTGATATGATTAAATTATCATTTAACGTTGTAAAGATATAAAAAGGAATTTAGGAGAGAAAGAGAGAGGAACTAGTGACGAGTTCTGTGAGGGCTAGGTTTGTGGATTCTAATTTAATCAAGCATAAGAAATCAGGTCTTACTTCAAGGATACAATTGAGATGATTTTTAAATTTAATTAGGCTTGAGACAGGATTTTTAAGCAATTGTGATAGGAGAATATTGGGATGTCATCAAGATGAATATAAAGATGATCAGGATTCGGGAGGGTGGATGGTGGGGGCGGGGGGCCAAACATTTATTATACTTCACTAAGTTATTAGTTTATTAATTTGTACGTTTTTATTGATAATGATGGAGTCCATCGAGATTAACTAAATTCACTTATAAGTTTTTTAAATATAAGAGGTAATTTTATTATTTCACGTCAATATAGTTGAAAAACTTAACGTCCATCCAAGTTAAAAACCACTGATATCATGCTCATGCAAAACCCCTCGTGATTTTCAAATTTATTAACCATAGTTGTGATATAAATTAGAGCAGCACTCTGTTTTCATCTAAGAATATCCATTTTCCTTGACTTCTTTCAAAATCCACCAATCATTAGTTTTTGTTTTGCACCATAACCCAATTTGCAATCAAACAAATTTTGATTAGTTATATGTGATCCTAAGGTTGCTTGTGGATTCTTATATTCCTGCATAAAATATGTTATTATTTAAGTTCACTATCTTTTTTTGATAAATCTTATAATGCAGGTAATTTGCTTATTAGAGCTCTCCACCCGATTAAATTGATTTTTGGATTATCCAATTTGTCCAGATTGAACTTTGATTACTAACATTATATTAGTCGTGTTCTTGATGAGTTGCCTAGATGACCAAGCAACAAATAAACCTTCATCATCACCATCCTAAACCACTTGTCATAATTTTTATGATGGTTATTTGAGTTGGTAGAGATTTACATTGATGTAAATCATAGTCCATTGACTAAGCAACTCTTGAATCTCTCTCATCACTTTGGATTCATATCATTGTTGTTGTAGTAAGAGCAGGTGTCCCTCAACCTTGAAACACAATCGTTGCCATCAAATTTGTTTCACCCTAACACTTACCATATTGTCATTAGCCAAAAACACATGGCCATGACGTTTTATTCTCTAACTGTCGTAACATATATGGTGTGGTTCTTGTGTGTGGAAAGGAATAATGAATTAGCCAGAGGATAACATTTAGATGTATAAACGTGATATGAAGATGGTAACTTGAGATAGTGTGGAGATGGTCATAGGAAAAAACAACCCTCCCATAAGAACAAGAGGAAATGTGAGGGAGAGTTTTTTTTTTTACTTTTTTAGTCAATTGCTACCGAGTTCTTAATTTACGTTTAGTTTTCATTCAATTATGTTGGATCTTTTTTTTTTGTTTTTCAACAAAAGGGTAAAAATGGTTAGTTTTAAAAAATTAAAAGAAAAACTTAACCAACGTTCATGCCATAGATGAAATGTGGTATATTTCTTCAGATAGACAGGATCGAATCTGTAATATTTCAAAACTACAATTAAATTTAAAATATGATAAAAATCCTAGGGCCATATGTGTAATTCATCATATAATTAATAAAAAGGTAATATTTTAAATAAAGTTTACTCGGATGGAAAAGAAACATATAAAATAATATTTTACTTTTTTGGATTTTAGAAAAAATAAAAAAAAGGTTGTGTTTTATTTAAAAACTAAACAAGTTGTTATACATACCCACCCCTTCATTTTTACTTGTTGCATCTCCACATTCAACTTGTCCCATTAATAAAGTTTTCTTATTTTCACACTAAAAACAAAACTAGTTCACTATCTTTTTAAAAAACATCAATAATATTAAACAACCGACAATAAGCCGATAAATTACAGCATCAAGACTACACCCATTGAGAAAACATATTGGAGCTTCCAATCTACACCGAAACCACCACCTAATAAGTATGATAAACAAACAACAAGAGAATTACATCAAATTTCCATTGTATAGATTTATGACTTAAAACTGCATCGAATTCATGAAAATGACTTGGTTTTAACGTCTTCCATGGTTTTTGATGCTGAAATTCTAATTTTTTATTTATCACCGAATTACGAGCTAACCATAGAAACCAGAATATCAATAAAGAAACTATAAACAATAATCCATTACATAGACTATTACAAAAATAATTAAGAAAATGAGACTATGAATGAATTGGGCTCCAGAAAACTTGAAGCCACACCACCATGGCACCCTATCCCAAACTTCTTTAGAGTACACACAAATGGGGATAGATGATCCGAAGTCTCTTCGTCATTCCAACATAGTTGACACGCTTATAACATTGGAATGCTTCTAAATGTAAGATTTGTAAAGAATAAAATTTTATATATAAACAAGTCATCGCAAAAACCAATAACTATTAAGTGAACATAAAATTACCCTATATATTTAAAAAGCAATTAAAGGAATAGATGAGTTTATATTGTTTTGATATTGACCACAAAGATTTCCATTATTTGCATTTTGCCCCGTCTTGTCGTTGGTTTACTTTTGTGGGTTCTGACAAAGAGTTTGGGAGACGAGGTTGTCCTCTTGTCCTTGGTTTACTTTTGTGGGTTTCGACGGAGAGTTTGGGAAAGGGGGTTGAGGGTTATCGGTCGGGGAGGCAGTAGCCTCGCCGCCTTGCACGACTTCCAACGCTGGAGGCGTTAGCCTTTCCGGCATGACCGGTGTTTACCGCGTTAACCATTTCGGCATGATCGATGTCTCAGGCCGATGTGTGGAGGCTGAGACCGTCATGTCGACGCGCTAGCTTTTCCTACATGACCGATGTCTCCGGTGTCCTTTTTTGATTGTTGCCAATAATAATGTTAATTGATGAATGAAAGAAATAGTATAGTTTTAAAAAAAATTCAAAGTGACAACAGAATGTTTTTTAATTTGCATTTTGACCAAGGAATTTTCTTAGGTACATTCCTGAAACCTTATCGCGGTCCACCATGACACCACACCATATCAGATTCCCCAACACCACATTCGGTTCTTCGATTCTCTTCATATGCATTTTCATATCTGAAAGTTGGGGTTTCCGACCAGAAACTCGCCTTCGCCACCACCTGCTGCGCTTGAACCAACATGATCTAATGTGGTTAGGGTTGGAGATTTTCTATGAGACGAAGAGAGATCAGTGGCAGTGGCTATGACGGTGTAGTGATGCGGCGTTTGTGATGATGCATATCACAGGAAATTGAGGTCTCAGGTGATAGAGGAATGGTTATCACTGGAAAATGAGGGAGAGGCAATGAATAAACGATGCTGGTGAAGAACAAGGACACTGGATTTGCAAATTTTCCAGGAAATTGCAGTAGCCGTCGATGATGTTAGTGCAAATTTTACGACTTAAATTTAGTTTGTAAACGAGTCGGGGTAATTGTAGTGTATACTTCACCCCACCTGTTTATTTTTATGTATATTTTGAGTTGGTTTATATTTTAACGCAAATTTGTTTGGAGTCGTGTCAAATATAATACATTTTCATTTGAAGACATAAATTCGAATTACTCTACGTTTTGACGTAAATTTAGTTTGGTAACGAGACGGGGATTGTAGTATTTGGCTATCACGTTGTGTACGCCGCCGCCGCCGCAACGCGCGGCGTGTATAAAAACTAGTGTGATTTGAAAAAGCATAACAATTTAACATACATGAGAGAACACATAGATCCAACTGGTTATCATTGTTTAAGCTTTTTTTACTTCTTACGTCTAGGATAGGGTCTTAGATGCATCAACCACTCGTTATGAGATGAGATAATTTTTTTGAGTTTCTAATATAAAGAGAGGAGGAAACACGTCTGCTTCTAGAGGGGTATTTTCAATCCATGTATCTTTCCAAAATAATGTATTGTTGCACGTTCCCACTATTCTTATAAAGATGTCATTTACATCGACTCCAACTTTATAAAGATCCTTGTATATTTTTTAAACAAATAATAATCGTGGCATGGAACAATTTTTCTTGCCGGCATTCATAAGAATAGAACTTTGATATTGTGTTTTGCTTTTATGCGAGTGCACCATGATAACTTTTCATCTTTAAAAGCTCTCAACCAACAATATATAAAAAACAACAATGTGCAACCAATTCCCAAAACTCCATAAGGTTTAGGTTTAACCACATTGTGCCAAGCCATCTCATGAATCTTTTTTACTTGTTTAGTTCTTCCCATAGTAAGTTTATTTTTGGACGTTTAAGGTCTTTCATTAATGCTATAAACAAATAAAAAATAATACAAAGGAAGACTCCCAGTATTGAGGCTAATAAGCTGAGTTGCCACTAAAGGACAGGTAATTGGGATTCCAAGCATTCAATATGTCTTTAAAATGATTAACAACATGCTACTAATATTTTGAAGAGTTCATATTAGCATAAAAGCTTCACTTTTCCCTTTTTTAGAAATGTTTGCTAATCTTTTAACCTCCTACTCATCAACTTTGATCCCAAACACATTGCTTCTTTCAAATTTTATTTTAAGCCCAAGACAAGGACAAAACACATAGTAATTCGTTTACGACTCGACAATTAGAAAAACATGACATCATCTGCATACATGACATGTGGAAGAATCAAGCCGTTATTAGAGAGACAAACACCAAAAAAAAGTGTTATAATTGTGGTTTGATTTTAATCCATTTATTGCAATGATAAAGGATGAACAACAATAAGGAGTCGCCATGTCTAACGCCTCTTCCAGTTGGGAATTCACCGTAGCAAAACCATTCACCAAAACTGAAAATCTACATGAGATCAGACATCCCATTTCCTAGTTCATCCATATTGTTCCAAACCAATCTTTTCCATAATCACGTTCAAGAACTCTCGTTTTAGCAAGCAAAGACCTTTTCGAAACCAATAGTAATAAGCATTTATTTATGGAGTTTTTGATACAGGATTGAGTTTCATTGGTTATTAGATGACCTCCAAAACATTTATTCCTTGTATAATGGTATGGTCATACCTGATGTAACATTATAAAGGAAGATATTTTTGAAAGTCAAGGGAAGGCTATTAATAAAGGCTAAGTGCATATATTCTCCATTAGCCTTTAACGTATCTTGAATATCAAATCAAAATATTTTTAATATCACAAATTAGAGAAACACACAAATAAAAACAAAACAAAAAGGTAATAATATCACAAATTAGAGAAACACACAAATAAAAACAAAACAAAAAGGTAAGGGATACGGTTATTACAACACATAGTGTTTATTTAGCCTTTTATATAATTACTAAAGTTGGCAACCTAGTGATAAATACGAAGTCTCTTGAACCACCTAATGAATTATTTGTATGCAGATTTTCAGGGCCGCCCCAAGCATTTCTAATTAACCCTAGGCCCGAGGCGAGAACAAAAAAACGAGCCTGTATGATACGAGGTATAAAAAATGTAAACAAAGTAACTTGTATATAAAAATTTAATAATACGAAAATAATTGTTATAACAGTAAACAAAACAAAAGCTTTGTAACAAAATGATCTAAACATTAAAGAAAAATGAAAGAATCAATTTCATACCTTTGTGGCCTTTTTTTTAGAATTGATGTTGTGAGGTTTGAGACTTCAAAAGTGGACATCGATGGTTTTGTGTATCTATTGAAAAATGCGATCGATGTGCCAAAATCGATCGCCAATCGCTCTTCTCACTCTCTGCCCTCAAAATCTTGAATTTTTTTTAAATTTAAGTATTATTATATTGAATTGGGTTTAGATTCGGTAATGATATTGAACTAAACTATTTAAAATATTAATGAGCTTTAAGGTAAGGTTTAACAAGCTAAAATAATTAAAATGTTATTGGGTTGTTAATGAATTTATTAATACTTTATATTTTTTTAGATATACACACATATATATGATATAAAAAAAATTAAAATTTAGGCTCCTAAAAAGATCGAGCCCTGAACGATCGCCCATCCCACCCCTCAAGGCCACTAATGAAGATTTGGGTTCAAGTTTAAATATGTAGCCATTTAAAAAAGAGTTAATTACATAAATGTCTCTGTGGTAAGGTCGTTTTATAAGTTTAGTCCTCATATATGGTTTATTACAAGATAGCCCGCTAAACTGTTTGGCAATTTCTGAATGATTAAGTGATAAACCAATAAGAGGTCTGAACCATTAAGTGCTGAACCATTAAGAGGTCTGAACCATTAAGAGCTAGTATATCGTTTAACTATTCAAAAGCAAATATCTGACCAATTCAAATAAGTGGTCATAACCATTCAACATTAGACCTCTTAACCATTCAGCATTAATATAATGCTTAACCATTCAGAGGTAAATATCTGAATCATTTAGACATTTGCTCACGAAACAAACAGTTTGAATCATTAAGTGCTGAACCATTCAGACATCTGAACCATTAAGAGGCTGATTCAGATGCTGCTAAACAGTATGACAACTTATTACAAAATGGGCCCCCAACATGAATGGACGTTAACTATTCTTTTAAATTTTTTGAAATGACCAAAATACCCACTAATTAACAAATAAAAAAACCTAATTCCTATTGTCTTCTTCCACACTTCTCCAGTCACCACCCAACCAACACCGATGACCACCACCTCACTTGACTGCCTGAGTGTTTTCCGACCATCCACCCCGCCATTGCACCCTCTTGGATTCCACACCACTACACCATCTTGAACCACCCCAATCCTCACGCAACAGATCAAGATTTATGCGAATGCTCATTGGAGTGGTGGAGGTCATCGGAGTGAGAGGCTATGAAGACGAGGCAACGGCGACGATAGTTGCTAGCTGGAGATGAAGGCTAGCAACCTGATATATCGAAGAGGATGATGGGTTCCCGGTACCCGATGTGTGGCGGAGGCTATGAAGATAAGGAGTGACCCATGGTTTCGGTGGTACGCAGTACCCGAAGTTTGGTGGATGGTGTTGTCGATGGTGGTGGTGATGGTGCGTGGTTGTGGTGGTGATGGAATGGAGTTTTGTGAAATGAAAAGAGAATATGAACAATATATCTTTTAGCAAGAGGTATAATGGTTATTTCGAACCTATTTAACGGAAAAAGTTAACTTTCATTCAACTCAAAAGTCATTTTGTTATAATTTATCTTATTTAATGAGATATCTTGTAATAAATAATCCTTGGGGATTAAACTTGAAAAATAACCATTTATGCAATTAACTCTTAAAAGAAACTAGTAAGAAGACCCATACGTTGCGCGGGCCTTACGAAGAATAATCGACTAAAAAGAGTTCTATTCAATTATTCATAGTTAAAGATGATCATTTAAAAAATGTTTGTGATAGGAATACATTTAATAAGTGACCACAAACAATGGCTGTACATAGGAGAAAATGGATTGTTTCAGATAAAAATCTAAAAGATTTCTTGGTGTTCTTCAACTTACAGAATGTTATATCTCCATTTGACATCTGCATACCCAAAAATTCAAAATCAATTTCGTCATGACTATAAATTGAGACACCATTGAAATTACATTTCCTTATAAGCTTATAAAGCTTCTCTCTTTTTAAGTAGGGCATCATGGAGCTCATTGATTTAAATGAGTGAATAGCTTATTGATAATGACTTAAACGAATAGATGGTGTACGATTTAAAGAAGCTTACGTCTGGAGCGACTCTAAGGTCTTTGATTTGAAGAGCTTGCATCGTCGTCTTTAACGATTTGAATTTGATTTGGGTTTATGATGCGGGCCCAAGTGTTGAAGACCGGACCTTAATGTTTTTTGAGGCCCAAGACCGCGCTTCACGAAAATGAACATAACCTGGGCTACGAGCCTCCGTTTCTGATGTGCTACCAGTCAAAACGACCGCGGAAACGAGGGCTACATCATGGTAACCAACCGTAGGCGGGTTATCCCGTTATTTTTCCAAAATAAGGCCTCTAAATGGGTTTTTGAGCCACTTTTATGTTTTTTTTTCTAGTTTTTCGGTTTTGTTTTAGACTTTTGTTTGGCCCATGGTTGTTTGTTTTAGGCCCGTTCGAATTTTGGTTTGTTATTTAAGTTGTCTTGATGTAATTTAGATGGTCACTTGATCATTTCTGCAATTAAAAAAGTTTGTCTTTTCAAATTCGTGACTCTTGGGGTCGAATTTGGGGTTTGGGTGAAGATCATCACGGGTATTCGCAGAATCAACGTGTTTGAGCTTCGATTTCATTCCGTGTGCTGCATCAGTTTTCAATTTGAAGAAGATAACGGACGATTTGCGCCCTGATTTGTTCTCTGATTGATGAAACGAATCTTGATAGATGCTCATTGAAGCAACTGAGGGTGCATGGTGATTGGTGGTGATGGTTCTGAAGTCGTTGAAGCAACATAGGAAGGATGTGAAAGACTCAAAACAGTGAGCTGGAGATCCACACAGGAAATAAGAGCCAAAGTTCAACAAAATTACGTTTTTGCCATGATGCATTAGATAATTGTATATGATGTTTGTTTGGCTTTTAAAGTATTACTAACTAGTTATGTTACCTGCCGCGTGTTGAAGTGACATTGTCGTACGTAATTGATAAAGTATAGACTATAAGTTGATTTTACCATCAAACAAAAACGAATTATATTTGACCTTACTCGTTTTCAAACAAAATTTAAGTTGATACGTATACCACTTCAAAACATACCTAATTAAGAGCAAGCTTTTGCGGTGGCGCCGTTTCTAGCGTGACAAGATATAGACTATAATCACACCGACTCGTTTCTGAAAAAAAATTACATTAAAAGTAGAGAAACTCGAATTTATACTTGTCGAATAAAAATATATTATTTTTTAGCGGGCTCGTTTTCAAACAAAATTTATGCCGAAATGTTGACCAACTTAAAAGGTATATAAAAATAAACACGTAAATGTTTTATATTTAATACGGTAGTAAAATAACTCGAATTTATAATGATACTTATATAAAAATAAAATGTAAGAAATTAATTTTTTTAAGTTAAATGTGTAAACCCAAAACTTTAAAACCTTTTTGTGATTAAAAAGAGATTTTGTAAATTATTTAAAAATTAAAAGGGTCAAAGTATTAATCTTGAAACTGGAGGAAGAGAATTGGGACTTGGCACGTGGTAACGTGAGGTGATAGAAGAAAATAAAAGGCAGATGGGAAGGTAGAATAAGCCCACGTGTTACATTGTACTTTTTAATTTATATATAAAATATTAAAAAAGTAACTTAAAAGATATTTGATAAATTTTTAGACCTTTTAAG
Source organism: Flaveria sonorensis (assembly GCA_025506505.1). Taxonomy (NCBI): domain Eukaryota; kingdom Viridiplantae; phylum Streptophyta; class Magnoliopsida; order Asterales; family Asteraceae; genus Flaveria; species Flaveria sonorensis. The sequence continues at coordinate 60,373,414 of CM046427.1, forward strand.
TTTATTTTTATCGTATCTCTTCTTTTAAATAATTACTTAAATTAAAAAATATTAAATAATTTTAATTTTTTTTAGATTAATTTTTTTAATAAATTAAAAAGTATGTTTTTTTATTAATGTTATTTTTAGAAAATAATTTTTTATACAATTAAAATTTTATTCTAAAACATCTAACTTTTTTTTAAAATATAAAATATTTTAAAATTGATATTTTTAAAAAGTAAATTTTTTTATAAACTAAAAATAATAAAAATACGGAGTTATAATAAAAAAATTTAAAAAATAACATTTTTATTACGGTTTGTTTTGAAAAAAATATTTAACTTTTATCGTTATTTTATTACTTATAATTATTACTCATATGTAATTTTAATCATATCTTATTTTAGATTATCATTTTATACTTTATAAAAATTTATTATATTTAATATTTTATTTTTTTAACCCGTATAATACACGGGTTTACTAAAGTTAGTATTAAATAAATAATAATCAACAAATAATCAGAGATATTATGAACATTTATAGCCCGATCCAACCTCATTCAATATTATATCTCTATATTTGATTACAAGGTCAAAATAATTCGAAATTGATTTAATTATTGCATATAACTTTTCAGTGTATATTATTTAAATCTTAATTTCTTCTTACTAATATCCTCACACCTACTCAATATCTAGCTTACGATTTGACCAGTCAAAAGCATTCCTTTAAAGTTTAAAAAAAGACAGTTTTCTTTGACTGTATATTTCTCTATAATAATAAACAAAAGTTAAGGTCAATCTCTATCAAGTGTCGGTTTATACTTGAAAGAACTTATTTTTACGCATGATCAGCTTTATGACATCTTGTCATAAGTTAAGAGTAAAAATGGATTGAAACTTTTAGGTTTAGATAATGAGTGTAAACCTACTAATGTTACTACACATGTAGTTTACAATGATGTTTTTGTTTATTTGTGACCTTATAATCAAAAGTTGTTATGTCTTATTTAATATACAACACATTTGATTTTATTTTTATTTTTATGTTATTTAGTAATTAAATCTTCATACTTTCGTGTAATACACAAGTAACTAAAACTAATAGATATGTAATACATAATTTATTTATTGTACTTTGCGCTTGATTAATGGTAAATGACTGTAGATTCACTTGTAAAATGTTAATAGTATATAATTAGCCTCTCGGCCTCTCCTAAACTACATAGGCGGTTACGGATTTTGATTTGACTGTAGTCAACTACATCAGAAAACATTTACCAATAAAAACTAATAAACCAACTTTCCAGAACAAAAAACACTAAACCCAGAAAAAATACGCTGCAACAGCTTGTACACCGCTAAACCGTACAAACCACGCAGATTCCCATTTCCACCGTTATCCCCCCACCACTTGCAATCACAACGTGCCCCCCCTCTTTCTTTCTAACACTCTTTACACCACGACTCCATTGAGGCATTGATGTTCTTCAGCTTCCTTTTGCTTCTCTATTACGCACTGTAATCATCAATTCACCATCGTACTCTGTAGATCTGGATACAGAAGGCGATAAGCTGGTGGTTTCGCCGCCGGAGATGGCGGTGGCGCAACCGACGGTGGAGCGGTGGCGTCAGCCGGAGGTTAATGATGAAGACGGTGGAGAAGTTCCTGTTAGGTTCGAGAAGGAAGTTGCTGGTGGTGATGGTGAGGTGGAGATTGGCGACGGTGGTGCTGCTGCCGGTGGTGCGGTTTCTAACGGTGGTGCTAATTCTTCAGGTTGTGAGGTTTTAATTTGTTTTTCGTTTATGTTTGTTAGTAAATGTTGATTAAACGGTGTTTGATCGGAGGAAATGGAAGAAATGTTATGGAGCTATTTCCGGAGTTGATTTTCGAATTTTGATGATATGAAATTTTGATATAGTAATATCATACCTACTACGAAATGTTATGTAGCTCTAGTAATTTTCATACTGTTGTATTTTAGTTCATGTAATGTCATGATATTTGTTCTGTAACATTAATTACACTCCACTGGTCTGCACAGAAGAGATATCTGGTTCATTAGAAATGCTCAGCGTTAAATACGATCAATGTGTTCTGGATGCACTGGTTGTGAATGAGATGAGAACTCCATTGTTAAGTGTGATTGGGTTGGAGGTTTTTGAGCATGGTTTATGTTCATTAATAGATTCTGCACTTTTGGTTTTGGGTACAGCTAATAAATGTAATGAACATTGCAAATACACTACGTTGAAGTTTAGGCAATGGGGTGTTGATTTTTTATTCAGACCTCAATAATTTGATGTGTTTCTGCAAAAAACATGACTCTTTAAAATGCAAAGATTAGAAATTTGTGAAATAAGAAGATTATGACCCCATGAATGCAAAACTGTAAGGAGACTTCTATGTTGTGTTGCTGCAGCTCTGATCTTAGTTGAATTATTTTGCAGATGACAAGAGCTTACCTGGATCGCAAATACCGAGTTCTCATAAGTTAGAGTTATCCTCTGGTCAACGTAGATTGCATAAATTAGCATCAGAAATATCCAGTTCTGAGAAGTTAGACTCACCTTCTAAGCTGGAAAAATCAAAAACTGAAAGGCCTAGACGTAACAATATACTTGCGGATGATGCATCTCAAATATTCGATCAAAATATGTCTGCTCACCAAAAGGTATGTTGCTAGATTTATGTATGATTTGCATTGAGAATTTCCGATTCTTGTTTTTTGAAATTACAATATGTGAACTTCAAATATTTGTTCCTACCAATGCATTAAATTGGATAGTCTTTGATGATTTACATTCATATGGTTGTTCACTGATCTAAACTCATGTAGTGCTTTCCTTAAAGACGTTTAGCAGTTTCACATAATGCCTATTGATTCATACATGCATTTCTTGACGATATTTGTTTAATGTAGCTGCTTTATCTTCTACACATGCATTTCTGTTAAACATTTAAATCATTGCAGCTCAAATTGTTAAACAGAATTGCTACTGTAAAAAATGATGGAACGGTAGAATTTGAGATACCAGTAGATGTTGAGCCTAATGCTTTTGTGGATGGAAGTGAAAAAGTTCAAAATGCATGCAATGAGGATCCTGCTGACTTGGCAGAACCTCAATGTATTCCACCATTGCAAATTATAATGCTTATTGTTGGAACTCGTGGTGATGTGCAACCATTTGTTGCAATTGGAAAGCGTTTACAGGTTCCCTTAAAATTTTCCCTTTACCATACTCTGTTAGTTGTGTTTCAGTTCTGTAAACAATTATGGTATCTTAGTAATGAGGATTTTAATAGTCTGTGAAAGTGGAATGATGTTTCACATATGAATTATATATATTTTTCCCAGGAATATGGCCATCGTGTTAGACTAGCAACTCATTCAAATTTCAAGGAGTTTGTCTTGACTGCTGGATTGGAGTTCTATCCCTTAGGAGGAAATCCAAAAGTTCTTGCTGAATGTACGTCCCTGCTTCTTGTTAAATTCACATTTGACGACATTACATGGATTCAACTACAATCTGGTTTCATTATCTATTGACTTTTGTGGGTCAAGAATAAAAGAATTGTAAACCTACTATAACACTTGTGTTACGTAAGAATATTAATACAGCTATTGTCTAGTATAAAAATTATAAAGCCTTGAAGTTAGCGCTCCCTTCTTGTCAGAAAACTCAAAAGAAACACTCTTATTCCCAATTTAATGCATCATCCAAACTCAGAATCATGAAGATGAACCCTAGAAAAACTCTCATAATAATGAAGAACAAGATCGATGAACAAAACCCCATTCAGAAGAAAAATGAGAACAAATAAGAAGCATGTCTTGTGTGTGGCGATGATTAAAACTGAAAATAACTACTTCATCATGATAACCAGATGAAGAAGATGACGATAATGATGATGATGCTGCTGATATGTGTGATAGGTTCTTGAACTTGATTTGTGTATATTTTCCCAACTAACCACATACACTCTTTATCTTTCCATTTTTATTAACAATCTAGGGTAGCAGCCCACTCTATACAGGCCCATTAGAGAATGATTCATCGGCTTTAATTCCTGTTATCACAAGCCCAATCCACACCAGCAACTGGTACAAGCTTAGTCCAACAACATTCCATGGTTCTCAACACATATGCAGCCCAATATATATGAAAAAATAAAATACAGCAGTTAGATGACTTCTATATAAAACCATATTTTGACATTGAATTGAATGAATTGTAGATAAACATATATTTCAACACTTCTTCCGTCTCCTTTCCCTCCCACCAGTTTCTTAGTGCAGGCTGGTATCTTTATTTGTCTTCCCAAGACATTTAAGCTGAAACAAGAAAGCTTTGTAATCTAGTGCTTGGATCTCTTTTATGTATGGCAATAACAAAATGGTCAATCTTGATTTAATTGGTCTAGTAGGTAAAATACTTTTTTTTTTTTATTTGAGTTCCCACGTACAATGTATGGATGGTGATTTATTTCTATAATTGTGCCGTGTCATTAATTTGCTATTTATAAGGAATAATCAAAACATAACACCCTCTTACTGTCTTACATAGTCAGTAGTCCCAGCTATTTACATTTAACTTACAATTTTATAAAATTTATTCTCATGCAGACATGGTTAAGAACAAAGGGTTCTTGCCCTCAGGTCCTTCAGAGATCCCTGTTCAGAGAAGTCAGATGAAAGAGATAATCTATTCATTACTTCCGGCATGTAAAGAGCCTGATCCTGATACCGGAATCCCGTTTAAAGCAGAGGCAATTATAGCCAATCCCCCAGCATATGGTGAGTGATAGTTATTAATAATATGATGATAATGAGCTATGCTGTTACATAAATGGGACCCAGACACCCGGTTGTAATTGTGCATGTCGTCGACTAGTCGGATGATTTATTTTATCATCTCTTCCATAAATATATGTTAGGCACTTCTTTTAGTTGTTAATCTGCGTCCATTTATTATTTGACACTTCTTTTATTTATATTTTAAATTCTGCAAAGTTCACTTCCCAAGATTATATTTTGCTTCATGAATATTATATTAGTTTGATAATCACATGCAACTTCAGTGTGGAGGTTTTATACTAGTTTTCGTACATGCACTAGGTCAATGGTATCTGTTTTAGTACGACATAGTTACCATCCTATCCTTTAGGTCCACACTAGTCTAGTGCCAACTATGGATTGATATCCTCTTTTAAAGAGTTCCTTGAATTTCTATATTAGGGCGGACCTTGTAGCAACGGTAAGGTTGCTGCCATCTGACCTGGTGGTGACGGTTTCGTGGCGTGGAAACAACTTCTTGCAAAAATACGAGATAAGGATGTGTGCATAAGGCTCTAAGTGGCCTGACACCACCTGGACCCCAGCATGCTTGAGCCGCATGCAGCGGGTTTTCCCTTGAATTCTAGATTATGTTGTTTGAAGTGTCATTGCTTGTTCTTCACATCTTTTAACTCTGTCTGTTATCATTGATAGTTTTAGCTTTCCTTTGGCGTGCAACCTCTTTCTGTTCCAAACTTGTAAACAGTATATTGTACTGATGTATTGTGTTCGCTGATTAACATGGAAAAAACTGTTTCAGGACATACACATGTTGCTGAGGCACTGAAAATACCCATTCATATATTTTTTACAATGCCTTGGACGTAAGTCTTTCTGATATAGGAGTTGTTTTTACATCTTCAATAATCAGTTATACACACAACCACACACACTCATCCCCTGTTTTCTTCATACCATGCACTTTTTCCTCTCTTTCCATGCTGTAAGATAAGTATTCTTAAGTTTCATTTGAAAATTGACTTCTGATTTCTTCAAACCAGGCCAACTAGTGAATTTCCTCATCCCTTATCCCGTGTTAAGCAATCTGCTGGATATAGAGTAAGTTCATTGTTTGACTTCAAATATCAGTCATTAAATTATATTTTCATATTCTTATATCTCGGCCTATGTTTGGTTTTTGTATGCACAAATACAGCTGTCATATCAAATCGTTGATTCTTTGATTTGGCTTGGAATACGGGACATGATAAATGATGTTAGGAAGAAAAAACTGAAGCTGCGTCCAGTCACATATCTGAGTGGTTCACAAGGCTCAGAGTCTGATATTCCACATGGATACATATGGAGTCCTCATCTTGTTCCTAAGCCAAAAGGTAGATTGCATACAATATAGTTGACTGGATGTCATTTATCGCATGTAGAGGTGGCAATTCTATCCATTTATTTATTACTAGCTTTAGTAAACCCGTGCGTTACACGGGTTGGATAAATAAAATATTAAATAAAGTAAAAATATATTAATTATAAAATGATATTCTAAAATAAGATACAATTGAAATTAAATATGAGTAAGAACTATAAGTGATAAACAATGATATTAACTTTTTAAACTTTTGTTTTTAAACTTTTTTTTGTTTTTCAAAAAATAAATTAAATATTTCTTTTTCAAAACAAACGGTTTTAAAAAATATCATTTTCAAAAATTTCCTTACTACTACTCCCAATTTTAATTATTTGTTGTTTATAAAATTTTTACTTTTTAATTAAATCAATGTTAAAATATTTCGTGTTTAAAAAGTTTGATATTTCAGAAAAAAAAACTCTTTTTATAAAGATTTGTTTTTTTAATTAACATTAATAAAAAAAATTATTGTTTAATTTATTAAAAACTATTTTTAATCTAAAAAAAATTAAATAAAATTATGATAATTAATGTAGTAATTAATAGGAGAGAGAAGCAGGAAAATTTTGATGAGGAGAAATGTGATGGTAACATGTGTCACCTTAGTTACCCTTTTATTAGAATAGGAAGATAAATAGGTCAATTTGGGTTATGCCTATCCCTAACAAGTCAAATGGGTTAAACTAAAGGATTTAACTAAAAAAGAAACTGATCCAATGGGTCGAATGGGTTGAAAGGCATCCAAAAAGCATTTATATGCATGTAAATACTCTTGCATCGTTTAATAAACTTTAGATTATTTTAGTAATTTTTACTTAGCACGTCACTTATATAAAGGTTGGACACAAATTATAATGTCCAACCTGCCAAGGACTCTCATTCATATATTCCTTTTGCTTGTTTCTTGTTGCTACTATTGAGGTGGGATGACGCATGCAATGAATACGTAAGTTTCAAGGCTGATTTTTATATGTTATTTAACTTGAGAATGATTTGGTATCTCCATTCTCAGATTGGGGACCCAAGATTGACGTGGTTGGATTTTGTTTCCTTGATCTTGCTTCAAATTATGAACCACCTGAAGAACTTGTGAGATGGCTTAAAGCTGGCCCGAAGCCTATCTATATAGGATTTGGTAGTCTTGTGAGTTTTCCAAACTAGCTTGTGTAGCTTTTTACTTTTCTTTCTCTTTTCAACCTGTTATGTTGGTCTTTTTTTATCAGAAACAGTAGTTTCATACCTTTCTTAGATAGTAACTGCTCCCTTTCCCGTTTGAAAGAAATATAATAAACAAAATAAGAAAAAGAAAAATCTACACAAGGACACCATTTGCATACTTAATCGGGTTTCCCCATAAAAAATAGGGATTCGATTTTACGCAAGAAATGTTTGAATTTGTCAAATTTGCACTCTCATGACAAGAAAGTAGAGAAAAAGGTACTTGGTCTGAGGGTAAATCGATCAAACTCAATTTGTTATGTATCAGTTAAATTGTGTTGTATATTCCCCTATAACTAGGGTAATTGTTATGTTCCATTTCATTTTAGTGTTATTTTTTATGTAAATTATAATATTTCACTTTCAGCCTGTTCAAGAGCCTGAGAAAATGACACAGATAATTGTTCAAGCTCTAGAAATGACTGGACAAAGGGGGATCATCAACAAAGGCTGGGGTGGTCTTGGCAATTGTAAGTTTGTTGTTCCATTATGTATAGCAGTATCTTTGTCTTGGAGAATGTTTATTTTAGAACCACTCCTTAAATATTAAAACATAAAAGGTACAGGTTGAGTAATCACGTGTGAATGAAGGCATACATATGTGCTTGCTTTATTCACATGTGAATGAAGGTATGCTTATGTGCATATGCACATGAATTACTTAATTCTTGGCCTTTCAAAGCATGCACATGTGCTTGGTATATTCACATGTGAATGAAGGTATGCTTATGTGCATATGGACATGAATTACTTAAATCTTGGCCTTTGATTTTTTCACATGTGAATGAAGGTATGCTTATGTGCATTTGGACATGAATTACTTAAATCTTGGCCTTTGATTTTTTGATCTTAGAGCCTTTTCATGGTTCTCAAATGAGCTCACCGCTCTTTGACTAGATATGTTTTTCACTCTAGCTAACCATTTTTTCGTTAGTGGCAGAGCCTAAGGAATTTATATACTCGCTAGACAACATCCCTCATGACTGGCTTTTCTTGCAATGTGCATCTGTGGTGAGGTTTCCTTTCTAATTTCTATATGAATCGTTTGCTTTTATTTCTCATCTGACAATGATAAATCATGCTGCCTGAGATCATAACAAACAAATGGAATCTACCCCCTTATACATTCTATTAGAAATAACATGATAACTATCTATGTGGGAAATTTGCTTATCACTAGGTGATGCCAATTTTTTCTACCTTTTCATTTACTTACTTAATATCACAATTTTAACTTAGGTGATGACACAAATAGAGTGCCTAAGACCAAATTTAGCATTGACTTGAAGCATAAGAAGATGCAAACATTTTTAAGGCGAAAAGTCCTTTGAAATATATATTTTGGTATTTGGGTCAATATTACAATAGGACATACAAGTAGGGTTTTATTAGGGTAAGTAGCGGGTGAGTGGAGTCAGGAGCGTGGCAAACATCTAGAGTCCTCTGTACCATAAAGGCATCCACCTTGTTAAAGTTACTTTAAGTGGGTAAAAACGGGCCATGGCAACATGTTTTGTCCCTTTTTTGAATTTTGTAGATGATTACAAGACTTGTATTATCAAAATACTTATCTATTTTTCTTTAAAAGCTGATTTAGGAGGCTGTAAGCATTTGAATACACTTTAAGCAGCATTCGACATATTTCCCATATAGCTTATTATTTTATTTAAACATTTTTATTCATTATCCATGACACACAACCACAACTTACCTGTTTTCATATATATTCGGTCAAATTTTAAGCAAGCCTATAAGTTGGAAATAGGGAAAAATAATAATTGAATTAAGCAACATGGGAATTTCAATTATTTTGTTCATTACATCTCTTACTTCCCATCAATGCTTATTGTAATCGAGAATTTTTATTAATTTGTTTATATGTATTTTAATGTATGTAGGTCCACCATGGAGGTGCGGGAACAACAGCTGCTGGTCTTAAAGCTGCGGTAACACTCAACAAGCTCTTTGCAGTTTGCACTTCTTTTTCTTTCCGAACATCTATTTCTAAATCTCTTCGCTTTTTATTGCATTTTAGTGCCCAACCACGATCGTACCTTTCTTCGGGGACCAACCCTTTTGGGGAGAACGGGTTCACGCTAGAGGCGTGGGGCCCTCACCCATACCGGTTGATCAGTTTTCACTTCCCAAGCTGGTCGAGGCAATTAAGTACATGTTAGATCCCCAGGTAAATGAACTCATATTGTTTCAACATGCTATGATTAATATCTAGTCCCAAAAACATTTCAAGTTTTGCATGACAAACAGACTTGACAAAGCGGCTTAGGTTGGGTAACCGAATCGAACTAGTTGATATTGGTGCGTGGCAAAATGAACCGGGTCGGGTCAGGTTGGGTCGACTGTAAAGTCAAACTTCCTGGTTTAGTTTTTCATTTTTAAAATAATTTGCAGGTGAAGGAACGAGCGGTGGAACTTGCAAAGGCAATGGAGAAGGAGGACGGGGTGGATGGAGCGGTGAAAGCTTTCTTACGACATTTCCCCCGAGAGAAGCCTGATTCAGACCCCTCACCCGCATCATCGGGTTTATTTTCAATATGTAAGTGTTTTGGTTGTTCCTAGTAGGGGTTTTTTCATATTCACATGTATATGTATCCTTTCATTAGCTATCATATTCATATAGTATTATGTCTTGCTTTTACTCATGAAAGGATATGCAAATTTTCTTATAATGTATTCGTTTAGGGTCAATTTTCGTCATTTTACAATTTTCCGGCAAGATTTGATTAAGGTTAACAAACACTAAACCTGAGTTGATGCATTTGTTTTGAAATTGAACATCCCAAAAGTTGTTCCATGTTTAATGTTTAAATCCAAAGAGGCTGTTGTGTTAAAGAGTGGAATATCTTTTGATTGTCACATAATTTGATATTTAAAACAAATCGTCAGAATGTAATACACTTTTGATTGTATATTATTGTATGGAAACTCATTTAGTTATAATACAATAAACAATAATAATAACAATTTTAGTTGTAAAAAATCATCCTATACCACATGATTCCTAGTGATACATGTAATCAGTATGTCAGATTATAAATGTAAAGTTCTATGACGAAATGAAAAGCAAGGTGCAAGTGCGTTCTGGTACTACAAAGGCGGTAATGTGTTCCGTGTTTGTTTAAGAAAATATACAAGATCCGCGTATTATCTGGAGGACAATACATTGATCCGTAACATTCAACTACGTGTGCTAAGACGTTGCTTGTGACTACAGTGATCGTATTACATGGCGAAGATCACCATAAACCCTTCACCTATAAACAATCTACTTCAAAGGAAATTCCCTGCCAAAGTTTAGTCATGAGATGATGGTGTTATTACTTGTCTCGGGTGACACATTCGACACCTTCAAACACAAGTAAAGCTTTGACCGAATGCGCCTTTTTTATATGAAAATCAAGAGAAGAAAAACGGTGTCCATAAAACTGCAAACATTCGTATGTTGCTATATGATTCATTAAATTCGCCATAAATAAGATATACACAACTAATCTTTTTAAGTTAAAATCATCAAGTTCCTTATGGGGGTGAGGGGGGTCTTAGCGCACCTACCTTTAGGGTTTGATTTCCTACTTCGGTTCTAAAGAGGTGGGGTGTTGTTCCCGTTCGTCCTGACCTACCACATCTAGGAGGTAAACATGTCAATCAGACTCTAATTAATTTGAAATCAGTTTGCTTAAAGCTCGAATCAACTGGAACTTGAGCTTATATTATGACTTATTTAATAATCGAGCTCAGGCCGGCTTGTGAGCCTAAACGAGTTTTTCATGTATATAATTTGTATTTGATCTATTAAATATAAATTTATATAAGTAATTATTATTCTATATAAAAAGTATACTATAAATAATTAAATAATATGTGTTATGTTATATATAAAATTAATTAATGAAACATATAACTAAATATAATTAAAAAGTAAAAAAGCCTTGAGCGATCATTATATTGCATTTAATGTATTAAATATAAATATATAGAGAAATGTTACTATATAAAGTGTTTTTTTTTTTTTTTTTTTTGCAAAGTGTACACAATTTGGGGTGGAATTATCACACAATAACAAGTAGTAATCACGCAAGAACATGTAATAATTATGCAAGGCGAATTTTATTTGCGTGGCATTATCACACAAAGATGGAATTTTTTCGCAGGAATTTTTTCGCAAGAATACATTCTTGCGTAATAATTTCACCTTTACGTGATAATTCAATCTCTGCGTAATTAATTCTTACACTTACGTTATAATTCCACCCGTAACGTTCATTATTGTGTGATAACTTCATACGCCTTCACACAAAAAAAAAACACTTTGTACTGTGACCTTTCTCTAAATATATATAAGTAATATTATTCTATATAAAAATATAATAAAAATAATTTAATAATATGTGTTATGTTACATATAAAAACTAAAACTATAAATACATATAAAATTAATTATGAAAACATATTACTAAAATAATTAAAGAATAAACAAGCCTTGAGCCTCCATTCTAAGTCTACCTCCCGCTCCCGCTCCCGCTTTCGCTTCCTTTGTTTCTTCTCCAATACCGAGTCCACCATCTCTCACTTCCACCTTAGCTCGTCCCACCCTTGTGGTATCTCACCCCTAACAGCCCAGACTTTTCTCTCTCAAACCCTGACATAGTTGTTTTTCGTCTATAATGAAAATATCAAGAACATTTTGTAGATTGGTAATATTTTTCTTCAGGTCCTACCATACTACTTCATCCTCTCTTCGCTATGATTATATATTCATATCGGTATCATTGCAATCATGGTATAGGAACACTTATCACATCACTACCCTTTATGCCCGTATATCATCATGTTCTTTTTATAAACCAACCGAGAACATAATTTTATTAAAATAAGCTAGCAAGAAGTTATAGATACATAAAAAATGATCAAATATAAAAAAAAACATTATCAATTATCTCATTCCAGTGTTGTAAAAATCGGGCTAGGCGGCTGATTAATCGGGGATTAATCGGTAGTCGGCCCCTAGCCTTGTCGATTTCATCTAATCGGTGCCATTAATCGCTAGTCGGTCCTAGGCGGAAGAAATCGGGATTAATCGGTGGTAATCGGAGTTAATCGGTGTAATCAGAGGTGTTTTTTCTAGGCGATCAAAGTCGGTCGACGGGATATTTTTGCTTATTAAGTTAGATCTGACCCTCTGCACCGGCGACCTGCTCTGCTCCGGCGACCTCTCTGTTCCGGCGACCTCTCTGCTCCGGCGACCTGCTTTTGCGCCGCGACCCACCTCTGCGCCGCGACTCCTCTCTGCGCTGAGTCTCCAGTAGTCCTTCCAAGTTCCAACCATCGGTTTTTGGTTGTACTCTTAGACTCTTGGTGTTTGATAATTGATAAATGGTTTACTAATTTTACAACAAAAACCTGAAACTTACTCAACAACAACAAGTGAACATGCTATTGTATATTGTCAATTGTATATTGTCAACTATATATATAATTTATAAAAAATAAATATAAAATCTCCTAACCGATTAATCCTGATTAATCCCGATCACTCCCTAGTCCCTATCTCGCCGCCCGACTAGCGCCTAGCGATTTTCTATATCTTTCATTTTTGCCATGTTGCACTTTCCTTTTATCTCCTCTTATTCTCTCCAATGACACTCTTTTGTTATTGAATTCGATGTCATTTCTTATTTGAATATTTTCCATATACCATTACAAATACATCCATTGTCCTATATGTTCATATACCTATGTTATAACAATCACCACATAATAAAGATGTATATTTTTTTCAAACTACAAATGTATAACTCTGTTTATTAATAATAACAGTGTATATAACTATAATTTTTTCATGAAACCAGTGTTTCAATGTTCCTCAAAGCATTCTTATGGATTTTATGTTACAGGGGTGTTAGTTTCCCTTGTTTCCAAGTCTAAAACTCAAAGATGCAAACACCAGCATAATCAAACACAAAATTCAAGCGGCTCTAATTACAGTCAAATGCTGCAATGGAGCGCAAAATACACCAATTCTTGCAGAAATGCAAAAGCATCAATCACTTGAAGCAAACCCATCTTCAAATGCTCATCAATGGCCTCAAAGACAACAACTTTATCCTCCACACCCTCATCCCCATTTCCACTAACCTCATTTCACTCGATTACGCTTTCAACGCCCTTAAAACCTCAAATTCCCCTGACATTTTCGCTTACAACACAATGATCAAATGCTTCATTGATGGTAACATCAATTCGACACCACACAATGGAATCAGTGTCTACAAAGAACTGAAGAAACAAAAGTTGTTAGTACTACCCAACAGTTTCACATTCACGTTTCTTATCAGATGCTTTGAGGGTTTGAACGTTGGTAGAATGATTCATGGGGAAGTGTTGAAGATGGGTTTTGATGCTTCAAGTGTGTTTGTTCGAAACACCCTTTTGAATTTCTATGGGAAGTGTGGTGGTGAGGGTGTTTGTTTTGCCTGTAAGGTGTTCGATGAAATGCCTGTGAGAGATGTGGTATCTTGGAACACTATGATTGGGGTGTATATGGATTGCGGAGACGTGGGACCCGCGATTAGGTTGTTTGAATCGATGCCCGAAAGAAGTGTTGTGACGTGGAATTCGGTTGTTATAGGATTGGCGAAGAACGGAGAGATGGAGTATGCGCGCTCGGTGTTTGATGAAATGCCTGTGAAGAACGAGGTTTCGTGGAACTGTTTGATATCTGGGTACTTGAAGGCGGGTGATTTGAGGAACGCTGAGGCGTTGTTTGAGGCGATGCCAGTGAAGTCTGTGGTAGCATGTACCGCGATAATATCAGGATACGCGTTAGTTGGAGATGTTGTATCAGCAAGAAAAATGTTTGATTCGATAGGAGGAAGAAGAAATGTTATCACTTGGAATGCTATGATATCATGCTACATAAACAATAGCATGTTTGACGAAGCTCTTTCGTTGTTTCACTTGATGTCGGTTGATGGCAGATACAAGCCCGATCAAGTTACTTTGATTAACATTGTAACCGCGTGTTCTCACTTGGGTTCTCTTGAAAATGGGAAATGGATCAGCTTTTACATCAACAAACACAAGATCAATCTAACAACCCCTTTAGGGAACACGTTGATAGACATGTTTGCAAAATGTGGCGACATCGAAAGCAGTAGATCGATCTTTAATCAGATGTCGAACAAATGTATAATCACATGGACAACACTGGTGTCAAGTTTGGCTGTTCATGGGATGTGTAAAGAAGCATTAGCATTGTTCGACAAGATGTGCGCCGAAGGAACAAGACCAGATGATGTAATGTTTATCGCTGTTCTATCAGCTTGCAACCATGGAGGATTAGTGAAAGAGGGTAAAACATTATTCAACCAAATGGTGCATAAACACGCGATTAAACCTCAAATCGCGCATTATGGATGCATGATTGATCTTCTAGCTCGATCTGGTGATTTGGATGGAGCCATAAGATTGACGGAAAGCATGGAGTTGGAGCCTAACGCGGTGATTTGGGGGACATTACTCGCGGCTTGTAAACTACATGGGAATAGCGAGTTGTTTGAGTATGTAACCAAAAAGGTATTAGATCAAGAGCCTTCAAACCCGAGCTATTTGACACTAGTTACGAATTTGAGTTCATCAATCGGACGGTGGGAAGATGCGTTGAGGTTTAGGCGGGAAATGAGAGACGAAGGAATCGGAAAGGTTCCGGGGTGTAGCTCAATACAGATAGGAGATAATGTTCATGAGTTTGTAGCTAGAGATACAAGTCATATACAGAGGAGTGATATATATGAGATCTTGGAGTCTTTAAATGATCATATGTGGTTACAGTCTGATTTTGAGGGATAATGGTTACAATTTTGTGATACATAATTTCATATTTATTTTTTTAACGATATAACCGTTCAGGGAGAATTACATATATCTCCGTCTACACAAATAAAATTACATATTTCTTTAAAATATAAGTTTCAATGCTTTTGAAGCATGCTTTAAGCATATATGTAATTTCATAAGTTTAGAAGGGGATATATGTAATTGTTCATTAAATTAGAAAGTTTAGTTAAGTTTATGAGGTTTCTGTCTTTCTGATGGTTATAAGTTATAGCCCAATGGTTTGGATAATTAGGCTCAGCTCATTTTATTCAATCCGTTAAGATATTGAGCCCATAAGACCGGTCTCTATTCAAAAGCTTGGTAATTTGATGAAAAGCTTGTAGTATATGTCGTATATGATCATTGTGTATTTGTGGTTATGCTTGTATAAGATAATATTGCAAACTATATTCTATAACATATTTGTACAATAAGGTGATGCTTAGCGTGTTCAAAGATGGTTGAAACCAGCTTAATCGTTCAAGTCGAAGTGAATAGGCCGGTTTAGAATATTTAGGATTTGCAACGATCGTCCATGTTGGTTTGAAAACTAGATTTAATGGTTAGGCCAACGGTTGGTGTCTTGAAATCTAACGTGTAATTCGAACCAAAATGAATTATCTTCTATATTTCTTAAGTTATAAATATGTATTGTTTTTACATTTTATATCTTATCAATATTAAAAAATATTAATGCAAACTAACGATTTTGAAAGAAAAAAATTTCAACCCCAAATGCTTAAACCTACGTGTTCTGAAGATTTGGTCCGTTGAGCGGTTTGGTTTGTTGTGATTTGAAATTGTACTTACAGGTTTAGTCCGAATTTTGTAAAGAAAAAAAAAAACAAAACTTTATGCATTGCTTTTTAGAAGCGCCTTTAGATAAATAAAAGAAAAGAAATACACAAAAAGAGATGTAAGTCCGAACTCATAATTTTTAATTTGAGCCAAGCATATATCTAATCATCTTGTAGATCTTGTCCATTTTATAACAAATAAAAAGCAGCCTAATACATACATACATATACACACACATATATATAATTCTTGTTTTTTTATATTGATAAATAAATTCATTGAATTTAAGTAATAGTTTCAAGTAAAGAAAAACAATAATTTCCTTAACCATCTAATAATTTTGTTTTGTTTTGAATATTTCATGATATCCATATAAACAAAATTTGTGTATATGCAAGCCTATTTAATATTTAGATCTTTTTCTTAGAAATCACTCGAAAGTTTATTTCATTCATGAAAAAAAAAGAAACAAAATTTTAAAAACATTATTTTTTTAATATCTTGGTACCGTTAATCTACAAACAGTATGATCTTCATTCGTTAATATTATTGTTTCTGTTGTTATCCTTGTTTTCTAACTATTATTAATTATTATTATTAGTAATATGATGATGAAGGATATAATTGGTTGATTTCATTCAATAGAATAGAAAGAGGCGAATAGACGGTGAGTTAATCACTTAATTGGCTGGCAAAGCTCGTGTCTAGAGAATATCCCAAACAAATGCACATGGACACGTGGCTTATCATCGTACACCCACACATCATCCTATTCACATTAATTGTTCTTCTTCGTTTTATAGTTCACATTTTGTCTTGCATTATTATTATCTTTTGTTTTTAAGCTGCTAAATGATTGTATCCTTCTTGAAAAACAGAAAATAGAGAGAAAAATATTAGAAATACTAAATAATTAATCTTTATGGATATGAGTATAAATTAGGAGGATTAAGTTATTAGAAAATATATATAATTTAAGAGGGAAAATAAGGATGCTAAATCTATAATAATTAGGGCTGCAAACGAACAGAAAGAACACGAACAAGGCCTTGTTCGTGTTCGTTCGTTAGTTAAGAAATAAATTTGTTCATGAACTGTTTACGAACACTTACCGAGCGAGATTCTTTGTATGTGTTCGTTCATTAAGAAAATGAACATGCTCATAAACTGTTCATGAACACTTACCAAACGCAAATGAACACAAACAAAAGCAAACGAACACAAACAACTGTTCATGAACATAACGAATACAAAGAAGCTCATAAACACAAACGAATACAAATAATTATAGATTTATTTTAGAATATAATTTACATTTTTGTTACAAATATTACACAAAATCAATCAAAAATAAATAAGTACTTAACGTAAATATCAAAAAATACTTGAGATAATAGTCATAAAAATATCTGACACAAAAATTAAGAATATAAACGAACACATTCACGAGCATAAACGAACACATTATCAAACGTTCACGAATAAACATTAACGAACACATTATCGAACGTTCACGAACATAAATGAACGAACGTGGCTTATGTTCATATTCGTTCGTTTAGTTAAACGAACAAAATTTTCTTGTTCGTGTTCGTTCATTTACTAAACGAACAAACATAAACGAACTTCCCGCCAAACGGTTTACAAACTGTTCACTGAACGTTCAGTCCGTTTGCTGCACTAATAATACACATTTGTTGATCCATTGGACATATTTTATTTTAAAACGTTGGTAGCTATGACGAGCAGACACGTGTATAAGCGTTGATTTTATGTGTAAAGATGTGTGTTAGATTATATAAATGAGTTTCTAACACACATAACAACAACTTCTAAAACGGTATAACTATACATTTGTGTAAATAAAACACATTTAAAACCAGAGCACATATCTACACCGTGTAACGTGCTCTGGATAAATTGTATAACTACACAGTGAACTACACCTTTTGAAAGTGACATTTTTTAAAAATATAGCAATGTTATTTTTATATTAGAGATAATTAATAAAATTTCTAAGTTTGATTCTATAATTTTTTTGTAAAAACAACAATGGAGAATATAAAAAGTTATTTGAGTGTAAAAAAGTTAATGAAGCTATCATTCAATGAAAAAAAGGTAACATGAAATCGTTTACCCTTCATACTTATTAATAACTTTTGTTTAGTTATAAAATCATCACCCTCTTGATTTTAAAGCTGACAAATAAGGTATCAAGTTTGAACAACTAAATAACTACATGAATTAACGAGAACTTTGATTTTGCATGTTTTATTTATTAAACAAAACAAGAAAAACTAATGGAGAACAAAGTTTTGGTGTAAGATTGTTGAGCTTCTTGTGAGCTAGTCAAGGTTGACTTGTTAAAAGCTTAAATTAAATCGAGTTTAACGAGTTCAATCCCAAACTCAGGTCTAAATTGAAGCTCGTTTCATAAATAAACCCGAGCTCCACATACGGAGGTTGATTAGACCATTGACCTAAATATGATGAAACTATATAATATAACAAATATATATAACATATCAAAAAGTATTATATAGATAATTATGACAAAATAGCAATATAATATACATTTTATTATGTACATAAAATTATTATTTAAACAATGAAAATGTTTTACCTATGTAGATTTATTGTACATAAATAAAATGAACTAAATATATGATAACTATCAAAGTTTTTTAGTCTAATGATATCTGATTTGTATATAATAAATTTTTTTATGAGGTTGAGAGTTCGACTTTCATTATAAACAACATTATAGATTTAGAAATAGAATTATTTGTCATTCCAAAAAATAATTGATAACTAATTAATGAGCCGAGCTCGAGTTCTAACTAGAAAATTTTCTTGTGAGGACAACTTGAGTTTTAGTTATATATCTTGAAGCAAGCCAAAATCAGACTTTGTTAAGTTAAAGAGCGGAGCTCCAGCATAGACTGCTCCAAAACCTAAAGAGCTAGATTTTTAAAAAAATCACTCTATCATCAATAAAAAGTTATCAATTTATCATCACTTTACATTAAACTTCTTTTAGCCCATTTCACTTTTTCCTATTAATCCATAAGAGTACACTTGAATATGTTAAGCTCTCGCTAGTCGGTGTAAAAATGCTCTCCAATTGAAAAAGAGAAAATATATTAAATTATTAACAAATATTTAACAATAATACCACTTTTAACATACATGCAACCCACAAGGTTGTCCTCATGGTTATTATTTATGCATTTTAACACAAATATAAATATAAGTTAGTGATAAAAGAATCATGTTTGATATTTCGGCAATCTTTTTGCTTTTTTTCGTTTTGTAAAAAGGTATTTTATATTTACAATAGTAAACGTGAAGATTAAATTTTCAGTAAAATAATGACATGCATTTTAATGTATTTAGATAATTAAATTTAATAATAATAATTTAACACCATACATATTGCAAGTATTATAAATGTATTTTAACCGACGGCTTCGACAATACACCAATTCAAATGACTGGCCTGGAAATATAATTAAGGGTGACATACAACCTGAAACATGCAACAAAATATTATAGTTTTATTTTATTATATCTAGCAGGTTTAATATCTAGTTGACATGTTTTATCTGTTTATTTAAACATATTATGTTCAAATGACATGTTTAACCTGTTATTTAAATAAATCACATCTAGTCAACCATTTTAAGCCATTTATTGCAACACATCAACTCGTTTACAACCTTAACGCGCTTATACATGACTTTAACCTGTCATGTCAGGGTTACATAATTGTAAGTGTGTACATGATTCTAGGTTAGAGTTGATGGATTTGACAAAAGAAATATATGGTTGTATTCGGGTGTAGCAATTAATCATGCCAACCCGACACGATTGTCACGTACCCCTATAAACAGCCAACCAATCAACAAAATGAGAAGCAAACTATTTTCACTTCGTCTGGATTTCACACGAATCGACCAGTTCATTTGTATTAGATCCGTTAGTTCCTGATTGAACCAACGATTCGTATTAACCATCAAACTTATTTGGTCCTCCAAACTTGTGTGTGGGGGCTGCGGCCTTTTTCAGTAAACAAAAACAAAAAAACAATATCATGTCTTTAGGTATTTTTGATTTTTTATAACCCATGTTCTTGCAAATGTCCATTAAAAAGTTAACTACTAACTTAGATCTCTCAAATCTCCATGTTCTTCACAATCTTTACGTCTTAATATTCACTTGTTTGTTTCTGATAGTATAGTGAATAAGCCAAAATAGAGTATACAAAAAATCGAAAATAATATTCTTAATTCAATCATATGTATATTTGATTATTATTCAACTTTAACACATGTTTTATAGATTCACATCAATTGGTATCATGTTAAAAATACGCCATGGGACTAATTTGATAACTAATATACTGAATCACAAAAAAATAGCACGACAAATAATGCACAAGGAAACCGAGTAGCTAATTGTTAATGCGTTAAACCATCTTACACTTGTGATTAGAGGAGACATAAAAGTTAATCAAGTTGTAATTTTCTCTTGTTAAAACTATTAAGTAAGATCGCTGAGCTTACTTTAATTTCTTGAATTTTTCAGATGTTGTTGAAAATAACTAAACTATTAATATCATTTAAAATTTATATAACAAGCTTGAGTTATGTAATATGTTTCTTTAATAGTTAATTAAAACTAATCAATCCATATCACCAATTATCAATTAGAATCATCAATCATATACTAACTCATTTAACAAGTTCTAGGTCTTCCACTGTCCTTGTCACGTGTAACAACTTAATTGGTCCGCAACTTTTTTTTTCCTTTTTTTTTTATTTTTTTCTGAATTTAATAGGTGTTAAACAACTTAAATTAGAAGTTTACTTCAAAGGTCGAAGTGGTGCAGCTAGTTTGGCGTGTCTTTTTAGAGGCATTGGGTTCAATCCTCGCTGGTTGCATTCTTTTTTTGGGTTTTACTGATTTTTTTTTTTATTAAAATTGTTTTCTTCTTTTACTTTACTAATATTTATTTCATTTAAGTAGTTTTTTTAGTTATAGGCCGCACACACGTAACGAAGTTTGCCAAAACGTGCTATCAATCACGTTAATGTCAACATACGCCTCTGCCGCAATGTGCATGCCTTTTATTGAATTACCTTTTTAAAATTATCATGTTGGAACCGCAATGCATTATATTGTTTTTATATATTTCTTTTATGCACTCATGCTACAATGCTTGTAACAAAGTGAGCAAACGCAACGTTACACACAGTCACATCGCAGTGCTCGGACAACAAAATTACCCTGTTTAGAGGATATCGTATTTCATTGAGTATTTATATCGACAAACATAGACTTTGTGTAACTAGTTTTACTTCCAAGTATTATTTATGAACTACGATTGATGATCAAAATGTCATCTTTTTACAAAATAATTAAAGTACATGTGTCAAACCTAGAATGTTTCTTCGGTTTCTTAAACGTTTTTTATTCGAACATAATGCTACAGTATAAATGTTTTGTTTGTGTTATTTTTTTGAGTAATTACTATTTTGGCCTATGAGGTTAGGGTCATTTAATCCTATCACACCAAAAAATAATCTTTTAACATATCAACCCCTAATATTTTATTTTTAACTGTTTTGACCCCTGACATTAACTCAATTAGTTTTTTTCTATTAAGTGTAGAGGTATTTTGGTCATTTTATACATAAGGACTGTTTATGTAAATTTTAAATATTTAGGGTTATTATGCACATTTAAGAAAGTACCAATACAACCACCACACACCTACCTCACGCCTCTGCCTCATTCACCTCCGTCTTCTCCGACCAACTTCCCATAGTGGTCTGATGGACGCGTATAAGCGGAGCTGTAATATGGACAACAATGTACCTTCATTACACACTATATCAGTGATTAGGGGTGTTAAAAATATCCGAATCCGAAACCGTATTCTAAATATCCGAAAATCCGAAATTTCGGATTTGGATTCGGATAGTGATTTTGAGAAATTTCGGATATTTCGGATATCCAAAATATACAAAATATTTTTATAAAATTTTAAAATATTAAATATTAATTAAATATTTCGGATGTTTTTAGATATTTAGGATATTTTAATAAAAACTTCGAATATCCAAAAAAAAAATTCAATAAAAACTATTATATTTTTATAAAATTTATTAAATAATGCAAAAAAATTTTGAATTCGGATATCCGAACGGATATCCGAATCCGAATCCGAAAATTCGGATATTTATCCGAAATTTTCGGATATCCGAATTTCAGATATCCGAAATTGAACACCCCTATCAGTGATAGTGATCCTTACATTATTTATCCTTATCGGCGGCAACATACCTCCGCCTCCGGCAACCGTCACCACCAGCACATCGTCGACTGCCATCGTATCAGCCGGCAGATCGATCAACTCCAATCCGGTCAATCTCCGATTAGGAACAATATGGAATCTAATGTTAGATATAGCCTGTCGCGAAATACACCACCGTGGTGACGGCGAACACCGTTTGTTCAACCGCAACAACAAATCGAGGTGTGTTGAATCAGATGTGCGACGACAGAGAAGCAGCGAAGGCGGAGGCGGTAAATCACGTCCGTAGGCAAATACAACTAATTCACACTACCATGAGACCACATACAATTAAATTAAACGAACACTTGTATTCATTAGGACCATTAGCTAACTTACGTATAAGGACTCGATGTCATGTGACAAAAGAAAGTATTTTTAGCATTTGTTATATAGTATACGATACTCGTCATTTAAGTGTAATACAGTTTCTCACTCAATCACCAGACCGAAATAAATAATAAATTATTATAAGTGATACATGTTTTTAACTTGTGGTCACAAATTTTAATTTCTATTATTTGACATCCTCTTTTAAAAACCAATCAATCACTTTATTTTATTCTTTATAATAATCCAATATTATTAATCTCTTTACTTAATTACTTACAAACTTTTTAACAGGAAGATTACCCTCATAAATTAATTTGTTAACATGTGCATAAGTTTATTTTAGCTCTCATAAATTAACTAACGAGGGAATAACACGTTTATCAAAAATAAAATAAATAAATGAAAAATAGTAGACCCAAGGATTACGTCGTGGGATAATAATTATGAGAGTTTATTTACGTAACAACCGCTGAGGGTCAATAAATCGGGGCTGAGTGAGTGAAGAGATTAAAAACACGGCACGTGACTCGTGGCACGTTACACGTGAGAGATCCTCAAGCAACACCAACACATGAACTAGAGTCGGTTAGTTAGGTGTGATGTTAAATTGGTTAGTTAAGTCACTACATCCACACACCATTTTCTACATTTTATTTTCTTACCCTGTGTGTATTTGATGGTTAATAATTCATTTAACAATATCATGAGATGGAAATAATCAGGTTTTTAATTGGTTGGTTAAATCGGTTTAAAAACCAGGCTGTGCTTAGATTAGTTTGTCTGACCAGTGAACGCTAAGCGTATTGGTTGTATAAATAAACGTGATAACCCGTCACCACAATACAGATTAGAGTACAAAAGGTTAGAAATGTTTATAACTTATAAGTTCAATGAGATAACATATTTACAACTTTATTATAACTTTGTTACAACAAATCAATTAATTTACGGCTTGAACACCTGACACCCTATTTATAGTGTATCAACTGTTTTGACTTATCAGCATGTTTAACCCTTTGGGATGAATGGATTATATATGTTTTCAAGTTATATGATTTGAAAGTATACCAGAGTTTTATGTAAATAAACTATGAATCATGTTTAGATTACTTAATATCATCCCATTAACCGAAACACACCAACAATATAGTTTAGTTTTCATCTTTAAAGTTTGTTTTGTATTAAACTACCTTGTATAGTATGGTTTAGAGAGAAAACAATAAGGTGTATGATGAGTGTACATTATATTCAAACATACTCAAGTAACATTTAAGTCATTTATATTAGAGTATAGAGCACATACCATAAATTTTAAATGCATTATAAGATTATTTAAATTAGGTTTGCCAAACAATTTTTTATTCCAAACCAATTATTGAACCCAATATGTAACTAATTCAATAAATGTGTTAGATTTGGTTTAAGACCAAGTATTCACTTTCACCGATTTAATTCAACAACTTCTATGATTTCATTCATACCTCAACTTTTTTGAGAAAAGAAAAGGTTTATGTATGTATTTGTATCTAAAAACATTTGGTCCTAACGGTTTATTAAAGTATATTCATGTTAGTAATTATTTTAATTATAATAAAAAGACATACAAAAAAGTTAACTTGAGAATTTACAATAATATTAAAATTGGTACGATTTGTTAATTGCAATGCTTTTTGATTCTTTTCCAAAACAAAATCACACTATATATACAATCTTCATTTAGAAAAGAATAATTTGGATAAAAAAATGTTGTAAGTATAAATTAAGTAGACGGTTAATAGTCTATTGTTAACCTCACAAACCATTTTTGTTTATTCTGTAAAACAATAGAAATTAATAATATCATAATCATTTTTAATAAAAGTTTAAAAATTACAAAATCAATAATTACTAGCATACATATAAGTATGTTTGACAATAAAATTTCAAAATCGAAAAGTAATAAAACTGTAACTATGTTGTCAAACATAACCATGGTCATTCGATATTTCGATTAAAATGGTACAAGACTCTTGGTAGCCATTATGCAAATTGTTTATTCAAGAGGATAGATAGTGAGTTGTCACAAAACTTGTATGATTATCAATCATATACTCAATTCACTTATAACATTTTTAATATATTCAAATTAAATGATATAAAAAATGATGGGGGACAATTCATTCAATTTTCGACGTAAGAGTTAACCAAGCTTTAATTTTTTTTTTTTTCAAAATTCAATTTTGATTTTGTCATTTATCACAGATTTCTTTTTTAGTTAATAAATTAAGTGTTTCATTCATATTTTTTTTTGTCATAAAAAGAGACATTAAATAGTCAATGAGGTATGATGATTAACAAAAGAACAACTTGAAAAAGGTTTTTCGATGCAATAAGTAGAGTTTGAGTAGAAATAGTGTTGCATACGAAACTTACACACCATGAATTTTCATGTTACAGTTTTTTTTTATTGATATCAATTTAAAAAATTACAATCACTTTATTCAAAATTAAACTACAATGACAAATTAAAAGAAATTTCATGCTATCTATCTATATTTGTCTATATGCCATACAATTGAACAATACATGTTTACTACGTTTACTTGAAGTATAAAACATGTAGAATCATGTTTTTATCTCATAATCTTGAAGTTACATAACCCATATGCTGATTTTACTATTCGAGAGGAAACACTCGAGATGATTGACCTCTTGTGCGGACAAGTCAACGACGACAACATTTTAAACATATAAATTCGATCGTGAACTTTAGGCTGAACATTCGTTTACATATTTTTTACTTTCTAGTACGTGACACAACATATGGTTGACTTGAAACATCATAGCAAATTGCTGCTATCTCTTCAACTTTATATCGATCTTGTTTCTCAAAATCAAGTCCCACATTGTTTCAAATCAATTAAGTTCTCTGGTGGATAATTGTATGATAAGAATTTAGCGATGGAATTAGTTTATGGTTTTTAAATCACGAGGTTTACAGAACACATACTTAAATTTATGTTTTACCTCTTCTTTAGAGTAGTAAATATCTAGAAGATTGAAATTGTTTAAAGAGCACGATGGTCTCTCAAGTCCATCCGATTGGACTTTAGACACAAGATGTCAATGTTTACATTTTAACCCTTAATTTCAACATTATTATGCTATTTTATTCTCATTTCAATAGATAAATTTTAATCGCTGTCTAATGCATAGTAATTAGAATTTACCGCTATTCTATTAAAATAATAATAATAATAATAATAAATGTACATCAAGACTTTAAAATGGAGAAAAAAAACAAAGAAATTTTTTATAGCGCGAACAAAAGATACTACAAATTTATGAGAAAACCATGAAATTCGTATCTAGCAGTTATGTAATTTATAAATCATTATTTTTTTAATCATCTAAAGTGTATTTTAGTAAACTTCTATCCTATCATTTTAATTGTTAAAAAAAGTTTAATATATATTCACGACAGAACTAAACTCATGACAGATTGAGTTATATACATGTAACTTTAAAAAAAAAACTTGTATAACTTAACTATAGTTTTACATGTATAACTCGTACTAATATATACATAATCCATAGTTTTTACGGTTTTAATAACTTGAGTTCTTCTCACAAATGCATCTATTTACCGAATATATGTTTTTTTTTAACAAATTCATTAGTATATGTAATTAGTTAATTCCAAAAACCTTAACAAAGTAAGTGACATATCCTAACCATGGTTAGATAACATAACCTAAGCACCTAACCCTGAGTCAAGCTTACGAGTTATTTAAGGAGAAGCAGTTGATGGATTCGTGTTGGAGTTGTTCCTTTTAACATCTCCCTTTTTAAACACCTTCATCACTCATCTCTAACCTCTGTTCAGACACACACACACACACACACACACACTCGCACACCATATTGTGCGAGTTAAAGCTACAATGGCGATAAGATATTTTGCTCTGTGTTTATTGCTGATTTCTATACATTATATCTCCATCAATGCCGTTTCGAGGTAATTCGACACAATGTTGAAGTGATTTTAATCATAATGAACTCATAATCATGGTTTCGGACTTTGTTTTTGTTCAATATAATGCAAAATTGATGTGTTTAACGAGAATGTACGTTCGAATCGTGTTGAGCTTGACGGTTTGTGATTTGAATTTGATTAGTTGAAGTGTTTTATTTGCAGCGGTGATGAGGAGAACGAGGTGCGGAGGTTAATAGCGAACTCGACAATGGCGGAGAGGTTAGTTGAGATGAGTTTCGTACGGACATTCTGTTTTACCTTTTTCGAACAACGTGATTGTTCTGTTTTGTCGATTGACGACTGAGATCTTCGGAAGTGATTAGTGAAGTTGATTGGTAGTAATTGCGTTGATCATGATCGTTTCTGTTAGATCCACCGGATTTCTCGATCATTTGAATGTTATACGATTCGATAGATCGATCATTGATGATTGATGTTGTGATCTGTTATTTGTTGTACAAATGCGTACGATATGAAATTATTAGGGTATAGATAGTAAAAGTTGTTGTAATTAGTAATGAGTTTGATCGTATACTGCAAAATTCATCTTCTGCAACTAGATTAGTAAATCCAGCATTAAATTCTGAACAATTTGCAGGAGAATTGAAGCAATTGCTATCGAAAGGAATGATAGAGCTGTAGACGATGATCCAGAGAGGGTTGCTTCCATGGTTAACATGTGAGTCGATTCTCTGCATTTCTCTCACTTATTATTATGATATTATCTATACAGATTCATGAATTTCAACTGACAGTCAATTAATTTAATATTGATATTGATATAATAATATATTCGAAAAGGATCACATGATCACTGAACAACAATAAGACAGTAGCATTCATCTTGTTTGATCTTCTGTTGTTGCGTGTATCATCACAAAATAAATGAATGTGTTACTTTAAGAACTCCCCATGTTCTTATGTTGTTGCATCTTTTACCATTTTACTACCGTCTGCCAACGTGGCCACATGTCACATGACCCTCCTGTCTCATCTGCTATACTCAATCATTTATTATATACCATATTTTCTGTATTTTTCCATTGATTTTTACTTTTTAATTAACTGTTATTTTGACCATCGTTCCTTTAACAACCTTGTGATAACAAGATGATTTGTACATCATTAAATTACTTGTATGTGTAGTAATTTTATTTTATTTCTATTTGCAAACACATTCTCACCATACACGTAATCAACTTAAAGTTATCACATTTGCAGACACACCCTCTTGAGCATTTGAATTCACAATCATTTAGTTAGGAACACACTACGTCTTCACTAGTTTATCCCCGATGGACACGTGGAATAATTTTATGACTATTCTTGATTTCTTATCAGTTAATTCAAAGAAAGTGTTACACATTCTTATTTTCACAATCTTAAGTCTCAATCACCTAAACAGGTTTAGATTTGCATGCATAGTGCATTAAAATTGATGGCAAAATGGTACATGATTTATGGCCCCAGCCAGTCCCACAAAAACAGACCCACATGGGTTCAGTCTAGCAACGGCTAAATAGGGTGTCAGTATTGTCAGGTTTAAGGTTGTAATCAAGTTGTAAACAGATTAAATATGTTGTAAGGTTGTGATAAGTACATTATACTGTTTGACTGTCATAAACTAGTTGACAAGTCTACATGTTTGACTCTTTATTTAGATAGGTTAAACATGTAACCGGAACACAATTCATTAATTTAAATATGTCAACCCAAGGATGACTAGTTTATTTAAACAAGTTAACTCAAAGATGACAAATTTATTTAAATAGTTCTACCTGGACCAGCTAACTTGAACATATTTTCCTGAACTCCTTTTATTTTAAATGACTATATTTTTTTTTGTTTTTGTTTTGGGTGAGGTTAGAATCCACTAACCTCTTAATTTTGAGACTAGACCCCCAACCTCCACCCACTTGTTAATTTAAACACATCAACTCAACACAATCTATTTATGAAGAGTGCTTCACACATTACAACCTAAAATCTAATTATTTTCATACAATGTATCTGTTGTACTTTTGGGTTTGATAGAAATAGTCACCCGTTAGTCAAGAACGAGTCCAAAAATTACTAGATCTAGACAACTGGTTCGGGATTTGTTTATTAGCTTTAGTAACCGACGGAACCATGACCATATTTATTGACAAGACTTCCACCACCGACGATGCATGGGTCATTTAGTTTATTCCCATCCCAATTCATTTATTGGCACCTAAAAAATCCTGTTGTTTTGCTTTCCGTATAATCCGTATTCATTTTTCCGCATATTGCTGCCATTATTTTATTTGACCCACTCTGTCTTCTTAACCAATGGATTCACACCTCATACCAAGAGATGACCAGTACAAATTAGGTCCCCTTCTTAATTATTCACTGAACAATGTCTTATGTTAGAACGTGAGGTGTGAAAACCGAGAAATACTCAAATGAAATCAATAGAAAACAAAACCGAATCAAAATGATTTAGTTACTAACAGTTATGCTTATTGGTAAAGTACGGACAAAATAAACCTTAAAGAGTATACACTTTAAAGTTTTTTTATAAAAAGTTACATAGTCCAAAGTCCTACTGTCTGATTAGGATTTTTTTTCCGTTTTTAAGTATAAGTCGTAAACCATATGTTTGACATAAACAGATTAGATGTTGTTAACCAGTTTGGTAAATTGTCCAAAAGATTGTAGCTTAGTAATTTCCTTTAAGGTATATTTTAATTTTTGGAATTTATGAACTAAAGTTACAAGAAAGAGATGTCAAATTCAAAGTTTTAACTTTTGTACACATTTCAGGAGCATTCGGAACAGTACAGAAAGAAGAAAATTGGGATTTTTGTCGTGTGGGACTGGAAACCCAATTGACGATTGCTGGCGTTGTGACCGTAACTGGCAGCGCCACCGCAAGCGTCTGGCGGACTGCGCCATTGGGTTTGGGCGTAACGCGATCGGTGGCCGTGACGGATGTTACTACGTCGTAACCGACCCTAATGATGATGACCCGGTTAACCCTCGGCCTGGAACCTTAAGACACGCTGTCATTCAAGACCGACCTCTATGGATCATCTTCAAAAGAGACATGGTTATAACTCTAAAACAAGAACTACTCATGAACAGCTTCAAAACAATCGATGCTCGCGGCGTCAACGTCCATATCGCCAACGGCGGCTGTATCACAATCCAATACATTACAAATGTTATCATTCATGGTTTACATATTCATGACTGCAAACCAACCGGAAACGCCATGGTTCGAAGCTCACCGTCTCATTACGGATGGAGAACAATGGCGGATGGTGATGCGATTTCAATATTCGGATCGAGTCATATTTGGGTCGATCATAATTCGCTTTCTAATTGTGCTGATGGGCTTGTTGATGCCATCATGGGGTCAACTGCAATTACCATTTCTAACAACTACTTCACCCACCACAATGAGGTACTTCTAACTCCTAACCTCCAATGCCATTAACTTTAACCCTTGTTTTAAAAACATGTACTAATTCTACTTATTTTTGGTTAATTAACAGGTTATGTTATTGGGTCATAGTGACACCTATGATAGGGATAAGAATATGCAAGTGACCATTGCATACAACCATTTCGGTGAAGGTCTCGTACAAAGAATGCCAAGGTGCGTATGCATAGGATTAATGTTTGATAACCAGACCAATCAATGTCTAAAAAATGTTTATATATTACATAAGACTTAAATAGGATATTGTTATGTTCTTTAAATTTAAATCAAAGTTCATAATTTTAAATTTAGATATAAGATGCTCAGTTATTCAACATCTAACATTTATTAAATTAGTTGACAAATATTTTCATGTGAAATAAGGGGTTACAAGTTTACATAGTATAATCTGAAAATTTCCTTAAAAGAAAATCATTCAAAATCTAGTCCAACAACTGAACCAATTCAACTACCACTTGTAAAAAACGTTGGTCCAACTAGTGTCGGTTCAACCCATACCAATTGGACTGGTTATAGGTCTGGTTTCCAATCAAACCAGATAGTCCGGTCCGGATTTACAACATTACATAGCATTTAAAGTAACATAGGTACCAGAACCAACCCTGCCTCAATGGCTACTTTTGACCTGAATATTTCGACTCGTTACCCGTCCAACCGACCCATTTACAGCTTCGGCAAAATCATATATATGTGTTTTTTGGTCCTTGCAGGTGCAGACAAGGGTATTTCCATGTGGTAAATAACGACTACACGCACTGGGAAATGTATGCTATTGGTGGCAGTGCAGATCCCACAATTAACAGCCAAGGGAACAGATACCTTGCCCCAACTAACCCTAATGCCAAAGAGGTAACATATATAAAAAGCACAATTTTTTCACATTAATTCTTCAAAAACAAACAAAAATTATAAAATAAAATCTAATTATGTGCCAAATTGGTGTAATAAACAGGTGACTCATAGAGTAATAACATCAGGAAGATGGAGACACTGGAATTGGAGATCCGAAGGTGACCTGATGTTAAATGGTGCATTCTTTACACCATCCGGTACTGGTACAGGAGCCAGTTACGCGCGTGCATCAAGCCTAAGTGCTAAACCATCATCGTTTGTGGGCACACTTACTTCAGGATCCGGTGCCCTATCTTGTCGAAGAGGCAGACAATGTTAAATAAATAAATAAAAGTAATTTAATCTCTCATCATTTTGAGAAATCCAGTTTTCCAAACAGTTCTCTTTGGTTTTATTATGTATTTGAACGAAATACTTGAGAAGTGTATATTTTTCTCTGTTTATTAGCAAAAATCGTCTATGTTGATCTCAATTCGAAAGGAATAGGTTGTAATGGAGAACAAATTGGAGTATTCTTCTGCTGCTATGTAATTACTATTTGCTCAAGTTAAACTGATTGATACAACGTTTGGTGTCCCATCTTGACTTTAAACATGTTTGTTAGCCTTTAACAAGTGGATTATTATCGTTATAAAAATTTGTGATCATTTTATTGTACAAAAGGACATGTTTGTGTTTTTTTTATTACTTTGGGAATGTCTCAACTGAAAGCTCACGAGGTCCATCAATATATTGCCAACTAATTAGATCAGGTAAAACACACAGCTTCTGCTAGACAGATGGCTTCAACGATCTAATTTGGCTCCGAGCATCTATTCCATTTAGTGTCATCTAATGATTCATTCTTCCTCAATGGATTAGTGACCTTGCAAGTCTATCCAGATTCCATATTATATCTACCAAACTGGGCATGATCTCTTGTTCTAAGGGTGTACAAAACTCGTCTCAGATTGACAAAACAACTAACCGAACTAAAAGCCAAACCAACATGCCGGTACCAACTACGTGATGTTCGGTCCTCAGTTCTTGAAAAGCCGTTTTTCATTTTAGTTTCTGATTCAAGATTCTTCCATACAGAACCAAACCGGACCAATCTTTGTAGTTTTCGTGACTGAAACAACACTATCATATGTTTGGAACCCAGCTCATCCTAAACCAGAAGTTCAGAACCCAAGCATCCCAAATCAAGAGTTTTCTTACCTTTGAAAAAACATTATTTTTCTTCAAGTTTTCTTTTTTGGTTTTTATGGAATTCAACTGAGAATACAAGAGTTCGACATGTATAACCCGAAACCCAAGCGACGATTGTTGGCGCTACAACTGGAACCAAGCGCCACACAAGCGTCCGATACATTAAGCCACTGGGTTTGAGCATAACGCCATCAGTAGCCACAAAAGACATTACTCCTTTGTCCTAAAACCATTTCAAACGGATTCCGTTTACGGTCCCAAACCAATGTTCAAAAGGGTATATATATACACACAGCTCCTCGAGTTTTCTTCCTTAATCAAAAGCAAACGTGAATGAAAAGAATCTTTTTTTCTTCTTTCCCACATCGATGAGTGGGAATAATAAGGAAGTGAAAGTGGGAATATATGAAGAAAGTGTTGGTCTAGTGTTAAAACTTACATACCTGGACGGGGTCATGATGGGTGATCAAGAAGGCCCATGGCCTAGGTTGGTGACTTCCATTGCACATTGAAAGGAAGGGTGCCAGTCTAAGGTCGGCCCGTGTGGTCGATCCTACGTCGTAATTTGTGGTAGCGGGGGTTTGCGTTCGCGCGACCCCTAACAAATCTTTTGTATTTAAGTTTTTTCAAACTCCAACATAACAAATCTTTCATATTTAAGTTTTTTCGAACCCCATCATAACAAATCTTTCGTTTTAAGTTATTTCAAACCCCATCAAATCTCCTTGTGTAGTTGGTCATCTTTTTGGAATAGGTTGAGGGTATGCTTGCATTTTTTTTTTGGAAAGGTTGAGGGTATGATTTTGGTTCAAATAGATACAATAGGTTGAGGGTATGTTTGTATCTTCTTTGAATAGGTTGAGAGTATGATTTTGGTTGCGAATAGATACATCTATCCGCAGCCGGATTTTATAATATTTTATAGGTTGAGGGTAAAAAGAGACTTAAAAAAAAAACAATTTAAAAAAAGACATTTAAAAACCGACTTTTCAAAGAAATAATATCTAACTAATAAATCTCATATCGATAACTATCTAAAACTTAAAATAATCATAATAATACATATAATAAAGTACTTTTGTGATGGCTGATGTTATTCAAATAATTACTTCAATCGAAGGTCATTTAAGTCCGTTTATTAAAAGAAGTGAAAGAGCCAAATAATACAAACCTCAGGGGTCAATAAAGATTTTTTAAACGAATAAGGTTAATATGTATAAACCATAAGGAGTGAAAATGTAAACTAGTCGATTTTTTATAGGTTTTCAATCGCCATTCTCATGCGTTTCATTTCCCAATGGCCCTCATACTGGATCTACTCCAGAACCTGAAGACGAAATTTCAAAAGCAGCTCCATTTGTCAAGAGAAATCTCTCCGATTATTCATTCTACAGGTAGCATTTCAAACTCGTATCGTATCGTATTGTATCGATAATTATTGAGGTATCAATAGAAAGAAACTCGTATCGTATCGATTATTATTTATTCTACAGGTATCATAGAAACTCGTATCGTAACGTATCGATTCTTGATATAAACACTAATTGTTATGATTCTTAACTGTGTTACTTATAGTCTTGATCCTTGATTGAAAACCTAATTTGATTCTTCAGTAAGGGTTGTTTGGTAATTTCATTAAGAGCAACATTTTCAGAACCGGACCGGACAATAAACCGAACAGGTTCGCTGGTCAGATCGGTTTGACCGGTCGGACCGGATATAAGGATCAGATAAAATTATAATTATTTTAATAAATATATGTAAAAAATACCGAAAAATTAAAATATATATATATATATATAAAACCGGTTCAACCAGCCCGGTTCAATCGGTTCGGTTCCCGGTCCGACTGCTGGTTCAACCGGTTCAATGTCAAAATGGTTTTAAGCTTCGAACCGGACAGGATTGGAGTCCGGTTCCCGGCCCAACCAATCGGACCGGCTTGTTCGGTTTTCAAAACATTGATCAAGAGACTACATTTGAATCGGTAAGAACAGGTTGTGTTTGGTACACTTGAGAAAACACCCTTTACTGATTTATCCTTTTAATAAGTATAATAAGTAAGTTTTAAAAACATATTAGAATGATTTAAAGGATGTAATTCATTCAGACTTTTTAGCAGTTAAGCATAAGTTTTTCAAACAACTCCTAACTTGCATGTATTAGAAAACCTGGTGACATTTGTGGGAACTTGTTAATTGGGTGTTGAAATTGGCAGTTTTCAAGCACACAAAAGATGAAGATGAAGATGAAGATGAAGATGAGGTGGGGGCTATGTTTGAAGCATGGATGATTAAGCATCACAAATCCTACAACAGCTTGGGAGAAGGAAGGACTGAACCAGTTCTCGGATCAAACCATTGAAGAGATCATGCTTTGGCTCGCAGGCTGCGGTTGTCGTTCTTGAGTCTGTCCTCGCTGTCTCAATTCTCAAAGAACAAGCTTTATTTTAAGTTCATAAACAGGTTCGTTTCCTTCGATGTATAAGCAACAATATACCGTAATACCAACGATCCTTGGTCCAATAGGTATGGTTCGGGACTAATGAGGACGGACTGACGTGTTTGCTTCTTCTCGAGGACTCGTCAGCCTAGTTTCATATATCACATTCATTGGTTAAAGATGTCAATAACCATTGGTTTAGTTTTTGTTGTTTCACCCATCCATTAAAATGTTTCACTATTGCTTGCTATGATGCTATTGTTTTCTTTCACTGTTGGTTTTGGTTTAGTCACAAAAATCAAGTTGAACCGTAGAAGTTATTGTAGGAACCTCTGAAGTTAAGAGGCTGATGCAACCAAAGGATACCAAAACAACCAAGTCTTCCAACATAGACTTTGGAACAAAGAAGAACCAGCTTTAGAAGTTTTACACACTCAAGAAAAATACTAAGTGTAAAATCTTCCAAAGCCAAAGTTCAGAAGAAACTGCCGCTGAAGCTTTACACTTAACTTAGAAAAATACTCTAAGTGTAAAGTCTTCCGAAGCCAAAGACTCAACTCTTTCGAAGGTAAAAGATGAAGTCTTCCGAAGCTCTCAAGACAAAGTCTTCCAAAGCTGTTTAAAGACAAGACTGATTTTCTTCTGAAGAGAGAGAAAATATACATTTTCCATCAACTTTATCGTAAAGCAACTTACTGTCCTCTGCATGCTCTGGTGGTTCACCAACTATCATCATTTGGTGAAACTTCCATGCTTTATGATAAAGTAGATAAGGTCTTTGCCTGCAAGTTTCTGTTTTTGTTTCTTTTTGGCTTTTCGTAATAGGAAAGTCAGTGAGCTATGGCATGTCATAGTCACTAGTCAAAAGACAATCTGCCTTTTGACTTTAGGCTGATCTTGTTGTTTAGATTAATCAGTTCCAATTGTCTTTTTGCATATTGACGGTTGTAGGATGTGGTATAAGTAATCTTCGGTTCTTGTATTCAAAAACATACTTGTACAACACTTGTAATAGAACTAGAGAAGCAATATACAACTTCCTTGAAAATTTATCTTGTGTTCTTGTTATTGTTTTTACTTGTGTTTGTCTTGTATCTTCAGTAAAAGTTCACAGTTTCTTATTTGAATTGTTAAGTGATCTTAAGATCCTCCTAAGTGTGTTAACTAAGTGCAAGCTTAAGTACTCTTTAACGGTATAAGTACTTAAATGCATTTTAGGAAGAAATTCTGAGATTTACCTTCGGAAAAAATTCACAGTTCCCTATTTGAATTGTTAAGTGATCGTTTAAACAACTTATCTGAGATTTACCTTCGGAAGAAATTATTGAAGTATCTTCCGAAGCTTAAATTTTGGTATAAGTACTTAAATGTATTTTAGGAAAAAATTTCTTCCGAAAGCAATTTAGTCTCGGAAGACTCATTTATTTCTTCCAAAGCCAAAATTTTCAAAACTCTTTGAAATATCTTCCGAAGAAAAATTGCCTTCGGAAGCTTTGATTGCAAAGCTTCCGAAACCAAAATTGCATTTGAAAGCTTTTACTACTTCCAAGAAAACTAACTTTTTGGGCGTTTTTTTCAGAAGTAGGACCCACTTACGGATTTCAAAGTTTATCTTTTGCATTAACTTTATCTCAAATCCAGACTATATCTTTTCAAACGGTTCTATTTCATCTCACTTCTCTCATTGTTCCTTATCCTAAAATTACCCCCAATTTCATCTTCTTCTTCCTTCCTTCACTACAAAGCTTCTTCAAATGGCCAATCTTGATCATCGTAACGACCAGGATTTCACCATGCACCTACACAGGCAACATAATCAAGTTGCCCTGTTAAACTCTGAGAAGGATCCAAGCTTCTCAGACGTTTGTAGGTATCTTTCTTTGTCTCACTACTTCACCTCCCTTACAATCGATCCTCCTCTCTATGAGGAGGCACTGTCAAGAGGTCACCATGGACGGGGAGAAGGCACTGTCTGCCACAGTGCAGGGGAGGACGATTTTCATCACTCCAGCCATTATAAACACCCATTTACCGCTGGATGATGAAGCAGGTGAGCTGTCCTTTCCAAAAGCTGTTGTCAACCAATCCTTTGAGCAGATGGGATATGAAGGTGACTTTTAGTCAAGACCTTCAGGATGGGGAAGGTCTCATTCCAATGGAAATACCTCCTCCATGTCGTCATCCACAGCTTATCCAACAAACATGGAGGATGGGACCAGATTCTTGAAGACCTCTCCTTCATTGCACATGGGATGGTTCAAGGGGTCAAATTCAGGTACTCTCAGTTTGTATTTACAAATTTACTAGCGAATTTGGATTCCTTAGAATATTACATGTTCCCCCGGTATGTTTAATATATTCTCAAGTGTGAATTGGGACCATAGTTGAGGGGAACAGGTAATGTTCTTAAACTTGCACACATGAGGCCCGTCATTTTCAAGATATTGAAAAAGCCAACTGTTGGGTTCTCAGGGGTAGAAACAGCCCTTGTCCCGAAAATGTTTGAGCTCATTGTTCAGGGTGACATCCTAGCTACACCATCTAGTGATGAACCAACACCCTCCATCCCTCAACCACCATCAAGGCCAACAATTACCCTCACCTACACTAGAAAATCCAAACGAACCCTTGCACTTGCTATTGAGCATGTGCAGGACCCCCATATCACAACCCGCACAGGAGGAAGTGGACACTCGAGCTCCCACTTCCCCTGAGGAGCAAATCACTCCTATTCTTCAAAAGATCAGTGCTGAGGTTCCTCATGCTCATCCTGATGAGCTCACAACTCCACAAATAGCCTTAAGCCATCACTCTGAGTCTCAACACTCTAGTGATCAACCTTCAGGGGAAAGCTACCATCCCCAGCCTCTTGATCTTAACCAACCCATTCCCAGCTTTGACTTCTATTCTAATGAAGATTTGGGATTCAGGGAGTACTATGAATCTCCCCTCTCTACCCGCACTCAAGAGGAGATAAGTACTCCTGCTTCACCCATGTCTAGCCCACATCAGACACCCCAAACTGAGGTGGATCTTCCTGTGATTGTCCAGGAGACCCATGTGGAAGAAGCTCTCACTATTGCCAGTGATTACATCTTTAAGACCTCAACCACGGCAACCCAGCCTCTTGACATTGTCATGGGGCAGGGGAAATCCAGCAGCCAAGAACCCCATGCTGGTGGTGAGGGAGCGGACCTCGGTTCACCTCCTTCATCCCCCAATGATTCTTCAACTGAAGATGAGGGGAGTCTGAAACTCAGGGTGCACCAACTCGAAGACATCTGCACCCAACTGGTTTCAAAGTAGCTCACCTTGAATCACAGGTGACTATCTTGCAAAGGAGGGTCCATGACCAGCAACTTGAGATCACCGATCTCAAGGGCCAGTTAGCTGAGAGACCCATAGGACAAACTCATCCAGGTCCACAAGAACCTGTGGATGTTATGGATCATTTCCCCAGCTCACCTATGCATGAGGATGATGCTACCAAAAAGGGGGAGGAAGTCCTGACAGCCACAGAACCTGGGAGTTCTTCCTTGAGTATGGACTTACAGGACTCACCATCTTATCTTACAGTTGTCCATGCTCAGCAACCTCCTCAAGATAGAAATCTCGACTTGCAAATTCACCATCTATTTGAGGAAGGGATACCAAGAGCAATGTCTGCCCCTTCTGAGAACCCAATCAGGGGTTGGGGGTATGACAGTGATAGGAAAGCTCTTGTACTCTCTAGAGCTCAGGGTCAACTAGAAATCTTAAACATTTTAAACCTGAGTTTCTATGAGGGTATAAATCTGGGAGATCTGGCACTTGTCAACCCAAGCAATAACAGACAAGCTGTCAGACTAGCCAATCAAATTCAAGAATGGGTGCTGGCAAAATTCAAAAGGAGAACAACGTCATATAGACAGAGGCTAGCAGTTGAAGCCTTTGGTCAACTGGATGTTGAGGTAGACCCCAAGATTAGCTTCGAAGGGAAAGCCTTGACTGAAGGCCCAGAGGCTGAGATTGTAAACCTTGAGACAAGATCTCCTCCAGCACCCCATACCCTCAGTGAGGCACCAGCTGGTGATGGTGCTTCACAACCTCTCTCTGGCCAGAGCTTGACTGTTGAATCAAGCAATGAAGGCCAAAGCTCTCCTCAGGCTGAGTCATCAAGATCTGCAATTGACAAAGGCAAAAATAAGATGACTCCTGAAGAGATTGAAGAAGAAAAGAGAGAGAGGAAGAGGAAGCTAAGGGGAGAGAGTTCAAGTCGTTCCCCAGGATTCATGCAAGCTGCAATTCTGGTTGCCCCTGTACCAAACACTCAAGAAGATGAATTAAGGGCAGCCAGGCTCAACTATCTGGGGACCAGGAACTACAACATAGATGAACTCATCTCTCTCCCCTTAAAGGAGTTAAATAAACTGGCCGACATTGAATTGTCAAAGAAGAGGAAGGAAGCAGAGGATGCAGCCTTGACCCTCAAACACAAGAAAGAAATAAGGAGAAAAAGACTTTACAAAAACATTTCTATCCTCTCCCCAGTTCAAGAAAGTCCTGAGTCAGAGACTGTGGCTGCTGAACAACCTCAGGTAGTTGATGAAGAAGAAAGATTAAAAATAATCAACTACCTGAGTGCCACAGGTCTCTATCAGGCACCTGCACTCCTTCCCTTGCCTTATATTTATATATTATTTGAATACAATAAGCAGCTGGAAGAGCAAGCCAAAAAAGAAAGGCAAGCTGCTAGGAAGAGGCAAAGGGAAGAAGTTGCAAAATCAAGAGCCATCATCCAGAAAAGTCAAAAAAAGTCTGCAGATAGGCAGAGGATGATGAGCTTCTTGAAGCTGTATGGGTTCTCCGGAAGGAGGCTTGGTCCCATGTCTCTATCCACAATGGATGAGCACATAAGGGTGATCAAGCAGAAGATAAAAAGGGGAGAGCTTGTGGACCTTCATTCATCATCAAGTCAAGCTCAACCTGAAGTTGAGGTAACGGTTGAACCTACAGAGACAACACCACCTGCACCTGAAGCTGCACAACAGCCAACTTCATCTTCTAACCCACAGCAGGGTTCTCCTCCCTCTTCTTCTGAAACTGGGAGAGAGAAGATCCCAACTGAGAGGGAATCCACTGAAGAACTTGGTACTGAAGACCAACCCTCTCAGTTTAAATCATCAGGGAGGAGAAAAAGGATGGCCAGAAGAAGATCATCAACTAAGAAGAAAAGAAGAAAGGCATCCACCTCCCAACCTCAGGATAAGTCAGAATATCCTGAGAAAGTGCATGAAGATGACTCTCAATCAACTCCTATCATACTAGAGCCTCTCTCTGTTGGAATACAAATTCTGTCATGGACATTTGCTGAAGATCCAGACAGATGGTATGTCACTAGAGATCAGGGAGAACAACATGTCTACTTCACAAGTGACATGCTTGAACTCCCTCTGCATGATCTCTATGATATGAGAAGGTACTTCATGAGTCTGAAGAATCCAGATTTGCTGATGAAAAAAGGAATTCTGAAGATCCTCATGTGGACTATCCCAGTCGGAAGAACCTCTTTGTTTTGGTAGCATCAGCCTAGGGGGAGTTTGTAGGAACCTCTGAAGTTAAGAGGCTGATGCAACCAAAGGATACCAAAACAACCAATTCTTTTAACATGCACTTTGGAACAAAGAAGAACCAGCTTCGAAAGTTTTACACACTCAAGAAAAATGCTAAGTGTAAAATCTTCTAAAGCCAAAGTTCAGAAGAAACTGCTGCGGAAGCTTTACACTTAACTTAGAAAAATACTCTAAGTGTAAAGTCTTATGAAGCCAAAGACTCAACTCTTCCGAAGGTAAAAGATGAAGTCCTCCGAAGCTCTCAAGACAAAGTCTTCCAAAGCTGTTTAAAGACAAGACTGATTTTCTTCTGAAGAGAGAGAAAAGATACTTTTTTTATCAACTTTATCATAAAGCAACTTACTTTTCGCTGTATACTCTGGTAGTTCACCTGCTATCACTAGTTGTTGAAACTTCCATACTTTACGATAAAGTAGATAAGGTCTTCGCCTGCAAGTTTCTGTTTTTGTTCCTTCTTGGCTTTTTGTAATAGGAAAGTCAGTGAGCTATGACATGTTATAGTCACTAGTCAAAAGGCAATCTGTCTTTTAACTTGACTGATCTTGTTGTCTAGATTAGTCACTTCCAACTGTCTTTTTGCATATTGACGGTTGTAGGATGTAGTATAAGTAGTCTCCGGTTCTTGTATTCAATATATACTTGTACAACATTTGTAATAGAACTAGAGAAGCAATATACAACTTTTTTGAAAATTTATCTTGTGTTCTTGCTCTTGCTTTTACTTGTGTTTGTCTTGTATCTTCAGTAAAAGTTCACAGTTCCCTATTTGAATTGTTAAGTGATCTTAAGATCCTTCTAAGTATGTTAACTAAGTGCAAGCTTAAGTACCCTTTAACGATCCTGCAGTTATTTAATCAAGAATTTATCTTAAGTTTTCTAAAGAGACCTCACCAAATTTATATCAGTCAATTAATTACTAGATTTTTATTATATAGAGGTTCCTGTTCTTCTTTGTTGTGGTTGTGCATTTTAGATATTTTGTTTTGTAGTCTTTGTGGTATTATTAACTCTAACTCCTTTTTCCTTTAAGCTTATTTCTTTATTTCTTTATGTATGCTTTGTGCAGTGGTCTTATTAAATGGATAAATTTTTGATTTCTTTTGTTAATCATTTCCATTATTGTTTGAGATAAATATGTTATGATCCTCATCTGCGCACGGGCAACTGGCTTAGCTGTTTTTTTGTTTTCGTGACAGATAATGGGGGATCGGGGAGTTGCGATGAGAACTTCTAGAAGATTGGAGCTTATACATAAGAGACTTGATTTAATTTTATTTCGTTAGGTTTGAACTTATAATCAATTGGTTATTTTGGTTGATGAACTAGACTTTGTAAACTGAATGTTTATTTTGATTTCGTACTTTAGCAATCTAAGTATTTTCCTTGGACTCAAAATGCTCTAATATCATTCTTTATAACACACACATGGTTTTGAGATGGATGAGAGAGCTTGGGAACAGATGTTGTGAGAAACACATTCACTCGATCTTAAATACTTCCTCTCTCGTTCCTAAACGGGCTCGCTTTTATACTAATGTCACATCAGTTTTTGTTAACGATTGATAATCAAGACATAGATAATACTAAGGTAACAAATGAAGACTATTTGTTAACAATTGATAATCAATACACAAATAATACTAAGAAATGAAATCAACGTGAAAATGACTAAAAAATGATATGATAGTTTTTAAGTTCAAAGTATGTTTCACTCAGTGACGTACGATTACAAATACAAGTGTGAAGTAGGTAGCCTCTTCACTATGATAATGAGAGGTTATGTATTAAGAATTACATATGTAATTTACTTCGTCTATTCTAGGGTTCAGATCAATAATAAAATCTAACCATTGGTCTTACACAATATGACATATTATGATTGTGTGGTTTAATTGAATAACCAAAAAGTAAGAATTAAACAAACTACACAACGATACAGAGAAGTAGATCTTTTTTTAGATTTGAAAAGTTGAGGTGGCTTCACTACTTCTCGGAACTGACATCATTGTAGTACATCAAAAGGAGCTTTCTTTTGGAAGATAAACTATTTGTCGGAAGATACAGTCTATAAGCAAATGTGGTCTTTCGGAAGCCTCAGTCATTAGAAGCTTTCGAGAGGCAGAAACATAAACATCAACAGATTACTTAATCAAGAT
The DNA here is from genome assembly GCA_025506505.1 of Flaveria sonorensis. Lineage (NCBI taxonomy): Eukaryota > Viridiplantae > Streptophyta > Magnoliopsida > Asterales > Asteraceae > Flaveria > Flaveria sonorensis. Next base: position 60,415,939 of record CM046427.1, read on the forward strand.
ATAAACTTTACTTTGAGTAGCTTCATCCCTATCTATATATCCCAACAATATGATAATGCAAACACCTAGAATATAACATTTCATGCCCAACCCCGGCATTGTGTAATTTCACTTTTTTTTTGCTAGCAAAACATTAACTACCATCAAATTATCACGCGTCAATAGAAAGAACTATATTTTTACCCTTCTTTGTTTTTCTTGCATTATGAGCACCTTATCGTTGATCTATTCTAACCTCACTCAACGTATTTAGTCCTCGGTATATGCTTTTTAAAACGGCAAATTTAGAAAAGATCTTAAGTGGTTGTTGTTGGTCCAATAATGATTATGATGCTCGTTCTTCAGTTTCCTTTGAGGTCTTTCTAGCTCTTCATGAAAAAACTTCTATTGATCTTTCCACTTATGTCCTTCCATTTCGAATTAAGTTGATGGATAGTCCGATGAATACTCCTCAGTTGATCTTTCCATTAACAAAATAATCATTCAACGGGGGAATAGGAACTTTAAACCATACATAGTGTTGAAATTAATTAGTTTACATTTAGAGTAGAAAACACGGTTGGTCCTATGGTTTCATTACAACTTTAGATTTGGTCCGTAATCCTTAAAATTTGCATATATGATCCCCAATCCTTAATTTCTCTTTCATCTATGATCCAAGACACTAATAGAGTCAAATATTTAACGTTAAACTAAGGATGTGAGTTGCAAACTAGTGGTATTTCTGTAATTTATTACCCAATTAATCCCACCTTACTATGGAACTTGATCTTGATAACCATAAAACCTTCCAAAATCATGATAGCCATAAAACCGTCACAAATTCGTAATTGAATAAATCCTTTAAGCCATAATCGATCTCTCTGTTTTCCGGTACAGTACTTGAATCTTACAATTATTATAGGGAAATTTGGATTTTTTTTCTCAATTGAAACTTGAAAGTGTAAACCAAAATGGTTAAGTTGTGACCCAATTACAAACTAGCCCAATATATTAGGGTCCATTCCTCCATTATCAACTTTTAGCCCAAAGTAGCAATGCTGGCACATTATTAAAAGAAGTTAAAGAACTGGAATAAAACTGGATTGGATCAGTGTTAATTAACATATATAATTTGTAAACTTCCAATTTTTCAATAAAAAGACCATTTAAGATGTTTAGACGTGTACAATAAAATTAGTGTTTATTTGACTTTGTCATAACTATCATAAATTAATAAGACTTTGGTTAAGTTTGTTTAAAAGACATATCATGTAACTACCATTGGGTTAAAGGCTCTTTGGTATAAATGTGAACTTTACGTCCATACAACAAAACATGTTCAAACACACTTCCTATATAAGATGTTTAATTGTTTGTTTTTGTTTGAGAATATTTGTGTAACTAAATATATAGATTGTTATTTTATGGAATCTAATGTTTATCGTTTAGATATGATTATGGTCATGATGGAAAGAGTCCGAGGACGCAATACATCGATTAGGATTAGCTCTTAGAGAAAGGGTCAGGGTTGGGGAACTGCCTCTTGTGAGGCTCCCAAGTGTATCGCATGGTGAATCAAGTTAAATTCTTGTGTTCTTTGTTATATTCTTACACTAATTAATTTGTATTCTAGTTGTTTGTCCGTGTGTTTTTATTATTACTTCCTACAAAATGTTAAAGAACCATAGTTTTGTAGTTATATACATAAAATTTAAAAGACTTCTAGACGTGTTACGAATGTTTCAACTAACTTGAATACTCTTTGCATAACTGGCAAGTGAAATCATATTATTAATACTTTTAACAATCAAACATCAACACTCTATGCACAATGTACAACTCAAAAGCATCAGCCTACATGTGCGTCTTAGGTGGTTTGATTTACGTTAATTTGATATCAAACTCTAGTCATTATTTTATTGCTACAGATAATTTTTATTGTATTTTGTCTTTCTATTATAACTTTAAACATATAAAGTTTTTTTAAATTCTAACTATACCGTTACGACGTGCTTATTTATATCACGTTCAGGCGTAAGTTTCGTTCGAAACCGATATGGGTCAAATATAATATATTATTAAATTTATGACAAAACATTAATGTTTTTGCAAATTTCGAGTATGCTATACGTTGCGGCATGATTATCTCTACATATATTTTGATATAATTATTATTTAAAACCACTCCCCCAACAAATGTGGCCGAAACCTATGGTCCAATTATAATATAATTTTAGTTCTTTTCAAAACACCGTAATTGTTTTTAGTATTTTAAATATATCGTTACAATACGTTTATTTCCACCTATGTATTGATATAAATTTTAGCCGAGTCAGCGCAATGCGCGGGCAAAAGACTGGTCCCATATTAATTATAAAAGTTACAGAAAAACGATTGACGTAATGAATTGAATCATGTCTAATTGAATTGAATCATGTCTAACTGTAAGTAGGTTTGTTTGGTGAACTAGCAGTTATAACAAATGGCTCCAGTTGTAACCTCTCTTGTTGTCCCCAATCCCCATATCAATTTACACAGAGATGGACCACTCTCTTTCTATATATATACACAACACACATTCATACATATGTAATGGACTGAAACTGTTGCAAAGTATCAGATTTGTCCCATATTATCTGTATGGTTAACTGACATGGAGTTTATAGATTAAATGAATTTCTCACTCATTAGACTAGTGTTTTGTGTTAAGTTCTTCTGTTTGACTTGTAATACATATATACACACACATGACATGTTCTTTAGAACCAGTAATAGATTGAGATACAGGAGAATATCTAAATGTCTTATGTATCATATACAAAGCACTACATACAAATACACTATTCGGTTGCAGGGTACTCAACCGCGTCTCAACATATAATAGTGTGTGTATACGTATACATTTTTCTCTCTCTTAGATGAATGTTATATTCTGACATGTTACAGAGGAGATATAAATTGCAGTAAATGGTGGTGTTTGGTATAGTAGTGGGGATATATAGATGAGAGCTTATGCATGAAGAAAGTAAGTGCATATATGCTTTACCTTCATCCTACGCCACCCGTTGTTTTCATGCATTTCCATCTTTATAACACACTTATCTAGTTATCTATCATCATTTTAAATATTTTTGTTACAATTGAAGAGCTACAAATAGATTTACTAGATTAATCAGTTAATGGCCCATATTACTTCGTTTGTTTTACACCAAAAATTTGCGTTGAATATAAACAATTCTCGAGCCAGTACCTCATGTATTATACAGATTAAACAAATTAAACTATCAATTAGTTTATAATAAAATTTTAAAAATTATAATACGATATTTTTAAATAAAATATAATTGAGCTACATAAAGTATATACTTCAAGTACAACAACAATAATATCATTTTAAACTTTTATTTTATAACTTTTTAAATTATCTTTTAAATATTTTGTATTTTAAAAATAATTTCATTTTATAAAAATTCCTGATATAACTTTAAAAAACGGATGTATTTGAAAAGTTATTTAAGCAAATTTTTCAATCTTATAATTCTTTTAAAGTGTGTTTTTTAATAATAAAATCTGGTTTTTAATTTTTACAATGTCTATCTTTTTAATCTAGAAATATTATACATAATATAATTACTATATGAGTAAATTATTGTTTTGATCCCTAAGGTTCACATTTTTAACTCTTTTAGTCGAAAAAGAATATTTTAACTATTTTGGTACCTGAGGTTTGTATTTTATAACGATTTTAATTCATAACACTAACTTTATTAGATTTTTCTGTTAAATCAAAGAGTGTTTTAGTCATTTATCATTTAAAGATTATTTATATAATTGCTTAATGCTTAAAGAATTGTTTGTGTAATTAACTTAGAATAATAAATTAAATAAAAAATAAAAAAATTAAATCCTCGATCTTCCAGTCTCACCCTGTGGAGCTCACTATGTGTTCTATATTATCTTCACTCCTCAATCAGTCTCGAAGTGAAAAATAAAATAAAGTTTTCTTACATTCATCACTTTCTCTTCATTATTTCTTTTGAGCGGTAGGTTAGTTGTTAGTATCACCAAGTTAATTATATTCGGCAATGATAAAATTTAAACTTTAAACCTTTAAAAAAAGCAAAACCTCCCACCTTCCCTTTTACCACTAGATCAAGAGATCATTAACAAGTTACTCCTCATTTTACCACCCGTTGTTAGTCTTTCGATATATTATCCAGAACCCCTAATGACATGGTTTGATTTTTGGCGACAATAAGGAAAACTCCGTTTCCTATATTTTAATTAATGAAAAGGTAACACGTTTCCTTTCGATATTTTGACTTTATTTTTAAATGTTTAATGGTTGCACATATACTTATTTATGTCTAACTTAATTTGAAGCCATAAAATATATCTTTTTGATGAACTCTTAAATTTGAACAAAAAAGATGACACCCTTTATACAAGTGTCTTTTTTAACAGCAATACTCCATTTGCGACACAACTCGAACGACTACCATTTATGTTGCGACGAGAACACAAGTCGCCAAACACCACTAGGCTAATTGCCCAGGGCTATTTACGTATATGTTTAGCTCCCTTATTAGTTATTAGTTGGAAAACTGTTTGTTTATATAAAAGATTAGTTTAATTATGTTTAGAAATAAACACTCACATATATACATATAGAATAGACTATAAACGAAATACTGAAATGTGTTAAATTTATGATTAATAGAATAAAAATTAATTATTATCTTAATGCTTGTAGATATAAGTACTTTTTCTCTTATGTTCTATATAATTTGTCACGATTTACGGCTAAACTAAATATATGAATTAATATGGTAATACTTATTAGTTATTAGTATAATATAAATCAAATGAACAAATTCAGGGAACCAAAAAATATATATAATCACATAAATGGTTCTTTCAACGTAAAATTACTAAATTACCTTCTAACTTCTGACAAAGCTAGTGTTAGGAACTAGAACAGTTATAAATGCAAACCTTAAGTACCAAATACATACATACATATATAGATATAAATATATAGATAGATAATATAGGAATGGTCACTTTAAACTTTAAAACCAAGAATATGTTGAGAACTATAAGAACTTCATGATACACTTGTACATAGCGTTTGAATGAGTGAAACATAAGACGATTACGTAACTGCTCCTTTTCTATCTCTCATTACTTTGATTATCTTTAATGCACTATATACAAATGCATTACTCGCTTCTTTCTTGCCGTTCTTAAGATATTATTATTATTGATTCCTAATAAAAAACTTATCCATATATGAATGCATATAGTCAAATTAAATTAGGAAAAAAAAACCTATGAAATGAGTTTGTGGGTGAAATATTATGTTGCCTTTCCAATAGGGCAACGGCCCTAGAAAATAAAATCATTTACTCCTCCCAACTGTATCCTACTGCCCTTTGTGTTTATAAAGGGCACACCCACATGCCAAATTCTTGCAACACCACATACTTTTGTAGCTAAGTAGATTAAAAAAAAAACAGTCTACAACGAGATGACAAGGTCGTGTTTCATATTATTAGTTGTTCTAGCAGTAGTAACACAAGCTGTTACTGCTAGAAATGTTCCCAGTGGAACCAAAAACAATATTGATGGTCTCACTAATAAAAAAAACGGTGTTGTTGGTCTCACCGATCAAAAAAATGCTTTCACTTTTGCTGGACTAGGTGGCTATTCAGGGCTCGACGACAATGGCAAACCCATTGGTGGTGGTGGTCTTGGCGCTGGTATTGGTAATGCCAATGGGATCGGAGGTTTGGGTGCTGGTTATGGTTTTGGTGGACCTGGTGCACCCGCTGGCGGTATAGGAACTATTGGAGGTCTTGCTAATGGTTTCGCTGGCTTACCGGCTCTTGGAGGCGGTGGAATTGGCGGTGGAGGACCGGGAGTCGAAGATGCGGTTCCACTTCCTTGAACATGGTTGTTGTAACCATAGCTACTAGTTTATGTTTTCATGTGTGCATGGTTTGGTTATTGTTGCCTTATTAACTACGTTTGGTTCTACCTAAAAAGAGAATGTTGCTCTTTAGTTGTAAGGTTATATTTATCATTTGATTTATGATGTATTTGTGCACTTTTATAGATATAATTAATTTCAATAACTCCTTATAAATTGTGGATATAATCATATATGGAGTTTTTAACTAGAATGGTGTTATTATGGATGAAATAAAGCACCGGACAATAATGTATCTTTTACATTTCAACAATGCCATTAATGTACACATTAAATTTGTTGTCACATAAAACATGTTCGGGACCACGACTTCCAGATATAAGTTTGACTCATCTAAAGCTCATAGTCTTGATTTAGAATAATCACACGTTAATTTAGGTTATTGGAATTTATAAAATTAAATTTGAGTTTCGATTAGGTTTAACAGATGCTTCAATATCAATATTTAAAAAGGCAAATACGTTTGAATCACGTTGAAACTGAAATTTTTTGTTGTTAACCTTGAATCAAAACTTATTTCAATAGTCCAAATCATGAAATCGAAACAAGGTACCATAGTCCTTAAAAATGTTTTAATTACCGAATAATGTATAATCATCAAAACTAACCAATGAACTATCTAGTGATATTAGAAGTAACAATAATATAAAAGATATCATGTCAACAATTTAAGTCTGTGCAAAAAATTACAATTGAATTATTACTATTAAAAACTAGCGATATGAATAGTACACGCTTTTACATTTTTGGGCACGTATGAGCATTATTTAAATAAAATTAAATTGATAAATGAACATATATATATGAATGACCCTTGGTTTAATGCCCCGACACAACCATGCCCGGTTTGATTTTTCCTTGATGTCTATGATGTTCAATCATTTTTCCTTCAACTCGATTTGAGCTTGGGTAATGTTTTGAATGACCTTGCCTTTGAAAACCATTATTCAAACATTTTTCCTTTTTAACTGTTTATAATCAAGATCTCACCTTTTGGTGTGTTTCATATGGGCTTGTCAATAGAGGGGTTTGGGTTGGTTTCAAACGAGGGAGAAATGAAGAGAGAGAAGAAGGTAACGAATGACATCCATGATGGTGGTTGTGTTCTACATTCGTAGAGACATAAACAGTAGTTTAATTAGGGTAATTTTTATTTCATTTGTTATTGGATATTTTATTAATGTGTGTATAATTTTAAAGTACGTCTAAGTAAAAGTCATCTTTTTATTTCATTTGTTTTTATATTTTATTATATATCTATACAATTTGAAAGTACGCCTTAAGAATAAGAAATATATAAAAATTCTCAAACTTTTTCATTGGTTGGTTTCAATTTGTTTGTTTCAAATATGCATGTTTGTTTGAATTTTTAAAACGTTTTTATTCTATATAAATACATACATAACGAATCTGTATTCATAGAAGTGAATGACCCATATGGAGAAGGGTAATGATTTTATTATCCGAAACTGTGAGCGAAAGAAAAAAGTTTTTGCTTTGAATACTTACCCAAGCTCTTTAAGGGTTTGGTTTGATGATAAGGAGCCTAACAAACAATCCACGACTCCAAGGGCACGGTTTCTATACCTAGGATGCCCATTTTTTGTTTTCAACAAATGATTTTTTTCTTCTTTTCATTTGTAGCAGTTTTTTTTAACCAAAATGATAAAAAGACAAAATAAAAAGCAATTAGCTCTGTCGCAAAACACTAGTGCCACTACTAGTTACTAGTTTATACAGAGGTCAAGTGTGACCCAAATCTTTAAGCTAATTACATAAAAGATCCCTAGATAATAGATATAACTCCATGTATGTTATGATTAACTACACTCATTTTTAGTCATTTACATAACACAATGGAGTTTCTTTTAGAATAACTCTTAATATATTGTGCGTAACTATTTATATTTAAACTTGTAGGATTTAAATATGCCACAATTTTAACCTTTCATCTTTTGATATATAAAAATACGTCTTATCATCATAACCTATTATTGGTAAAACACATGACTTCACTTAATACCAAACTCTAATGTCTATAAGACTAAATATGTCACATGTTAGAGTTATGTGACGCGTATAACAAAATTTAGCATATAGGCCTATACGACCATCGATACACCCTGTGTAAGCCTATATGACGCGTATAACAAAATTTAGCATAGAAGACGATAAAAAATGTTGTGGGTTGTCAAAAAGATCATACATTTCATATGAAACTAGACGACACTTTATACGATCCATATAAAATTTTAGATTCGTTGATTTATAACATGAGGGTGTTTCAATAACCACCCGTGTAATACTGTAAATGTGGAAATCATTTGAATTGCAAGCTCACAACCCGATTCTCAGCGGACCCGACAAATACGAGTCGGATCTAAATCACCCCAACTTATCTACAGTTCTACATATACTCCGTTTGTTTTCTTGCACAAAAAGAAGGTGAAGAACATTTAAAACCCCCAATTATCCCTCAATCCACCATTTTCCCATTTCGATTTTCATCTCAAATACGATAAATCCATCATGGGTCAAGGAACCCCCGGCGGTTTGAACCGGCAAAACAACTCCGGTGACCGGAAGAACGACGGCGACAAAAAGGAGAAGAAGTTCGAACCGGCGGCACCACCGGCTCGAGTAGGCCGGAAACAACGTAAGCAAAAGGGCCCAGAAGCAAGTGCTCGATTACCGACGGTGACACCACATTCAAAGTGTAGGCTGAGGCTCTTGAAGCTCGAACGAATCAAGGATTATTTGTTGATGGAGGAAGAATTTGTGGCGAATCAGGAGAGATTGAAGCCTCAGGAGGAGAAGAGTGAAGAGGATAGATCGAAGGTTGATGATCTACGGGGAAGTCCGATGAGTGTGGGGAATCTGGAGGAGTTGATTGATGAGAATCATGCGATTGTGTCGTCGTCGATTGGACCGGAGTATTATGTTGGGATTTTGTCGTTTGTTGATAAGGATCAGTTGGAGCCTGGGTGTGCGATTTTGATGCATAATAAGGTAATGTTTGTGTGTGTTATTCGATTGATTTGAGTTGTTGTTGGTTGAAATTGGATTTGGGGCTTATTGATGGAAGTTGGTGTGGGTTGATTAGAGTGTAATTTCATGTTCTGTTTTGTGAATCCATTGTACAATTAGGCAATTAGCTATATAATTCTCATGTTAAGAAATAAATCGCGTGATATGAGACATAATCTTTCATGATAGTGATATTGTTGACTGCAAGATAATCTAAAGGAGTGTTGGATAGACTCTTCAGATTTTCTTGTAGTTTTTTCGTAAATATAACAGAACAGTTATGTGTTAGCCGTAAGGTAAAGAGATAATGGAAGAAGTACAGCACAATGGTAGTGCTAATGGTTCTTTGTTTGTATGAAATTCTCAGGTTTTATCTGTTGTTGGGCTTCTACAAGATGATGTGGATCCCATGGTGTCTGTAATGAAGGTTGAAAAAGCTCCATTGGAATCATATGCTGATATTGGTGGATTAGATGCACAGATACAAGAGATAAAGGAGGCTGTGGAGCTCCCTTTGACTCATCCTGAACTTTATGAAGACATCGGGATCAAACCTCCAAAAGGGGTTATATTGTACGGAGAGCCTGGAACAGGCAAGACCTTGCTGGCAAAGGTATACATGTGTTTGGAGTTATATTATCATATTACGATTTCAACTTGCTAGTAGTAACCTTTATATTCTTTAATACTATATTAGTAATTTTCCTGTGAGCAGTGGTGGATTGATCATTTTTGACCGGGGTAAGTAATACCAATAGGAAGCCGTTAGAAGATTTTTTGGTTCGCAAACTAACAAAATTATATTTTTATAGAAGAAAAAGTACCTACCTGTATTAGGGCATGTATGGGTGGATCTTGGATGTTTGATGTCCTAATAGTAAGTTAGGGTGGTGCGTATTAATGAAGTAAAAGGTAGGTAGGTTGCTTGTTGATACTTAAGTTTATCATAGAGGTGACACAATGGGTGGGTTGGATATGGGTCGAAAGGGGTGGGTTGACCCTCACGTCTTAATGATTACAAAAGATGTTATTATTAAATTAATAATCAATGTTTTGAGTAAAGCAATGTAGTAGGTTGTACGTAATAAAAATACACTTTGGTTTTATTTTACCCATTTTTTGTATTTGACCCGTTAGAGCATCTACAATGCGACGCCTTCACTGATGAGGCCACGTCAAAGCTGCACGCTGATTGCTCCATAGACCGCAAGCATTTCTCTCCTATACAAGGACCTCTCATTTTTTTCTCTCCCCTTCCACTCTCACAAAGCCCTAAGACTCCTCCATGGACCATCAGTCACATGCATGTTGGTTCTCTCTTATGCCCCCTCCTTTCCTTCACATCAGCCACCTCTGTTCTACCTCAGCCCATGGACGTCTGTGGGCTCTCTAGTACAGATGGTTTTTGGAATAAAACATAATGCAAATTGAGCTGTTTATAAGTATGTAGGTTGAAATTGCCACTTCTTGCTTATAAGCAGGTGGGCCTTGATATACTTTATAGATTGTGATTATTGTTCTTACATGTATATCTAGTTGTCTATTGTTATCAAGTGCTGTTTTAGTACACTTGGCTTATAGCAAAAATACCCAACAATAATCTGTTACAGAATTTTTCTTTGTATGTAATTCCTTTGTTCTGTTTTCTAGGCAGTGGCTAACTCCACATCGGCAACTTTCTTGCGTGTTGTTGGAAGTGAATTGATTCAAAAGTACCTTGGAGATGGCCCTAAATTGGTTAGAGAACTCTTTAGAGTCGCAGATGATCTCTCTCCGTCTATTGTGTTTATTGATGAAATTGATGCTGTTGGTACAAAAAGGTATGAGATTTCAACCCACTTACTTACTAATGGATTGTTTCTGGTTATGTTTTATCTCTAGAGTGAGTGAGAAGGAAACACTAAAAACATCAGCAAAAAAGAAAATCGGTTAAATGGATTCCTGGGTGGGTGAAGAGTTGCCATGAGTACATATTCAAATGCGTAAAACCATCTGGAATCATTTTATTACAAAGTAACATTAATTGATACAATAATTTTGTAGTTTTATTAGGCACACAAATTAATCAATAATATTTTAAATTAAGCATTATTATCATGCAGGTATGATGCACACTCCGGAGGTGAGCGTGAAATTCAGAGAACCATGTTGGAATTATTGAACCAGTTGGATGGTTTTGATTCAAGAGGTGATGTCAAAGTGATCCTGGCCACAAATAAAATTGAAAGTCTTGACCCTGCCTTGCTCCGACCGGGTCGTATTGATAGGAAGATAGAGTTCCCACTTCCCGACATTAAAACCAGGAGACGTATTTTCCAGGTACAGTTTCATGATAAATGCAATGACATTGATAAAGGTGGCAAGAGGGGCAGCTTTGGGTAACAGGATCAGGTTGAAATGGGCCGAAACTCTAAATGCCCCCCTGGCGATTAAAGTTGATCTTAGGGATGACAAGTTTGACCTATTTTACTTTGTTATTGTGTTATGTTTTATCTCAAATGGTCAAAATAGAAACCTTGCAACAAGGAGGAACGTGTCAAATGGGTCAAAGTGGTTGAAAATGGCCGAAGGTTTAGTTTCAATCTCATAAATAGTTTTATTTAAAGATTTAGGTGCTTCTTCTGAATGTTTTGGCATTTTTATGTTTTTGAACAATTAATGTATTAATTATAATTACAAAGAATATTATTACAACAATAATCTAGATCTTTGAATAAAAACAAATTAGGAGGTTGTATGCATTAAAAACAAACATCAAGTGGCTTTCAACCTTTTCTCCTTTTATAATAATTGTTTTATTTGACTCGTTTGAGATAAGACACAATAAGTAAATGGTCCACTACTAAATATTACGTGCTTAATGATTGTGGTAATCTAGATACACACGTCAAGAATGACATTGGCGGACGATGTCAACTTGGAAGAATTTGTTATGACCAAAGATGAGTTCTCCGGAGCTGATATCAAGGCCATATGTACCGAGGCTGGATTACTTGCTTTAAGAGAACGCCGAATGAAGGTCAGCAAGTATATTTATTTTGTATATTCTTCAGATTAATTTTACAAGTCTAGAATTTTGTACTTTTTAGTCTTTCGCTTGCAGCTCTCTTGGATAGTTGGTTTATTCTAATGAATCATAGGTGCAAAAGTAAGTTTGAGTCAAACAGAAAGTTTTAGGTCATCTACAAACAACTTTGTGTCCTTTTTTTTCAGAATTTCACTTATTTATATTTTAAATTTGATTGCAAAGCTGTTATTAAAATAACAAATGTTAAGGTAATTTCATGGGTTCAAGCACTTTAGTATGGTGTTGGCTTCTTTCAAACCTTCTAACCTGATTCTTTTGTAGTCTAAGTCTTTTAGTAACTTCTACTCATTTGATCTTTTGTAAATATAACACATGCAAAGTTGATGCCTTATGGCATAATCACGTTAAAATTAGAAACAATCTTTTCTTCCATGCATGACTAACCACCTTATGATCCAAATCAAGGTTCATGCTTATTATGATTAAACTTAGAAAACACATAAGGGTTGGTGTGATATGTTTGGGATAAAATGCTTCTTGTTATTGATTAGGATTGACAGATTTGGGCTTAGTTTGTTCCCAACAATAGACCCTCGGACCCCCAAGCGTATTTGCAGTTAAAACATTAATTATTATGATTTGGTTGTTTATATTGTTATTCGTGGAAGTTTGTTGCAAATTCCGAACTGTTCTGAGCTGCCACCTTGACTTGACCCGTTCAAGTATGACCCATTTTTGGCCCCTGCTGGCATAAATCTTGGATCCACGACTTTCTTAACTAATTTGTAGTGTCATATTTTGCATCTAAATTAGGTGACACATGCTGATTTTAAGAAGGCAAAGGACAAGGTTATGTTCAAGAAGAAAGAGGGTGTACCAGAAGGACTTTACATGTGAAAATGCTCTTGAACTCTTGTTAATCTCAGCCTCTCAGGAACCCATTGTTTTGGTGGTTATGTTCTTTAAATGGTTATGTAACATGATAATATTCCCTCAGTTTTGAGGGTGGATGGAAAGTTCCATTCTGCTTTTCTTTTTATAGAAAAATATACATGATTCTATACACATTGACTTCTCATAGTTAGAGTTGCATGGTGTGTGCTATCTATTTCAGTTACAATAACCTTTCTTTATTGGCATTCTGTTTTTTTATATATTTGTTCCTGGAGTTCATCAAACATTTAGAACTTATTTTAGCTAAATAAAGGGTTTCTGAGCTCGGGTCTTTGTAGAAGAAAGAGAGTTCTATCACTCTTATGCTTTGCTCGAAATGAGATCACAAAATTACTTTTGGTTCTATGAGCTTGGATCACATAATAGAGAAATCATGCCAAAAGTTATGGGTTGGGTGCTGTTTGTTTTTTCTGCAGGAAAATGTCTGCAGTCTGCGGACCACATCTGCAGACATCTGCAGTAGAAGAGATGGACCAAACCTCTGCAGTCTGCAAGAAGAAGACTGTTTTTTAACGTTTGCAGACTGAAAATAAACCGAACTTTCATCACCACCAACACTCCTTCCCCCCAAACAAACCCTAGCAATCAACTCCTGCACGCTCTTCCTCACACTTTCATCACCACCAGCACCTCTTACCACCACTCTAGCATCTCTAAACGCCGGCCAACACTTCTCCTCCGCCAATTTCCGACAACTCAATCTCGAAGCTTCCACACACTCCGCCATCTCGCGTTCCTCGCACTTCTCCCTCTCGATCAAATCATCCTTCGATACACCACCACTGGATAGGGTTTTCCACCACGGCGGTGCACACTTCCTCGATGCGCTGACGGAACAGCCGATTCGAGCTCCGGCCTCGCATTGCTGTATGATGCTTGATTTGCATGATTTGTATGATGATGCCCATGATTGAGGGTTTTCGAAGGTGAGGATGAGGGAACCGCCTTCTCCGGCGGGTGTGGGTCGTCGAAGAAGAGAGTTCCAGCGGTGGAGAGGTCCGGCGGTAGAGGAGGTCGGCGGTGGAGGAGGTCGGCAGGGGGGCGGTGGAGGAGGTGGAGGAGGCGGCAAGTGTGTGGGGGCTGTGGAGTGTTTTTGTCTGAAGAGGTTGGAAGATCCAAGAAGAGGTGGGGTTGGGTCTTCTCCAAGAAGAGGACGGGAAGACATTTTTTAATGAAATGTCTTTCGAAAAACAAACAGTCTGCAACCTTAAATGTCTGCCCGTCCTCTTCTTGGTGCAGACAAAGCTCTTTTCTGAAAAAACAAACACCACCTTAGAATAAAAACCAACTTTGCACAACTCGAGAGCCCGTTATAGTGTTTCACGTCACAAGGACACATGTGTTTGATTCTCTAGAGACAGAACCAAATTTGCACCCCTTTGTTCTCGTATGTAGGTGCAGGAGTAAAACCTAGAGTGTTCGTCAAAACATCGTTACTCCTTTCTAATATATTCTTCCAAGTCTCTTCACTAAGGCACGTGAAAGAAAATCAATTTCTGACTAGAATCATGTGTTAATGCAATACCATACAGGATTTGAACTCTATTCTTTTAGTTGTAGGACATACCACTTAACCAGTAGATGCAAAAAAATAAATTTGGTTCTCACACATTATTTGATTTATTTCATTGTTTACCAACTCTAAGGCACAATTTACTACAATCTATAGCATGTTTTAGTTATAATTAATGTATAGCATCTGAGCGTCTCATTAATTTACAATATGATTCCCAGGAGTTTAACTAAGTTTACTCTTTATATATATCTCATCATTTGTTTTTCATTTTCATTTTCATACAACTCCATATTGATACATGACTCATTTATTATATTTTTTTTATAACTTTTAAAATATGACATTCGATTATACGGTTGTTACGTACTCATTTTTATCTACATATCGATTTAAAATTAATTCAAAAGGTATTTACATGTAATAACATACATGTCATCAAAGCATAAACGTCCAAGTCGTCAAAGTTGCTTCAAGTTTTTTTTTCCATTGGCTTTCTAAAGTTTCATTTAACTTATGTAACAAATTTGTCGATGGTACATGCTCATTTTTATCAATCTTTTGACTTAATTTTTTAAATGGTTTCCCTTTTCAAATAAAGTTTTAAATTTTATCAGCATGCTCGCTTAACATAAAGATTAAATTCTTTTTATATATAGTTTCATGAACGTTGATTTATTTCACAGCTTAATAGGACCTTACGTTTACTTTGATTAAGTTTTTTTTAACAAATTCATCGATACAACATGACATGAGTTCTTTTCAAACCGAGTCATGTTTTCACTACTAAGACCAGACGTAACGGGGTATTAAAGGAGCATTATATCACCTTAAAACGTCCTTACACCACCTCGTGAGTATTATAGGGGTGCTATAGGTGGAGATGTTTCCACCATAACAACATAACTTTTTATAAATATCATAATTGGATAATGATTGAAACAACATTAACTATTACATATGTTTTTGGCTAAATTAATGATGCTGAGTTGACACCGATGTGACGTAATACCCATTAAGGTCTAACGTTGTGTTCCAAGTTCATTTAAGAATAGAAAAGAAGGAAAGTTGAATGAAAAAGAATAACAGTTATGTTTTACAGGTTTTTTTTAATGAAAGGAAATAAAAGAAAAGTAAGAAACTTATGTTTTCAAGTTTAATTAACGATAGAGAAAAAGAAAAGTGGAAGAAAAATGATGGTTATAATCAGCCCTTAAAATTAAAAGAAATTAAAGAGAAGAGAAGAATAATTAAAAGAATTAAAGAGAATGAGAAGAAAATTTTTTTTCCAAGTAAACTGGAATCACAACTTAAACGCATCAAATAATACTCGTTTTGCGGTTTCGGCTAATCACCTTATGGCCCTGCGGCCAGTTAAATCTCCTAAGAGCATTCACTGTCACCTAGGGCTGCAAACGAACCGAAAGAACACGAACAATACCTTGTTTGTGTTCGTTCGTTAAGAAATATAAATGTTCATGAACTGTTCACGAACACTTACCGAACGAAATTCTTTGTTCGTGTTCGTTCATTAAAAAAATAAACATGTTCATGAATTGTCCACGAACACTTACCGAACGCAAATGAACACAATCATAAGCAAACGAACATAAACAACTGTTCATGAACATTACGAACACAAAAAAACTAATGAACACAAACGAATACAAATGATTATAGATTTATTTTAGAATAAAATTTACATTTATATTACAAACATTACACAAAATCAATAAAAAAATAAACAAGTACTTAACATAAACATAAAAAAATACTTGATATAATAGTCATAAAAATAACTGACACAAAAATTAAGAATATAAACGAACACATTAACGAATATAAACGAACACATTGTCGAACGTTCACGAACGGACATTAACGAACACATTATCGAAAGTTCACGAACATAAATGAACGAACACGGCTCGTGTTCATGTTCGTTCGTTTAACTAAACGAATGAAATTTTCTTGTTCTTGTTCGTTCATTTACTAAATGAACGAACATAAACGATATTCCCGCCGAACGGTTCACGAACTATTCGCTGAACGTTCAGTTCGTTTGCAGCCCTGCTGTTACCCATTCCCCGTATTTATTACACTAAAAATTACTATTTTTTCTCTTTTTTTTTTAATTAAATGATACTTTTTATATCTTTATCATTACTTTTTCTTTTCTCCTCCACTCACAACCACTTAAAATATATTAAAAACATTATAAGATTTGAATAGTATTTTTCAAAAATACAAATTAACGGTAAATTTTTTATATCTTTCGTTTACAATCACTTATAATCATATCATATAATATAAAAAATACATTTAAATAAATTTAGGGAATGGCTTTGAATACTCTAAACCCATACACAACAAACCTTGTGTTCTTTAATATCCACTCAATCGTTTGCCGCCGACTACCGGACTATCATCTTTCGCCTTGCCGGAGAATTTGTTCTCTAACGGTCGATCAACGATAACGATAACGTATTTGTTGATCGGAATGAGGAACGAAATGAAGGCATCGCAAGAGCAAACAACACCGCCTAAAAAGGGATGTAAGGTCTGTGAAAACGCAGAATCCAGATACAAGTGTCCTGTGTGTCTCATTCCATAGTAAGTTTCATATTTGTATTCGTCAATACCTTCAAGTGTAAGTTTTCATACGATTTAGGGTTTTGAAATCGTTACGATGCGTTTTTAGATGATCTTCTGTTGTTTGATTTGTTTGTTTACTTTTGCAGTTGTTCGCTCGTATGTTTTAAGAAACATAAAGGTAATCTTTTTCCTCCTTTTGATCTTGAAGATGTATCTCTAGTTTAGTTGATCAGTTACTGTCTGTTTATCTGGTTTTGTGGATTTTGTTGACGATTTCTGATCAATGACAGCAGTTTAGGGTTTATGTTCATTCCATTGGATCACTGTGAACTAGAATTAGAACGCCCACATCATGCTAATTGTGGGTGTTGATTCTAAATTATATGGCCAGATGATGTTACAGTATGAATCTTTCGCAACTAGTTATCCTTTAACTGGATGCATATCCTCAAATGTATTTGATTCTTCTCATTCATATGAAGTTTTGCACCAGCTGATCTTTGAATATAATGCAAATCAAACCAGGCTACAACTGAAATTGGTATTAATTTTATTTGAATAGTTTTTGAAGAGATTTTCCAGGAGACATATAATTCAGCTAAAGTTTTGCTTTACTCTGCACAACACTCCACTTTTAATTGTGTGTCTAAGTTATTTGAGTTTGAGAATTCACATGAATCCTAACTGATCTTGAAAAGTCGAACCTTACATGAGTACATGACTATAAGTTGCAACATACTAGTCAAAGCTCAAAAGCACAAAAGGAATGTGTCTAGACACTTAAACGAGGCCACTGCGCCTCAAGTAAACACTGGGTGCGGTTCTTCTAAAGCTGTGATGGAGGGGTGTCACTCCAGTCAGTGCATGTGAGCTCTCAGTCGAGCGTCTAGAGTTCCAGCTTTCATTTTCTGTTTTAACCACTGGACTTTAGTTATATTACCTTAAAGACCTGCAGCAGGCATGCAACAGCCTACCTCTCGTGCCAACTGTGTCCTGACTACCTCTGTGCTCTGGTCATTATTCCTCTTGCACAGTCCCTCAACTCCTCTTGCTGACTGCCACTTCACAATTAGGGATTAAAGGCATGAATTTAGTTGATGAATCTTACATTCTACCATCTTTTCTCTTTGCCTTCCTCATCATTGTTAAATATGAAACTTAACTAGAAAGTCCATGGTATGATATTTTGCTGTTTTTTTTACTGAGATAGTTATTAGAAAGTCTATGACTTTATCTCACTGGGGAAAACACACCTTACTGCAGATGAATTAAGATATTTATTTTGACTTGTTTTCACCTTCCTAAATGAATGTTGCTGTTTTATCATGATAGTTTGGTATTAATTGAATGATTCTAATTGTTCATTGTATTAGGTTTTTAATTACATTTGTGGACTGGTATTAATTTATTTTCTTATTACATACATACATTGTACATGCATATGTATTTACACACATATTCCCATTGTTGTGCTCTTGTTGTCTCAGGCTTGTGCAGTTTTTGCACCTTATGCCTAGGCGTCATATGAGCCCTTTGCAACTTGCGAATTTGACTACTATGACTTGCATGCTAATTTAGTGATGTCTAATCTTGTGCAGAAACTCCATGTGTTAAACCAGTTCCTGATCCTGAGAATGATACAAGTAAGTTTAAATTGTTACCGGTATGATGTACTACATTTTGGTGTAGAATAGTCTTCATTAATGTAAACCGTAACTCTAACAAAACAGGTTTAAGGACATATCAATAAGAGAAACAAATCATGATGCAAACTAAAACATTTTTTTTTAGTTCAAGTATTGGAATGCTTACTCACATAAGTGGTGAGCCCATATTAGTGTAGATTATTGAGGAAAGCCAATTAGTTGTATGGCATCACCCTTTTTTTTCTTTATATCGCAGCTTATGACTTAAGTTCTAATAGATTAGGTTAGGGATTTGATCATTTCAACACACACAAACACACAAATAATTTGCAAGAAAATAAAAGATGAGCACGAGATATAACGTGGGTCGGTCAGTGTAACCTACGTCCGCAAGCTGCAACCAGGGTTCTACTTTTATTGCTTTCTATCTCTCACTCATGAGGAATTACAATTTACAAGTACAATAATATGAATATACAGAGATAGATCTAAGGTTACAGTCTTAATTAACAATAAAACTAAATGGGCCCAACTAGAATCGGCCCCTGCCTTTCGTCTTTTTTTTCATTAAACTTGAGCCCAATCAAGACTCCACAAACCCAGCAGATTATTAACCTTAGTTTATATTTTTTCTTTTACTTTTAATGAACTTAAATTTCTTCATTGGTTAAGAAGATCAAAATGAATCCTTTGTGGTCAACCATATGAGGATATGGTCAATACCACACCCTCCAACACTTGAACCTAGAAGCACTCATCGTGGGGATCTGAGAGGGACTGAAGTGATCTTGCATCCTAAATTTTGATTGCTTAAGTATTCAATCTAACACTAATTCAACTCTACTTTACAGGTTCAACTATTACAACAGTTGATGTTGATAGACCATATTATGTTGATGTTGCTGATGAGGTGCTACAAAGGTCACAACTAGAGTGCATTGGTATGCTTTTTAAGTATATTTTGACCTAACACCTATTAATTTGACGTTAGTGGTGGCGATTTTGACCCATTTACTTATTAATTGGTCGATTTTGTTTTTGTTTCATCTCAAACGGGTCAAATAAAAGATTAGTCAAAAGAATGGTCAGATCTGTTGCACACATCAAATAGATAGAAAGTTGCCACGGCTTATACTTTTTATTAATTGGTCGATTTTGTTTTTGTTTCATCTCAAACGGGCCAAATAAAAGATTAGTCAAAAGAATGGTCAAATCTGTTGCACAAATCAAATAGATAGCAAGTTGCCACGGCTTATACTTGTTATTAATTTAACAAAAAGACCCTTTGATTGAAACATAATAATATGACTACAGCTTCAAATACCGAAATCATTGATGCTTTGAAAGACAAGGGGTTACAAAAACTCATACACAAAATTGATTCTTCTGAAGATGCTGGAACTGTAAGTGATATAATCATCTATATACCTAAATAAACCCGTAGTGAACACAACCAACACTAAATCTCGTTTCTGAATCTTATCAGGAACTTGATAAAGCAATGGAACAGGAAGCTTTTCGCCTATTTACAGACAAGGTAATCATCTCTTATAGTTAAATATACTTCTCGATTACATTCTTCGTTTCTGCAATAAGTAATAGGATTCTGTTGTTTTCTGTTGCTAGATTTTGTCTATCCTAAATCAGTCTGGCAATCAACAATCATAGGTATGTGAAGTGATGTTTGATGAGGAATATTGGATCTTTATGTGGAGTTTCCGAAAACAATCTGTCCGGTCCGACCTGATTACCGCTCCGGCTCTTGATCCATGATCAGCCTATAATGATCTATGTAATCTTTGATACTTTCAAGACGGTATATTCATGTTGAAAAACATGGTAGTTAATATGCATGTTATAAACGTAGAGTTTTTCAAATGTTAAAAGCACTTGTTCATGTAGGTTAGAGGTTTAAGTTAGTCGAATCACACCGACACATGTTAAGAAGGACATGCCAAGTAAAAATCCGTTGTGTAGACGCAGATCTCAACCATCCATTCAAATATGATCGAAGGGCTAAAGGTGATTATTTTGGTTCCTCGCCCACAACTCGTATACTGGTACCAAAACCGAGCCATCCATTCAAATATGATCGAAGGGCTAAAAGGTGATTATTCTGGTTCCTCGCATACAACTCGTAAACCGATACTGACCTTTTGCTAGCTAATAATGTAAAAGGATATGTTCTTAAGTTCACCTGTCAGTTTCTCCCCAGAATCATGGCCCAGATTCTCCTGGATATAAAGTCACACGATTCGAACACTGATTCTCAAATCACATGTTTTAGTGCCCACAATCAAAAGGTTACATTCTCATTTAAAAGGTGTATACATATTAATTCACAAGTGAAACTGACCTTTCTTTTCCTTGCTTATTACTTTCCTGTGGAACAATTACAAACAAAACCGTCATGTAAAAACTAAATAATTAAGTAAACATCTCGACACATTTCTTCGACCCTTTACATTAAGCCTTCTTACTATTGTTTTGTATAATTAGACGCCAACTATGTTATATGGTGTAACCCAGCCGGTTTAGAATGCTTTGGATACTCATCTCGCCCTTTTAACTACAAAATTTAGTTGGCTATGAGCCTTGTCTCTGCTAAACATCAACCTGCATAAGTGCAGAGATTGGTCACTGCTGTCATCTTTGATTCTACGTGTGGATATTACATTGTTGAGCATAATGGTGAATTAGGTTTACCGGTTGGGTGATGATCGGGATCCTTGACATCTTTGCTGCTGCTAGGCTTACTTGTAACTGCAGGCATGCCTGTGTGGTTCTGCATGAAGCTTTGTTTCGTGAGCATACTTGAAATACGTATGAAACTAGGTGTAAACACCAAACAACTATGCATATGTAACCTTCTTTCTTGTGGTTTATGAAACGTGTAATTTTTTGTGAACTTATACTTATGAGCACAAATGAATACTAGTCCTAATAAGTTTTGTGCTTATCGAGGAACCTTTTTTTGGGTTCAAATGTATGAATCTATAAGAAAAATGATAATATGTGCCGGTATTGAAGGTCTCCCAAGTATTTGACTTTTCAGACTAGGGGTCAATTATGTTTGAAATTACTTTTAAGCCACACAAGTTCACATGTGAAGTTACCAAAGGTATTCAAATTCTTAAAGTAAGGTCACCCAAGTGTGCATATGATTTTAGTAAATAGCAATTTTGACAAGAAACATGTCGAATCACTACCAGTTCCGGTCAACAAGCTCATGTGCTCTTGAAACTTTGAAAGATAAGTTAGCTGATAATGGTATAAATGAAATCAGATACATACTTCAATAACCTATAAAAAAGGTTTTGATATATGGATGACCTATAAAATAGTTTCAATATCCGAGCGATCTTCACATACATTATCCCTTTAAGGCTTTAACATGGTATTAGCTTTTACAATCATGAATTAATATACAATGTCATAAGAAACTCCACGTTTAAAGCAAAGAAAATAATGCTCATAGGTTTATGTCTTTATGAATTTGGAATTTATTTTCACATCAAATGTAAAGATCAATTTGTGACAACCATCTTCTTCAAACAAGAGTGTGTGCTCCATAATGATACACATATAAACTATGTAAGTGTTTAAATATGTCAACAATAGTGAATAGATTTATCTATTAAAGAAGTCTTAAATTCAACGTGCCTGGGGTTGTAGCAGTTGAGTTTGGGGGTGACCAAGGTATTGTTGGTATGGATCTGGAAATGGAACCCGTGGTTGGCTTGCATTCTGCATAGGAAACGAGTTCATCATCGGGTCTGACGGGTGAGGTGCTTGATTTGTGGGCGCCATCATGGGAACCTGTGCCATTTGAAATCTTGGAACAGGAAAACGTTGACCGAGGTGAGCAGCTGCTGCTGCGGGGTTGGGCATGGCTGAACCTGGAAGAACTGGTGGGTATGGAACCATGGGACGGTTCATTCCTACATGATCCATTCCCATTCCCATACCCATAGGAGCCATGGTTGGCATGTATCGTTGGACACCTGCGAACATCATCGGGACCATGTTGTATCCCATAGACATCATCTGCATATACAAATGGTCATCTGTAATGTATATCACACTTGTGGTAGTTTTGAATTGTTTACTTACTAACTTGTTAGTTTATATTTTGTTTTTTTATACTGAAGAATAAAATTATACCTGTACTTGCATTTGAAGCGACTTCAAATACTCAATCGCCTCATCGAGCATTGAAGCTTTGTCAGACTGTCATTCAAAAATGTTAAATTACACTTTAGTTGAAAAAGTAGCAGTTTGGAATAAATGACCTTATAGACGTGTAACCGCACCTTGTTGCAACGAGGTATTAATTCTTGCAAGGCCTTCATCTTTTCATTAATCCTATCTCGACGTCTCTTCACAAAGTAAATTTAATTGCATAATTATCATAATACATTATTAAACCATATAAAATTTTACTAAACAGGAAAGGGGTCTGAGTTTAAGTCGAAACTCAGAAGAAGTACAAACCCTTTCCGAGAGGTTGTGGACTTCTGCTGCACGAGTCCTTTTGGCGGAAGTTGAGCCACGTTTTTGCTTCTTCACATCATGATACTCGAACTCAACATCCTTCATTAAGAAAATGAAACAATAAATCTCAATGCACAAATTATGAACCTTCTCTTATTGTTATTTAAACAGTCTCCCAAAATCTAGGGGGTGAAATTGTGAATTAAGCTTTATGATCGAACTGTGAGCATGCAAGATTAAAAGGGGGAAAAGTAAAAGCAAGCACTAGGTTGGTAAATGCACCCAACTGAAGTGTTTAAATGCATGAAGAATACAATCCAATATTGGAAACAGAAAGTGCATATAATTAATGGAAAATCAAGTAAATTGGTGAACTTTTGAAGAAGCAGGTGACTCGACATACAAGATACCAAAATTGAGCATGATAATGATGAAAACAAAAAGAAAGATACAAGCAGATGCATGCTTATGGTAATATACATATACCTAAGAGTATAATCTAGATGGTTGAAATATTGTACTATACAGGTCCAAAAACAGATTATATATAACAAACAAACTATAAAATCTCACTCATAAGAAAGCTATAGGTAAAATTAATCCTAGTAAATAGATTATATGCAAATCTAAAAGAATATGATCAA
This sequence comes from Flaveria sonorensis, assembly GCA_025506505.1. Classification (NCBI taxonomy): domain Eukaryota; kingdom Viridiplantae; phylum Streptophyta; class Magnoliopsida; order Asterales; family Asteraceae; genus Flaveria; species Flaveria sonorensis. Next base: position 60,439,814 of record CM046427.1, read on the forward strand.
TGCATAGTAAAAAAAAATACATGTACTTTATGGTTTAGTATAATATATATTAATAACAAAGCCCAAATTAAAAGGATAATAAGACTTCTATTGATTCTTTGAAAAATGCATATGAGTAAAGACTAAAGTACTAATCATCTCTAGAACTAGAATATAAGACCACCATATCCTATAAACTGATAATTATAATATTAAATCTTAACAATAAACATTTATTTTTATAATCATCATTCATACCTCACTAAGCGTGCCAGATCAGACAATATAAGTTATAACTTAAAAGATACATATATGAAATAATTTTAGATGTGGGAACTATTGTTCTAAAAAAATTACATAAACAACTTTATGTCTTTCGATCAGTGTAATCATAAACGTATTGAATTGTATAAATCAAGATACTTTTTCTTAGAAAATAAAGTAAAAATTAAAATAGATATGAGACAAAAGTTGCATGTAGTAAATAAAATATAAAAGAAGATAAACTCGTCACATATTTAACAGATATTTTATTACTATCGAGATTATACGACACTAACACTAATATAAAAAATTATTTTAGTGGTTTTCACTAATTCATATCAAGACGCTGTCCATTGTAATCTCCAGAAATGTACGGAAGTGTTTGCTAGTGTTTCGAGTTTGTGTGGCCCCACTACGCACACACGTGTCAGTACTTACAGCCACGTGTGAAGCCGTTGTTCGACGTGGCAAATACGGTTTAGCACCCATCCAAAATGCATCGAAACTTGCATGTTATGGGTTCGTTGCTACTACACGACAAATTAAACGAGAAGAAACTACAAAATATGGTAAATTCTTTTCACGAAACTCGAGTTGATCAACATCCATTGAGACTGATGTAATCATTTATACCTTCTGCACTAACATCTACACATTTAACCTGGATTTTACCAACTATGGCGTGCGTCCTAATATGGGACATCATATCTAGCTTTATAAACAATATTTTTATAGTGCTCCAATATTTAAAATATCATTTTATAACCAAAATAAAGAAAAAAGATTAACTTTTTAAAACGGGTTAACTCGCACCTCTTAATTCTACCTACAAAATCTTGGTTCTAAACTTTTATTATTAATTTATCATGAGATGTAAACACTTAATTATAAAAACATCTTCTTTATATGCTTTTATATTGTAGACCAGATGTTATTTGACGAAAAATGATGATATATAACATTTTTATAGATGAATATTAGAAGGCCTTTTAGAACTATAAGTCGAAAAAAAGTATCATTTTAATCAAATACTTTCTTAAGTACTAAAACTTTACATACTATATAAAGATGTCTAATACATAACTAATTCTAAATAGAGGTATCCTAAAGGCCTATAAACACATATGCGTAGTAAATGAAATATAATGATATGCAATGAGAAACAAAAGTAGATGCTTACTAAAAGTCTCTATGTATAACCATTCTCAAATCAATAGGCATAATCTGATTATCAGAGTTCTAAATAGGCCTAAGAGTCTATATAGTTATCGCAACTCGACTTAAAAAGCATTAAGTTTAAAATTAGTTACGTAGTGTATTCAAGTATTCTCATGTATTTAGGAGCGGACCCTAGAACTTTTTCCTTTGAAGTCCGTTCCGTTTCATAAGTATATCTTAACTTTACGTAAAATTTTGGTTGGATTCGAGTCAAGCAACATGAATACATGTTCAATCATTTATGAGGAACTGGTACTTTGTTATGGACTATTATGGGGAGGGTATGTACTACAATCAATGCAGGTAGTACCCATGCTATACTATATGCTACACACAATTCATGCGAAAGTACAAACAAGTATATAAATGCACAAGGAGTAATTGGTAATTAGTCATTTACCTCACTGTAACATTCTGTATCGTCGGTGTCGACGCCCTTACGCTTCCGATCCTCCGTCACCGGCGTTGGCTTCTGCGACACCGGCTCAACGCTCGGACTTGCTCCCGAACCACCGGTCCCTGGGGACGATGAAGCACTGAGATCATAAGTCTCCGGCTCTCTTCCGGCGGAAGATGCTCCGGCGACACCAAAACTGCTCATACTCCCACGGCCCCCAACGTTAGCGCCAGAAACAAGCGCCGTACTATCCGTCACTCGTGAAGCCCTAGACTGCGGTGGTTCATTCACCGGCCGATCATTTGATTCCACCACTGTTGATTGAGTCATCGCTTTTGATGCTTTATTCGATCTCGCGGGAGCTGATCCGGTGAGATTTAGTTTGTTAGGTCTAGAGAAATGTAAGAAGTTTGTGAACTTTTGTTGATTTTGCTCTTCATCGCGTTTCGACGGTGGAATCGGAGGTCGTGGCGACGGAGCACTGACGGCCGGTGGCGGTGGCGGTTGGGAGGAGGTCGCCGGAATGACGACGGATGCCGACGACGGAAGGCCGGAGTACATGATATCGTTGTTGTGAAGATACATGTCGAAATTGTTGTCATCGTTGGGGTAATGAAGCCACGAGACCATCTCGTCTTCCTGCATGAACAGATTACACGGCGTCGTTTCGTCCTCCATCACGCCGGATCGGATCTCTCTTCCGGCGGTCGACGGCGTCGTCTCCGGCTTCTTGTTCCCGCCGGATCTCTGGTTTTGACTCTGCATTACGACCTGACCGTTTTGCCATAGTAGCTCCATGATATCTTCATCTCCCCTACAAAATCCAAATTATCATCAATCATAACCTCAAAACCTCAAAATCTCAAATCACCGTTTACAATTTTACAATCGTAACATAAACAATAAGCAAAATTACATCGTTGATTTCTTCTGCCGTTTCAAGCTCGAAGCTTCCGGAAGCAGGTAATCATCATCCATCCCGAAATCAGGAACATAATGATTCATCCTCTGTAACATGTAACAATCTCAATGAGCTTGCACGATAATCAGCACAAACTCACTCACCGCGACCTCAATTCAAACACACGATTAACCAAATAACCTTCAGAAATCATCACAAATCATCGTAAATCATCAGAAATCAAATCAGATTCAGTGATAAGGAAAGAGATTGGATTAAAAGCATAGGATGATGGAGAATTTGAGAGAGATGTTCTCACCAGCGGTAGGATTGTGAGTGTGAGTGGTGAAATTGAAATGATGAGATGATGAGGTACAGAAAGGACATGAGGGTATTTTCGTGGGTGGGAAGTAGTTTGCAGCTGAATACGAAGGAAGAAGATAAGGTATGTGCTGTGTGTGTCTCTCTCTATCTGTGCTTTTGTATTTGTTCATTTTATCTAAGGGAGAAAGCCACCATTGACTTATGTGTGACATTTTAATTATGTGAATATTAAATTTCATTTTACTGGTTTCCATGTGCCATATTTATTACCAAATGATCGGATACATATCTGGAGGGTATGTAGTAAAGTAGATACATAGGATGTGCAAAAGTGGTATGTAGTAAAGTGGATTATTAGTAGTTTAAAAAAAGTTATAAATTATAATCAGGTAAATACGTTTTTAAGTGGTTAAGACTTTTAGTGTTGTGATACATAACTAAATGTTAGGATTATGTTTAAAGGGTACTAAGAAGAAATGCAACATACTTATTATTTTGAGTAAAGTATTATTTGCATATCTGACGTTTCAATTTTAACTAGTTGAATCGTTGATGTTTAAATCTATCTTTTTTTCCTCTAATATTTTATTTTTGTCTCCATTTGAGTACATATGACTAATACCATTAATGTTTTTGTTAAATCTTTGTTAAAAAAACCAAACTACTCTTGAAATTACCCATCCACCTATCCATCACTTGATAAACTAGACCAGACTCATTACCACCCCTCTCTCTGACACACACTCTCTCTTTCCTCTCTTTCCATCACCACCACCACCACCACCACCACAACCACCCATCACCACCACAGCCGCCAATCACCGCCACCACAACACCTAATCACCACCATCACAACCCTCCGTCACCACCAAATCGCAATCACCCAATCTCCCATTAGCACCAAATCACAACCACCACAACCTCCCATTAGCACCAAATCACAACCACCACAACCTCCCATTAGCACCAAATCGCCACTACCACAGCCCCCAATCACCACCAAATCGTCACCACCACAGCCTCTAATCACCACCAAATCATCACCACCATAATCTCCCATCACCACCAAATCCACCAAAGCCCTTAATTACCACCAAATCGCAACCACCACAACTTCCCATCAGCACCAAATCGATACCACCACAACCTTCATCACCACCAAAGGCCACTACCTCAACCCCCAATCACCACCAAATCGTCACCACCACAGCCTCCAATCACCACCAAATCGTCACCACCACAACCTCTCATCACACCAAATCCACCACAGCCCCCAATCACCACCAAATCGCCACCACCACAACCCCTATCACCACCAAAACATCTGCCGATCACCACAAACCGTAGCCCCCCATCTTGTTCTTTACCTAACACATTCTCTCTCTACTCTCTCCATCATTCTCCCTTACACATATACTCTTTCTCTTCAGTTGACCTTGTGGTGTCGTTTGCATTGGCAATGGTGAAGTGTGGTAGCTCCGAGAAAGCTTGCGGTGGCAAGTTGAGGGGGGGTTTTTATGGTCAACTGATGACCATCTTTTTTGGCTGGTGAAACAAAATAAAGATTTAGGGTTAATTGAAGAAGAAGAGGTGGGTGGGTGGATGTATAAATTTTATTATTTTTTATTTGACAAGGGTATTTCAGTCTTTTTAACAAAGATTTTAACAGAAACATTAACGGTGTTAGTCATATATACTCAAATGAAGACAAAAATGAAACGTTAGGGGGAAAAGAGATGGATTTAAACATCGAGGTTTCAAGTAGTTAAAATTGACAAACGTCGGGGATGCAAATAGTAATTTACTCTATTATTTTTTGATGTTTATTAATTTAATCTTTGATTTTACCAAATAGCTAATAGGAATTGTTAAGTTATATAATGATCAATAGATATAGATATTTAGATAAGTATTTTATTAACTTTTAACTAATAAAATGATAAAATGAACCAAATATTGTAAACAAACTAACATGGATAGAAGGTATAATATATAACAAAGATGAACCATACGGAAATATATAGGGAAAGTTTACGGTACAAAGTGTTGTTTTTGTGCGAAAGGTACGAAATAACAAGAACCATTGATCTAACATATAAACGGTTCAGATTTAAAATAGAACAATCACGCAAGTAATGTCACTAGAGGGGTAAAATTAGAAATAGTCTACAATTGTTGACTTTTTTTAAATTTTTTAAATACATATAACTTTTTCATATGATATTATTTTTTTTTAAAATTACACCATGAAAACAACCATTTTATCCTCTTTAATATGAGTATAGTATTGCTATACTTTTTTTTTTTTTAAAACAACATTTAAAAAAAACGTGTATGTGCTGTGCGTATAACTTGCATAATTATTCACTGCGTAATTATCATATAACTTGCGTAATTATAAATATAACTTGCGTGATTATTTTTTATAACGTGAGTAATTTTTATTTGCGTAATAATAGATATAAATTGCGTAATTATTAATATAACTTGCGTAATTATGTACCGTTTATGCGTAATTGTAGCGCGGACGAAACTACCCCTCCGCTAAAAAACACGTGTCACGCTCTGCGAATTCATACGCTTCGCACGAAAATTACACTTTGTATAGTAACCGGCCCCTAGTTATTATAGTTATTTAATTGAACATTAAAATGCTTAATTATTTTAATAATCTAATCTTAACTTTAAATGTCAAACTTGTATGTTATTTATATGTACATAAATTGTGATTTATATGAATAAGTGCGAGCTATTTGTGCCCGTCTCGGCCCACTACTAACCAATAGTTCATAAGTTTTAGAATGACCAACTCAAGCACATTCTAATATACTTATAATTTTATACATTTATTCATCATAAGACTTAAAATCTAACAATTTAAGAAGAGACATATTTACCATACATCTTGGTATCGATAGTCAGCTTTTGGTAACAAATGCTATAACTAGTTTTAGGTACATATATGATTTTACAAAGTTTTAATTGATAGAAATAAAATTCAACCTCGAAGATATTTGAGGCATTCAACTGAAAATTCAAATTCATACTAATTATAAGCTATACATAATTGAATTTTACTTATTAAAATTATTAACACCTCAATGAATCTTGCTTATGTAAATACTATAAAGATATTGGAAGGTTTTTTTTTTTTTTTCTGTCGTTTAATAAACATATTAACCTTTTTTTAATCTTAAAAAAAGATGTTTTTGGTATTATTGAAATACACTCGAAGTTAATTTTGTCCTGCTACGATAATCACAAATTAATGATGTCAAAGATTCAATAATTTGTTATTGAGTATGCTAGACATTAAGGTAATAAAATATTAATAACTAATGATTAATCACTACGACGTCACCCGACACAACCAAATCTTAACGATAGCTACTTTAGTGCTTAACAAACCAATAGTAATCAAATATAAGTTTAGTTAGGTGACTATATATGTACTTTATCATCTCATCCATTCAATCTTAATATTAAAATATAACTAATATTATAACGGGCACTATTATTTGTGTATTGTTTATCTATCCATACTTGCCACAGGTGTCCTAATCATACAAGTACAATTTAATTTCGGATTAAATTTGAAGTTAAAGAAAATATAGAGAAGATTCTGAGTATTTGATGAAATCAATTTAAGGACTAGTATTGTTGCGATTATAATTCGTTATTATTGAAAGCTAGTAATGTTTGAGATGAGTAAATGAAGACATTTGGTTTTTCGTAAATCTAGTTTTATTTTAACTTTTTAAACTCTAATAACTTATATATACTTTATTATTATCTTAAAAATTTATATCTAACTTTATCTTATGTTTAATATAGTATCGGTATGTAGATTTTTAAATGTATTTTTAAGAGGTGTAATGCATTATGTGTTAAATGATGCATTTATCTCAATTACATAGTATGAATATGTGTAATATAAATATGTGTACATAAATGGACGTAAATGCTTCTTGTTTATAAAACCATATATATACATGTGTTGGATGCTTATAACCTTCTACGGTTTTAAATGGTTATAGTAAATTAACAATGAGTGGGGAATGAAGGAATCAATTACAATCAACTTCACCAAATGGGGACCTTTCATTTTTGTATTAGTCAATTCAATTGGGTCCATTTACGTTAAAATCAAAACTGTAGGGTTGAATTGTCAAATCATTGTCACCTTGGATTTATTATATGCCATATGTTGTGATTGTACCTTTCTTAATCTTATGATAATCATCACACACGATATTTTCTTTTTGACATTGCGACATAATAATTTCACTTATAAACTTATGGAGTTAAATGTTATTTTGTCCATAGTTTTATAGCATTTTTATGGTTTCAGTATTTGTATTTTACTTTTTACGAACTCAGTACCCATCTTTCCAAAAAATTGATGAAATAGCCATTCCGTCTAATTTCAAAATTAACGGTAGTTAACACCAGGGGTATATCTATTATTTCATTTAAAACCTTTAAAACCCCAGTTAAATAAAAAGGAGAATCGCACAATAATGTCGATATAAAAAGGGTATATCGAATTCATCACCTGGTAGTTGAAATGCTAGATTCATCATCCCCATCCTCACTGTCGCACAATAATGTCTAATTCGTCACAAAGTTCTAGCATCCACCAAAGAAACTGTCACACAAACACCGCAACCACTTCAATTTCTCCGGTGATGTGTTCATGTAGGTCAAGAACCGAGGTTCGAACCTCTTGGACTAATACAAACCCAGGTCAAAGGTTCCATTATTGCGTTGTAGGATGTAGTTTCGTTACCTGGGTTGATCCTGCCATGTGTCGAAGAGCAACCTGTATCATTCCTTGATTGTTATAGTTAGTGAATAGGCATGAAGCAGAGGCTAGAAGATTGATGAACGAAAACAAATGTGTTAAGTGTGCTTTGGTTTAAGTTGGGTGTTCTTTGTATTGTACCAAACGATGTAGTTTATGTAACCAGTGAACAAGTTATTGGTTTAGGTGCTTCTGATTCGTTGTTGATTTATGTAAGTGGTTTGATGTACTTTTGGTCAATGAAAACAAATGTTGCAGGTGTATGGTTTCTAATTTTGACTTTTAAATGTCAAAGTGAATTGTTTTAATGTTGTTGTCAAAGCGTACAAGTAATGACCCATTTGATGTAAAATTGAACAAGTAATGACCCATTTGATCCATTTGATGTCAAAGTGAACAAGTAATAAGCAAAGTGAATATGTAATGACCCATTTAATGTTAAAGTGAACAAGTAATAAGCAAAGTGAACAAGTATGACTCATTTGACCCATTTGATGTCAAAGTGAACATGTAATAAGCAAAGTGAATATGTAATGACCCATTCAACCCGAATGACCATAACTGCAAATGTCCAAATGACCATAGTGACCCATTTGACCAACCAATTAAAGTCCAATTGACCAAATGATCGTAAGTGCAAATGACCAAATGACCGTCGTGACCCATTTGACCTAATTGACTTCAGAAAGTCAAAAAAATAACCCAAATCACCAAATTTGAGTGCATTAGATAACATATAACAATAGTTAACTGCATAATTACCCATTTGACCAAAATACATAGTCACCATTAAAGTCAATCAAAATACAGTTAAAGTCAACCAAAATACATAGTAGCCTAATTAAAGTTAACCAACAGTCACCAAATTAAAGTCAACTAACATACAAAGACTATGTTGTTCAAAAGACATTAAAAACCACCCACTTTACTAAGCATTTGGCGAAGCTTGTGAAGCACCTTGTGAAGCATTTTGTATAGCATGTGCACCATTGTTTGAACAACTCCGAGAGTTATGTCCACTTTGATTGCATTTTTTACAGGTTTTACGGTGACCTTTCCGCCCACCCTTTTCTATGTTGTGTAATAGCTCCTCTTTTGATTTCTTTCTTTTCTTTTGAGGTCTACCAGGTTGTGTATGAAGCTGTAGAGGTGTGAGTTTAAAAGGACATGTAGATGGTGTCCAAAGATGCATACCAGCAACTGGCTCAATTGTATGCTGATAAGTATTCCTTCACTTTCTTCGTCATCTGATTCATCATCTACAATAGATCCATATTCAGCCATGTCAACTTCCACGCTTTCAACAATCTTCATCTATTCGGAAATCAGAGTCATCTGAAGCTGATCCATGACCTTCCATGTTTCATCACCTGTTTCACCAATTGTTTCACCATCTGTTTAATCACCTGTTTCATCACATAATACTTGTTGTTGAGGCCCTCCTTGATCATCAACTACTTCTTGTTGTTCAATATCAACATATACCTCCATTACTTTACAATTCTCCACAAATCGACACATTTCATAAACATCTTTATCACCCAACAAAGGTCAAAGACCAAATTCCAAGTCCAATCCAGGAATCTTATAATGATAATAAACTACTCGATCATTCGAATAACCTAAAGTCCTATACATTTGACCTAATGCAAAAATAGAGAACTCATGTGCATCTACCCCATCAATATAGTTGATTTTTACCATTTACATAGCTCTTTTTATGCAAATCAACAAAATGACCTCCATGGTTCATTTTTATAGTAAATCATGTGGGTCTTGTGCTGTGATGAAAAAAAAAACATATACCATCTCAAAAACCGATTCAATTTCTACATAAACGATGGAAGAAGAAAAATGGAAACAATAACACTTATAGAACATTTTAAAAGGATCAAAATCATCATGTGGATGTGAACCACGAAGCTCCCACTGAAACTCCATACATCTAGCGATGTGTAGATGAAGATGAACAATTTCGATGAACAAAGGATGAACAATTTCGATGTGCAGATGAAGATCAATGATGACAAAGGATGAACACTGGTTTGGGCATGTCGTTTCCTTTCCATTTCTTAAACCAGGGTTTCAAATGAAATGACGGATATACCCCCGGTGTTAACCGCCGTTAATTTTGAATTTAGACGGAATGGTTGTTTCATCAATTTTTTGGCAAGACGGGTACTGAGATTGCAAAAAGTAAAACACAAGTACTGAAACTACAAAAACAGTATAAAAGTAGAGAAAAAAAAAAATTTAACTCAAAACTTATGTATTAATTGTTCTATATGAGTTAGATATGACAGAATGGATGTGTTATGTTGGTTCTACAATATGTAAAAAAACCTTTGGTTAAAATGGGTTATTTGCCCCGCAAAAATATATTTTGTATCTTTTATCATGATTTTATAGATAAATAGTAAGGTTGATAATTGATATCGTTTAAATCATACTTTTTTTGCGATGACGCTTGTTTGGTTACATTTTAATTTATTAATACGTATTATGAATGTAGAAACACATGATATTTTTTACGGTTCGAGTTTGAAATGTCACTCATGAGTTTGAGTAATAAATATAGAGCAAGAGCAAGCTAAGTTTGAGTTTAGAAAAGCTTAGACTCGGTTTAGATGGTACAAATGGAGTGGTATATTCATTTCATTAAGTTTAAATTTTAGAAAAAAAATAAAATCTTTATAAAAAATCAACTTAATATTTATTTTCTAGGTAACATCTATTGTTCTCTTGTGTTATTTTTTAGGCATGGATACTTTAAAGTGTTTTTTATATAGGTTAATTTTTGACATACATGTTCTACGTATGTGTATAAAAGAATTCATATAATATTAAAAATACGATTCTACATTTAGACAAGTAATTATTTAGTAATATGCACTGATTCTTTGTTATATACATTATTATAAATAGGGTTATTGGATTTAATAATCTTAACTTTCATTTATTTGTCGGGATTAATCCTAACTTAAGAAATGTTTATGAAACACTCCCAACTTTAAGCTTATTTTCCTTCAACGATCTCTTAATAAGTGAAAGTTAACACCGTTAGTTTTTTATGACATAAACTGCTTATGTGGCCGAAACACTAAGAAAAATGTTAAAATTTAACATCAGATCCGTCAATCTATAACTACCGCACCCTGAAACAAGTCAATCTCCACCTCTTGATTTGAAGCAATTGACTCGTTGGAGATAGAGTCAGGTGATGATTGAGGCTAGACACTGAAAAACACACCTAATGAAGACTAGGTGGTGGCGGAGTTGAAAAATGATTTAAAGATGGCCCAATTTCATTATAAAAACTAACAGAGGTTAACTCTCAGTTGCTATGGGATTGTTAGAAGAAAATAAGATTAAAGTTGAAAGTGTCTGTAAATATTTTCTGAGTTGAGATTAATTCTGGTTAATAAATAAAAGTTGTGATCATTAAAATCCAAGAACCTTATAAATAAAATAAACACACCCTGTAAAATCCCAATCTAAAAGTAAGGCTTGTGGATGGGGAGTTGAAGACAAAATTTACCTCTCTCTCGTAGGATAAAAAAGTCACTCCTAAAGAGACTTCCAGCTTAGAAAAACCTCACTTTTTAATTTTATTTTTTAGAGAAAAATAAAACTATAAGAATAAAAAAAATCATAGTGGTGTTTATTAGTAACATAACAAAAGGAAACAGTATGGCATAAACATCACTAAGACTAAAGCATGTGAGAATAAAGATACGTATAAGAGCAAATGCAAACCTATAAGTAGTTGTCATCGACAACTATGATTAAAGGCAATCTAAGCGAAGTAAATGTCAAAATTCAAGTCCTAGCAAACAACAAATCTGTAAGCTCAACTAAAATCCCTAACATTTATCACCAATCACTTCATATATATACATGTAATAATATATATGTGAGTTTGTATGTATATATAGTAAGTAAAATCAATTGTTTAAAGTAATAAAAGACTTGTTAGGGGCGGCACTGAGGGGGGCGAGATGGGCGATCGCTCAGGGTCCGATCTCCTCAAGGGCATAAAATTTTTAAAAAAGTTTTATATTATATCTGTATGTATATTTAAAAAAACTATTAATAGTTAACAAACCCAATAACAAATTATATATTTTAGTCTATTAAATCTTAAAGCTAATAAACATTTGAATTAGTTCAACCCAGCATCATTTATCCAATCTAAAACCAAAAATCAAAAAAAAAAAAGAACAGAAACGATGTATTATAGAGCCCATTTTTTTTATACTTGCTCAGGATTCAAAAGTTTTCTAGCATTCTCGGGGACAACCCTGAAACTTGTATACGAAAAAAGTAGGTTATTCTATTCACACTCATCATGTAATTATTTGCACACGATCTTTTGATGAAAAGGGGATTTGAATGGCATCAAGTAAATGCAGGCAGTGGATATAATAAACAATATGTGAACAATATGGCCACCGGAAACTTTGCATGTGCATTGGCCTCAGAGAGGTTCAACTTCCCCAACTTGTCTCCCATAGCCCCACCAAAAATATATTAGTGTCAGCAAATTAGGTCATCAACATTCATATTTTTTTTAACATCCATATGTAATTGTATTTTTATTTTATGCATCTTGTATGTTAAAGATAAAACATGATCAATCCGTACTTAGTTTCAAGTAGTTGATATATTTGGTTGCTCTTAAACTTTTCTTGGGGTAGGCTCAAGCTTAACACTACGGAAGAGTCGGGGTTTGATTTCTGTTGAATGTGAACATGTGAATTAAAAGTACGAGTTGTTGAACGCAAAGAAAGGTTCGAGTCTTGTAAGTTAAATGAGCTAAGTTTTAAAATAAAGTAAAAAACGGAACGTGTAATTATGAATAAAAAAAAGAAAATAAAATCTGTTAGGTTGGTTGGGTTGACCACACACTAAACCAACCAAAATTGTAAATAAAACTGTTGATAAGTATTGCATTTCTTAAAATTGTAAATATAGTTACTAAATATTATACATGTATAAGGCTACATAAATAAAGAAATAATAAACGCTACAAACCATTTTTAAATTCTAAACCATCGATTTAACGATTAAACCTGGTTTCTCAAACCATCACCCGGACCATATTAAGTCATAAACTACTAATTTATTTGCTTCAGTTTAAACCGTTAAATTGATTTTAATGGTTTATAAACACACATGCCACAAACTGCCTCACAAACTAAAAATAGTATTGTAATAATCTAATTTGTGCATCACGTCTACTGTTTATAAAAATATAAAAAGAAATAGTCAAGTGTCTATTGGTCAGCCGACCCTTTTTGACCTATTCAAAAATCAATCTCGACCCAACCCATATTTGACCCGATACCAGAATCCACCTGACCCGGTTCATTCACCACCCCTATACTTTGAACAATCAGTTATGCCCCCATATCCAAACTAAAAAAGCCATAAAAAACCAGCGAATACTCTCTACATTACACATACTTTATTCTTAAAATCACCACCTGTATTTTCCCGTATTTTGACCAACAACCATTGGTTGGTGAATGCACCACTCTATTATCAAATGACTGCATGAATCACCAAATGACTACATGAATCGAAACATAAGAAAACCCTAAAATCTAGAATCAGTTGAAAGAACCGGATCTAAACAACTACCAAAAAGGTACTAATCTCATCTAGTTCTACAATTAGAAAATAGTCATAAAATTACAAAAAAGTTGAACCCTATTGTTGTCGGCTTTAATAGTCACCCATTCCTGGAGCCAGTGCTAGTGATTCCTTGCCATGTTTTGAAAGTTCAACGATAACAGCTTCGGTTGTGGTCAATAAAGATGACACACTGTAAACAACAATATAAGAAACTTGGTATATGTGTGTGGAAAATGTAACTATGGTTTTTTATGAAGAGGGCTTAAAGGTAAATTTACCCTGCAACGTTGACTAATGCTGTCCTGATGACTTTCAGGGGGTCGATGATTCCTTCATTGACCATGTCTACGTATCGATCTATATAAAAGATGATAAGAATAATCATTTTATACATAACTCGTGTCGTATATGATCACAATAATAATACTCGTTCAGGAATAATCTAATGCCTCACTTTCAATATCTTCAGCAACAATCAGCAGCGATCTTTGATTTTGCAATGCATATACATTTTTTTTAATAGCCAACAAGAAATTTTATTGATAGCTATTTAGAACATAGGAATACATATGATAAATAACAAACAAGCATTAACTGTCAGCTACCACATACATTCAATCACTCATTACCTTCAAAGCCTAACTCTAGAACTTTAACAATAGCATTTAATTAAGCTAGAGAATTTTTTCTCTCTCGACTATTAGAATCAAAGGACGGTCTAATTCCTGTAAAAATAGAGAAATCGTCAAGTAAATGTTATAATTAACAGCGGATTATATGTTCAACCAATTCTTTTAATAAGGATTTCAAAAAGTTTTTGTGCATACACATTTTTGGTTCTTTGTAGTGGTTATGAAGTATGGTGATATATAGCCTCTGTCCAGCTTCATTCCCTCAACTACTTCCTATTCATTGTTAAGTTTTTTTTCATCCCACAACATAACAATGTAAAGTTCTATACCAAAATATAAAGGGTTGCAAGTTAGCAATTGAATAAACATGAGAATAACATTCATATCAATCCCATTAATAATAAAGATTAGCCCTATTAGAAAACATAAAGCAAAAGGGTTAACTGCTCCAAGAAAGGCGTAACCCCTGACTTTAAATGGTCAGGATTTTGTTTCAGCTAGATCTAATTGATTGATTTTCGGTGCAGTTACACATATCGGGAGTAATATATTATGTAATAATTATCCCTAATGGTATTTTGGTCATTTTATCACAACTTAATAGAAAACACAACAGAAGTCAGTAGTAATATCCAAACTCGTTATAAAATTAAAAGTATAAAATCCAACCTTATTACTTTAAACCCTTAATACTACACAAACCCAAGAGCCTACGTATTTAATTAAAAAAAATTTATTTAGACTGTAAAGTTGATCACTTTTGTATTCTCAAGTGGCCCAAATTTGGACCCTGTTTGAGTGAAGGCTTTATTTTGCATATCCGCCTGGGCCGTATGCGATCTAACTGAAATTTATATATTAGGATGTATTGGGCTCGGTATTCATTCTTGTTGTGTAGAGCTCAAGTAGGTCTTGCTGGACCGGGTTTCCATAACTCACATAAAAGGCCCACTATAAGTTTTTAATTCTTTTCATCCTTTCTATTAATTAGGGATGGCAAATAACCCGAGCCGGTGAGTATACCAGAAACCCGAAACATATGGGATAGGTATTGGGCCGAGTATAAGATTAGTTTTAAAAAAAATGCGGGTATGGGATTAGTTTTAATAAAATTTGCGGGCATGGGATGGGTATGTGACTAGGTAATACCCGGCCTGATTACCCGAAACCACATTACCCGAACATATACCCGAAGTTCTTTATTTCTAAATATTAAAGATAATTAACTAACTTTTTTGAATATTAGATATATAATTTAGATATGAAACTTTATGAAATAAGAATACTTGTTGCTAACTTGTTATGACTATTTTGATGTGAAATTTTAAAACATTTATATGTTGTAGTTGTTTTGTAATCTTGACAAGAAAGTTTAAGCAACTTGTTATAATTATTTTTAATGTTAATTTTACCTAATGAAGATGTTATTGTTGTTTTATTACACAAAATTCTATAAAGATATTTAATATTTAAAATAAGGTACTTAAATACGTTAAAATAAATTTGTATAAATAAACACGACCACCCGAAAATGATTGGTTGATACCCACGGGTATGCCCGTAACCTGATGCTAACGGGTATACCTAATACCCGCGGGTATGCCCGATACCCGATGGGTAATTACCCGATCAATACCCGACGGGTAATGGGCCAGGTATGGGACAAAAGTTCAAAACCATGTATGGGTTTGAGATTACCAATACCCGACCCGAACCCGACCCATTGCCATCCATACTATTAATAAACTTTGTCCTGAGTGGGTTAGTTATCCTATAATTTTGTATTCTTTTCATTCTTTCTATTAATAAACTTTGTCGGCGTATTGTTCAAAATCATATAAGAAATCCCTATTATTTGTTAGTTTTTGTTAACAATAATTTTTTTTACTCTTTAATATCACCTAACGTTACACTTATAACAATTTAAACTTACATCATTTTTGTGATCGGTAAAAAGTAGTATCGCTAAGCTACAACATCATGTCCTAGAATCTGTTAGTTACTTTGTAACACCCGGTCCCTCATACAATCAATATTGTCCGTTTTGTTCACGAGTAGCTTACGAATTTGCTTTTCGTTGCCCGGGTTAAAACTTCCCAGGGCGGTCACCCATCCCTGGATTGCTGCCATATTAGCAATCTTAACTATGGAGTTCTCCTCTTATCTACAGTCAATATACTCAAAATACGTTGGTGATATTAGAGGTAGAACATTCCTTATGAACCGGTAATCTCTCCTGTCCACACCCTATGAGATTTGCCTACGGTGTTACAATCACCCCCTTTGAACTCATCGTACTAGAAAAGGTTTGCCCCACCATCCCATTCCTAGATGTGGAATTTGCCTAAGGTGTTTCTCTGAACAGTCCCAGGGAGTCACCATTCATGATGAGGTTTGCCCCACTATCCCGAACGAAACAGGAGTGTCTCTAATACCATTTGTAATACCCGGCCTTTCACACCATCAATATTGTCCTTTTTGCCCACGAAAAGCTCATGAATTTTCTTTTGGTTTTTGGGTGAAAACTTCACAGGGAGGTCACTTATCACTGGATTGCTGCCACCTGAGCATGCTTAACTGTGGAGTTCTCTTCTAATCCACAATCAATACACCCAAAACGCGTTGGTGATATTAGAGGCAAAACATTACTTATGAACTAGGAATCTCTCCTGTACACGGCTCATGTAGGATTTTCCTAGAGTGTTACATACTTGCTAAAATACAAATTCAACCGAAAGTAATGGTAATGTAGATTACTTGCACACTCATTAGATATTCAAGGCTATGTCTTATAATACATTTTGATCAACACGGAAGTTGTTGAAGTATTTTGGGAAGCACTTTGATGATGTTTTCTTGTGAAGCTACTTTATTGTTAGTTTATATGTTATCTATGTGTATAAAACAATAATATCTGGCAAAACAGGAACAGGTTAGGTTGTGTTTCGGGAACGTTTCCGAGTTGGGCATTTATCATCAAATAACTTTCTTGTGAGATTACACCACAACTCGAAAGCTACATTGCACTCAAACTCCTCAATCTTTCTAGCAACACACTCAAAGGTCCCGAAACCTTTTCCAATATTTGATTTTTCCTTGAACAGGTTGTCGGGGAATTCTTGATCGTTCATATAATATTCTACCTGTTCCAAACCTGCTGCGCTACAAGAATCAAAGGCTAAGTCGACGACAAATATCATCGCCATAGGGGGCCATTGTTGCTATAGGCCAATTTCCTGTCGTCACCAAAGCTTTTATCATCATATAGGCCTATCCCGTTAACAAATCGTCCCCAAAGACTTGTCGGAAAATGTTTTGCCATGATAGTTTTTTATTCGGAAATCAAAATAAGTTATAGTCCATGGTGACGAGTGACCCATTCAAAAATATTTTAGCGTCCAGAGTGACCCATTCAAAAATATTCTAGTGTCCAAAAGAAACCAGCTTGATAAAAAGGCCACCCATAATGACCCTTATTTTTGTAAATAGGGTTTGTTTTGCCAATTTGGTTGTACTTGTGTCTTCAAGCGTATGTGAACACAGATCGGTTTGTTGAACATTTAAAAAAGAGTAGATCAACCCTAACATGGAAACCATGCAAATCAGTGTAACTTGTTTATCAAAACGGGTAATTGTTTGCATGTTAGTAGAAGGTTTATTTTGTATGTTTATAATTAGATGGTAAGATTTTGAGTCTAATTAGCAAGTTATATATAGGGTTCTGTAGGGTAATTGTAACGTGTGATTTTATACTTTTATTCTTAATAATATTGAAAGAGTCGTGAGAGTTTTCACAAAGTGTTGATGTATTTTTCGTGTTTGATTATCGATTCTAGACCAACAAAAACTAGTTCATCCGTTCAAAACCATAAAACTAACTCATTTATAGATGGCTAAATACAATAAAAAAAACCAACATATTTTTAGTTTTTTCTCACAAAAGTCCATGTTTAACTTTTTGCACGTAAAACCAATATACTTTTTATGTTTTTTCATAAAAATCTCTCAACAATTTTTACACATAAAAACCTAGTATATTTTCTGTATTTTCACATAAGGATCTCTTCAGACTTATTTACACATTAAAGTCACACAACTTATTAAATTATAGCATATTGTGAAGAAAAAAAATTAATACAACTTTTGCATGCATTTTTCCATATGTGACTCGTTTAACTTATGGGAGCCTAAGTTTGAATCCTTTAAGTTATGGGAGCTCACGTTCGACTCGTTTCGAGCTCTCTTTCCAAAGCTCAAGCTCATATGAAAATTTATTAAGTTTTTTTTAATTAATTTCCTGCAAATTTAACATGTGAAGGGATTTTAATATGTAAAGTATTGTTGAGGTACTTTTATGAGAAAAAAAATAAAAAATATGTTGATTTTTATATATAAAAAATTGTTAAGAGACTTTTATCATTCAAAACAGAATATATGTTAGGTTTTTTACGTGTAGAAAGTTTTGTAATGTTTTTTATAATAAGAACCCGAAAGTATATTAATTTTTATTTCGTTTTACCTTTTTAGATCTAGTAATGAAAAGAAAATTATCTCCGTTTACTTGGAAGTCAATGGCAATTTGTATCCACAAGCTCCTAATCTTTAGTCAGTGCTCCCTTTCATTTTCTTCATTAAAAGACTTTGAAGCCAACATCTCCTAATAATTTCCATTTAAATATGAATTGATAAGGAATTATAAACAAGCACTAATGAAATTATTAAAAAATTTAAATGTATTTAAAAATTTCTTTCTTACTTCGTGAGCTATGTCTACTTTTAAGCGTATTTGTGATGAACAACACGGTTTGACTTTCTTACTAATTTGAATTAGGATGACGTTATTTTACAAAGTGTATTTTTGTTACAAAATGTGAGCAGACACAATTGAGCAGACACAATGAGACTAAAAAAGTCACAAAAAAAATTATATTTCACAATTTAAATCGAATTTAAAAAAAGTAATTTGGAGTCTCTGTTCCTCTCGTCGTCCTCTTTCAGAAAAAAAATAAAAAAAAATAAAAATGTTTTTCATTGTGTCTTTATATGACACAATGACGTCATTGTGTCTTTAATAAAAACATAATAACGTCATTGTGTCTTTCATAAATGACAATAAAAAAACGTCAATTTTTTTTTATTTTTTTATTTTTTGTTTATTTTTTTTTTCTTAGTGAGGATGGCTAGGGGAACAAAAACTCGGAAATACTTTTTTGAAATTCGATTTAAATTGTGAGATATAATTTTTTTGTAAATTTTTTAACTCATTGTGTCTTCTCACACTTTATAGCAAAAATACACTTTATATTTGAACATCTTTCTTTGAATTATATGCTTAACTTTCCATAAAGCAAACTCTTAAGAGAGATAATGTATCGTAATGGAAACTAGCTAAAATATCATAATTATAATATGATATATATCTTAAGCGTATTTGTGATGAACAACAAAGTTCCTGAGTTTACTAAAGTAAAGAGAAAGAAAATGAAATTCAGAAGAAAAAAGAAAAGGGAAAGAAAAAAAAATATAATTTCATTTGGTATTCTAGAGTTTCAAAGAACGGAAAAAAATAAAGATTTTATGCCTTCGTGAATTCCCCGAGATGAATGAAAAAGAAAAGAAGGTTATATTTACTATTATACCATTTTAATATTCTTATTAAACTAGATTAGAATGATAAAATAGTAAAAGAAATGATTATTAAAAAACTACAGGAACCGTTCATATAAAATTTATACAAAAACAGATTTTGTTAATATAAACAATACACCATAATATAAAATAAAAGTTACAATGCTCGTTATAGTTGAAAATAAACAGAAACAAAAGAATGGAAATGAAAAAGGCTGAGGATCGTGTTAGACACGAGGCTCTTAAAATAAATTCCGAGCCTCCCAGAAAAACTCATTTTGTTTTCCATGGTACAACAGCTAAAGTAGTTGTTACTATCGGGATTGATCTAGAACTTAAATTAGGTTGTAGAAGAGAAAACCAGAGACTGAGGACGTTTAGATAACATGTTTGCTTGAGGTGTTTGAGTTGTTGTTGGTGTGTTATCCACTGAGGTACTCTCAGTATATATAGAGGAACTCGAACTGAAACAGCTCGATCAACAATTAATCCAAAAATAACTGCTCATTGAATCTTTAATGTTGATTATTCTGGTTTAATGACTTGGTTAGAAACTATAATCAGTTTAAGTTCATTCAGTAGTCAATGTGTAATTGAATTGTTATAAGTCACATCTGTTTCGAACCACATGGACTCAAACCACACACTAAGGTTAGTCGTACCTGACCAGCTCTTCGAACCAACCTTCAAAAATACTAAGGCGACTCTCAAGCCGCGAAGTGCAAAATCCGCCATCAAAACTCCTCATTGCGCCTGCATGTCCATGCCGCGTGCGCAAGTGCGAGTTAAGGGTGCTACACCCCCTTCACAAATCCAATTAGTGTGATACTTTAGAAAACAATGAATGATGTTTGTGCCTATGTTCGAGTCGAAGTCGTATTTTACAGATATAAAGGAATGATGTTGAAATTACTTATGTTTGATTCAATGTTTAATGGATAGTTATGCTTATGTTTATGTTTTAATTGATTACACTTTAGTAATTTATGTATTTTTAATTTTACTTTAAAAAATATTATGATTTGTCTAAGTTTTATTGTTTTTATTAGAAAAGTAAACAATAATTGAACAAATAATAAATTATAAAAAATATAAATATATAAATACAAGTATATTTTTGATACAAAAAATTTATAGTTAATTAATAATATTTAAGATAAGCTTGTAAAATAAAATGGTAAGATAAAAGAAAAAAGAAAAGTAAGTGAATAAAATAAAGACAAAAAGAATAGATAAAAGTATAACTTATATATTTTGTCATTTAAAGAGTAAGAGTAAAAAAATCATTCACTAAAAACTTTACATAAAAAGTTAACTTCAGTTAGTGTAAAGAACATAAAACGTGAAATTTTTTTAAATAATGAACATTTAGTGTATTTATCAAAGTTTAAGTATAAAATTCATAATTTAAATAATAATTAAAGGATAAATTTTGCAAATTTACTCTTATTTCTAAGAAAAAACTTGAAAACACAAATTAGAGACTTGTAAGTCAACTTCCCTAACAACACGCATAGACCCTATAGTTTCTTGACTCATCATTGCCCCCGAATGAAAGTTGTTATATATAGACTTATATTTTTGTTTGTGTTCAAAAGTATAAATTGATAGAAAGAGATTTATTTTTCTTGTATTTTGTACTCTTGTTTTTCTTTTGTGTTTGTTAATAATTTCAGTCGTTAAAAATGACATAAAGGGATTCACATTTTTGAAATGTCAATAATTGTTTTACTATTTCTTTTTAAGTGAAAATTATTGATAATATACATAAGTTTATTGATTATTTAACTGTAATGCTTTAGAATTAGTTGAAAAAATAAAATAAGAAGTCGGTAATCTTAGCCACAAATAACTATATGATATATAAATAACAGTTTATGGGTTTGTGTTCTTTGTGATAAGAGACTTGTAACGAGCTAAAAGGTTATGTTATACCATTGCTTTTAAAATGCGTGTATAATGTTTGATGCGTCTTATGTGACGGTGAAAACGCATCATTCGGTGAGATGTGATGCGATTACATGATGCGACACAATATGTACTTGGTCAACATTTTAACTTGAAAGAGATTGATGAAAGCTAGTAGTTATCTCGATATGATGAAGAAGTTAGGGAAACCTTGAAGAATCAATGGAGAAAGCTGGGAAACCTTAGAGTGATGTATCCTTGAAGAAGTCCAAGAAGACGATGATGGCTAGAAATCCCAACATAACCCTAATATTCATCTATTTATATGTGTTTTATTTGTTTTAGGATACTTATTCATGAGTTTATGAATATAATTACTACCTGTACATCATCATATATATATACTTCTTGCATAGGTATAGTATCTGAAGTTTAGGGGTGTTAAAAAATATCCGAATCCGAGAATCCGATCCGAAAATCCGAAAATCCGAAAATCCGAATCCTAAATATCCGAATTTCAGATATCCGAAAATTCGGATTCGGATAGTGATTTTCAAATGTTTCGGATATTCGGATATCCGATTATCCGAAAACTAAAAAATATTTTTTTTATTTTTTTAAATTTGAGACATATTGTTACTTTATATTGAGATTTTGTAGTGTATATTGAGACTTTTATGATATGAGTTGGTTTATATATTATTTTTATAATAGAATATGTCTAATTATTATAAAAAAATTAAAAAATAAAAAATGAATTTTGGATATCTGAATCACTATCCGAATCCGTATCCAAAATTTCGGATGCGGATTCGGATAGTGATTTCTGCTATCCGAAATTTCAGATATCCGACTTTGAACAGCCCTACTGAAGTTAGGCTATTTAAATGGGCTCGTTTCCTAAAACAATCTAGGTGAAATTCTTTTTACCAAATGGGTGTAGTTAAAAATTTATTTAGAGTTTTTTTTCTTTATTTGCTTATTTTTAGCTAATCTATTATTCTTTTCACTTTTAAACGTCATTTCACAAAAAACATCTAAAAGGATATAAGTTTTCAAAAGCATGCGAAAACTTTAAGTTCATACGAACTTTTAGTTCATATGAAAAAATTAGTTCATGCGAAAAATTTAGTTCATACGAGAACTTTTATTCAAGCGAAAACTTTTGAATGTTTTCTCATGAAGTCCATCATGTATAAATATTTGTTTTTGATTTGTATTTCATGATGTGTTTTATTTGTAAATGTGTTTAGAGGGTGAGAGAGTAGAGAGTTGTATGATAGACCGTCCGAGGAGAACTCACCTCAGGTGGATAGATCTTAAATAACGTAAAATCCTTTGGTATTGTGATCGTTTGATTAATAATATCCAATTGAGTTTGTTTAATGTTTGTTGATATCACACACCACATACGTCTTAGTTTGATTATAAAGTACAGTATTTTGTGGATTCGATCCTTATGAGGACTTTACAACTTTATTCAATCATTCGTTTTCTTTTTGTGTTTTTTTAACATCGGTCTCTAGATGTTTTTTTATAAAAAAGAACATTTTTTAAATTCTATGTCTATGACCGTTCGTTTTTTAACATTTCTTGATTTATTTAAAAGTAATTTTAAAAACGTTCATTTTTTTAACGTCTTTATATAATTGTTCGGTTTTTAAAACATCTTTTCAAAAGAAAACATACAACAATTATAAAGAGAAATCATACCAAACATGCCAATTAGAATCTAGTAATTTCGTTCTATATTTGATCCACCAAAACGTGTTCGCCTTAATGTCCTCCACCATCTTCGAGACTGAGATTGTTGTCCCGTTGAAAAAACTGTTGTTATTGTCTTCCATATGAACCACATTATAGCCAACAAAATACTATGTTTCACCTTGTTTATCTTCCGTGAAACATCCAATGTGTGCAACAAAACCACCCGCTCACCCACTGATGAGATGTTCCCACAAGGTAGCTTGCACCAACACGATAACTCCTTCCAAACAGCCTCAGCAAAACGGCACTAAAGCAAAAGATGATCCGCCGTTTTTGGGTTCCCAAAACGGAAATTACACTCGTTAGAGGACAGCCTAACACAACGATCTATCAACGCTTCTCTTGTTTGAATTCGGCCCAACCTCACCTTCCACACAAACCCATTTGCTTTGACCGGCACCCATGGAATCCACGGAAGAGGGCAAAGGTCTACCATAGATTGGTTTTCTTAAATGTTCTTTGTAATCTTACATATACAAACGAACTTTACACCATTCAGATTTGGTAAACCTACATTTAAAATCCTTATCTTTTTCTAAATGTTTTTTTTTAAAACTGTTCGTTTTATTACATCTATATTAAAACAATTCATTTTTTCTCAACTCTTTTTAACAATGGATGTTTCTTGAAAGGATGCTTAGAAAAGGGTTTATAAAAGATGTTTAAAAAAAACATTTATAAAAAGTCATTTAAAAAAATTATTAGAATGTCATTTCCGTTGCTGACGTTTCACTGAAATTCCCATTTCATTTCAATTTTTTGTCTTTTCAACACTATAGTTTACTAAATGCTACCATTTCTATCCACTCTACTAACGTCGTTAAAAAACTCTGTTAAAAATGGTATTTTAGTCTTTATCAACACCCTAATTATCCAATTAAATCCAATTAACAAAAAAATATATTCAACTAAAACTAATAAACACATGAAGCGACTAGAGAGACCGAAGGATTAACCTTAATCCATCCCAGAAAGCTTCAATTTCTGCACTATTCGATGATATGAATTTCGATTGTTTTGGATTAGGTATAAATCAATTTCAACAAAGTTTGATAGGGTAGTACAATCTTTCATTTTAACACTTGGAATTCAACACCGTTCGATTGATGTCTACTATTGTCATCGGCTCCATCATTCGATTAAGGTTTGATTGCATTATTATTCGATTAAGAATTGTCATTCGCATTCAGATTGTTTTTTATTTCTGCACTATTATGTTTGTTATTCGATTGATCTTATATTTAAATTAGGCAATGAACCATTGTTGTTTGATAGTAGGAGATATGACTTTTAGACTTTGGTTTGTTTGATATTCTACTTAACAGTTTGAACATACCAATGCTATTTGTTATAATTTGGTTTGTTTGAGGTTTGTTATAATCAACGGTTTGATTAATAATGGTTCAATTGGACCATTTATTGATTAAAAGGAAATAGGGTGTTTAGAAAGACTAAAGTTCCCTTAATTTTAATGGAGGTTAATTTATAACGATGTTAGTAGAGCAGATGGAAACGACCACATTTGGCAAACTACATTGTTGAAATGACAAAAAAAGTTTTTGGATTGAAGTGGCAGTTTTAACGAAAATTAGGGATGAAAGTAACACTTTCCTATTTGAAAAAAAGAATGGTTGTGAAAAGACGTTTAAAAACCAAACGAGTTTCATTTTAGAAAGGTTGTCTTAAAAACAATATGATTAAATGGGTGTCGGACATTGCTACTTTTAAAATAACTTTTAACTTATTAACTTTTAAAAATTTAATAAGTTAATTTTTATGTCTGGGAAACATAAGAGTTATTTTGAAAACAACTTTTAAGAAATGGTAAAAAGTTGAAATTGAAAAGTTAGGGGGACTTACTTTTAAGAAGTTAAAATCTTCTTTTAGACCACAATTACGAATTTGCTCATTTGCAATGCTGAAACCGTCACTGCTGCTTCCCCTGCTTACCATCTCCACGACAGACACCCATCCCATCTGCTGCTTCCTGCTCGCCATTAATGGTACCCTAACCTACGATGCCATCCCACAAGCCATCCTTTCAACCTTCGACGCCATAAACTCCACCCACCTCCCCATTAATCCTCCACCCACCAATTGATCGGTCCATCGTCAATACAATCGCTAATATTTCAGACTCTAAACAATTTTCCGAAGAAGATGATGTGATTTGAAGTTTTCTAAAGGATTATTGCAGGTTTGGTTAATTTTGATGATAGGTTTTGATTGTTGATATCGATCCCATTTGCTGTGATTTGAAGCTTTCTAAACATGAGTTTATGATTGTTGATAGGTTATATATTGATTAGGCTATGATTGTGGCTTGTGTGAGTTGTAATTGTTGATTTTATGGATGAAAGTTAGGTTCTAAGTAAAGATAGAACAAGTAAAGTATTTTTCTCAAATGTTTAAAATAGAAATAACATTATGTTGGTTTAGGTTATGAATTTTAATGATTATTGATTAGGTTGTGATTGAATTGTGGGTTGTAATTGTTGAATTTTTGGGTTGAAATCGTTGATTTTGTGATTGAAATAACATTCTATTTGGTTTAAACTTGAGTTTATTTGATTGATGTTTGGTATGCAATGGTTTAGAAAATAGGTTCTACTTGTTTGCAATGGTTTAGAAAATAGTTTAGTGTTCATTAAGTGTTTTTGTCAAATATAAAGGCTTTTTTTACATAATTCTTCATGAATGATTGTTTTGATCAACAATTATGTTTAGTTTTAGTGTTCATTAAGTAAAGATCAAGAACAAGTAAAGTCTTGTGTTTTTTAACGGTTACCTTAATGGATTGTGAAACATCAACTAAAATGATTAAATTAAAATTTTTTTGTGGGATGATGTTATGTACAAGGAGTTTATTGATGCATGCTTGCTTGAGCTTAGAAGAAGGAATAAACTCGATACTTACTTTAATAAGTTTGGGTGGGATAATATAGAAAAAACCATGTATGAAAAAACCGAAAAAACCCTTGATAAAAAAAATTAAAAACAAATGGGAGGTCATGAAAAAAGAATGGAAGCTTTATGATCGCTTAGTGAGGCTTGAAACCGGGATCGGTGGGATGGAAGCTTAATCGATGCATTGCCTGAGTGGTGGGAGGAGAAAATAAAGGTAAGTTCTACTCTTACTTTTTATCAATTGTAGTTATGGTTACATCCTAAAATTCATTAATTGATCTGTATATGTTGTAGGAAAATAAAGACTTTGCCAAATTTAGGGGTGCAAATTTGGACATCTTTGAGACGTATTATGTTTTTTTGTTTCGGGATTCGGTTGTCGTAGGAGATCAAAGGACATTGGTTAAATGGGATATGCGACACATAATATAATGGCTATTTGTGATTTTAACATGTGCTTTACATTTGTATGGCCCGGATGGGAGGGGAATGCACATGACACAAGAATCTTCAATGAAGCCTTACGGAGGCCGGGACTTCAGTTTCCACATCCAACTAATGGTTAGTATAATGATTTGTTATACATGCATTTTTTATTTGTTATACATGTTTGAAAAGCCTAACTATTGTTTGTTTTATTTGTAGATAAATATTACGTTGTTGATGCCGAATACTCAAATACTAAAGGTTATCTTGCTTCGTACAAAGGTCAAACCATTCGTTATCATATACCAGAATTTCAGCATGGATAAAGTAGTGCTATGTGGACTCCCCTGGGACCCAAAAAGACATTTAACTATTACCACTCATCGTTGCAAAACATCATTGAACGAACTTTTGGAGTGTAGTATGACATTAGCTTCATAACATCGTTGCAAAACATCATTGAACGAACTATGGTTAACATATAATAAATTAATTAATAATTTTGATTATTAATTTGTGATTATGTGATTCATAAATTTTAAATATTATTTGTAAATTTTACATTATAACGTGTCAACATGTGATATTTAATTCATGTGTTTTGTTGTTAGTTAAAATATATAATTATTATTTTGATTAGTAATACTTGTGTTTTGTAGTTAAAAACTTATCTAAAAAGGTGTTAAAAGATTTAATTTTTACAAAAGGTGATCAAGAAGGGGTTAAAATGTAAAATAACTAAACATAATTTTAGTAAAAACCAACCCTAGCCCCCAAACCCCCACAATTCAGCCAAAGCCTCTCCCTTCCCTTACCCTTACGAATTTTGATCAACAACACTCCAATCCATTCAATTTAGCTTAGCTTTAATCACTACAACGCGTTAGCGAGTCCAATTCTTGATCATTACACGATTAAAGGTAACATTTTGATTAGTTTTTTTTATTGTTTTTGATTCAAGAAGAACTATAGTTCAATTAACATGGTTAATGTTGAAATTGATGTTGTTTGATGATGTTTTGATGTTAGTTTTATTGCATTGATGTTAGTTTACGTGGATTATGCAAGAAATTCATAGAATTGATGTGTTGTTCATACCTTACTATAAGTAGTAACTTTTATGCATGAGATTTGGGAATTATGATGAATTGATGATGTTTATCATGTCTAGATGATTTGTATGAACTTGATTGAGTATAAAGTTGATGAATTCATGAATGAATCGAATGATAGATTGATTTTGAGTATTACTTTCTCGAAAGGGAAACTTTATTGATGTGAATCATTGGATATTGTGAATTGGGTATGTTTATAATGTTAGGATCATGCTAGAATGCTTGTTGATGATGTCTAATGTGTTAGAATGCATTAATTGGGTCGTATGGATACTTGATGAATTACTTGGAAATCTAGGTTTTATGGAATATTACAAAAGTGTTGAGTTTATGTTAGGAGGTTATGGAATCATGTTTAGGATTATAATAGATCATTGTTGTGTATGTTAGTTGGTTTGAATCTTGTTAAGTAATGTGATAATGATCATCATAAACACGTGCGAATCTAAGAACCCTACTTAATAGGAATGACAGGGTTTAAGGTATGAAGTCGTGAGCGGCTTCACATGGAATATAGTGCATGATTAAACTCAATGTATAATTTATTAGTTGTGATGTTATTATATTTGTGTTGAGCATGATGTTTAATTTAGATTCGTATGTTATAATAATCTATATTGGTATAATGATCTTGATAGAACTTAAGACTGATAATATAGCATACGTGAATAACTTGTATGATGATCATGTGTGATGAGCTACTAAACTTGATTAAACTAGATTTCAATTAACATGACACCAACGGGTCAAACAGGTCAACTAGGTCAAATGAGTCTTTGTTCTCCAAAACCCTTGGGTCAAGTTTATTGGGCACTTGGGGTTGTTAAACTTCTGGCTACACGTATTTATATACTCACGTGTTCTAGGTAACCTTTGATGAATTGTTTTTCCACTCACCATTAGCTCTCTATTATTGTTTGTTTGCACACCAGGTGAGTTCAATGCATACTTATATACTCTCGTGTTCTATTATTGTTCGTTTGCCCCATTTTTATTTACTCTCTTTTTGAGGGAGAAAACATACTTTATTTTAAAACATTTTACTATTATAATATGTGTTTAGTATGACATAGTGCGTATATCACTGAAAGCCCTTACACATTCGGATCGTTAATTAAGGAATCTAGCAGGAAATCTTGGGTAGTACTACTGGGTCTGACAAGCCCCACCCGTACAACTGAAGATCAAGCGGGTGCAATATTGTCCTAAACGACTAAAAACGTCACGACTTGGTATGTTGTAGCGGAAGGCAATGAACGAACGTAGTCAGTTTTGATCGCGAAATCACTATTGGTTATTACTAATGAAATTAGACTAGCTATCTATTTCAATATACTTTTTTATATTTTACAAACACTATTGCTTATGATTACTTACAAACTCTTGAACTCACCAATCGTTGTATTCACACTTTTAGTATGTTTTTCTTAGGTCGTTACTAGCAGCTGCCATTAAGAGCACTCACGTGTCAAGCATGCTTTATACAATCGTTGTTTTACATTTGCTTTATTGCATATTTTACATGCATTGGTTTGGTCGCATGTTTTGCCCGTTTTACATTTATTATTTTGGGTTTGAAATATTTACAAAACGCTTCCGCTATGTTTTAAAGATTTAAACTCTGGGTTTGTTTTAAATGTTACATATAGAGTCGTTTTGAGTAACGAATGACTTGGATTCTAGTTTGTTCACTCGTTTCGTGGTAAAACCCCGCACGTGTATTTTGAGGGTGTAACATTATATATTTCATAATCTTTTTTCAATTTGCAAGACAGAAAAAAAGTATATAATAGAAAACAACGTATTGACTTTTAGAAAACGTAAATAAGCAATCCCAAACTTTTTTTAAGAAAACAGTTTATTGACTTTTAACAGGATGTCTTTTTTGGTCATTTTACTTTAATAAGATAAACACAACTTATAAACTTTTTAGTTTATAAATTAATACAAACACATTTTTAGAAAATAGTTTTTTAAAAAGTAAATAAGTATTTTTTTTCAAAACAAATATATCTGTATACACACACAGCCATATCATATAACACATGTCTTACATATATAGAATTCTAAAAGCAGTATTAAAATGAAAAACAAGCAATGATAATAAACATGGTTTGGGTGGATCTATTTGGCTTCTCTTCCTCTCTTCATCTTGTTAACTCTTACCATGACTGCAACGTGTATCATGTCCGCGGTGTCCTCTGCAAACTTGAAAAGCTTGTGTCTCCATTGTTTCTTCAACACCAAAAGTATAATAACACCCCAAAACCCTGTTACAAAACCACATGTTATGTCCACATAAAACCATACCTCGTGCTCGTCAGCAGCTGCTTCATGTTTGTTCTCAGGAGTTGTAGTTGGCTCTTCATGATTGGAGCAATTCTTTGGCAATGGAGCTCCACATAGATCTTTGTTACCGGCGTATATTGATGGATCGATGAGGGTCTGCAGTTGGCTTCCTGTTGGAATGCGTCCTGATAAGTTGTTGTTTGACAAATTCAAGTGGCTCAAGAAATTCAAATTTGCAATGCTTGGAGGGATCAACCCGCTCAACTCGTTCCCTGAGAAATCGAGAGAATTTAAAGCTGTCATGTTTTCGATGTTGTTAGGGATGCCTCCCCTAAGATGATTATTGGACAAATTGAGACCCAACAATGAAGAAAGTGCAGTCAACTCTCCCGGTATTTCTCCAATAAGATTATTGCTTGAAAGGTCCATGTTACTGACCAATGACCATGTTGTGGTATATTCAAGAGAAATGCCTTTCATTACCTGAATCAATTCCTCCTCAATATCAAAGCTCTCATATCCATGATCTTCAACCATACCTTGCAATTCTCCTAGACAACGAGGGATTGTTCCTGTTAAACTGTTGTGTGCAACATCCAAAATACGAAGGTCCAAATTTGTGCACAGAGATGGAGGAATTCGTCCGGTGAAGTTATTGTTATGCAACCGAAAAACCCACAAATTTTTAACTTTTTCTCCTATCCATTCCGGTATCTTTCCGCAGAACGCATTATCACCCAAATCTAGTACGGTTAATTGACTTAAATTCCATAACTCTAAAGGAAGCTCACCACTAAAGTTATTATCATTCAAGTTCAACGAAATTATGCGTGAAATCTGCCCTATAAAACTTGGAATGACGCCACATAACTCATTTGAGCTTAACATCATGAAACTCAATTTCTGCAGGTTCTTAAAACAGTTAGGAATTTTTCCAGTCAACCTATTTTTGGAAAGATCAAGATTATATAAATCTGTCCTCTTGCATAAGGACTTTGGAATAGACTCATTGAACATGTTATTTTGAAGAAATAGTCCTTGAAAATAATAATCAACAATTGTACCCCGGCCGCTAGGAAGGTTGGTTAGAGGTCCGCTGAGGTTGTTGTGGGAGAGATCTATGTAAGAAATGACTGGCATCTTTCGCCACCATGTGGGCAGAGGTCCTGAAATGCTTGTATTAGACAACCCTAAACTTTGAAGTTTCCTTTGGTTTCGAAGCCACCGTGGAAATCCGTTTGCGATCTTGCAAGAACTGAGATCAATGCTTATTAACTGGAATGGAGGCTGCCACTCATGTGAAACCTCGAATGTCAACTTAGTGTTAAAATCAAAATTCAAGTCCTTTAACATCGAGAGGTTAGCAAAATGTGATTCATAAACTACTCCTTCCAAAGAGTTACGAGAGACGCCAAGATAACGGAGTTTAGTGAGCTGCCTAATTGAAACCGGAATTGAACCGCTCAAGACATTATAAGAAAGGTCAAGTTTGGTAAGTTTCCCACCGAATGTCGGAATGAGACCTGTTAACTCGTTGAATTGTAGGTATAATTCTCGTAATAATTTTAATTTTCCAATAGATTCTGGAATTGAACCAGTTAACTCGTTGAATTGTAGGTATAATTTTCGTAATAATTTTAATTTTCCAATAGATTCTGGAATTGAACCTGTTAACGAGTTGCCTTGTAGGTATAATTCTCGTAATAGTTTTAATTTTCCAATAGATTCTGGAATTGAACCTCGTAACTCGTTGTCTTGTAGGTATAATTTTCGTAATAATTTTAATTTTCCAATAGATTCAGGAATTGAACCTGTTAACTCGTTGTCTTGTAGGTATAATTCTCGTAACAATTTTAATTTTCCAATAAATTCTGGAATTGAACCTGTTAACATGTTCCCAGATAGATCTAGGAATTGTAGGGAAGTCATGTTTTGAAAAAAGTGAGGGATCTGATCTTTGAAATAATTGTCGCTAACATCTAGATATTTGATGTCGGACAATGTAGTGCTCAAATTACGAAGCGGAACAAGATCATCAATGAAAATACCACACCATGACAAGCCTAACTCTTTTAACAAAGGAATCATGTAAAGCAGCATGTCAAGGTTTTTTGCCATACTAAGATTAACAGAACCCAATTCAAGATGCTCTAGTGACGAAAGCCCAGAAATCCATGCCATGTCATGTGCCATGAGCTCTGAGTATGAACTGAGATCAAGAATCTTTAAATTAGAAAGATTTCCAATGTGAGGAGGAATAATACCTGTCAACTTTGCATAACCAAGATTGAGGTAAGTCAATTGTTTTAAGGATCCAATAAACTTTGGGATGTGACTTTTTTGAAAATTGTTTCCACTTAAGTCCAAGTGTTTGAGATGACTCAACTCTACTAAAGAAGTGCTAATCTCATTACTATCTAACCAAGCATCTTCATAATATCCCAGATGAAGACTTTCAACGTTTCCGCTTACGTTATCACAAGTGACTCTTTCCCAGCGGCAACAGTCATTGCCAACCCATGATGACAACATACCAGAGTCGTCACGAACACTGCGTTTGAACTTGACAAGAGCCAGTCGCTCATGCTCAAAACAACCCACCGTAGTATTTTGAGCACCCAAACATGTATTTGTGGTTGCAACTAGAAATACAGTTACAACAGCGAAACAGAGCCCCAAACCCCAGTCATGATTTTCCATATTCAACCCTATAACTGAGTTTAAGTTTTGTAAAACAGTGAACTGTAACGATGGATGCTTATGATGAAGTGTGTGTTCTTTAGATTAACAAAACCAATTCATTTATAGATCTAAAAAGTAATAGAAACTTAATATTAATTGTCATGGAAGACTTGGAAGTCAATAAGGCCATTTGTATCCACAAACTGCTCTGTTTTCTTTTCCTCACGGAAGGAATTTGAAGTTGACAAAGTCCTTTGGATATTTCAAATTATTACAAATGTACTCTCACTCAGAACGTAATTAATATTGTTGTTTTTTTCTTAACTTTTATTGACTCACCTTCATTTTTTTGATGTCGTTTGGTGATTTTGTTAACGTTTCTATGTTAGCGCTTGTAAGTTTGAACCGGTTCTTCCCCTTAAAAGTTGTTGGACTTTCTTTCTTTAATTCCTCAAGTTGTTAGTCTCTTTACCGATCCGATTTTCGGCCCGACCTGATCCAACCCGGGTTGAACCCCATTGTGAACGTTTTAAAAGGTTTGGAACTTTATTAACGGTCATATGATCATTTGGAGGTTTTTTTTACCGTTTAACTTGATTGTTTAAACATCAATTGTATTGTCCTTAGACACAATTGTTTAATTATTGGAAATAAGTAAAACGATTTAAAACTAATGTTTAGAATATTTATACCGTAGCGAACTTAACTACCTATGGTTGGTCGGATTCATACGGTTTACAAGAATCGTATATTTCCCACCCGTTGGTTAGATCCAAGTAACTGGCAAATGATAAAATATACGATTGTATTTGAATAGTTTGGATATCTACATACTTGTAAATACTTATTTTAAATCTTAGATTTTTGAACAAAAACTTATAGATCAGAAAGCAAAATTTTGTTAATGTGTTCTAGTATCGCCTCAAACAAATCAAACGCGATTGAAAACCAAAAATTAAAGTTCGATTAATGATCGTGTTTTTTAATAGTTGATGTGTTACACATATTATTAATTTGGTTATGCAAGATGAACTTATCGTACAAAAAGTTGATGATTTTAGGAATAGCTTTAGAAATATCTTACGTGTCATTTTCAAAACTGTTAGAAAAAATATGTACAATTAAACCAAAATGTGTCATGTTTCGAGTCCTTTTTACTTATGTCCGAATCGGGAGACTAGGTGGAATTCAACTTGAAAAACATTTCATAGCTTTTGCGGCAACGAGAAACACAATTTTTTTTTTCATAATCGTGTTACGTGGTGATAGATGGACTATTTACATGCGCTAGTTATGTTTAACTATATATTTTTAGGATTCAATTTATATTTAGTTGGTTCATATTTAGAGTTTAAATGTTTTATAAGACTACTAGTGAAACTTATATATTTATACTAAAGTTGAGACCAATGAATGAAATTTTAAACATTATTAGACATTGTGATTTTCATTATAACTAATTGATTAATCTAAATCAAAAATAATTTAAAGAGTAAAATATTAAATAAAAATGAAGTCATTAAACGTAAACTTGGAGTATTCGATCTCATTATTATCTTTCATCATCGTCAACTTACATTCATTCATTCTCTTTCTTATCGTACATTTCATTCGATCATTATTACTTTCACTTCTCTATGCTCCAGACTAATGCCTCGAGCTATACCCCAAACATCATGCACAAGGCGGGTACTGGACCGAAGACTATAAATAGACTTCAAACATCATGCCCGAGGTGGGCCCAGCACCGGGGTCATTTGGACCAATGCCATGTGCTAAACCCCAAACATCATGCACAAGGCGGGTACTTGGCCGAAGACTATAAATAGACTTCAAACATCATGCACAAGGCGGGCCCAGCACCGGGGTAAGCGACAATGGTCTCATACGTATGGTCAGTCACAAAGACTAGACCCCAGTGTGCATCCTTCTGGGGCAGCTAACCCGCACACCGTTGAGCTAACACCCTTCATTGGGTGTGAACCTCTTTACAGTGCTTGCAAGACTTTTCTTACTTCCGTTCGTTCATTAATGCATGCATTCATTCTTTCTTACTTCTCTTTAGTTATCTTCCACTTTCGTTAAGTACTACTTTACATAAGCATATTCATACGTCACACCACGTAAGGTCACGACATAAACATAACATGGAACAACATCATCATAACAGCATACAAAGCATGCAAATCGTAAACAAGCACAGTCCCCCCATAAAACCTCCTTTCTTAACACTTAGCTCTACATCCCAAAATCTCAGAAAATTCTGTCCCCTTAAAGAAATGCGGATGAGCAAACAAATACGGATGAACAGACAAATGCGGATGAATAAACAAATGCGGATGAGTAACCAAATGCGAATGAACATATAACAAATACGGATGAACACTTAGCAAATGCGGGTGAACAAAATAGTCGATGTGTTCATCAAATGCGGATGAAGACTTAACTAATGCGGATGAACAACACTTATGCAAATATTTAAACTTAATGCGGATGATCAACTAACCTGAAACCACATCTTACACTATAATCAGTTCCCAATCCTCATTCTTATACATTCATCGCATCGATCTAGCATGCTAATCTCTTAGAACAAGCATACAACCACATAAACCGAGCAAAACATGCAGGCCCTAACACACCCACTACAAGAACAGGGCCAAACTTACGATACAAAATTCTGGACATATTAAAAGGTTAGTTACATGCATTTCCAGCCCCAAAACAGGTTTAAAACATAGAAACCGGGGATCTAGAACTCACCTTATGCAATCTTTCGGGCAAGACTTCCTTCAAACCGAATGCAATGAGTTCACACACCTAAA
The DNA here is from genome assembly GCA_025506505.1 of Flaveria sonorensis. Classification (NCBI taxonomy): domain Eukaryota; kingdom Viridiplantae; phylum Streptophyta; class Magnoliopsida; order Asterales; family Asteraceae; genus Flaveria; species Flaveria sonorensis. The sequence continues at coordinate 60,475,517 of CM046427.1, forward strand.
ACTCAACAAAACACAACCCAAACACAAACAAACACACATAAACATGCAACCGAGGCATAGGTCGGCCAAGAACAACTTAAAACGATGAATTCTTACCTTGAATTCGAAATCCTCTTCTTCCTTCTCTCTAAAACCGAAGCTCTTCTCTACTTTCTCTCTCTACAATCCGATGAAAAGAAAATATGCAGAAAGGTGTGGGCGGCCATGCCCAATTTATGCACCCACTTTTAATCTTTTTGTCCTTTTGACACATTTAGCCCCTCAACTTAGGTTAAATTGTGTTTTCTTTCTTTTTCTGCACGTTTATACTTTCTTTCTCGTCTTTTAAAATTTTCCGGGTGTTACAAATATTGAAATTACTTATGTTTGATTCAATGTTTAATGGATAGTTATGTTTATGTTTATGTTTTAATTGATTACATTTTAGTAATTTATGTATTTTAATTTTACTTTAAAAAATATTATGATTTGTCTAAGTTTTATTGTTTTTATTAGAAAAGTAAACAATAATTGAACAAATAATAAATTATAAAAAATATAAATATATAAATACAAGTATATTTTTGATACAAAAAATTTATAATTAATTAATAATATTTAAGATAAGCTTGTAAGATAAAATGGTAAGATAAAAGAAAAAAGAAAAGTAAGTGAATAAAATAAAGACAAAAAGAATAAATAAAAGTATAACTTATATATTTTGTCATTTAAAAAGTAAGAGTAAAAAAGTCATTCACTAAAAACTTTACATAAAAAGTTAACTTCAGTTAGTGTAAAGTAAATAGAACGTAAATTTTTTTTAAATAATGAACATTTAGTGTATTTATCAAAGTTTAAGTATAAAATTCATAATTTAAATAATAATTAAAGGATAAATTTTGCAAATTTACTCTTATTTCTAAGAAAAAACTTGAAAACACAAATTAGAGATCTTACTGGTATGAAGACTTTTAAATTTTGACAACATTTCTATTCACAGTGCTAAGGTGCGTGTATGTAGAAGTAAATCTTGACGCGACTTGTAAGTCAACTTCCCTAACAACACGCATAGACCCTATAGTTTCTTGACTCATCATTGCCCCCGAATGAAAGTTGTTATATATAGACTTATATTTTTGTTTGTGTTCAAAAGTATAAATTGATAGAAGGAGATTTATTGTTCTTGTATTTTGTACTCTTGTTTTTCTTTTGTGTTTGTTAATAATTTCAGTCGTTAAAAATGACATAAAGGGATTCACATTTTTGAAATGTCAATAATTGTTTTATTATTTCTTTTTAAGTGAAAATTATTGATAATATACATGAGTTTATTGATTATTTAACTGTAATGCTTTAGAATTAGTTGAAAAAATAAAATAAGAAGTCGGTAATCTTAGCCACAAATAACTATATGATATATAAATAACAGTTTATGGGTTTGTGTTCTTTGTGATAAGAGACTTGTAACGAGCTAAAAGGTTATGTTATATCATTGCTTTTAAAATGCGTGTATAATGTTTGATGCGCCTTATGTGACGGTGAAAACGCATCATTCGGTGAGATGTGATGCGATTACATGATGCGACACAATATGTACTTGGTCAACATTTTAACTTGAAAGAGATTGATGAAAGCTAGTAGTTATCTCGATATGATGAAGAAGTTAGGGAAACCTTGAAGAATCAATGGAGAAAGCTGGGAAACCTTAGAGTGATGTATCCTTGAAGAAGTCCAAGAAGACGATGATGGCTAGAAATCCCAACATAACCCTAATATTCATCTATTTATATGTGTTTTATTTGTTTTAGGATACTTATTCATGAGTTTATGAATATAATTACTACCTGTACATCATCATATATATATACTTCTTGCATAGGTATAGTATCTGAAGTTTAGGGGTGTTCAAAAATATCCGAATCCGAGAATCCGATCCGAAAATCCGAATCCTAAATATCCGAATTTCAGATATCCGAAAATTCGGATTCGGATAGTGATTTTCAAATGTTTCGGATATTCGGATATCCGATTATCCGAAAACTAAAAAATATTTTTTTTATTTTTTTAAATTTGAGACATATTGTTACTTTATATTGAGATTTTGTAGTGTATATTGAGACTTTTACGATATGAGTTGGTTTTATATATTATTTTTATAATAGAATATGTCTAATTATTATAAAAAAACTAAAAAATAAAAAAATAAAAAATGAATTTTGGATATCCGAATCACTATCCGAATCCGTATCCGAAATTTCGGATGCGGATTCGGATAGTGATTTCTGCTATCCGAAATTTCGGATATCCGACTTTGAACAGCCCTACTGAAGTTAGGCTATTTAAATGGGCTCGTTTCCTAAAACAATCTAGGTGAAATTCTTTTTACCAAATGGGTGTAGTTAAAAATTTATTTAGAGTTTTTTTTCTTTATTTGCTTATTTTTAGCTAATCTATTATTCTTTTCACTTTTAAACGTCATTTCACAAAAACATCTAAAAGGATATAAGTTTTCAAAAGCATACGAAAACTTTAAGTTCATACGAACTTTTAGTTCATATGAAAAAATTAGTTCATGCGAAAAATTTAGTTCATACGAGAACTTTTATTCAAGCGAAAACTTTTGAATGTTTTCTCATGAAGTCCATCATGTATAAATATTTGTTTTTGATTTGTATTTCATGATGTGTTTTATTTGTAAATGTGTTTAGAGGGTGAGAGAGTAGAGAGTTGTATGATAGACCGTCCGAGGAGAACTCACCTCAGGTGGATAGATCTTAAATAACGTAAAATCCTTTGGTATTGTAATCGTTTGATTAATAATATCCAATTGAGTTTGTTTAATGTTTGTTGATATCACACACCACATACGTCTTAGTTTGATTATAAAGTACAGTATTTTGTGGATTCGATGCTTATGAGGACTTTACAACTTTATTCAATCATTCGTTTTCTTTTTGTGTTTTTTTAACATCGGTCTCTAGATGTTTTTTTATAAAAAAGAACATTTTTTAAATTCTATGTCTATGACCGTTCGTTTTTTAACATTTCTTGATTTATTTAATAGTAATTTTAAAAACGTTCATTTTTTTAACGTCTTTATATAATTGTTCGGTTTTTAAAACATCTTTTCAAAAACTTTTCGTTTACTTAAGTGTTCTTTTTTTAGGAATGGCATAGTATTACTAAAAAAAACGGCAACATGCTAGGGAACAAGAAAACATACAACAATTATAAAGAGAAATCATACCAAACATGCCAATTAGAATCTAGTAATTTCGTTCTATATTTGATCCACCAAAACGTGTTCACCTTAATGTCCTCCACCATCTTCGAGACTCAGATTGTTGTCCCGTTGAAAAAACTGTTGTTATTGTCTTCCATATGAACCACATTATAGCCAACAAAATACTATGTTTCACCTTGTTTATCTTCCGTGAAACATCCAATGTGTGCAACAAAACCACCCGCTCACCCACTGATGAGATGTTCCCACAAGGTAGCTTGCACCAACACGGTAACTCCTTCCAAACAGCCTCAGCAAAACTGCACTAAAGCAAAAGATGATCCGCCGTTTTTGGGGTCCCAAAATGGAAATTACACTCGTTAGAGGACAGCCTAACACAACGATCTATCAACGCTTCTCTTGTTTGAATTCGGCCCAACCTCACCTTCCACACAAACCCATTTGCTTTGACCGGAACCCATGGAATCCACGGAAGAGGGCAAAGGTCCATAGATCGGTTTCCTTAAATGTTCTTTGTAATCTTACATTTACAAACGAACTTTACACCATTCAGATTTAGAGGTGTTCAAAAATATCCGAATCCGATAATCCGATCCGAAAATCCGAAAATCAAAATCCGAAATATCCGAATTTTCGGATTCGGATAGTGATTTTCAAAAGTTTCGGATATTCGGATATCCGATTATCCAAAAACTAAAAAAAATTATTTTTTTTTAAAGTTGAGACATATTTTTACTTTATATTGAGATTTTTTAGTGTATATTGAGACTTTTATGATATGAGTTGGTCTTTTATATTATTTTTATAGTAACATATGTCTAATTATTGTAAAGAAAGTAAAAAATACAAAAATAAAAAAATAAAAAATGAATTTCGGATATCCGAATCTGTATCCGAAATTTCGGATATCCGAAATTCGGATAGATATCCGAAATTTCGGATACGGATTCGGATAGTGATTTCTATTTTTCGGATATCCGACTTTGAACACCCCTATTCAAATTTGGTAAACATGCATTTAAAATCCTTATCTTTTTCTAAATGTTTTTTTTTTAAAACTGTTCATTTTATTACATCTATATTAAAACAATTAATTCTTTCTCAACTTTTTTTAACAATGGTCGTTTCTTGAAAGGATGCTTGGAAAAGGGTTTATAAAAGATGTTTAGAAAAAAAACAGTTATAAAAAGTCGTTTAAAAAAATATGAGAATGTCATTTTAGTTGCTGACGTTTCGCTGAAATTCCCATTTCATTTTAATTTTTTTGACTTTTCAACACTGTAGTTTAACAAATGCTACCATTTCTATTCACTCTACTAGTGTCGTTAAAAAACTCCGTCAAAAATAATGGTATTTTAGTCTTTATCAACACCCTAATTATCCAATTAATAAATTTATATTCAGTTAAAACTAATAAACACGTGAAACGACTAGGGAGACCGAAGGATTAACCTTAATCCATCCCAGAAAGCTTCAACTTCTACACTGTTCGATGATATGAATTTCTATTGTTTTGGATTAAGTATAAATCAATTTCAACAAAGTTTGATAGGGTAGTGGAATGTTTGATTTTAACACTTAGAATTCAACACCGTTCGAGTGATTTCTACTATTGTCATCGGCTCCATCGTTCGAGTGATGTCTACTATTGTCATTCGTATTCAGATTGTTTTTTATTTCTGCACTATTATGTTTGTTATGATCTTATATTTAATTTAGGCAATGAACCATTGTTGTTTGATAGTAGGAGATATGACTTTTAGACTTTGGTTTGTTTGATATTCTACTTAACAGTTTGATCCATACGAATGCTATTTGTAATAATTTGGTTTGTTTGAGGTTTGTTATACTCAACGGTTTGATTAATAATGGTTCAATTGGACCATTTATTGATTAAAAGGAATTAGGGTGTTTAGAAAGACTAAAATTCCTTTAATTTTAATGGAGGTTAATTTTTAAAGATGTTAGTGGAGCAGATGAAAACGACCACATTTGGCAAACTATATTGTTGAAATGACAAAAAAAAGTTTTTGGATTGAAGTGACAGTTTTAACGAAAATTAGGGACGAAAGTAACACTTTCCTATTTGAAAAAAAGAATGGCTGTGAAAAGACGTTTAAAAACCAAACGAGTTTCATTTTAGAAAGGTTGCCTTAAAAACAGTATGATTAAGTGGGTGTTTGGCGTTGCTACTTTTAAAATAACTTTTGATTTATTAACTTTTAAAATTTTAATAAGTTAATTTTTATGTTCGGAAAACATAAGAGTCATTTTGAAAACAACTTTTAAGAAAGGGTAAAATGTTGAAATTGAAAAGTTAGGGGGACTTACTTTAAGAAGTTAAAATCTCCTTTAGACCACAATTACCAATTTGCCCATTTGCCATCTTCACCTGCGATGCCATCCCACAAGCCATCCTTTCAACCTTCGACGCCATAAACTCAACCCGCCTCCCCATTAATCCTCCACCCACCAATTGATCGGTTCATCGTCAGTACAATCGCTAATATTTCAGACTCTAAACAATTTTCTGAAGAAGATGGTGTGATTTGAAGCTTTTTAAAGGATTATTGCAGGTTTGGTTAATTTTGATGATAGGTTTTGATTGTTGATATTGATCCCATTTGCTGTGATTTGGAGCTTTCTAAACTTGAGTTTATGGTTGTTGATAGGTTATATTTTTTATTAGGCTGTGATTGTGGGTTGTGTGGGTTGTGTGGGTTGTAATTGTTGATTTTGTGGATGGAAGTTAGGTTTTAAGCAAAGATAGAACAAGTAAAGTATTTTGCTCAAATGTATAAAATAGAAATAACATTCTGTTTGGTTTACGTTATGAATTTTAATGATTGTTAATAAGGTTGTGATTGAATTGTGGGCTGTAATTGTTGATTTTATGGGTTGTAATTGTTGATTTTGTAGGTTGAAATCGTTGATTTTATGGGTTGAAATCGTTGATTTTGTGATTGAAATAACATTCTATTTGGTTTAAACTTGAGTTTATTTGATTGATGTTTGGTATGCAATGGTTTAGAAAATAGGTTCTACTTGTTTGCAATGGTTTAGAAAATGGTTTAGTGTTCATTAAGTGTTTTTGTCAAATATGAAGGCTTTTTTTATATAATTCTTCATGAATGATTGTTTTGATCAACAATTATGTTTAGTTTTAGTGTTCATTAAGTAAAGATCAAGAACAAGTAAAGTCTTGTGTTTTTTAACGGTTACCTTAATGGATTGTGAAACATCAACTAAAATGATTAAATTAAAAAAATTTGTGGGATGATGTTATGTACAAGGAGTTTATTGATGCATGTTTGCTTGAACTTAGAAGAAGGAATAAACTCGATACTTACTTTAATAAGTTTGGGTGGGATAATATAGAAAAAACCATGTATGAAAAAACCGTAAAAACCCTTGATAAAAAAAATTAAAAACAAATGGGAGGTCATGAAAAAAGAATGGAAGCTTTATGATCGTTTAGTGAGGCTTGAAACCGGGATCGGTGGGACGGAAGCTTAATCGATGCATTGCCTGAGTGGTGGGAGGAGAAAATAAAGGTAAGTTCTACTCTTACTTTTTATCAATTGTAGTTATGGTTACATCCTAAAATTCATTAATTGATCTGTATATGTTGTAGGAAAATAAAGACTTTGTCAAATTTAGAGGTGCAAATTTGGACATCTTCGAGACGCATTATGCTTTTTTGTTTTGGGATTCGGTTGCCCGTAGGAGATCAAAGGACATTGGTTAAATGGGATATGCGACACATAATATAATGGCTATTTGTGATTTTAACATGTGCTTTACATTTGTATGGCCCGGATGGGAGGGGAGTGCACATAACACAAGAATCTTCAATGAAGCCTTACGGAGGCCGGAACTTCAGTTTCCACATCCAACTGATGGTTAGTATAATGATCTGTTATACATGCATTTTTTATTTGTTATACATGTTTGAAAAGCCTAACTATTGTTTGTTTTATTTGTAGATAAATATTACGTTGTTGATGCCGAATACCCAAATACTAAAGGTTATCTTGCTTCGTACAAAGGTCAAACCATTCGTTATCATATACCGGAATTTCAGCATGGATAAAGTAGTGCTATGTGGACACCCCGGGGACCCAAAAAGACATTTAACTATTACCACTCATCGTTGCAAAAAATCATTGAACGAACTTTTGTAGTGTAGTATGACATTAGCTTCATAACATCGTTGCAAAACATCATTGAACGAACTATGATTAACATATAATAAATTAATTATTAATTTTGATTATTAATTTGTGATTATGTGATTCATAAATTTTAAATATTATTTGTGAATTTTACATTATAACGTTTCAACACATGATATTTAATTCATGTGTTTTGTTGTTAGTTAAAATATATAATTATTATTTTGATTAGTAATACTTGTGTTTTGTAGTTAAAAACTTATTTAAAAAAGTGTTAAAAGATTTAATATTTACAAAAGGTGATCAAGGAAGGGTTAAAATGTAAAACAACTAAACATAATTTTAGTAAAAACCAACCCTAGGCCCCAAGCCCCGCAATTCGGCCAAAGCCTCTCCCTTCCCTTACCCTTACGAATTTTGATCATCAACACTCCAATCCATTCAATTTAGCTTAGCTTTAATCACTACAACGCATTAGCAAGTCCAATTCTTGATCATTACACGATTAAAGGTAACATTTTGATTAGTTTTTTTTATTGTTTTTGATTCAAGAAGAACCATAGTTCAATTAACATGGTTAATGTTGAAATTGATGTTGTTTGATGATGTTTTGATGTTAGTTGTATTGCATTGATGTTAGTTTACGTGGATTATACAAGAAATTCATAGAATTGATGTGTCGTTCATACCTTACTATAAGTAGTAACTTTTATGCATGAGATTTGGGAATTGTGATGAATTGATGATGTTTATCATGTCTAGATGATTTGTATGAACTTGATTGAGTATAAAGTTAATGAATTCATGAATGAATCGAATGATAGATTGATTTTTGGTGTTACTTTCTCGAAAGGGAAACTTTATTCATGTGAATCATTGGATATTATGAATTGGGCATGTTTATGATGTTAGGATCATGCTAGAATAGTTGTTGATGATGTCTAATGTGTTAGAAAGCATTAATTGGGTCGTATGGATACTTGATGAATTACTTGGAAATCTAGGTTTTATGGAATATTACAAAAGTGTTGAGTTTATGTTAGGTGGTTATGGAATCATGTTTAGGATTATAATAGATCAATGTTGTGTATGTTAGTTGGTTTGAATCTTGTTAAGTAATATGATAATGATCATCATAATCACGTGCTAATCTAAGACCCCTACTTAATAGGAATGACAGGGTTTAAGATATGAAGTCGTGAGTGGCTTCACATGGAATATAGTGCATGATTAAACTCAATGTATGATTTATTAGTTATGATGTAATTATATTTATGTTGAGCATGATGTTCAATTTAGATTCGTATGTTATGATAATCTATATTGATATGATGATCTTGATAGAACTTAAGACAGATAATATGGCATACGTGAATAACTTGTATGATGATTATGTGTGATGAGCTACTAAACTTGATTAAACTAGATTTCAATTAACATGACACCAACAGGTCAAACAGGTCAACTAGGTCAAATGAGTCTGTTCTCCAAAACCCTTGGGTCAAGTTTATTGTGCACTTAGAGTTGTTAAACTTCTGGCTACACGTACTTATATACTCGCGTGTTCTAGGTAACCTTTGACGGATTGTTTTTCCACTCACCATTAGCTCTCTATTATTGTTCGTTTGCACACCAAGTGAGTTCAATGCATACTTATATACTCGCGTGTTCTATTATTGTTCGTTTGCCTCATTTTTATTTACTCTCTTTTTGAGGGAGAAAACATACTTTATTTTAAAACATTTTACTATTATAATATGTGTTTAGTATGACATAGTGCGTATATCACTGAAAGCTCTTACACATTCGGATCGTTAATTATGGAATCTAGCAGGAAATCTTGGGTAGTACTACTGGGTCTGACAAGCCCCACCCGTACAACTGGAGATCAAACGGGTGCAATATTGTCCTAAACGACTAAAAACGTCACGACTTGGTATGTCGTAGCGGAAGGCAATGAACGAACATAGTCAGTTCGATTGCGAAATCACTATTGGTTATTACTAATGAAATTAGACTAGCTATCTATTTCAATACATTTTTTTATATTTTACAAACACTATTGCTTATGATTACTTACAAACTCTTTAACTCACCAACTGTCGTATTGACACTTTTAGTATGTTTTTCTTAGGTCGTTACTAGCAACTGTCATTAAGAGCACCCACGTGTCAAGCATGCTTTGAACAATCGTTGTTTTACATTTGCTTTATTGCATATTTTACATGCATTGGTTTGGTCGCATGTTTTGCCCGTTTTACATTTATTATTTTGGGTTTGAAATATTTACAAAACGCTTCCGCTATGTTTTAAAGATTTAAACTCTGGGTTTGTTTTAAATGTTACATATAGAGTCGTTCTGAGTAACTAATGACTTGAATTCTAGTTTGTTCACTCGTTTCGTGGTAAAACCCCGCACGTGTATTTTGAGGGTGTAACATTATCTATTTCATAATCTTTTTTCAATTTGCAAGACAGAAAAAAAATATATAATAGAAAACAACGTATTGACTTTTAGAAAAAGTAAATAAGCAATCCCAAACTTTTTTTTAGAAAACAGTTTATTGACTTTTAACAGAATGTCCTTTTTGATCATTTTATTTTAATAAGCTAAACACAACTTATTGACTTTTTAGTTTATAAATTAATACAAACACATTTTTAGAAAATAGTTTTTTAAAAAGTAAATAAGTATTTTTTTTCAAAACAAATATATCTGTATACACACAGCCATATCATATAACACATGTCTTTCATATATAGAATTCTAAAAGCAGTATTAAAATGAAAAACAAGCAATGATAATAAACATGGTTTGGGTGGATCTATTTGGCTTCTCTTCCTCTCTTCATCTTGTTAACTCTTACCATGACTGCAACGTGTATCATGTCCGCGGTGTCCTCTGCAAACTTGAAAAGCTTGTGTCTCCATTGTTTCTTCAACACCAAAAGTATAATAACACCCCAAAACCCTGTTACAAAACCACATGTTATGTCCACATAAAACCATACCTCGCTCTCATCAGCTGCTTCATGTTTGTTCTCAGGAGTTGTAGTTGGCTCTTCATGATTGGAGCAATTCTTTGGCAATGGAGCTCCACACAGATCTTTGTTACCGGCATATATTGATGGATTGATGAGGGTCTGCAGTTGACTTCCTGTTGGAATTCGTCCTGATAAGTTGTTGTTTGACAAATTCAAGTGGCTCAAGAAATTCAAATTTGCAATGCTTGGAGGGATCAACCCGCTCAACTCGTTCCCTGAGAAATCGAGAGAATTTAAAGCTGTCATGTTTCCGATGTTGTTAGGGATGCCTCCACTAAGATGATTATTGGACAAATTGAGGCCCACCAATGCAGTAAGTGCGGTTAACTCTCCGGGTATTTCTCCAACAAGATTATTGCTTGAAAGGTCCATGTTAGTGACCAATGACCATGTTGTAGTATATTCAAGAGACATGCCTTTCATTACCTGAATCAATTCCTCCTCTATATCATCACCAAAGACCCGATATATATGCCCTTCAACCATACCTTGCAATTCTCCTAGACAACGAGGGATTGTTCCTGTTAAACTGTTGTGTGCAACATCCAAAATACGAAGGTCCAAATTTGTGCATAGAGATGGAGGAATTCGTCCGGTGAAGTTATTGTTGTGCAAATCTAGTACCACTAATTGACTTAAATTAGTGGTATCTTTAACTTTTTCTCCTATCCATTCCGGTATCTTTCCGTAGAATGCATTATCACCCAAATCTAATACCACTAATTGACTTAAATTCCATAATTCGACAGGAAGCTCACCACTAAAGTTATTATCATTCAAGTTCAACGACTCTATGCTTGAAATCTGCCCTATAAAACTTGGAATGACGCCACATAACTCATTTGAGCTTAACATCATGAAACCCAAATTCTGCAGATTCTTAAAACAGTTAGGAATTTTTCCAGTCAACCTATTTTTGGAAAGATCAAGATAATATAAATCTGTCCTCTTGCATAAGGACTTTGGAATCGACTCATTGAACATGTTATTTTGAAGAAATAGTCCTTGAGGATTAGAATAATCACCAACAATTGTACCCCGGCCGCTAGGAAGGTTGGTTAGAGGTCCGCTGAGGTTGTTGTGGGAGAGATCTATGTAAGAAATGACTGGCATCTTTCGCCACCATGTGGGCAGAGGTCCTGAAATGCTTGTATTAGACAACACTAATCTTTGAAGTTTCCTTTGGTTTCGAAGCCACCGTGGAAATCCGTTTGCGATCTTGCAAGAACTGAGATCAATGTTTATTAACTGGAATGGAGGCTGCCACTCATGTGAAACATCGAATGTCAACTTAGTGTTAAAAGCTAAATTCAAGTCCTTTAACATCGAGAGGTTAGCAAAATGTGATTCATAAACTACTCCTTCCAAAGAGTTATGAGAGACATCGAGAGAACGGAGTTTAGTGAGCTGCCCAATTGAAACCGGAATTGAACCGCTCAAGACATTATAAGAAAGGTCAAGTTTGGTAAGTTTCCCACCGAATGTCGGAATGAGACCTGTTAACTCGTTGAATTGTAGGTATAATTCTCGTAATAATTTTAATTTTCCAATAGATTCTGGAATTGAACCTGTTAACTCGTTGCTTTTTAGGTATAATTCTCGTAATAATTTTAATTTTCCAATAGATTCTGGAATTGAACCTGTTAACTTATTCCAAGATAGATCTAAATGTTGGATGTTAGAAAGGGTAGTGAAATTATGATGAATATGGGATAGAAGTGTTTGATTTTGGTTACAATCTGTCAAGCTCAGCTCTGATACAGAAGAAGGGATCATGTTTAGCAAGTTTACAAAGTTGGACGTCGGAGAATATGAAAGATCTATGAATTGTAGGGAAGTCATGTTTTGAAAAAAGTGAGGGATTTGACCTTTGAAATAATTGCGGCTGACATCTAAGTATTTGACGTTGGACAATGTAGTGTTCAAATTACGAAGCGGAACAAGATCATCAATGAAAATACCACACCAATACAAGCCTAACTCTTTTAACGAAGGAATCATGTAAAGCAGCATGTCAAGGTTTTTTGCCACACTAAGATTCACATAACCGAATTCAAGATGCTCTAGTGACGAAAGCCCAGCAATCCATGCCATGTCCTGTGCCATGAGCTCTGAGTTTGAACTAAGATCAAGAATCTTCAAATTAGAAAGATTTCCAATGTGAGGAGGAATAATACCTGTCAAATATGTATAACTGAGATTGAGGTAAGTCAATTGTTTTAAGGATCCAATAAACTTAGGAATCTGACTTCCTAGAAAATCATTTTCACTTAAGTCCAAGTGTTTGAGATGACTCAACTCTCCTAAAGAAGTGCTAATCTCATTACTAACTAACCCTCTATCTTCATAATAACTAGCATATCCCAGATGAAGACTTTCAACGTTTTCACTTACGTTATCACAAGTGACTCTTTCCCAGCGGCAACAGTCATTGCCAACCCATGATGACAACATACCGTGGTTGTCGCTAACACTTGCTTTGAACTTGACAAGGGCTAGTCGCTCATGCTCAAAGCAAGCCACCGTGGTATTTCGAGCACCCAAACATGGATATGTGGTTGCAACTAGAAATATAGTTACAACAATGAAACAGAGCCCCAAACCCCACTCATGATTTCCCATATTCAACCCTATAACTGAGTTTAAGTTTTGTAAAACAGTGAACTGTAACGATGGATGCTTATGATGAAGTGTGTGTTCTTTAGATTAACAAAACCAATTCATTTATAGATCTAAAAAGTAATAGAAACTTAATATTAATTGTCATGGAAGACTTGGAAGTCAATAAGGCCTTTTGTATCCACCAACTGCTCTGTTTTCTTTTCCTCACGGAAGGAATTTGAAGTTGACAAAGTCCTTTGGATATTTCAAATTATTACAAATGTACTCTCACTCAGAAAGTAATTAATATTGGTGTTTTTTTCTTAACTTTTATTGACTCGCCTTCATTTTTTTGATGTCGTTTGGTGATTTTGTTAACGTTTCTATGTTAGCGCTTGTAAGTTTGAACCGGTTCTTCCCCTTAAAAGTTGTTGGACTTTCTTTCTTTAATTCCTCAAGTTGTTAGTCTCTTTACAGATCCGATTTTCAGCCCGACCTGATCTAACCCGGGTTGAACTCCATTGTGAACGTTTTAAAAGGTTTGGAACTTTATTAACAGTCATATGATCATTTGGAGGGTTTTTTTACCGTTTAACTTGATTGTTTAAACATCAATTGTATTGTCCTTAGACACAATTGTTTAATTATTGGAAATAAGTAAAACGATTTAAAACTAATGTTTAGAATATTTATACCGTAGCGAACTTAACTACCTATGGTTGGTCGGATTCATACGGTTTACAAGAATCATATATTTCCCACCCGTTGGTTAGATCCAAGTAACTGGCAAATGATAAAATATACGATTGTATTTGAATAGTTTGGATATCTACATACTTGTAAATACTTATTTTAAATCTTAGATTTTTGAACAAAAACTTATAGATCAGAAAGCAAAATTTTGTTAATGTGTTCTAATATCGCCTCAAACAAATCAAACGCAATTGAAAACCAAAAATTAAAGTTCGATTAATAATCGTGTTTTTTAATAGTTGATGTGTTACACATATTATTAATTTGGTTATGCAAGATGAACTTATCGTACAAAAAGTTGATGATTTTAGGAATAGCTTTAGAAATATCTTACGTGTCATTTTCAAAACTGTTAGAAAAAATATGTACAATTAAACCAAAATGTGTCATGTTTCGAGTCCTTTTTACTTAGGTCCGAATCGGGAGACTAGGTGGAATTCAACTTGAAAAACATTTCATAGCTTTTGCGGCAACGAGAAACACAATTTTTTTCATAATCGTGTTACGTGGTGATAGATGGACTATTTACATGCGCTAGTTATGTTTAACTATATATTTTTAGGATTCAATCTATATTTAGTTGGTTCATATTTAGAGTTTAAATGTTTTATAAGACTACTAGTGAAACTTATATATTTATACTAAAGTTGAGACCAATGAATGAAATTTTAAACATTATTAGACATTGTGATTTTCATTATAACTAATTGATTAATCTAAATCAAAAATAATTTAAAGAGTAAAATATTAAATAAAAATGAAGTCATTAAACGTAAACTTGGAGTATTCGATCTCGCGTTGCTCGAGTTTTCAAAATCACAAATAAAACGTAGTAATTAATTTGATTTTGTTTGGTAATTACCAGTAACATATACACTAAACTTTAAAAACTATAATTTCAACCTTTGGCTTAAATTCGTTCTCTTGTTGTGGCTGGAAACCAAATATAGTTGCCACGCTAAGACAATGGAAATTTTTTGAGAATCATCACGGCCTTCCTATTTTTAAGCAGCTACAAACCAACAACGCACGATCCCATCGAACTATTTCTTTTATTGCTCGGTTAATATAACATGAGAAGATGGTCTTATGTATTTTATAGATTGGATAACTCATTAGTTCAACATGAAGCTAAGATCATGCATACGTGAATTGAAGCAACATGACATATGTTTTTCTCTGACATTAGGTCTTAAATTTTGCATTATATATTTCACATTATTTCATCTTTTTTATATTAGGTATAATATGAACTTAGTATTTAAATATTTTATAATTTAACATTTATAGTGAGGTTTTATTATAATCAAGCTGGAAATCGTAATATCAGCTTAACGAAACATATGTACAGGTTTCCTTTCTTTTACTTTAAAGATATGATTTTATTTTTGTAAACTGCCGAATATGTCGTGACTTCTAAGATGGAGTACGAGTTAGGGTTTTATTGCGGGGCGGCAAACTGTTGCGACGTATTTTTATACCTTTCATGATGCCTTATGGTTTTACGTTGAATTGCTAGCAGTTTCCCATATGTTTTCTTACATGCCTTTTGATTTTTGAACTATGAGAAATTCCTCGCGCGGTTACGCGAGGGATAAAAATCTAGTTTACATTAAATATATTTAATAAAACAATCATAGTTTCAACTGAACCTTACATGATGCATTTAGAATATTATTTTATTAATATATTTATTTCACTTGTGGAACTATTTATATCAACCGCTTCTTTTTGTTTATATAGAAAGATAACAAAAACATCTATCCTAAGCAAAATTCAATGTATGTCACCACATTATCTTGTCGATGAACGCATTCTTCTTCTTTAACGACATTCTATTTCATCCAAAAAAAATTACAAAAACCAATTAATCAACTTTTAATCCTTTTGTTAATTATATCTTCTCACTTATCTCTATATAAAATCACATAAATGATTGATTATTACATATATTTCAATACGGCATGGAAGACTTGGAAGTCAATACGGCAATTTGTATCCACAAAAAACTTTCTTTTCTTTTCTTCAGCCAAGGAATTTGAAGTCAACAAAGTCTCAGATATTTCCAAATCTTGACACCAATTAATTGCAAGTAAACTCTCTAGCAACATTTACGTATAACAATTACATTTTACATGTTTGAAAGTGTGTTGGTAAAAAAAGACTTGAACTACATACTTTACTAGGTATATTTATAAATTTTCGACTTTCTCTTCCCAACACCACCCTTTACATGAAAAACATCTACTACAAACAATCACCTCAAGCTACCAATATTACATTAGGATATTGTTAAAAGAATAAACTGGAGAAAGGAATTTACATTTTATAAATGTCAACCATTTGTTCACGACTTCTTTTAAGTTAAAATTATTAATTACATAGATAATTTTAATGATTCTTTTCCCTTATTGAAATAATAAAATTTCGATAATTTTTGGTCAAACATATTAGGTTGCATAAATAAATAGATTAGTAGAAATTAAGCCGTTTGACGTGACGCGTTTGCGAACTTTGTTAAGTGTGTTGCGGCAATAATATTAATATAGTGAATATTACTCGGTTCTAGATATCGAAACATAAATAAAATTCTTATATAATGGTAGTCGGTATCTCCCTCGTTTTTCAATACTAGCACGTTATCATCAAACAATATAATAATGATAACCAATAAATACCCTATTCTGAATACAACTCTTTTTTAATGAAACCAAGAAAAAAATTAAGCACAACCACAAATTAGTTTTCTTAAAGGTTAACAAACAAAAGCATTTGAAGAAAATCAAATTAGTGAACAAATTAATGGGTCAAAAGCATATATTATATAGAGTACGTGAGGTAAAGTTGAAAATTTAGAACCTTGAGGGTTTAGGATGAAAGTTATGTCTGTTGTAACCCAGTGATGTTGCGATTTGTGAGACAGTAAATAAAGTTTGTGTTCTTTAATTAAGATGAAGCTAATTTACAACAATATGTATATGTAATGTATCCAAAGGTGAAAGAAACATGAATGTTGTAATGCTCATGCAATGGAAAATGAAGAAGATAATAGGTGATAAGTTTGTACTAATTCGAGATAATTCATATGATCAGTGGCGGAGCTTAAACCATGTTTTAATGGCGGCGGAGACGAAAGTAAACTATTTTAGGTGGGGGCAAACTTCATATTTATTAAAAAAATTTCACTACCGGACCTAAAACTTACACTGCCGAGCCGAAAATTAACACTACTGACGGAAAAAAGAGGGGGGGCGCCTGTGACACCCCGTTAATTTCTAGTTAACGCAAATAACTCAGCTTCGTTATTTTATTGTTCGCACACAAACAAGCAGAAGGATTTTAGCGTAAGGATCCAAATTGCAACGGCTAATATGGGGATCAAGCAAACATGTGGGTGTTCTCCATGTATGTTCCTCGATGTGTTTATGTTTTTCTACCGTGTGTGACGGGCATGCATGGCTGTGTGCTTGAGTTTTATGTATGTATGTGTTGGTACCGTGTATATGCAGGTGTGTGTGGGTGTGGTTTGACCGAAGAAGGGGGGTTGATAAGCGTGCTTGAGTTTGTGGGTTCCTTGCATGTGGGTGAACCATGGCTGCATGGGTGGATGGGCACTTGGGTTGGTGTATGTGTTTTGCGAAGATGAATATATATAAATATATGTTTGGTATTATAAGATGCATATGTATGGGTGTACAATGGATGTATGTATCTAGGTTGTATGGGTTTAAATAAGTAAAAAAAATGTTTTTTATATTATTATGCGTATGGTGATTGAATACCTTAGTCACATCATTTATGTGTCTAGTATAAGTGGGTAAATATATTAGGGTGCATAATATACAATATAAGTGTGTTCATCGTTTGGTTCGTTACACGTTTGTGATGTGTGGATGACGTATTACTAACGTATGAATTTTATTATAAAAATATCAGTTAACTAAAGAGTGCTTATGCATGTGAAATTGGGTTTTATACAATCGAGACGAATTGGTGTTATGTGTGTTTGTGTGTGAATGGGGATATCGATAGTCTGCATTGCGACCGAACCGAGAACGCGAAACCGTACGATCGCATTGTTAATAATTACTATTTAATAGTAATTATATATATTAAATGACATTCAGGTTAACCGAAACTCAAATCTCTGTGCTTTCGTTTACTTTTTGCTGTGCAATTAAGGTGAGTTCTCAGTCCCGTTTTACTTGTTTTCATTGGGGGAAAGAAACGTGTGTTCAAACGTATTTTCATTTGATTCAGTATTACTGTAATGATCGCATGTTTACTAGTGTTGTACCAATTTAAGTCCTCACGTTTCGAACCGTTAATATATGTTCTTCAGCGGGGTAATTCTGAGTAGATCTATAGGGTTTGACAAACCCCACCCGGGCTAGTCGCGCTAGCACGACCGGTGGTCGAACGGGTGTTTAATTGACAAAATTTTTTGTTGCTGTGGTTTGGTAGCCACAGCCGAGGCACTATGTTCATTGTCAGCGTCGGTTGCGAACTTCATACACTATGTAACTTGTTAAGTAGGTTAGCTACCTACGAATATTACTTGGATTACTTTATCGGTTATTACTTGTTCCGTTTATCAAAACTTGTAGACTCACCAACCTTATGTTGACACTTTAGCATGTTTCTTTCAAATTCACAAGACGAGCACGCTTAGGAGCATTTCATTTCATGCATTCTATCTCACACGTGATTTATTTATAACCTTTCAATAAATTTTATTTGTTTGTTTTGCGCGTGTTGCGCCGGTTAAAGATTAAAGATTTATTTATGATTCCGTAATTACTATTATGTTTATGTTAATAACTCTGCTTTTGGGATATTTTAAACGTTAACAAGTAACTATGTTTTATAATTAACGTATCGTTTGGTGTAACTAGTGGCTGAGATCCTGAAAGTCACACGCCTAACGGTAATACCTCGTTTGTGGAAATTGAGGGTGTGACAGCCCCCCCCCCCCCCTAAAGCTTTGCCGGTGACTATGATTAAGAACACTAAATCCATTAAAAACACAAAACTTCACAATAAATTCACAAAAGTTTCACCCTCAGTTCTGGAACAAGAAATCTTTTCCAAAGATTCCATCTAACACTCCATTGGAGTACCCATTCGTGCTTGGTATATATGGTTAGCGTATATGCTTAATAATCACAACTATCTTTCACGTCTTGAACCCCTGACTTCGATGTTAAAAGTAACTAGAACTAGAAAGCCTGACTCTATTATTTCTCATTTTTTGTGTGTAAAAAGATTGACATGATATATAGGTAGTTAAACAAGTTATTTTCATATTTGATATTTATGTTACGCACGGCATCCATCTCTAATCAGTTAAAGACGGATAATACCTGTTTTGCCAGCCCTTTATTTTATTTTTGATAAAATGTCAAAAAGGATAGTGAAACTCTTCTTTGAAGATGGTATGCAAAATTTATATATTTTCTTGTAATTCGTTTTGTACGCGGCAATGCGGCCATCTATATTCACAA
The DNA here is from genome assembly GCA_025506505.1 of Flaveria sonorensis. Lineage (NCBI taxonomy): Eukaryota > Viridiplantae > Streptophyta > Magnoliopsida > Asterales > Asteraceae > Flaveria > Flaveria sonorensis. The sequence goes on from CM046427.1 coordinate 60,494,817, forward strand.
AAAAGTATCCTTTGGACTTGTGTTATTTTCTATTTACTTTTCTTTTAAAAGTTACAGGCGCATAGCTTTCGCACGACTTTGAATTCTACACATAAACTCGTCTGATTTCATACACATTTGGCAGCATTTGTTTTTTTATTTTGTTTACGTTTATAATAAATAATATGAATCTTTAAAGAAATCTAGTGGAAGAACTCGCGCTTTAGGACGGAAAATTTAATGATTTTCAACAAAATTAAAATAAAAACATAATAGAAAAAACACTTCTCAACGAAAGCCAATCACGCACTTAAAAACACTTTTCAACGAAAACTTATATAAGAAAAAGCAAAGCGCAACATACGTTTTGCATAGCTTTTTATTTTGCTAAAACCAAATTTATCCTATCCTGAAACCCAGCCTCAAACCAATGGTGGATTTTTTTACTTATCCCCTTATATTAATAGTTACAAACAAATAAAATCCTCTTGAGTGGTTTACAACCGACTTGCTTTCAAGTGAACTTTTTCCAAACGCGAATAAAGTCATTTGCTCTTAAACAACGCTACTATTTTAAGTTAACATTCAATTTAAAGCTGTCATGTTTCCGATGTTGTTAGGGATGACTCCACTAAGATGATTATTGGACAAATTGAGACCCAACAATGAAGAAAGTGCAGTTAACTCTCCCGGTATTTCTCCAAAAAGATTATTGCTTGAAAGGTCCATGTTACTGACCAATGACCATGTTGTGGTATATTCAAGAGACATGCCTTTCATTACCTGAATCATACGTGAACAACTTGTATGATGATCATGTGTGATGAGCTACTAAACTTGATTAAACTAGATTTCAATTAACATGACACCAACAGGTCAAACAGATCAACTAGGTCAAATGAGTCTGTTCTTCAAAACCCTTGGGTCAAGTTTATTGTGCGCTTAGAGTTGTTAAACTTCTGGCTACACGTACTTATATACTCGCGTGTTCTAGGTAACCTTTGACGGATTGTTTTTCCACTCACTATTAGCTCTCTATTATTGTTCGTTTGCACACCAGGTGAGTTCAATGCATACTTATATACTTGCGTGTTCTATTATTGTTCGTTTGCCCTATTTTTATTTACTCACTTTTTGAGGGAGAAAGCATACTTTATTTTAAAACACTTTACTATCATAACATGTGTTTAGTATGATATAGTGCGTATATCACTGATAGCCCTTACAATTTCAGATCGTTAATTAAGGAATCTAGCGGGAAATCTTGGGTAGTACTACTGGGTCTGACAAGCCCCACCCATACGACTGAAGATCAAGCGGGTGTAATATTGTCCTAAACGACTTAAAACGTCACGACTTGGTATGTCATAGTCAGTTTCGATCGTGAAATCACTATTGTTTAGCTTTCTATTTCAATACACTTTTTTATATGTTACAAACACTATTACTTATGATTACTTACAAACTCTTGAACTCACCAACCTTTGTATTGACACTTTTAGTATGTTTTTCTTAGGTCGTTACTAGCAGCTGCCATTAAGAGCACTCACGTGTCAAGCATGCTTTGAACAATTGTTGTTTTACATTTGCTTTATTGCATATTTTACATGCATTGGTTTGGTCGCATGTTTTGCCCGTTTTACATTTATTATTTTGGGTTTGAAATATTTACAAAACGCTTCCGCTATGTTTTAAAGATTTAAACTCTGGGTTTGTTTTAAATGTTACATACAGAGTCATTTTGAATAACTGATGACTTGGATTCTAGTTTGTTCACTCGTTTCGTGATAAAACCCCGCACGTGTATTTTGAGGGTGTAACATTATATATTTCATAATCTTTTTTTAATTTGCAAAACGGAAAAAAAGTATATAATAGAAAACAACGTATTGACTTTTAGAAAAAGTAAATAAGCAATCCCAAACTTTTTTTAGAAAACAGCTTATTGACTTTTAACAGGATGTCTTTTTTGGTCATTTTACTTCAATAAGCTAAACACAACTTATTGACTTTTTAGTTTATAAATTAATACAAACACATTTTTAGAAAATAGCTTTTTAAAAAGTAAATAAGTATTTTTTTTCAAAACAAATATATCTGTATACACACACAGCCATATCTGTTGGTTCAGGTCCCTCCACAAACACACACACAAACACACACTTTGAAACTTTTTTTGTGTATTGAACTTCAGTCAAACCAAGTTGACTAAACCCACGTTTGAAATCAAACTTAGATGACCCATTTTCCCAACCGTTTGACCCGCGAACAAACTCGAATAACCCAACAATATCATATAACACATGTCTTACATATATAGAATTCTAAAAGCAGTATTAAAATGAAAAACAAGCAATGATAATAAACATGGGAATTAGTTGCATTTGGGTGGATCTATTTGGCTTCTCTTCCTCTCTTCATCTTGTTAACTCTTACCATGACTGCAACGTGTATCTTGTCCACCGTCTCCTCTGCAAACTTGAAAAGCTTGTGTCTCCATTGTTTCTTCAACACCAAAAGTATAATAACACCCCAAAACCCTGTTACAAAACCACATGTTATGTCCACATAAAACCATACCTCGCTCTCATCAGCTGCTTCATGTTTGTTCTCAGGAGTTGTAGTTGGCTCTTCATGATTGGAGCAATTCTTTGGCAATGGAGCTCCACACAGATCTTTGTTACCGGCATATATTGATGGATCGATGAGGGTCTGCAGTTGACTTCCTGTTGGAATTCGTCCTGATAAGTTGTTGTTTGACAAATTCAAGTGGCTCAAGAAATTCAAATTTGCAATGCTTGGAGGGATCAACCCGCTCAACTCGTTCCCTGAGAAATCGAGAGAATTTAAAGCTGTCATGTTTCCGATGTTGTTAGGGATGCCTCCACTAAGATGATTATTGGACAAATTGAGGCCCACCAATGCAGTAAGTGCGGTTAACTCTCCGGGTATTTCTCCAACAAGATTATTGCTTGAAAGGTCCATGTTAGTGACCAATGACCATGTTGTAGTATATTCAAGAGACATGCCTTTCATTACCTGAATCAATTCCTCCTCTATATCATCACCAAAGACCCGATATATATGCCCTTCAACCATACCTTGCAATTCTCCTAGACAACGAGGGATTGTTCCTGTTAAGTTGTTGTGTGCAACATCCAAAACTTGAAGCTTCAAATTTGTGCACAGAGATGGAGGAATTCGTCCGGTGAAGTTATTGTTGTGCAAATCTAGTACCACTAATTGACTTAAATTAGTGGTATCTTTAACTTTTTCTCCTATCCATTCCGGTATCTTTCCGTAGAATGCATTATCACCCAAATCTAATACCACTAATTGACTTAAATTCCATAATTCGACAGGAAGCTCACCACTAAAGTTATTATCATTCAAGTTCAACGAAATTATGCGTGAAATCTGCCCTATAAAACTTGGAATGACGCCACATAACTCATTTGAGCTTAACATCATGAAACCCAAATTATGCAGATTCTTAAAACAGTTAGGAATTTTTCCAGTCAACCTATTTTTGGAAAGATCAAGATAATATAAATCTGTCCTCTTGCATAAGGACTTTGGAATCGACTCATTGAACATGTTATTTTGAAGAAATAGTCCTTGAAAATAATAATCAACAATTGTACCCCGGCCGCTAGGAAGGTTGGTTAGAGGTCCGCTGAGGTTGTTGTGGGAGAGATCTATGTAAGAAATGACTGGCATCTTTCGCCACCATGTGGGCAGAGGTCCTGAAATGCTTGTATTAGACAACACTAATCTTTGAAGTTTCCTTTTGTTTCGAAGCCACCGTGGAAATCCGTTTGCGATCTTGCAAGAACTGAGATCAATGTTTATTAACTGGAATGGAGGCTGCCACTCATGTGAAACATCGAATGTCAACTTAGTGTTAAAAGCTAAATTCAAGTCCTTTAACATCAAGAGGTTAGCAAAATGTGATTCATAAACTACTCCTTCCAAAGAGTTATGAGAGACATCGAGATAACGGAGTTTAGTGAGCTGCCCAATTGAAACCGGAATTGAACCGCTCAAGACATTATAAGAAAGGTCAAGTTTGGTAAGTTTCCCACCGAATGTCGGAATGAGACCTGTTAACTCGTTGAATTGTAGGTATAATTCTCGTAATAATTTTAATTTTCCAATAGATTCTGGAATTGAACCTGTTAACTCGTTGCTTTTTAGGTATAATTCTCGTAATAATTTTAATTTTCCAATAGATTCTGGAATTGAACCTGTTAACTTATTCCAAGATAGATCTAAATGTTGGATGTTAGAAAGGGTAGTGAAATTATGATGAATATGGGATAGAAGTGTTTGATTTAGGTTACAATCTGTCAAGCTCAGCTCTGATACAGAAGAAGGGATCATGTTTAGCAAGTTTACAAAGTTGGACGTCGGAGAATATGAAAGATCTATGAATTGTAGGGAAGTCATGTTTTGAAAAAAGTGAGGGATCTGACCTTTGAAATAATTGCTGCTGACATCTAAGTATTTGATGTTGGACAATGTAGTGTTCAAATTACGAAGCGGAACAAGATCATCAATGAAAATACCACACCATGACAAGCCTAACTCTTTTAACGAAGGAATCATGTAAAGCAGCATGTCAAGGTTTTTTGCCATACTAAGATTAACAGAACCCAATTCAAGATGCTCTAGTGACGAAAGCCCAGAAATCCATGCCATGTCATGTGCCATGAGCTCTGAGTATGAACTGAGATCAAGAATCTTTAAATTAGAAAGATTTCCAATGTGAGGAGGAATAATACCTGTCAAATATGTATAACTGAGATTGAGGTAAGTCAATTGTTTTAAGGATCCAATAAACTTTGGGATGTGACTTTTTTGAAAATTGTTTCCACTTAAGTCCAAGTGTTTGAGATGACTCAACTCTACTAAAGAAGTGCTAATCTCATTACTAACTAACCAAGCATCTTCATAATATCCCAGATGAAGACTTTCAACGTTTCCGCTTACGTTATCACAAGTGACTCTTTCCCAGCGGCAACAGTCATTGCCAACCCATGATGACAACATACCGTGGTTGTTGCTAACACTTGCTTTGAACTTGACAAGGGCTAGTCGCTCATGCTCAAAGCAAGCCACCGTGGTATTTCGAGCACCCAAACATGGATATGTGGTTGCAACTAGAAATATAGTTACAACAATGAAACAGAGCCCCAAACCCCACTCATGATTTCCCATATTCAACCCTACAACTGAGTTTAAGTTTAGTAAAACAGTGAAATGTAATGATGGATTCTTATGATTAAGTGCGTGTTCTTAAGATTAACAAAACCAATTCATTTATAGAAACTTAATATTAATTGTCATGGAAGACTTGGAAGTCAATAAGGCAATTTGTATCCACAAACTGCTCTGTTATCTTTTCCTCAGGGAAGGAATTTGAAGTCGACAAAGTCCCTTGTATATTTCAAATTATTACAAATTTACTCTCAATCATTTAGTAATTAATATTGGTGCTTTTTTCTTAATTTTTATTGACTGGCCTTCATTTTTTTAGAGTAAATTACACAGACAGTCCCTGAGGTTTGCACGTATTACAACTTTAGTCTTTATTTTTAAGAAATTACAGATGCGGGCCTGAACTATACAAGAAGTGCACGCTAGCGCTCCCTATCATTAAAAGAGGTTAAGTTTCTCTGTTAAGTGTTTGAAAATAACAAAAATACCATCATACCAAAAAAAAAGATAAATAAAAATTAATCAACAAATAATGGGACCTATTAAAAAATCTAACCCAACCATTATCTCCTAAAAAATAAGAACCCTAAAAAATTGGGTTTGGTTTTAATCTGATTTTGGTTGTGTTTTTTGTGGGTATGAGATGGATTGATGGTTTTGCTACTTCATCGTCATCTATCAGTTCATCATCTTCATCATCTTGAGCATCATCTTCATCATCATCGGCGCCATCTTCATCATCATCGGCGTCATCTTCATCATCGTCGGGATCAACTTCATCATAGTCGGCATCATCTTCAAATCACCGATTAGTTCGTCATCTTCATCATTACCGATTAGTTCATCATTTTCTGCATCATCAATCAGTTATCATTACCAATATTGCTACCACCGGTCACAATCACCACCACCACAGGTCATTACCACCACCACCGCTCATAATCACAACCATAAGAAGTCATTACCACCACCACAGCTTACAATCACCACCACCATGAGTCACAATTGTAAAAAAAACCCTTTTTAACACTGAAATAACGAGATCTACAATGGCAATGACGACTTTCGGTTTTAGATCTGATGGTTTACCGATCAGTTCGACGGGATCTGCAATGATGGTGATGATTTCCGATCAAATCTAAGGGTTTCAGGGGGATGTGATGGGGTCCGGTGGGGGTTTGGTGTTTTCAGGCAGAAAGAATGGGGTAGTACTGGTGGTGATTGTAGGAAAAAATGGCTTAGGTTGTGATGCTGGTGATGATGGTGTGGAGAAATGAAAATGACGGTGGTGAGGTGGCGATGGTGACGGTTGCCGGGATAGTGGCCGGAGGGATGTCCGAAAGCAAGATTACAAGGGGGTGGCTAGTGGGTGGGGTAATTGTTTTTATTTTAAATGTAAGGTAGTTTGGTCATATTACATGGATTTAGCTGACCAAGTTAACTTTTGATAGTGTTAGGGACTGCGGGTGTGCAGACTATGCAAAGTTCAGGCTCGCATCTGTAATTTTTTGAAAGTAAGGATTGAAGTTGCAATACGTGCAAACCCTAGGGAATATCATTGTAATTTACTCTTATTTTTATGTTGTTTTGTGATTTTGTTAACGTTTGTGTTAACGCGTGTAAGTTCGAACCAATTCTTCCCCTTAAAATTTCTTTTCTTTTAATTCTTTCAATTATCTGCACATCATGTATATTCAAGTTTAATAGGAGTTTTAATTATTCAATATTAGATTAAGTTATTTTATGTATATTATCCATATAAATCTTCACAACAATTTCAGAAAATTAAATCAAACGAGATTTTAAGGGGAATTTTGCTTGATCAATTTCAAATCTCAAATCGTTTAACATATTTTCATTTTATTTATAGTTTTAGTTATTGTAAATTTATTTAATATCTTACTTAAATATTTAATAAACTAAAGTTTGAAATACTAAATTTGGGTTTCGTCTTTGGTTATACAATTCTTTCATCATCATAACTTTGTACACTCTTCTTGTGTGCTTTAACCCACGGCAAAACACGAGTCTTAGTTTATCAGTTATGAATTAATAAGGGAATATGGTTCTCTGCAAGCAAGCAGTAATACTTAATTTTTACAGATACTTTAAATAAGTTATAGTTTTTCTTTCATGTTTCTTAAATTAAGTCTATTAATTAAAAGCATTTTGTAAAAGCCTTAATGTTCTCTCTAATGATTTAGGAAGATAAAGTTTGATATTGATATTTTTTTGGATTTTTGATACAGAAATTTTGATGTTATCTACTAATTTGATTTAGAAGTTTAATTTATATATAAAGCTAGCATTTAAGACTATGTGTTGTGATTTTTAGTTAAAATATCATCTAAAAATTATGTAAAAAAATGATTTAGTTAAAGCCCCATTTAAATCAAATGTAATGGTTAACTAGTGTTTGTAAAAATCAAGTGTAGTGGTTAACTAGTGTTTGTATCTCCTATTCATACAATAATATAGGAAAAGTTGAGTTTGGCGTCCTATGGGCTTGAAACCTCTTTTAACTATCTTGTAATGGTGTTTGAAACCTCACTTTTATTCATATCATCATGTTTGATGCACTCAAAATATCCACTACGTCCAGACTAACAGATGTGAAGTATTGTATTGTAATGCAAAAAAGCTTAATATATCAAACATTATAATATGATGTGTACTATATTAAGATAATAACTTATTGTATTATATACGTATCTTTGTTTAGGTCATGACTTTCTAATAACATAACTTATTGTTTTGTATATAACATTAAAATTTTGCAAAAGAATATTTAAACTCTAAGTAGTATTTTTTGAATACATTTATATTAATTATAATATCATTCGGTTATTAAATCTGATTCAACTAATGAACCTTTGAGTAGTCAATTCATTCTCCAGTCCGGTTCTAAAATCATTGTATTTTTGAACTGTCAAACATTGATTACGATTTCATTTTAGTAAAAGTTATTATATGTTATGCAAAAGGAATAGTGTCTTTTTCCGTGTATTTTGCTATTTAGTAAATTTTCGTTTACACCCCCTATAATTTAGTCAGTTGCCACTTTATGCTTTGCCATTCAGCGAATTTCCATTTATTTTTTCATCGTCATAACTTTATACACTAGTCTTATGTGCTTTAACCCACGGCAAAACACGGGTCTTATTTTATCAGTTATGAACTAATAAGAGGATATGGTTTTTTACAAGCAAACACTAATACTTAATTTTTACAGATACTTTAAATAAGTTATAGTTTTTCTTTCATATTTCTTAAATTAAGTCTATTTGTTAAAAGCATTTTGTAAAATCCTTAATGTTCTCTCTAAGGATTTAGGAAGATAAAGTTTGATATTGTTATTTTTTATTCTTTTGGAACAGAAATTTTAATGTTATCTACTAATTTGATTTAGATGTTTAATTTACATATAAAGCTAGCATTTAAGACTATGTGTAGTGGTTGTTTAGTTAAAATGTTATCTAAAAAATATTTAAAAAAAACTATTTTATTAAAAGGATATTTAAATCAAGTGTAGTGGTTAACTAGTGTTTATGGCCCTATTGATACAATAATATAAATAAAATTAAGTTTGGCGTCCTATGGGCTTGGGCCTCTTTTAACTATCATGTAATAGCGTTTGAAGCCTCACTTTTGTTCATGTCATTATGTTTGACGCCCTTAAAATATCCACTACATCCAGACTAACAGATATGATCTATTGTAAAGCAAAGAAGCTTAATATATCAAAAATTATAATATGATGTTTACTATATTAAGATAATAACTTATTGTATTATATATGTATCTTTGTTCAGACCATGACTTCCTAAATAACATAACTTATTGTTTTATATATAACGTTAAAATTTTGCAAATCCGATCCGATCGGTCTGACTAATGAATCTTTGCGCCGTCAATTCGCTCTCCGGTCAAAATCATTGTATTTTTAAGTGTCAAACATTGATTATAATTTCATTATAGTAAAAGTTATTATATATTATGCAAAAGGTCAGTTGATAAATAATGTCTTTTCGTCATTTAGTATATTTTGTTAATTTAGTAAATTTTTATTTACACCCCCTGTACTTTAGTCAATATATGCAAACAAGTAATGTATACACAATGTGACCATTTGTATTCACATACAGGTATTATTTGGGACCGCGTTATTATTTTTTTTTTCTTTTTTCTTTTCCTTTTGAAGTCTAAAACACATAGCTTTCGCACAATAACTATTAATTCAACGGATAAGCTCTCGTTCAATTTTCAACACACAAAGAAGTGTCATCGTGGCCCTAGAATTATAATTTCCATTTGACAATATTTTTGTTCTTGTTATCATGTTTATTTTTATAATAAAAAAATAATTTTCTTTTTTCTTTTTTTTTGAATGTTAAAAGCACATAGCTTTCACACCATGACTCTGAATTAATATTATTTTGTGTGTTGGAAATTTACGAATGCTTATTTGTTAAATTTAGAGTCATTATGTGAAGGCTATGTGCTTTTAACTTCTAAAGAAAAGAAAAAAAGAAAATCATATTTTTTTATAAAAGTAAACATGATAACAAATAAACAAATGTTACCAAATGTAATTAAAAATCTAGGGCCACAATGACAATTCTTTTATGTGTTGGAAATCGAACGAGAGCTTATCTGTTAAAATTCATAGTCGTTGTGTGAAAACTATGTGTTTTGGACTTCCAAAAGAAAAGAAAAAAAGAACAATAAGACAGACCAAAAGAATACTTATTTGTGGATACAAACGACCACTTTGACGTTACATTACTTGTTTGCATATAGTCTTCAAGAAAGAGTTTCATGTTGACTCGTTTCATTGAAAGTTATCGATTTTGATATCTTACCCAACTCATACCATCCTTACATTTCGCCACCTCTGCTTTAATTCAAAACCTATTTTCAAACTCAGTACTTGTTCAAGGATGCATCTTAGTAAACTTTTTAACGGAAGAATATTATGTTTTATGCTAACATCTACATAATGCTTGGGATTTTGTAATATTTAAAAGGTTTTAGCCAGTTATGATTAGTAACCATATACGCCAACCATATATCACAAGCACGAATAAATAATCTAATCGAGTGCTAGACACAATCTTTAGAATACATTTTTCTTCCTAAATTGAGGGTGTAACTTGTGAATTTTTCGTATTCTAGGTGGTTTTTGTGTTCTTGATCATTTTGATCATGATGAATATTGAGAATCTTGAATTACCGCAAACTTATCACTTATTATTTTCTTTTCAAGTTCCACTTCATACTTAGTTTTTGAAGTTTAAACATCAATGTTTTATTCACCCATTACTCATTTTAAATACGTCACATATTGTGCAAAGCACAAATCTTAACCGAAAAACGTAAATTCATAGTATTCTAATTGTATAAAAGAAATTATATATGACAAAAAATTATGAAAATTTTATTATTTCGATCAACACCATATTAAATGAATCAACAAAACCATGTATGTAATTAACTAGTGGGGTTACCCGCGCTACGCATGCGGGAGGATTGGTTCTTTGTGATGAGGACGAGTTTATTGACAACTGAGTAAAATACATGGGGTGTAAATGAAAATTTGCTAAGTGACAACTAAGTGAAGTATAGAAGTGTAAATAAAATTTTACTAAATAACAAATTACACGACGAAAAAACACTATTCATCAACTTGTCCTTTGTATTATATATTATTAGATTATTAATTTTCATATGGCAACATTTATGTTTTTATTATCATTTTTACATTTATAATAAAAATACGAACCGTTATGTAATATGCATTCAAACAAGTACCAATAGTTTTGAAAAGTGATTGAAATGTATTGAAATATATTTAATTTCTTTCATCCTTATTAACAGTTTCGAAGCTTAAACAAATGTATAGGAGGGTTGAAAGTCATGGGATTCAAATCAGGGGCGGACTCAATATACACAAAAAATTCACTTTTGAGCAAAAAAAACAGACGCGGTGAGGGGCCCTTAAAAGCTTCGTCCCTGCTTATTAAACTGTTATATCTTATAAATTAATAATTGATCTTGAGAAATTAATTTATTTTTACATATAGAATGTAAAAATGACCACTCATGGATAGAGGGGCACATTCAACCTGATCCCACCTAACACGAACCTGAATCGGGTTGAACCTATTAGCCATAGAACTCGATTCGGGCTGGAAAACCGACAAGTTACAACTAGTACCGAAATCCGACACAAGACTAGTCCCGACCCAGTTTTCAGCCCGACGGATCAGGTTGAACCCCATTGTCAACGTTTTAAAAATTCTGCACATTTATTAACGGTCATATGATCATTTGAAGAGTAATTTTTTTACCGTTTAACTTTATTTTTTGGGATCATCCCCATATGCTAGTATAAATAGTTATTGGATGTTATGCTTTGATAATACCACACAAAACACACACTCGAATACAAAAAAAAAACTTTCAAACACTCTCTCAGGTCTCAAAACGTTATGACCTCCAAATCATCTGTTCCAACAGATGCATCCTCCAACCAAGCTTTTGTTGGGAGAATTGCACCAACAAGAAGGAACAAGGGCCTTTAGTCAAAATTTAATTTATGTGAAATGTCAAACGGTCAAAACTAAGCTAGATGCAAGGGTTGTAGTACATTTTTCAAATTGGATTTGAACGCGACTTTGAAAATCATGTAACAAAATATTGCAAGTCATTGAAATTTACTTTTGCACATGGTCAAACAATAATTGGAAGTGATGGGGGTATAAGGAACTTCGATGTAAATACAATTGATGAATGAAAGACAAAGTTCGTAATTCAAAAAGGCTTGTAGTTTGATCACTTCGACAACCACCAATTGACAAGATAATTCAAGAAACTCTCCAACCGTGTTACATTCACATAAATTGTATTGTCCTTAGACGCGATTATTTAATTTGTTGGGGAAACAAGTAAAAATGATTTAAAACTAATTTTAGAATATTTATACTTGTTGTGAACTTAACTAGCGATGCTTGGCCAGATCCAAACGGTTTACAAGAATTATATATTTCTGTCACCACCCATTGGTTAGATCCAAATACATGGCAAATAATTAAATTCACGATTGCGTTTGAATTGTTTGGATATCTTCATACTCGTGAAAATTTATTTCAAATTTTAGATTTTTGAATAAAAACTTATTCATCAGAAAACATTTTTTTTGATGTACAGTGGTAACACCTCAAACAAAACAATTGCGGTTGAAAAACGAAAATTAAGATATAAATCAATTTATGATGGTGTTTTTGTCATAGACGATGTGTTGCACATATTATTAATTTGGTTATGCAAGATGGACTTGTCTTTCAAAAAGTTGATGATTTTAAAAATGGCTTTAAAAATATCTTATGTGGCATTTTTAAAACTATTAAAAAAATATGTAGAATTAAAGAAAAATATGTCACGATACGAATCCTTTTTATTTACGTACGAATCGGGAGACTAGGTGGAATTCAACTTGGCAAACATTTCATAGCGTTTTGAGGCAACGTGGAACACTAATTTTTTTCATAATCGTGTCGTGTGGTGATAGATGGATGATTTACATGCGCTAATTATGTTTAGGTATATATTTGAAGGCTTTAATCTATATTTAATTGGTTCATATTTAAAGTTTGAATGTTTCAAAATACTACGAGTGAAAATTATATACTTTCACTTAACTTGAAACCAATCAATGAAATTTCAATCATTGTTAGAAATTGTGACTTTCTTGTTAGAAACAATTGATTAATCTATATCAAAAATAATTTAATGAAAAAAAATATTAAATAAAAATGAAGTCATTAAACAAAAACTAGTTTTTTACCGGCCGTGTGCTGTGACGGCATCGTACACGGCGTGATAAAGTATATAATAACCATTGACCTAACTTGTCTCCGGCTAAATTCACATTGAAGCGTAAATTAGCTTGAATTTATACCGTTGAACAAAAACGTATTATATTTGAACCGTCTGGTTTCCAAACAAAATTATGTCGATACGTAAACCAAGTCAAAGCGTACATAAAAAAGCACACAGATAACAATCTTCCCGACTCATTTCCGAACTAAATTTTATTGAAACATAGAGTAACTCTGGTATATACCGTCGAATGAAAACGTAAGATAATTAACTGACTAATTTTTGAACAAAACTTACCTCAAAGTGTATGCATGAAAACATTTTATATTTGACCGGGCTTGTTCCAAAACGTGCCTAAAATTTCGACGTCGAATGAAAATGATTTATATTTGACTTGATTTATTTCTGAACAAAACTTATGTCAAAATGTATACACGGAAACGTTTTATATATGACCAGACTCGTGCCTAAAATTACAAACGTAAAATATTAGTTTTTTGAGTAAAAATGGTATTGAGGTAAAGCCAGAACTTAAATAACTAAAGGCGGTCAAATTAGCGTGTCAAAGTTGACCAGATAGATTTGAATTCAACAAACAAAATAATATCATTATATATCTATTAATATTATATAAAAAATAAACAGTTATTATTATTGTTCAATACTATATGAATAACTAATATAACTAGGAGTATTCAATCATGTGCGTTGCACGACTTTTCAAAATCACAAACAAAACGTAGTATTTGACACGATTTTATTTGATAATTACGGGATACATATACATTAAACCTTAAGAACTATAATTTCAACTTTTGGCTCAGATCCGTTCTCTTATCATGACTGCAAACCAAATATGGTTGTCATGCCGAGAAAATGAATTTTTTTTACAAGAATCATCACAACCTTCCTATTTTTAAGGACCCACAACCAACAACACATGATCCCAATGAACATTGCTCAATTAATATAATATAGCTTTAGCTCAGATTTAGTCACTACCTTTGGCTGCAAACCACCAAGGCATGGGTATACGCTAGGGCAGCAACTTGTTTTTAGTTGTATCATCACAGCCATTGAATTTTTGATCTCACATAAACCAATAATGTGTGATCCCAACAAATCAAAGCCAACATGAAACCACACAACCACGTCTCAGACAGGCCTAGGGCCATCATCATCAACAATCCAGATACAAGGTCAATATAACACCTAGAGGATTTCAAATAATTCAACCGTAACCCAAGTAGGTAGCAAACTAGGGTTTAAACCAACATAAATCACAAAGATTCACAAACAAATTAAAAACTCAAAACAGTTTCATATGGTAGAAGATCACTATCATAGACACAACACAATCACCATCATCAACATCAAACATCACGGGTCTGTAAGAATCAAAAATGAAAATCCTTACCAGATAAAGCACTAGAGATAATTTCCACCTAACAAAAGTAAACACAAAATCACTGACTACCCACATATCCTCACCGCTGATAGATCGGTAACTACTATGCATGCATGGGAACGAGAGTGGTTAGAAAAACAAAAAATAGAAAAATCATATCGCCAGACCCAACATCAACGACATCGGCCGCAATAGCAATACCATCGCCCAACTATCATCGCCTAGGGTTTATAAAACAGTGCAGAGATGATTGTACACAGCTCTAGCGGCAACGGTGTTGGCATCGCCTCCGAGTGGCCAACAGGACTCCGCCTCCACCAACCAGAACCATCACACTATACAGGCAGCGAAAGTCGAACAGTAGGGAAAAGGCCATCACCTCCAGCTGCCCGTGCCTACACCCGGCGACAATCCTCACAAATGTCACTAACTAAGTAAGATTTCTCTAATAAACTGAAGTAGGGGGGAAATAAAAATAAAAAACCTCTTTTGACCAAATTCAGACAATGACAAAACAAATTGATCAATGCAGTTGGTTTTTAAACGTATAGGTTAATTAGTTTTCTTTATTAATCCTTTTACTTAAGAGTGCAACCCACTTGCACGTCATCATCATTTTTTTCCTTTTGTTTTTATCCCTCTCTACTTAATTGTAAAACCAACATTCACTTGAATTACGAGAAAATGTAAACAAGTAGGTTGTTATACCTAAACACATGTTATAAAGCATTATTATATTATTATACTATATTAATAATCAAACAAAATAAACATAAATTTTTTTATTGCACACCATCCATTCCAAAATCAACGGTGTGGTTTTGATTAATTTTAATAATATGATGTGAATGGTAGTTTCATCTCATAGTTTCATACTGAATTAATAAGTTATTCAATTTATAAAATAGGGGTGAGCAACGGGTCGGAACCGAACCGGACCGACCCGCCCTTGACCCGAAACTGATAAGTGGTTTATATAAAGAACCGAGAACCGGACTATTTACATACGGTTCGGGTCAGACCGAACCGAGTTAAACGGGTCGGTTCAGAATAATATGGTGATCCGGACCACAAATGTTTTTTAGGCTCGTGCTTTTTGCTGGGAGAAAAAGGAAACTTAAAAATATAAACGAAACCAATCAATGGATTTGTCTCTTAGACTCGTTATTGTAACATAGACAAATTGATACCATATTAAAATACAAACCGTACATTAGTTATCGTCATGACCTCTTTATGAGCTAATTTAGATGTAGCGTGCAATAGTATTCATTTATAACCGATTAAAAGTTTATTGATTTAAACACTTCTATTATATACAAGTAAAACATTTTTTTTACATTTTTGGTGTTCAAAGACTACCCATGTAACATCTAAAAAGCAAAAACCAACTCTTTTTTTGCCTAATTGTAATCGGGCCGGATAGAAACCGAGCTCATACCCGCGGGTTTGGTTTGGACTGAAACCGACCAATAACCGTTTACAAAAGGAAAGCTGAACCGTGGACCGGAACTGCTAACCCATACACGGGCCGGTCTCAGTTTTCACGGGTCGGTTCGCGGGTCTTAACTAGAGGTGTACAAACCGGTTTTTGGGGCAAACCAGTTCGGTTTCAAACAGGTTTATTTTCAACCGGTTTGAACCCCAAACCGGTTCGGTTCCTAAACCGGTTTCAGGGCTATGATATTCAATCCTATCAAACCGGTCCGGGCCAGTTTAAAAACCGGTTCGGGTTTTCATTTTTTTTTTTAAATTTAAATTTTCCAAACGTACAAAACAGTCCAAAGAAGAAACGCCCAAACAGATGCGTCCGAACAGTGCCCATGCGCCCGAACAGTGTTCATGCGCCCGAACAATGCCCATGCGCCCAAACAGTGCTCATGCGCCCACAGTGCTCATGCGCCCAAACAGTTCTCATGCGCCCACAGTTCTCATGCGCCCAAACAGTGCTCATGCGCTTGAACATTTGGCCAAATTTCAGAAGTTTTTCACACTTATCAAATTGTTCAGAACTTGTTCAATTGATCTAAAGCATTATTTATTTTTATCAAAGATTACACATTTATATAAATTATTTATAAATATTAAAACATAAAACATTAAATAAAAATATAATTATGATTTATGATACATGAAAAATTAAATATGATTATTTATTTTTATCAAAGATTACATAAATTGTAAAATAAAGATATTATTCAAAATATATAAACAATTCAAATGACGTAAACTTTATTCTTCGTCACCAGAACCCGAGGTATTACGAAGGAACTCGTCATATGTCGCTTCATCAACGGTCATTCCGGGTGTCAATCCATCGTCTATTTCGTTTTCATATATTTCGGCTTCATATTCTAATTCTCCTTCAAGTGAGCATTTGTCTTGTAGTCTTTCAGCTGCATCCAAATAATCCTTCAAGCAAATACACATTTCAACTGTTTTGGGAGTGAGTCGGGTTCTTCGTATTGATATAATCCTGCCACTAACAGAAAAATCAGATTTCAAAGCTACCGTGGAAGCTTGGACGGTTAGTAAATCTCGGGCCATGGTGGATAGGATTGGAAATTGATCTTCTTTACCTTTTCACCAAGCCAACAAGTCAAAATTTCTAAAATCTTGTGGAGTCATGATGGATAAAAAGATTGTTCCACTATACCTCCCGATTTCACTACTCGGAGTGTTACCACGTTGACGTTTATTGCATTCATCTCTTAAAGTATTATACAAAGCAAACATTGGATCACTTGAACCTTCTTCATGTGCCGTATGCTGCATAGACTCATGTATGTTTTATGTTTCATCATATTTTTCTAAATAAACATCAAACATTTGGCCTAAATATATGTTAAAATTATTTTTTGTACTTTGAGCATAATATGAGTTTTCTTCTTCTAAATCCAAATTAAAAGTAATTTTATCAAGTAAAGTTTCAACCCCGACGTATTTAAACAAGGGTTTAAGGCAACGGTACATGTAATAACCGGAGGTATTTCTTTAAAATATTTTTTAATTTTTTCTTTCATTTGTGGTATCATATCCGAATAAGATCTACCCCTACACGACAACTCATTTAATTTTGAAGTCATTAAGTAAATTTGGTGAAGTACTAATGGACTCGTTCGATCATAAACTCCATAAAGACAAGTAGTTGCGGTTTTAAAAACATTAAGCATTTTGGTTATTTCTTCAATAATAGCCCAACCCGATGGATGGTAAGTCGAAGCCTTTCCACGACTCATCAAAGCATTATGAAAGGCTATTAAACTTTCTTTTTGGTCAATAATCTTTTCAAACATGTTACAACTCGAATTCCATCTTGTAGGTACGTCCTAATTCGGACCTAAACATTTGGAATTTGCGTCTTTACAAAACTTGCGATACCTGCGATATCTTTTGTTACTGCTAAAAATATCACGTAACATTCTTTTAAAACTATCTTTTATTGTTTCAATAGTTTTTAAAATGTCTTGAACGGCTAAGTTTATGATGTGCGCAACACATCGACTATGAAAAAACACACCGTCACAAATTCGTTTATATTTTAATTTTAGATGTTCTATCGCAAGCGTATTATTTGACGCGTTATCAAAAGATATAGAAAATATTATGTTTTCTAATTTATACGTTTTAATAACTTTATCAATAAGATAAAAAATATTTTGCCTAGTGTGAGGATAATCAAACAATTCAAACGCAATCGTACGTTTCACTATTTGCCACGAACCGGGTTCAACCCAATGGGCGGTGACACAAATGTACGAGTCCGGTGAACCGTGCGGAGTCGACCAAACGTCACTAGTTAAATTAACACCGGTTTGTAAATTTTCAAAATAAGATATTAATTTATTTTTAGCTTTTTTCAACATTTTTAAGCAATATCTTCTAAGTGTAGCACGACTTACATGTGTGTATCACGGTTAGAGAGTTCGTTGAATTAGCCGGGTCAAACATTTATTGTCAAAATGTTTGAATGACAAACTTTCTTGAATTACAAAATGCGCCATTTGCTCACGAACCGCATCAACGTCAAAAGCCCAAACATTCTCTTCGCTTGTCATCGAAGCTTGACCTTGAGACGGTTCACCTTTCAAAGCCTTACAATATTTATTCGCAATGTGATTTTTCAAAGTTGTATTTGCATCTTTTTTGAAAAACTTATGATAATACTTGTAACGAGCTTTGTTTGGACCGCTAGCCATTTGACATAAATCGTAATTGCATCATATTTCGGGGTTCCTATTCGTAGGAAGGATTGCTACCACCACGTTGCTTGAAGACGCATCACAACCAACGGATGATTGAACACTTGATGAAGCCATTTTGAAATGAACGAGAATATTGAGAGTTTTTTTTTAATTGAATGAAAGTATTGAGCGTATTTGAGAATAGAGAGCGTTTTTTGAGAGTAGAGAGTGTTTTAACTTGTTGTGGTTCAACCAAAACATCCAATACATATTTATACTAGCTTAATAGGGGTATAATGGTAAAAAAAACACAAAAAAGGGTCATAAACGGCTATATAACGGCTATATAGCCGTTTTTATAACGGCTACTTTTTAAAAACCGGTTTGGGAACCAGTTTGAAAACCGGACTGGTTTGAAACCGGTTTCAACACATGAAACCTCAAACCTATTGAGGAACCGGCGGTTCAGACCGGGTCGGGACCGTTTGGGCCAAACCGGTTTGGGCCAGAAACCGGTTCCGGTTTTTTTGCCCGAACCGGTTTTTTTTGCCCGCCTCTAGTCTTAACCGAGTCGACCGGAGAAGTGCACACCCCTACTATAAAGTACACATGACCACTATTAAAGAGCATCATTGGGAAATATAGGTAGGCATGAGACAATCGAAAGCAGTGGCGGAGCTTGAACAATCCAGTAGGCGGGGGCGAAATTAATTTTTTTGAGGGGGGCGAACTCGATATTTATATAAAAATTTACATTACCGGACCAAAAACTTATACTACCGGACTAACCCCCCCCCCCCCCCCCCCCCGATCGAAAGGTCATACATGTGTTATGTGACCAATAGCTCTAAACCTAAATGGCTGGACAACAAATTATTGTGATTGGTTGTTGCGTAAATTTCGCCAAGAAACACATGTTACCATATGTATGTGTGTATGCATGATCCATTATTCGATTGTCTTATGCATACTCATATGTTACACAACGATATTCTTCAGTAAAGGTCATGTGTATTTTATATATTAGATAACTCATTAATTTAACATGAAACAAAGTGCGGACCTAGATACAAGCTTAGTGGCAGCTGTAGTCCGTAAAAAAAATTAGTATTACATGTATTGAAAAATCCTGAGCGTCTCACGCCCTCCGTAAAATTATACAATCGTCCCACTTTGTCTCACGTGAAAATTTTTCATGCGGCCGTCCCTGCATGAAACTAGGATCATGCCTATGTGAATTGAACAAGTGTCTATCTCTGACATTACATCTTAAGTTTTGCATTTTATATTTCACATATTTCAATGCTTTTTTTATATTAAGTACGAGGTGGATTTGATATTTAAATATTTCATAATTTAACATTTATACTCAGTTTTTATTAGAACAAGTTGTGAATAGCAATATTAACGAAACACATATGTACAAATCAAAGTTAAATTAAGGTTTTCTTTATTTACTTTAAAATATGTTTTTTTTTTAAATTATGAATATGTCATTTTTTTAAGACGGAGTACAAGTTAGGATTTTGCGGCGGCGTGACAACCACTGTGACGTGTTTATGTACCTTTCGGGATGCATTATGGCATTACGTTGGAATGCTCGCCGTTTGCTATATGTTTTATCAGTGACGGATCCTGAAATTTATTCCTATGGAGTCACTATATTTTTAAATGCTTCAATTCTGTAGAAGTGGACATAAAAATATTCAAGTCGATTCGGGTCATGTCAAGTTGGTATATAATAAAAGTTCGATTTGATAATAATAAAAAAACATCATCATCAGAATGTAAAAAACACATAATATTTCTTTGAGATTTTGAGTTGAATGAAATCTTTAGCGCTACCCTACTGTCTCTTTCGTCCAAATTTCCAACCCTGAATCGACTTTGCCTTTGATCCTAAGTCCAAGACTCCAAAGTATTAGGTGTAAGAGTATTTTAGGTTTTATCATTATTGGGTATTTAGTGAGTATTAGGAGTGAGCTTATTCAATTTAATAAATCCTAGGCTTTACGGGCATTGAGTATTTATTAAGAGCGCACTTATTTGGTTATTTAATTAATTAACTCGTGGATTTTTTCAAAGTTTGAGTTTAAATTTTTTTATAACCAAAGGATTCCTCGTCCAAAAAAAACATTGTTGGCACTCGGAAAACTTATACATCTATTTCCATATGTGCGAGAAAATTCACCGTATTCCGATGAATACATACTAGGTCCACCCATGTGTTTTATTATCTGCGGTTACCATATGTTGTGCGAGGGGTAAAACCGTAGATTACATTGAATATATTAAAAAGGATCATAGGTTCAACTGAACCTTACATGTATTTAAAATATTATTTTATTAATATATTCATTTCACTTGTAGAACTATTTGCAGGACTAGGTGGATGGAATAAAATTACAATGCCGTTTGAAGATTTAATTCATTTGATTCAATATTTGGAAATTGGAATTAGAGTTGCACAAAACGGGTTTGGGCCGGACCCGGGCCCGGGTACAAACCGGGTTTGGGTCCAACCGGGTTTTTTGTACCCGGGTATTGGTGAACCCGGGTACGAACCCGGGTCGGGTTCAGCGAGATACAAACCCTACCCGGTATACCCGGGTAGGGTAGGGTCGGGTTCGGTTCGGGTATGAAACCCGGGTTCAACCGGGTTTTTGCCTTTTTTTTTCTTTTTTTCTTTTCTTGTGTGTGTGTCGAACACCGGGTCGTATGTTTTTTTTTTCTTATATTTTCTTTCTTTTTTTTTCTTTTTATTTTTTTTCCTAACCGGGTTCACTTGAATGACAAAAATTTAAACAACTTAATATATAAATATATACAAATCTTGAGCAGAAAATGTTACACTTATAATATACAAATATTAAATACTTTTTATATAAAACATTTGAATGACAAAGAAATTTAAAAAGAACATGAAAGACATATAATATTAAAACAACTTAAAAATAATAATATCGTCTAATTTTATCTACTACGAGATGCTTGATCAAATGCTAATTCTTCATCGGATATGCCAGAAGATACTCCGTCTTCTACCTCTTCATCATGTACTTTAGCTTCGAGTGTAATCTCGTCTTCGAGGCTTGTTTGGTCTTGTATACGATCCGTTGCGTCTAAGTGATCCTTTAAACAAATGCACATCTCCACTGCTTCCGGAGTTAGTCTTGTTCTTCGTAATGATATTACCCTGCCACTAAGAGAAAAAGCAGATTCCGAAGCTACCGTAGAAGCTTGGACGCTTAGTAAATCACGGGCCATAGCAGAAAGAATCGGAAATTGAGATTCTTTTCCTTTCCACCAAGCCAAAATATCGAATGCACGATAATTTTCGGTAGTCATAGTGGAAATAAAATCCGTTCCACTATATCTACCGAGCTCACTTGTTGGGGTGTTACCCCTTTGACGTTTAGCCGTCACATCCCGAACAACATTCAACATAGTCAAAACAGGGTCTTTAAGCGAGGTACTAGCACTTGAGGTTGATCCGCTTGGCATGGTTATGTTTACGTTAGGCCCATATCTATTTAAATAAAAATTATAAATTGTTTTCAAACTATGATTAAAGTTTCTTTTGCCTCGTTTGAAAAATCAGGGTTTTCGTCATGCATATCCAAATTGTCATTTATCTCATCTATCAAACATTCAACCCCCGCAACATTTAGAAACGGATTTAAAGCGGCGGCACACGTAAAAACGGGTGGTAAGTCCTTAATATATTTTTTAAACTTTTCTTTCATTGGTTCTATCATTTGATTAAACATATTATTTTTATTTTGAAAATTTTTAAAATTCAAAGACATAAAATATAGTTCTTGAAGCACCGAATAACTAGTGGAATAATAAACTCCCGATAATTTTGTTGTTGAGTTTTTAAAAACCTCAAGAAACTCGGATAGACGTTGAAGATTCTCACAGCCCGCATCCGGAAATGGGTCGGCTTCACCATTATCCGAAAGACTATTATGAAAAGCTTTCAAAGTGCCCTTTTGTTTTAAAGCACATTCAAACATGTGACAAGTCGAATTCCACCGAGTAGGTACATCCCAATTAGGACCTAAAAATCTAGAGTGCGTATCCTTACAAAGTTGTTTATAATCTTGATATCTTCTTCTACTTTTTTTAAAAACGTCATGTAACATAAATAAAAAAGATGTAATAAAGTTATTAACATATTGTCCGGATAGTCTGTTTGCACTACTAAATTAATAATATGTGCAACACAACGAGTATGGAAAAAATCACCGTTTGCAATCGGAAGATATTTTAATTTTAATTTTTCAACCGCGGTTGTGTTGTTAGAGGCGTTATCAAATGCAATTGAAAAAAGTTTATTTTGTAATTTAAAAGTACTTATTACATTATCTAAAAAGTAAAACAAAAATTCTCCGGTGTGTGGATGTGGAAAAAGATCAAATGCAATCGTACGTTTCATCAATTGCCATGAATTGGGATCCACCCAATGAGCGGTGACGCAAAGGTACGATTCGGGTAAACCGTGTGGAGCCGACCAAACGTCACTAGTTAAGTTTACACCGGTATTTAAATTTTCAAATAATACAATTAAATCATTTTTTGCTTGTTTTCATAATTTTAAACAATAACGTCTAAGTGTAGTACGACTTACGTGAGTGTAATGAGGTTGAAGCGTCTCTCTAATTAAGTTGGTCAACCGAGGATTGTCGAAGTGACTAAAAAGCAAAGCTTCTTGAATCACGAACTTCGCTATTCGATCTCGAACCGTATTAACATCGTAATTAAAGATTCCACCGTCTCCACCCAATTGTGTTTGTTGCGAATCCGGATTACTTTTCAACGACTTACAAAACTTCTTGCTAATGTGTTTGTTTAAAGTTGTGTTAAAATCTTTAGCAAGCAAAGCTCCACAAAACTTGCAACGAGCCTTTACAGACCCGTCACTCAACTCAACCATATCCCAATTGCACCAAACATCCATGTTACGATTGTGTGCAAGAACACGAACGACGGTTGGAGCGTTGGACGAACCTTGACCAACGGAAGATTGTGAGTGAGCCATATCAAGATTGAAGAGAGTGAAAGTGTAAAACGAGAGAGTGAACGTGTAAAACGAGAGTAAACGAGAGTATTTTTTGCGTTTTTTGCGTATGTTTTTGCGTTTGAGACTTGGGTACTAAACCATATCAACCCACACCTATTTATACTAACTTATAGGGCAAAAGTGACCAAAAAAACGGTCACAAATCGAAGGTAACGGCTATATAGCCGTTAAAAAACGGCCACTTTTAAAAAAAAAAAAAAAAAAAAAAAACGGTCGAAACCGGGTCCAACCAGGGTTCAACCGGTTCCGGGTCGGGTCGGATTCTAAGAAATTCTAGAAAATCATACCCGGTTCCAACCCTACGGGTTTTTTTCGGATCCAACCCGGGTATGCATATACCGGGTCGTACCCGTACCCAGTTCCGGGTCGGGTCCGAACCCGGTTTTTATGCCCAAGTCTAATTGGAATCATATAAGCACGAATCAAGAGGCTAGAATAAAAGGTGGGCTTATGGGCTAACATAATTAATCACGTGGGCTAACAAGTAGATGAAGCCCAATTGGTTACACAATAAATTTTTAAGGGATTGCTTACAAAATTTTTTGGAGGTACACACGTTGACGGCAACAAATTCGCAAGGAAGCGGCAGTGTCTTTCTATTATGATTGGTTAAATCTCCTTTCATCATCCCCACGGCAAAATTAGTGATACAATGGTGTTAACTTGGTTTTTATTCATTATAAACTTAAATTTTGATTTTTTGATCATCTCTTATTGTGTATTTGTTTGTTATTTCATTAAAACAGTTTTGTCAATTAGTCTAATTAACTATCCCTCAAATTATTAATCCTTACATTACTAATCATCGATGATTGATTAGTGCATTATCATAATTGATGTTATTAATGACATAACCAAGGTTTCACTATCTAATTTATATAACTTGTTATTTAGTTGGAATCACGTTTTAATAAGAATAACAAACGAATCATGTCTATGTGATTTGTAATTTGATAGAACCTAGGGACGCAATTTCGTCGCATAACTAACACCCTGGTGTGAGCATCTTTTAGTTTTGTATTTTTAAGCATTTTTTTAGTTTAATTAATCTCATCACATCCATTTACAGAGGAGACAATA
Organism: Flaveria sonorensis; assembly: GCA_025506505.1. Taxonomy (NCBI): domain Eukaryota; kingdom Viridiplantae; phylum Streptophyta; class Magnoliopsida; order Asterales; family Asteraceae; genus Flaveria; species Flaveria sonorensis. The sequence continues at coordinate 60,519,655 of CM046427.1, forward strand.
GTTCAATATTAGTTTAGTAACTTAGTTAAATAATTGGATGAAACTTATAATATTGACCACATGTTTCTCATTCATATGATATCTCACTAATCCTAACTACCTAGGTTAATATGGTTTTTGCATGACCCGAACAAAAGTTCATCACGTGGTTTGGTCATTCCATTTAAGGTTGAGGATTGAGAATGTATTAAATATATAACTTAGTTTTTAGATGTTTCAAACCCACAACTACAAAACCATCAGATGGTTTATTATCCAACAAATTATTTGGTCCTTAACCAACTATATCTAATGACCAATAAATTACATGAATTACAAAATAAAAATGATATGTTTGAGATAATGGTGGCACCCACTAAAAAAATTTTAAAAACTATTCTACCAAGCTAACTCTCGTTTTTACTTGTGCCCTCATTTTGTACTCATGTTTAGATATTAACAGGGTTGAAACTTTAAAAATAACTTATGATTTGGATTAAATATCTTACAACTAAACAAAACAACAATTTCACAAATCTCTTGAATCTAGGTTTGATGTTTATCTTTTAAAATATGGTATAAAAGTACGATATGAATAAACAAACAATTCAAGAACCAAGTAACACCAAAGATAAATAAATTGTCTACTCAATAGTGAGTAGTCTCGTCTATCAGTCTTTCTAGCATACATCGGTAAGTTCACGGGTTTGTTAAGTTATATTCACCCAAGGATTGAGAACCAAGTTAAGCCACTCTAAAACATTAGTATCTAAAAAGACATGTTTCAAGAAGCTAACATACATCGGTAAGTTCACGGGTTTGTTAAGTCCAAATAAATTGCCATGTAAGTTAAGTACAATAGTTGTGTGTGAATTAGTACATAAACAATCAAAGATACCAACATAAGTTCATGACTAAACCTAACAATGTACACGCCCCAAGAACAAGCACAAGCTCAAGTCATTCGGATTATATTCACCCAAGGACCTGTCATAGCCAAGTCAGTCTTAGCTAGTGTACTGAGAAAGAGGGCGACGGTCTTAATCTATTGGTACTAACAATACCTCTTCATGGCTCCCAAACTGGAGTTAAATAGTCATAAAATAAAAAAGTAGGACTTAAGAATAAAAACACATCTCATGAAGGACATTTAGACTCAATCTTATGACTCAAACCACACACGTTAGTCCAAAATAAGTAAAAATCACGACACAATCTAAAAAAAAATTAGCACGATTTTCTCCTAAGTAAAACATATAATAAATAGGGTCGTAAAACTCACCTTAGATAGAAGTACGATATGTAAATCCGAAAAGACCAAAAGTCACAGAACAATAACATTATAAAAACAAAGTCAGGTTACTAAAGCATCAAAATAATCCAATTATTGGTTGTAGTTCAGTAGTCAAGTCGTTATTGTTCAACTATGAACTTAATTACCAAAGTACTTAGTTCATTGTATGTTCAAGTTCAATGTCTAGTCTTTAGTGTTCATAAAGTAAATTTGTTATGTTTGTTATTCAATTCATATTCTTGCCAAAGTCCATGTTCGTTAATGTTCCCGTCTTAACAAGATGTTCAATGATCAAATCTATTCAAGTTTCTTATCATTAGACGTCTTATGTTCGATTGTTTTTCACGTTTATTAACTTTTTATTGTTTATTATATATTAGCCTTGAAATTTAGATTTTTGATGTAATATTTCAGCTTGTAGAGCTTTGCGCGCACTGATTAATACGTAGGCTGCTTGGAGGTCGAAACGATAACAGAATGATGCAAATTCGGTGTCATTGGAAAGCTAAGTCCTGAACCTAATCCCATGAAGAATAACCAATTAAAATGAATTATGTATGTGAAAGTTATTTCCTTGTGAACACAGACTAACATTCTACCCTAAATTTTCAGATTAGACCTTTGATTTGTTTTAATTGTTTGGAGGTCCAAATGTTGACAGATTAAGAGAGACAACTTGGGTTGTATAGAGCATTCCTTAAGCTTACATTTAGACGTCAAATTAGACTTATTTTTATTTTTTTTGACCGAGTTATAGCCCGTAGAAGTTAACCCATGTTTTTAGTAAGCTTTCTATCCAAATCACAACATGTGTCTAGTTTATCCAAAATCAAGGATTTTGACCATGATTGACGTAAGACTTATTTCAATACATCATTTTAGGTTCATCTTGACCCGTTTACTAAATTAAATCAATATTTAACTTTAAAATCAGTACTATTACTTTAAACAATATCTATGTTGTCGGTTAGCATTCTAGTTCGTTTTTAAGATCAAGATTCAATCTTTATCGCATCTTTTTGCGTATGATTATTCGTTAATGTCGTTTTTGATATTTATCAAAAGTTTCCAAGATTGGACATAAAAACATTGATTATAACGATACAAAATACAATAAAGGAAAGAGACCACAATCTAGACTATGGTTTCTCGAGTTTTGTTGATTCGAACACAGTGTTGTATAATCCTTCACAATCAACCCCAAAATACAAAAAAAAAAACATCATTATTAGATATGATGATTACAAGAATAAATGATGAAATAACTCAAGACCATGACTTTTAGTTGTCAAATCTAGATGATCGATGATGATGATGACGATGATGTTGGGAGAATGGCGGCTGGGATTTGCTACTCGAGAGAATTTGAGAGCGTTTGGGGAATGAAAAAAAAAAAGACCTCCCCTTGTGGAGTTTTTGGGTCGTGAAGGACAAGGGGCAAGGGCCCCGAGTCCTTGGCCCATCTCGTATAATTAGACTCGTTATCGTTTCGCGTTTCGCTCGAATTTCCCTTTTTTTATGTGCGTTTTTACAAGTTTTTCACACTGTTACACGTCATTAAAGTCTTAGGTTTTTAATTTTTGTTAAACATATGATAATTAGTGGACTTTAGATATGCGAGGCTATGCCTAATAATACATTTCGATCAGCATTTAAGTTGTTGAAGTATTTTGGGAAATACTTTAATGATGTTTCTTGTGAAGCGTCGTTAGTTTATTTGTAATCTTGTGTATAAAACAATAATAACCGGCAACACGAACACGTTAGGTTGAGCGGTGTGACAGGTCGGAATGGACCAGGTCAGAATGTGCCGTTTTAAAACATGATCATTTAGTTCAGGTCAGGGGCGAAGCTTCTTAGGGCGCCCCCCTCTTTTTTCCGTCAGTACTGTTAATTTTCGGCTCGGCAGTGTAAATTTTCGGTCCGGTAGTGGAAATTTTTTAATAAAAATAATGTTCGCCCCTCCCCCCCCCCCCGTAAAATAGTTTACTTTCGCCCACTCCTAAGCCGTGGTTCAAGCTCCGCCACTGGTTCAGGTCGGAACAGGTTCGAGTCAATATAGGTTTTGGTTGGAAAATGCTGTTAACCACTAAGTAGTCTCTTATGTTCATCAGTGGATCTGTCAAGTAAGCCATTGGCATACATATTAAGGTGACCAAGTGTGCAGATTTAACCGTTTAAGCAACAAGACAATTAACAACTGAAATTGATAAGCTGTTTTTACATGAAAACCGTTGTGTTTCGAGAAAATGTTTGTAGATGAACATGATATTATGGCGTTGATTTGATGTTTTCATTAAGAAGATGATGTTTTTTATCTATTATGCTCGTTCCATCCCGTTGGTATTTTCTCTTTTTTTCCTCTAGTATATAAGATTACAAAAGAGTCTCGTTAGATCCGAACATGATTCTTTATTTACTTAAAATCCTTAAAAACTCATTGTAACTTGACCCAGAGCCTATTGTTCCGTCAACCTCGAAGCGATAAGTGTAGAAATTTGTGGGTGAAATCAAACATAATAAGAACACGAAAACTAATCAAATAAACAAACCTAACATTTGACGAATTCTAGAACTCGAATGTAATCTTCAAATAACTAAACCTGGATCAATCTCTGAATTGTGTAACACCATCAGATAAACCTATTTCGCGGATTACTCGCGATTGATTTATAGGATTAGACAGAGATTTTTAGATGGAGTCGCATTTGTTTGAATCTATGATGTTTCTTTTTGAATCTTCTTGTAACCGTATGTTTCTTCTTTTCTCTATTTTTGATCGAGTGAAGAAATAAAAGAAGGCCATAGAACCTTCTTTGGTTTCACTCTTTTTGTTTTGTGACCACTCATCCAAAAGTCCAAAATCCACAATTTATAAACTTGTTGTCTTATACGGCCCAAACAAAGGTCTAATGTTAATTAACCTAAGTAACTTATCTACTTAAGCCCAATATTAATTACAACATCCAAATAACATTTCGAACTAAACCGAGCTCGCACTCCTGCGACACCTAACTCGTTTAATCTCTAATATTATTTTCTCGATCAACAAGTTAATCCAATACGCTAAAATACTCGTTGATCACACAAAATTACCAACAATAAGTTAGTAATTTTCATTTTTGTTTGTAGTAACTTTAGATATCACTTAGAATCCCATTTTCGTTTTGACCCGAAACAATTATGCTCATAGCCCATTTTAACTCGCAACCTCACCCTCCTCAGGCTTAGTAATACTAGTATTTCACAACACATTACTTATCTAAAAACTAAAAATATACAAATATAATCAATCATGTTTGTGCGTCAAAGTGACCCGGCGTGCTTTCAGCCTGTTGATAATAGATATTTTAACCTAAACTCGTTTTGACGCCTCTCACCACACTTCTCTTGCTCCTACCACCTCTACTGTTCATTGTTTGAAAAACTTGTTAGTGCACTTCATATCATTTTGTATTTTGTGTCACAAGATCTGTTTCTCGTGGATTTTAAGTACTTTCACTTCATATTATTTTGGCTCCTTCTAACTCCAATTACATGTAAGAAGCCGGGAATATTTTCTGATGCTTGCAATCTTTTTACTCATTGCTCATCATCACTAACTACACTTTATGAAAGAATCTTTACAATACTTTCCCTGTGATGTGAAATTGTAATTTTCCAACTTTGGCCCTTTCTATCCGGATCTTTTTGCCTTTTTTGGTGAAAATATAATTTTCACTTATGAGCTAAATTTTACATTGAGTTAAAGCAAGGCCAAGATAGCCATATTCTTACGTATAAGTTGTTATCATAGTAAAAAATATATATATTTAAAGTATGTTGTTCAAAACTTCAAATTGATGAAAGAATCGAAATACGTTGGTATATCTTATTATTATTAAGGTTCATTCGTATTTCATTATGTTATATTATTATGAGATTGTACTTTGTTTCAACCGTTTTAAGTTATTTAGATTGTTAGTTTAAGAGACTAACAATAATTATTACCTATCATAAACTTCGGAGACTATTCATGTATACAACTGCATGTTCAATATAGAATTGTATTAAGAACAAGAGCCGCTAAAACTCTTGTAGCTTTTGGTTTAAATATGATACATAAGACAGTTATGTAACTATCTATCCTGCTCTTTTTCTAACTCTCATTATATAACAAGCATCACGTACAAATGCTACACAGATATCACACTCCTCCACTTAAAATTGATTTTATAAGAAATTTGTCCCCGCATATAACTTTTTTTACCATTACTTTCTCTTTACATTTTGCGGTGTATGTTTTCTAGGAATTTATAGCAAAATTTAGGGAGTTATTAGCTCAACAAGGAAAGACACTAACAATTAATATGAAAACAATGTAATCTCAACCACTCAACCAAACTATGAAAAAAGAGACCCCTCATTGGACAAAACAAAGTGTGTATTGTTGATTTCGTTTTCCACTGCTGCCATTTTTTAATGAGGAAGGTTGTTTGATTTGGATGTGTGATGGTGTATTTAGATATTGTAAGCTTAATGATAACCTAATAAGAGTAATTTGAAGTCAATTCTATGAGTTGAGGCAGGTATATGTCACTCCAACCCCCAAGATTTTGTTGGGTTTTCTTTATATATGCATCATTATCAAAGATGACAACCCCTAATAAATATGGTAGGGTCTCACTCTTATGATAATTTCAATTTTGATTGTGACTGAGAGCCCATATTATTGAAATAATGGTATTGAATTATGAAGTAATGCATTGCACATAATAGAAGTTGGCGGATAGACAAGTTGTGGTTTCTAGCGTTTAAGTGTGTCATAGGTTTTTATAGCGGGAATTTCTAGCCAGAGACCTCGTGTCAAGCTGATTTATCTGTATGTGTCTGGTTCAATCCTAAAATTAAATGACAGTAAGTGGAGTAGTCCACGTGCTAGTAAGTCAGCTTCAAGATCTATTATGTTTTGACGAGGGACTTGAGTACACATCAAACAATTTTCTTTTAGGTGGGGTGATCGACGGACATTGAAACATGGACTTCACCTTAAAGAAAGATTGAAAATTTGAAGGAATATTTTGGTTAAAATAATAAAATGAAATGACTATACATAGTATATATTAGTCTAGCTCTTAAAAAATTTTGTAACACCCATCTAACCATAATAATTTGATGTGACTTGGGAGACCATACATACATAAAAGCCATATATGACTTATATGGAACATCCACCCATCTCTCTCACAAGGCCATTAGCATTTTATCATATGAGGATGTTTTTGTGTTTACAAGGTAGAGGGCTAAATGCATTATTCATGTTCAAAGTGTTAAATGTATTATTCATGTTCAAAGTGTTTAACTAAACAAGTCGACCTATTAACACAGACCTATTTCTCAAATAATACTTTACATAATTTAATGGTAGTTTTATGATTTTAAATCATTTAAGATATTAATTAACAATTTGTAGAAAAGTCAAGGTTTTGTCCCTTAAATGGTACACAAAGATCACAAACAAATGATAAAAAAGGAGATATTGAACCTTTGTGAAAAGAACAAGACTAATCATGTAGTATAATAAAATAAGTACCATTTCTGGAAGCTAGCAAGAGATTATAATAGTGTTTAATGGTACAAAAATAATTATGATATAAATCATTACTAGAAGCCAAAAGACACAAAAAAATAGCCTCATCAAGCTCTACCAGTCAACTCCAACACAGACTCTTGCACCAACTCCTCTAGCAGCTTCCTTTCAATTTCATTTCTTGTATTATCAACTTCCATTCTCAACCCCTCCACCCACCCCCCACCCACCACCTCCTTCATCACCACCATGCTACCGCCGACATACCCGTCATCCCAATCACACACCTCCTCCAGCCATATCCATTCTTTTATCTGACCGCACACTCGGTCCACCAGTGCAGTTGATGGCATTGGCATGTCAACTACACTGTTATGGGCCCAACTGAAGGGCCCACGGCTCGCAATATCTATCAACACCTCGTTGACACAGTCAAACACGAGTTTTGATATTGCTGTGTGATGTCTTAGTTTGGTTTGGTCAAGTATGGGTTCCTTTTGACTTACGTTCATGTATGTGTCTCTCAATGATGGGTCTAGGGGGCTTTCAGGTGAATGCAATTTGCCTAAAAACGAGTTTGATTGTGTTCGACTAAAACCCGCTACTGATAATAAGGTTTGAACATAGAATAAACATTCTTGCTCTTCTTCCTCTGGATGTAGGGGTGTGGATGAGGGTTTATTGGAGTATGGTGTGGCTGACCCCACAGAATCATCCCACGATAGCGTTCGGGCTATGGATCCGATTGGGGGAGATTTATCAATCAAATTGTATCTCATGGGCTCTATTCCTGTTAATACAACAAAAACATTAGTTGTGTCCAACAAATGTTGATTATTGCATATCATGTGAAGATTACTGAACATTCTAGTAGAAGATATACATAGGCGAATGGATTAAGCTAAAAGATTCAACTAAAAAAGAGACGAGGGACATAAAAAACAGGACGAAAGTCATCCAAATTGTCATCAGATGTATGAAGACCTCCTTAACAACTTTATTAAAGAGGTTAAAGATTATTTTTGTTTTAACATGGCTTTTGTAATCATATTTAGCGCATTTTTATTATAAAATAAAAAACTAGATAAAAACAAGATTTTTCAGTCCAGGTGGCCCTAAATTCATACACACTTAAAATTACACAACCGACCATCTACGGGTGAGTAGTTCATGAAACTTACCATATATATTCAGCTTGGAATTCTGATGATAATTTGTTGTATGGTCATCTTCTTCAAACTGTGGTTCCAAAACCGAAATAGGGCTTGGTTGATCCTGATTCGCAATGTGGTTTCCAGGAAAGTCAGGTTTTGTGAAAGAAAATCCCCCCTGTAATAAGCAGTTATAAATCCTTCAGAAATGAAAACGTACTCCAAATTCATAAAACACACTAGACAGTCACAATTAAATCAAAACTAAGAACCCTAAGTAAGTGCATACAACTTAAGGAAGAAGCAATACCTCAGGTAAAATAATGCTTTTTTTGACACCAGAACATGATGCTTCTTCAGTAACCATGCCACGAGTGCATTGAGATCCTTCAATGTCAACATTTTTTGGGGGAAATCTAGTAGATTGAGGTACATCGTTAGACTGGTGAGACTTCTCTTTACTAGATTTCTTATTCTTAGAAAAAAACAAACTTGAAACTCGCCCCTTGAAAGATGATGATTTCACAAGCTTTTCCTTCACGACATCTTTAGCATCATCTGCCTTGTCTTTCAAGGAACCTGAAACTTCTACACCAAGTTTAGCTGGAACAGATTTTGATCTCAAAAGGTTTCTAGAACTTTTATCACCATCTTCAGCTTTGTTCGAATCACTAATTTCATGATTTTCCTCAGGTTTGACTGATTTCATCAAATCAGAAAGAGCAAGCATATCACCCAATGTACTTGAGGTTTTTTGTATTTGTCTCTGTTCTATAACATTCTTATTTGATGACATCATCGCCCATCTTTCAGAAAGCCGTTTCTTAGCTTCCCTACAAACAGATGACTCAGGAGAATAAAATGTGCGGCTGGATGAAGTACAATAATGACTATTAAAACGATTAATATAATCCCAAGAGTGTCTAGAAGCTGGTGAAACGACTTCAGAATCACTAAGATTCCCTGTTGCATAATCAATCTCTGATTTACAATATGAACTATCATCACCAATATAACCATTTGAGAGTACGGAAGAAATTAGGGTCTCGTCTCTTCTAAGCCCACTTAAATCATCAGAAATCTCATTTGCAGTCTCTTCTGGATCCCCATCAAAAACATCATCATTTGATGTCAAATTAGAAGGTGATGAAGAAACAACTTTGATATTATGAGGTTTCACAGAACTAGGTTTCAGTACCACTATGCGAGTGGGCTGGTTAGGGTTATCATCAATTTCGCAGCATTCAGGAGTAAACAAAATATCAGAACCGTTTTTATTCCATACATGTTTTTCATTGTCCACCAACTTAGAGGGTTTAAGAATCGTGATCCTTCTAGATTCTGGTGGCGGTGGGACGGACTGTGAGAATAAAGAATTAGGTTCTTGTAGAAACTTGAGAAATGCATCTTTATTGGAGCTTAAAACTTCTAATGCATCTTGAAACTGCTTTGTTTGCCGGAGTTTTTCATCAGTTGATAATCGTTTTGCTTCCATGAATTTCTCACGAACAAGATCCATCTTTCGACTGTCACTACATTTTCCCTTTTGTGGTGAATCATTTTGACATATTTCATAAACATCTTTATATTCTCCTTGCTCTTGGTACCGATTGATCTCATGTTTTGATTGTGTGTTCATGAAGCCATGTTCTTGTTGCAAAAATTCTAAGGATCCTGATTTGCTCCTGCGTGAAGCTGAAACAAGTTGATGTTGATGTGGCAGGCCATCAAGCCCCATAAGTTTGGCAACCAAATTAGATGGACTTTGCTTTGAGTCCTCTTCCTTTAACATTTCTTGGGCAATAAGCATCTTTATGGGTGTTCCGTTTGATTTTCTATTTGATGGAGATTTTCTCAAGTCAGATACAATCTGCATGCACCAATACTGAATCAGTAGACGCGTCGAAAGTTTATCAAAATTATGAAATTTACTAGGATATCATGATTTGAAGTAATTACCACTTTATCATCCATCTGATCATCAACTAGACATGTTCTCGTCACATCTGATTGCCTCCTAGAGAATGAAGAACCTGTTTCAGTTTCATATCTTGTCATTAACAACTTCCATATGAAGAGCCATAAATCAAAGTTTAGATAGATTGTTACCGGGGGTGTTATTTATCTAATGACAACATTCTCTTATGAAATGAGCATATTTGATGGGTTATCAATACAACACAATAGTGGTATGTATGTGCATTTAGATATTTCATCATCATTTCTCATGAAAAGAGTATGAACTAAAGGTAAAAGATTAAGAAAATCACCATCATGATGTGGTTTCTCTGTAAGAAGCTTGTTTCCTCCCACACTAGTATTCAAATCAAACAAGTTCACCATTCTTCCCAAGCATCCTGGCATAGGTTTTTCAGGGTTTCGATTTCTTCCATTTTGAACCAAACTCATTTTTACTTTTTATACCTGTGAATATCAGATTTCACAGTTAGCAAACACAAAAAACAATAAAAACATATGATTTTTAAAGAGGATTTAGCATTTCTCAAAAGTAAATGAGCTAAATTTATTTACAATTCTTTGAAGAACAAATCAATCAGCAAAAAGTAGGTTTAGAGGAGAATATGATGTTGAATCAAAGGCATCTCCATTGCTAGCAGAGTAGCAGTCATCAATCATTAAGAACCCAAAAATGAATATTAATTTACATACAGTACATACCAAAATCAGAGCAGAAAAATGAAAATTCATAACACCTACCTGATGATTCTGTATGTGAATTAAATTGGGGATATCATCAACTAATTCAACAGTGTTGGAAGTGATAGGTAAGAGAACCAATACATTGACATACCATCTACACCATAATATAAAAGGGAAAAACAATATAACAACAGGGACAAGACTACTGCAAATTACACAATTTCAGCATATTCACATGAAATTTCACATCAAAGAGTCACCACTTTGAACAGGGTTTACAAAAAACAGTTCAGAAAATGAAAAAAAAAAATAATAATAATAATAATTCACACAGCCAAACAGACAAAACAAAACCACCCCACTCGTTCAAATCAACATCATTATTTAATCAACCGAATCAAAAGCAAAATCCCTAATTCCAATTCACTTCAAATCACCTTAAAATCCACATGATTAACCCATCACAAGATCATTTTCATTTTCTAAAAAGCTGCAATTACAGAAGAACAATAAGGGAATCTGATTCTGCTTTCACCTCCAAAAAGCTACACGAGATCAGAGAAGAAAATAAAACCAAAAGTGGCTTAAAAAGAAGAAAGAAAAAGAGGCGTTTAGAGTGAGAAACTGAAGAAACCGTGAGATCAACACCTTATAGTGAAATTGTCGCCGGTGGATGGCCGGAGAGTGACATTCCGGTGGAAAACCGCCGGAGATTCGCCGGAGATCCGTCGTTGTTGAAATCAGTAACCACTTTTGATTACACGAACACACACACTCGCAGGTGAGAGAAAATATTATGTGAATAAAACCAGATATGTTGATAACAAGAAACCTATATTAAGTAAATATAAGTTTTGATTTTGTTGTAAAGTCCTTATGGTTTTTTCTTATTGTCAAAAAAGGACTCTTACATTGTTGAGTTCTCGTCTATCACTAGTTTGATTTATGTGGTTATGTTTTGGTATACTTATTTGTTAGGTATACTTATTTGTTAGGTGTTAATATAAGGTTTCATGTTCAAACATGATCTAAAGGGTTTTTTTTTAAGTGATAGGTTTCCTTCTTAATAATGTTTTTGGGTGAGTCAGGTCTGAAACGTTAAAATCAGTATGGACGGTTAACATTTCGTCTTAAAAAGTTTCACTCGGTTATTGGAGGCAGTTTTAAATGTCGTTACAAAAAAGTTAAGATAATTTTACTCAACTTTAAGCATTCATTTAACCATGAAAATGAGCTCACTATCGGTATTTTCAGATCTTTATTCTGAATATAGTTTGATTTTTGGGTTATAGTGGTTTTTAGAGCCAAAGTAAATTAAAACATCGTTAATTGGTAATAAGATAAATAAGAATAAATAAACTAGTGGAAACAACTATAAAAATAATATGAAATAAGAAAATGTACTTTATAAATTTTAAGTGGTTTGATCAATTAAGAAGATAAAGAATATGAAAAGTAAGAATACGTTTTGTTTCTAGAATGATTTCTAATATACTTCTATTAACCATTTATATATGCATATTACAACATTTGAAGTTTTGATGTCTTGAATAGAAAGGATACACCTTATCTTTAGGACATCCTTTGACGACAACTAGCCTAAATTTGAATCGAACCTTGGACCCCTATCACTTACCTTATAACAACATCTAACAAGTGTTTGTTTTTATTATGTTTTGTTTTTAAACACTATTTGTAATAATGAATAATTATATTCATTAGTGATTTCTTTGTAAGATAATGCAAAAGTAATTACAAGTTTTTTAATCAAAACAAATGAATTATACATGAGCAAAGTTGTTCAACAACTTTTACAAAGAAAATACAATGTAAATAAAAGGAACCAATGGTTTGAAAGTTTGTATATATTCAAAGGACCTTTTATGTAAGTCAATTTCTTTATTATTTATTCTTGGTTTAGAACCGTTGAGAGCGGTGACGTTGACCCCCAAAAGCTTCACTAACCAACAAGTATCATGGCCCTTTGAAAATATTTACGAAATGATTGAAAGATATAAAATATACATTAAATATTATATATGTGTTAATTTTTAAAACTAATAGTATGTTAAGAATCAAAAAGCATAATATATACCCAATATAACGAATATATATTGCTTTTTTTTAATTCTTGACATTAATAAAAATTCTGATCAGCCGAATATCCAACAACCACAGTAAAATCTTATATATTTTCTATTTATTTATACTAATATTTAATTTTATCATCTGGGTTAAGCTTTTTTCTTAGATATATCTTCACATTTAAAATTATTCCTCAAAATATTATCCTAATCAGAATTCATGATCTTATAATATTTCAAATAACAAACGAAATGATTATTTTAACAAAAAAGTTTGTTATATTTTTTCTCCATCTCTTCTTATACATACATAAAAAGACATAGAGATGTGTGGGGTGTCCTAACAATGAAATTGAGTGTCTGTAACTTAAATCTATTAAATTTTTTTTCTTGCACTCTCTTTTTATTTGTTAGTTACATATTTAAGTGTTAAATATATCTAAGTGTTTATAAGTCTAATATATTTTTATATGTTTAATTATTAATTAACTAACCTAATACAAATCATAAGTAACGTAACGGGCATCCTTTTCATTAATTTATTTTCCCTTTATACATTTGACTTGTACTATCTATTTATTTTTGTTTGTTTTATTAGGAAAATTAAAGACTATCATCACTAGGATCATATATGCATAATTGTGCGATTAATTGTTTCTAAAAATTGACTAAATGACAAGGAAAACGTGATATTTTTTTAATATTTTCCTTATAATTAATATATATTCGCATTTTCTTTTTATGCTTCCGATTTTAGTGATTGCTAAATAAACTATGTTCGCTTTCTTAAAATTGATAATAATACATTTAATCTAAACTATATACATGAGCTAATTAAATGATTGGTTCTATGGTATGCTTATATTAAAAAATTAATTTTAACTTTTAAAACAATACATTATTAGTTATGGTTAATAAAACATAACATGAAAGTTTACGTTATAATATTAACAAAAACAGTACATCTACTTGGTTTATTTTATACTTACCAAACAGGACAATATTATATGAGTCATAACTGATCATTTTATTCTCGCACTCATCTCATTACCTAGATCATTATATCTTGTCCAAATATTACTTCCAATTTAGAAACGTTAGAACATACAAGCTATAGTATTTAACCCTCAAAATGTATTACTCTTTTGTTTTAGTCATTTAACTTTTGTCCATAGTTGTATATTTTCAACTCATGTTTACATGTTTTAATCATTAAACAGGTTATTCACGACGAGTCAATGATTTCACTTCTTGGTCGTCTTTGAGAGATGTATCATTTTTTATGTTTATTTTATTTCATGTTTATTGAATTAACGTATCGTTAACTATTATCATTATTATTAAACATTCGATCTACTAAAGTAGTCAAATTATCTCACCACTCACTCGCGGTAAAAAGTAGCCACCGCCTTCCCCCCACCATCATCTTTCTCCTCCATCAATTACGAGATCACGACCACCCTTCTCATCCATCAAACCCCTATCAAACTCAAACCTTGACAACCGAACTACCACCATTCATGATTCACCATCGACATCCTCACCCTTCTCGGACACATCATTCTTCCTCTTCTCTTTGTGCCAACACCATAACACTCATCTTCACCTCCGAGATCCAAAGTAAAACACTCAAATAAATAAATTATACCAAAGGGTTATTGGCTTAGGCTGTACCAAGGTGTAAGAGTCCTACTCAACTACAATATTAATTACTAAATAACAAAAATTAAAACAAACTTGACCGACTAGTCAACTTAGGTTTCTAAACTCAACCGGATTAGAAATTACCACTAACAAATAACAATCACCCTCTAACTTTTGAACCATATTAGGTAGGTCGTCTACTTCAAGCAAACATCATACCATCGAGGCCTTTTCTCGATCAATACTTGCAACTCTTCAACTATAATCATTGAATCATTGTTGAATCGCATCAACCTCGAAAGAGCTATAATATTGGATCTCTTCCGACTTGTTGATGACCCATTGCGCCCGACACCTACTTGTGGCTTGCGATCGTGAATTCTTATATTTCTTTTCATGTTTTCACACCCTGCTCGTTGCTTGTAGTCTCCTTAATTCCTTTTATAATTCGTTTCTCTTTTGACACTTGAGAGTTGGCTTCTGCTAGAACATGAATGATCCAAAAACACAAAAGCTTCGCAAATACTTAACTTGACTCCAGAACCCTTTTCTATCCTTCTTTTATAAACAAGATTGGCGTCTCGAAGCTGTCGCACTGTGGCCATTTTGATCTTCCTCGGCAATTGTCGTGTACCCGCAAATCTATCTTGACCGTAGATCTTCTTGGCAAAACGAACAGCCCTAGATCGATTTGTTGACGACTATTCAATCAGCTTCCTTGCGGATCTTGGTATCAATTTTGGGTACCTTGAACCTGGCTCTCAATTTCACCAAGATCTTATACTAATTCACACTCTAGCACCAATATAGAAAACAAGAGCACTTGGCTAACTTACTATTTATTCCCTGCAACCTTTGTTTTGGACATTTAGAATCAACAGATCATATTCTAGTCGCATGCCCTGTTGTTGCGTGTATATGGTCAAAAGTTTCCGGGTGGTGCAAAGGTTCTTGGTCAAAGTCAACCTCGGTACGACAGTTACTAGTAGATTTACTCATCACATCGACTGGAAAAATAAAAAAGATTTTAAATTGTATTTTGATGGCAACATGGTGGCACATTTGGAAAGCGAGGAATGATTTTCTTTTCAATGGGAGGCCGGTGGATGTGGAAAAGGTGGTGGAGGAGATAAAAGTTAATTCCTATTGGTGGATAAAACATAGATCTCGGTTATCCAACATAGATTGGAAACTGTGGTGTAATTATGATTTTTATACCATTTTGATGTAATCCGCTCTGCTTTAGCATCTTGCTAGTTGCAGTTTTAATAAATATGCTTGTTTTGTTGTTAAAAAAAAAACTTACAATTTATTATAACCAACACTACTACAAAATTGTTAATAGATGACGTGCAAAAAATAACGCGTGAAGAAAGATGACGCGCATTTTCGCGTGTCATAAAAATTATGTCGTATTTAAAAAATTTATCAAAAAAATGACACGCGTCATCTTTTTTCGTCATGTTTTAATTTCTCATTCCCCTTGCGACGACGACGATCCATGGCTCTCACCATATCGCGCCCCTTGCCACCGCGTCGCCGCCTATCGCCGCGCTCCATCACTGCCTCTCCGCCTATCGCTGCCTTCCATCGTTGCCTCTCCACCCTCCATTCGAAGTTTGCTCAGATCTCTATCCGCCTTCAAATCCGTATGCTTCTCATCTATACTTTTATCCTTATGATGTGTTGTTTTTGCGTTCTTTTGTTAGTGTAAATGTTCTCAGATTTACCTCACCTATGGCAATAATTAGACGGCCATGCCTCCGCCTTACACTACCATACATCTTCTCCATCTACACAAGGTTCAGATTCAAGAAATCAATAATTAGTTTCTTTATTATAAGATGATGATAACAAGGTTCAGCGAAGGGGATTTACCGGTGATTGTGATAATGATTTTCACTCCAGTAGGTGTTGAACTGCTTTAGGAGCTTGGTATGAATTTTGAGGTAGATCTCAACTTTTTAAGTTGAAATTATTGTTCTGTTATATATCTGAATTGGGTTTCGAGTAGATTTGTTGTTCATTATTCGAGTTTACAGTGGTCAATCGGTATCACAATAACACCAGTAATGGTGAATCAGGTGAATCTAAGAAAGGGTTTGCTAAACTAAAGTTGTTTTGGATGATAATCAAAGCCTTAAATCATTTGAATAGTGTTTAAATTCTTGAGTTGGATAGAATCGAAAGGAAATTTGCTAGCTTTACAAATGAGTTTGCAGGTTATTGGTCAAAGTGTTATCATGATTTGTTGTCTATTCTGTTGCTGTAAGATACTTTTTTAAACTTGATTTGACTGAGTTTTTGATGTTTTAATCTGATTTGTTGTTGCAATTTGATTTCAACTTAGATTATATATTAAGAATATATATTAACTTTTTGAAGGTGTGCATACCTTATATATGTAAGAACAAAACTCATTGTTTATGTTTTTCAAATTGGATATATAGATTATATGTAAGAACAGAACTTACTATGAAATAGAGATAAAAGGGTGTATATACTTTTTATATGTATGAACCTTTATTTGATTTTAAATTAGACTATATATTGAAAACATATATTAACCTTTTATCTCTTCCTACTAAGATAAAGGTTCTCTAAACTTACTTATAATCTCCTTAATACCTAAAGTCTTATTTGATATTTAATTGATTTTACATTGTTATGGTCTTCATATTATTAAGTACCAAAGGCAGATTATGAAAGGGTTGGGAATTTATGTGTGGTTAAACCTTATAGATTACTTCAAACAAGGAATGTGATGATAAGCAATCGATAGTGAAAATGTGCCAAAATGACCTACATGAAATTTATGTCAAGCTAATGACTAAGCCATATATTACTCTTTATACATAAACATTGACTTCAAGGAGCTAAGGGATTGAGGGATAAAGCAAGTTAAAGAGACATTCACGAACCACCATGAATGGTACTCATCCAATTATTAAATTTTGTAATGATGTGTTATAAATACATTTTAGTATTATGTTACTTACAAATCCAGTGAGTATTATAATAATGTTGTCATAAGATGTCATGTGGATGGTGAAGAGATAAAAGATTACTATGACTTGGTGGTGGTATATAATGGTTGTCTTGTAAGAAATTATAGGCCGGTAAAAAAGGGGATATGATTTCTACCCATACGTTATCAAGTAAGTAAAAAAAACTTTAGTTTAGACCTGGTATAGAAAGGTTAATCAGTCTGTTACTTATAGTATTGACATGGGATGAAGAAGCTGATGAATAAATGATGCATCAAGTATAGAATGGTGTCAAAATAACAACTGTTAAATTTTGATATGATTTCTACATAAACAACAATAGTGATATATGGCTTTAGAATCTAAGGCATATGCATTTTCTCCCAATAATTTGATTTGTATACATTGATACATATTGTATTAGAAAGAAACACAAGTGAAGTAGTGAGAAAACAAGCTTCTGTAACAAATAGTGTCAAAACATAATTGCTACAATTTGTATCATTGGTCACTTTCAAGACATACTTTTCTTCTGAATTCTTTATGAATGACTTTCTTAAATATGCTCTTCATAATGTATGTTAATTCAATAACTGAATTGAAATTGTGTTTATGATCCTCTTATTTATTATTTATATCCACTTGTACTTGTAAACTTTGAATGGCGTTTTACTTGACACGGATTTGAGTTTTACTTCGTTATGGACTGATTTTTCTTTTCTGGAGTCGGATTCCTGCCTGACATTTGGTATAATCACGTGAATATGATTAACGATACGTTGTATATTGTATGTATTGTTTGTAAATTTGAAACTAACTTCATATTAAGTTTGTGTTTGTGAAGCAATTTGAGTCAATAGAATGGCTTGCTATAGATCAAGAAGAAATGCATCAGGGGATCCGGTGATGGAAAAAGTTATCCTTGATCAAATCTCTTTTAACATTAAACATGACTGTCTGATCTAACATTCAAAAAGAAAAGGCCCCACATGCACATATGTTACGAGGTAGTAGTAGTAATATAAAGTAGTTGAATTTTGTTTAATTACATATGAGACTTGGAAATTTGGGTGATTCAGTTAGAAATTATGGAATGGAGGTTGATTAACATACTGGTTGTTAGTTCATTTGGATGGTCCAAATGCACAAGTTTAATTTGATAAAATTAGTTTTTTCTTAGGTTGAAGGAGGTAAAGTTGAATACACCAACGTTGATTTGGATTGAATTCGTTAAGAGTGGTCGCGTTACGTTTCGAATTTCATTTATGTATAGGGCTATATTATTAATCAATTAAATGAATTTAGAACTTTATGTATTTACATGTGAAGCTGAAATAACTTTATAATTATTTTTAGTATTTAATTAAATGAATTTTGTGTTGCTGTTATTCGATAGCTATTAATTTATAGATTTATAAAAACAGCAGGTAAATTTATAATAATAAATATATATTTTATAAAGCGACTAAATTTATGACTTGCATTGCGTATAATTTTGAACGCGTCATAAAATTCATAAAGATGACAAGCGCATGCTCGTCATCTTGTCATTTATGACTACCCCTTCCTTGACGCGCAATGCGCATCACTTATTGCCCGTCATAAAATGTGTATCATCTTTCACGCGTCATAAAGAGATGACGCGCAGATGCGTGTCATCTTTCATTTATGACTACCCCTTCCTTGACGCGCATATGCGCGTCATCTATTGTAGTTTTTCTAGTAGTGCTAGAAAACTAACTTAAAACATAGTTACAACTCATACGTAACCTTAAACTTTAGCTATGTATTTATAGGCTAAATATATAATTAGAATTGCTAAACTTTAAAATCCGACCAATTTGTTAGATTTCTACTCGACTACAAACTACTAATTACCAAATAATAGGAACTAAACCAAACTTAACCGACTAGTCAACTTAGGTCTCTGAACTTCACACACTTGTGAATCGGGTTAGAAATTACTACTAACAGAAGGGAAAACTTAGGCCGTGATTACATTAGTCCCCACAACGGCTGTGATGGACAACACGTGTCGGCGTTCATGACTTCCTCGTCTCTATTGTGTGATCTCCTCATAATACCCCACGTTTGCGGGCTATTGATCAAAGGAGATGAAGCGCCTAATTAGTGGGTGGGGTTTCGAGGTAATTATTATTATTTTTATTAATGTTTGAGTTAGTGTTATTGTTATCGTTATCGTAAGTCGTAAGTAATGTTGTTAATTTAAAAGTTGCATGGCGGTGATAAAATCTATCTAGTTGTTTATGTGACGTTCATATAGACTTTAATCTACCAATGTTGTTACTTTTTAATTTAACAAATCAGATGACGGTGATAAAATCATTAAAAAATGTGCATGTGGTTCATATAGTGTACATTACATGTTGAAGAGTTAGGGTAAAAAGATTACAATTTAAAAAACTCATAAAACTTTAAAAGTTATAGAATTTATCAACCCAAAATGATAAACTTAATTTGTTATTTATGTTTGTCGCTTCTTAATATTAAAGTTCAAAAGTTAAAAGTGTTACGGAATACTGCTCATATTAGACACTAACAATTTAGACTAACGATCTATCTTTCTAACAAATATTTCGTATTCACCATTCTAATAACAATATGTTATTAAATTCATGCCCCTTTGTTCCGGGTCTGCCACATATCGGTTTCTAATCTAAAGAGTTTATTTTTACTTGTCGTACAGGAGATATAAAATTTATGAACCAGTCCTGCACGTCATATTATTATTTTCTCTAGATTTTATCAACTATGCTATTAAGACGATAGTTGAAGGATACAACATCGCTCTATAACTTAATGATATTTTAGATCCACGATCCATTATCATCCATGCAAATTGGTAGATGGTTGCATTTAGTGAAGTTGATGATAAATGATGATGATGTTGTTACATGGAAACATAATAGAAGGTGAGAAGGAGTCAAATTCATGTTGACACAAAAATGATATTAAAGAAAGAGACACAATGCCACATATCTTTAGAGGACCATCCCAAAGAAATCTTTTGTTCGGTCTTGAAGTAAATGACCATTTATTATTTGTTTTTGGTTGTTTATGTTTATGGTTATTGTATGTATGAAAAATATGAAAAAGAATGCCTCGAAAACTTTTGGAAATACAATGTTTTAATAAAAAACTTAAAGGTATTTGGATTCTTCTTTTACTGGTTTTTGTCGTACAGTAAAAGTTGTGTTTATCTGACTCCATTGATTAGCAAAGTATTGATGGGGTTTTGTGAATTTTTAAAATATGATTCTTAAATTATAAAAAAAAAGAAAAAAGAAACTAAAAGTTAAAGGCAAGTAATGGTTAAACTTGTATATAATATAAGGAAATGTTTAAATAAAAATGCTCTTAAAACTAAAAACTGTAACAAGTAATATCAATCATCCATCTTCTTAATTAATGGTTAAAATCACCTTGTAGGAAAAGTTTGTTAGAGGACTATATTAGAAATAGATACTTTTGTTGACTTTTTGTAAGTTTTTTTATTTTTTTAAAAACGTTCATAACTTTTATGTACAATATTATTTTTTATAAAAATTACACCATAAAAATGAGTGTTTTTTATCTTTAAAACGAGTATCGTATTGTTATATAAAAAGATAATGATTTTTTACACTTTTAGGCTCATATCTCGTTATTGTGTGTTTAGTGCAGTTCATTGTGTCTTTTGGGTAGTTATTATGTTTTTCTGGATACTATTGTATTTTTCTAAAATGATGTATTTTAAAAAAATTCAATAATGGAATAACATTGTTGTGTATTTCTAATATGTAATACACAATAATAAATTAACAACTAATTAATCTAGTACATTAAAAACGATGACAAAATAACACAACGTCTCATTTGTGTTATTTGATCATCATTGTGTTATCTTGAACAATATAAGTTTTGAAAACTATATTGGTGAAATAATATTATTGTGCTTATAATTATAAAACATAATGATAAATACTAACATGTTTATATAATCTATAAAAAAACAGTGACAAAAATATCACACTACGTTATCTTAAAAACTATGAGTTTTAATAAACATTGATAAAAGTATATTAATGTGCATTTCTAATTGTAAAACACAATGATAAAAACAAGTTTATATAATCTATAGAAACGATAACAAAAATAATACAAAATAATCTAAAAGTAAAACACATTGATAAATACATATAACAAATGATGTAAATTATATGACACAATAAACTGATATTTGACACAATGAACGTATAATACACAATGAACTAATGTATTTGACACAATGACCAAATTGCCCTCTCACTTAAAACAATAGAAGAACACGTGTTAAACCCACAATCATTCTTAAGCTTTTTAGATTAAATATTATTTTTATTATAATACTATCCTATAATACATACATGAACCATTCGAGATTTATCAGTTGTTTCAACTTGAATACAAAATAATTAAAGTTTTGAACTGAAACTTAAGCAACTTATGAAACTTTTGAAGGTATTGATGTTTTTAATTTTTTAAAAAAATAATTAATTTTGTCAAACCTTAAGGAGCAAAATTAAAATTAACTCTTTCTAATATAACTTGTGAGGAGCATGGGGATTTTTCAATTTTTATAATAGTGAAAGTCTAGGTTTTTTTATAAATCGAGACAATTTCATATAACACCTTTAAACGAATTATATATCATATTTCTTTAAAATCATGCTTAAAAAGTAACAAATATATTATGTATTGACAACTTTTGTTTTGAGAAAAGATAATGTTTTATATGCTTTATTTTGACAATGAGAACTTTAAATATAATTATTCTTTTCTACAAATTTTCTCTATATTAATCAAAATCAGTGGTTGTTTGGCAATTTTTGAATGATTAAGTGTTGAACCAATAAGAGGTCTGAACCATTAAGTGTTGATTTATTAAGAGGTCTGAACCATTAAGGGCTAGTATATCGCTTAACTATTCAAAAGCAAATGTCTGACCAATTCAGATAAGAGCTATTAACCATTGGGTATTAGTATAATGCTTTGAACCATTCAGACATTTGCTCGCGAAACAAACGGTCTGAACCATTAAGTGCTGAATCATTCAGACATCTGAACTATTAAGGGTCTGAAACAAACAGCCCCTTAGACTTACACCCTTATATTGATTGAAAATATTGATTATACCTATCTCATTTTATTAAATTTGAGTTCTTAATTATTATTTTCAAACTAACGCCAAACTTGATAGAAAATATATTTGTCGGTGAATTAACTAATCTAATAAAAGTCAAAAATTAAGTATGCATGCATGCACGCTTACTAATCAATCATTTGACTTAGCTTCTATAGTGACATCAGTAAACTAAGCATGCATGCATGCTTAAAAATCAACATATACAAAATCATTATTTATATAGAATAAATTAGTATTGAAAGGGCATATTTCTCTTTTCGGTTATGTACTTCATTGAAGAAATATGCGTATCAACCGAGTTAAACTATATTAGCTGAAAACATCTTTAGTCGAATCAGTGGTGGATCCAATAATTTTGTTACAAAGGTAAAATAGATCAGAATTAGGTTACATTAAATTATAACGAAATTAAATTGGGGCATACGAAAAAAATTGACTTTTTGAAGGACATGCTCGTGAAATTATTTGAGTGTTTAACGCTTTATAATTTTCATTTTCTCACTGTTAAGCCTAAGTTGAGTGATTCCTTCTTGCTAGGCTAAAAGTTTGCCCCTAAAACAAATGTTCGATAATCCGCTCTGTCATTTCATGTTTCAATTAAATATGCATGTTTTAGAGTATTTGGGTACGTGCATATACATGTAGTATACACTTCATTTAAGAGAACCTAATACGATTACAAAAGTAAAACGTTAGAATATAAGATGTAGTCATGTATACTTAAGGATTAAAAAGTACGTTGTTGCAAAAAATATGATAGCTAACATCAAATCATGTTATGGGTTTAAATTCTTACAAATTCAACGATAGGTAACAACTAGGAGTAAATAAATTATGGTTCAAAATAAAGCTAACATCAAAATGATGTTTCAAGACTTTTTGTTGCATTATTTTTTTATAAGGGCCCAAATCTATTTCTCTTGTATATCATATTTTTAGGTGAGATTTGAACCCACTAGCTTATAGACGAAGGACATACAGTTTTACCACTAGACTATGCTGGTGGTCGTTATTGCATTTTTGTAGATTTGTATAAAGCAATTTTATATTTGGGAAACTTACAAAGAAAAGATAAAAATATTATTGTTACTTTCATAGTTTTAGTTACGTCAGAACAATAAAATTATTAGCTATAAGAGCTTGAAACTGTAAATTGATGGTTACCAAACCTTCATTATTTTTACATTTAGCAATTTGTAAAAAACTAAAAATCGATGATTATTTGTTCTATGATGGCAGGGTGCAGGGCTTTTTCATGGTCGTGTCTTTGTCATAAAATGTTTGGTTTGAGTAGTCAACCCTTAAAATAGGGTACAAAGTACTTTGTAATTATTGAAATTACGACCCCTTCTATGTGGTTTGTGAGTGAGTAACAACTGTATTAAAATATTAAATGATTTAAATTTATGGAGCATAATATTATAAATGCATACGTACGTTTATGACAAAACAAAGTAAAGTATCATATTTATCTTGAAATTTTTAGTAATCAACTTTTCTCTAAGTTATTTTAAGAGAACTTTAAGATAGATGGCTTAAAATCATTACATTCATTACATCCTAATAGTCAATATCTTTTGATTACAATTAAGTTTTAAATATTATTTTTCAGTTGTAAATCTGTCTTTTGACAGTAACGGTGGTCCTAACATAGAAACCATATTAAGACAGCCTGAGCCATTTGATCAAACTTCAAAAAAATTGCAAGTATATTAACAAAACTTTACAACAAGGTCATAATAAAAATTAAATCGACTTACTATAATTCAATTGCAAGTACCTTATATTTCAAATAAACTTAGTTTGTTAACAAGAACTACATGATTATAGCTAAAAAGACTAAGAGACAGATCGTCACATAAACAAGGTGTGTGTAATGGTTCACGTTGATATTAACTAATCATTCAGTTAAAAGTGTTATCAGAGACTTCTTTTTATATCGATAGAGATTGTTGTTTACAAAACAACTAAAATTTTTAGACTGGTTGTAAACACTGCCCAAGAGGCGGCATGGCTAGTTGTAGCTGTCGGCCTGCCGCAACCAAGTCACCTCCGATTAGAGCCATGAGATGAGAGTAGCCAAGGTAAATGTGCAACAAAACCTTATTTTTTTCAAAAAGAGAGTTCATACATGGGGTGTCTCTATATATTATAACATGTTATTTATGGGTTTTTTTATTGATTATTAATTCATCGTAAACCGCTTATCTGGTTATTGGTTTTAAAAGCGGACAATAGAATAAACAACTTCAAATCGCTTATTTAAAACGTATTTCCATCATAAATAGCGCTACTACACACCCTCAAAACAACTTATTTTGTATATAAACACACTAATTAAATACAAACACTCCTTAATATGAGTAAGGGGAATTCATCGCCCCATACAAATTCACTTGATGCGCTAAATGTTCATACTCTATGCATCAAGACGTAATTAAACACTCACGGAGACTTGCCTCAAGTTCTTATTGTATGCAACACATATGCAGCATTACATCTATTAACAAACACGATAGCATTAATGTTAGAGCTATCAGATAGGATGAAATAGCCCCTAAACCTACACCAACCTTGGACCTAAAAGTGTTTTTTCGACCCATTTACTTGCGAAAGATTAGGTTAAGTTTTATCTTAAGTGAATCTAACTAATGAAATTATCACCAAAGAATCAACTCAAATATTTTGAACGCATTAAAAGCCTCCTATACTGCATATTGTTGTTTAAAGGTTAGATTGTTGTAAAATAATATAACTTCTATAATCATAAGTTACACACTAGTAATCAAAAAGAGATTTTAATTTGAAAAGGAAAACCGTTTCGAAGCAACCCAGCCCAACAGTGTCTCATTTCGATGCACCTAAAAAATACGCATTTGACGTGTTACACAACAGCCAGGTTGTAGGTTGTGAGGCACATCGTTGTGAGGCACATCATCTAACCACCAGGATGTCCCTTGGGGACAGGGGAGTGCTGTTAGTGTTTATGTTGGAGTGTCGGATAATAAGGAATCAAATATGTTTTTGCAAGATCCAAGGACTCATGCGATAATGGGGTTCAACCAAGTCAATAATGCAAATGCATCAACAAACAACTATGCATTGGATGAGATCCAAGAAGTCTAAATCACCTTCGTCTTCATGTTGCCACTACAATCTTTTGCTACACGACGTCAATGACTTCGTAAAAAAGTTTCTAGAGCGTCTAAATTGGATACTCGCGGCGGTACCCAAACTATTCAACTCACGGGTTACAAAAGGAAACTTTCGCATTCACCGCGACTACTCTAGCCATTTAAGGCCTGTTTAGAACTGTGTAAAAGCGATGAATTTTTCACATACGCGGGTCCGGGAGGGGAAAAAACATTGGGGTGGACAACCTATTTTGTGTAACTGAATATCTGAAACAAGTGACTGCCATTTAAATGAAACAAGTCACTGAAATGCACATTAAACTATTAGTATGACGACTATAAGTTTGATGGAAAATTCATATCGTAATTGTTATCTCCAAAGATTGTACTTCCGCAAAATAGACCGTTAAATGAATCACCTAGTGTTTGTTCCAATTAAGTAAAGAGGAGCAACAACTAGATCTTAATGTTAAGCCAAATGCCAACAACTACTGGTATAATGGTTCAACTGATACAACACACCTGGCGTAGAATTATGACTGTTTCGCCTCGGCCAGCAAAGCTTCAAGCTCCCCTTTCCTATGTAACTTCACCGTATCTGCACCAAATCATAAAATGACATTACAGATTTACGGTATTATACTAACCTCCTAAATCTTGACATCTAAAATATCAGCTACTATCATATATTTTTAGCCATATAACCTGTTACCAATCATTCGATCCTGCCAGCCTACTAACCAATCGAGATCCTGCCAACAGCCTACTAACCAACGAGATTGGATAAAATACAACTTTCAAGGAGGTAAAAAGCAGTAAAAAATGAAAGTTGGATTCAAACCTGAAGAGCCGAGGGACTAAGATTTGCTATTATTATACTAATATGGTTTTGCAATCACATTTTATAGAAATAATTATTCATAAACCTTTTTTAGAAAAGGGCCAAAAAAAAGTTGTGGTTAAAGCCAACCTGACATGTACTAAAAGTTAAAAAAAATAACTGACACCTCAAGTCCTACCATCTCTAAGGAGTCAATCTTATATGAAATCAAGACTCTTTTAGAATAACCTGTGTTGCAAAACCAGCCCTACGCGCAAATAATCGTGGATTAATCAGAAATCGGCCAAAAAACGGGCCCAGGCGGTCCTAATAGGCCAATTTTCAGCAGTCCCGGCAAGATTCCAGCTAAACACTGTAATTTTCAGCCACAACCTAGAAATTCCAACCAAACCTTGGAAATTCCGGCCAAATGTATGTGTATAAAACTGAACATTTTTATTACATATAAAAAATGTGTGTGTATATACATAAAACTGAAAATTACTTATAAAAATTCCAATCCGATTAATCGCTAGTCGGTAACCCACTGCCCGACTAGGTCGGGCACCTAGGGATTATTACAACCATGATAATAACTGTGAGAATCTGTCACCAGGAAAGTCGTGGGGTAAAACTGTTAAAGATCCAGCTATGAAGGTGTATTCAAGAAAGAAGAATCCGATGACAGCTGCCAAAATGGGGCAGCTGGACTCTATTTTCAAAAGTTGGTTGAATCCACTCAATGGATGATTTCATTCAATCAATTAAATATATGTCCTTCCAGAAAATTAGGAATCTTCCAGGAAAATGAAGGACTTAATTTCAGGGTTTGAGTAGTATAAATAGCAGGCTAGTTTTTATGTTTTGGCATTCAAGTTGTTTTTGTTTAGCTTGTTCTTGTAATTGGAGACTTAGCCCCTCTCGAATCGGGCCACTATCATTCTGTTTTCAATAAGATCTAGCCTATTTCTATCCCCATCAATTCTGTTCTTATCATTTGGTTCTATTGCTGTGAATCGAAAATGGTGCAAACCCGGAATAACTCAACCGATGGCAGCAACCCACCTGATCCCATCGCTGTTCAATTGGCTGCTATAGCCGCAAAGTTGGAGTCAATTGAAACGATGAAGGAAGATATAGCAGCTTTGAAAGCAGGGGAACATTCCCGAGGAAGCAAGAATGACGAAGGGGAAAGTTCTTGGTGTTGTGTTGTGGGCTCCGATCCATCTTGGGTCGGGCCCTGAAACAGCCTGCAGACAAGCTGCCTCAACTTATTTATGTTAAGTTTTTTATTGTCTTTTATTATAAATACACACATATTGTACTTGTAATCTTTTAGTCTTGTAAGTAATAAAAAGAAACCCTGGTTCGTAGCCCGTGAACGTAGGTCAATTCTTGACCGAACCACTTTAATCACTGTGTTCTTTACTGCTTTGATTATTATTACTGTGCTCGTGTGATTGTGCGTGTGTTTTCTGCCGAGAACAGCAGCATTACTGCTGCTACCTTCTGCCGCCGCCAACAGCCTTTTGAAGGGCTGCTGTTTGCAGCCGATAAACCACCAGCAGCCGCCATCACAGCCGCCACAAAGGGGCTGTGTTTGCTGCCGTGAACAGGCTGCTGTTCTGTTCTGTTTGTGCTGCAGTTTTCTGTCTTGTTTCGATCAAAGAACAGCCTTCAAAACAGGTTCTAATTGTGTTTATTCTGTTCAGTTTGATTAGTTCAAGTTATTGATTGTTTGGTGAATCTATTCCCGCTGCGTAATTACTTTTGTTATTACCATTATTGCTATCGTTATCTCGTCACTCGTTTTAGAAATCAATTAGAAATACCGACAAGTTCTTAAGGCCCGAGCCGTAGTATTGTATTGATTTTCGTGCCCAATCCGAATCCTCGGGTCAGCCGTGTACACGTAATACCTAACACTTGGAGGGGTCGACAACACTATAGACCCTGTAACAAGATCGAATTTCCAACTTTCAGCGGTGGAGACCCTCGCAGATGGCTACTGAAGGCTGAAAAATATTTCAGATATTATCAAATACCTGATGAGGAAAAAGTTGAAGTGGCTGCCATGCACCTAGAGGGTGATGCTTTGGACCTTTATTCTTGGCTCTCTAACGACTAACCCATCGCTTTTTGGAAAGAATTGGCCCAAACCTTCACCAAAAATTTTGGTCCGGCAGAGTTCCAAAACCCAGATGAGTTTCTTTGTAGCATCAAACAAACTGAGTCGGTCCAAGAATATCAGCAGGAGTTCGCAAAGAGGTCTTCTCGGGTCTCAAATTGGCCTGACCATTGTCTCTTAGGAGTATTCTGGAACGGACTTAACGATGAATTGAATCTAAACTCTCCTCTCACCGAACAAGCAAAAGTACTTCTTGGACCTCCAATTTGAAGATCTCTTAACCAGATTCAAAGCCAACATCCTTCACCCCGGTACCAGCATCTACCCAATCAAAAAATAACCCCCGGATATCCGAAGCAGAAAAACAAAACTGCTACTTAAAAGGGGAATGCTTCAGATGCGGGGATAAATACGGACCGGGTCATCGATGCAAAACTGGTACCCTCAAGGTGTTAGAAGCGGAGGAGGATATGGAGGAATCACCTGTAACAGAACTTCATAATTCGGATTCTGACCAAGAAGAAACAGCCGAAATCAGCTTGCATGCGATCTTCGGGAAACCGCACCCTACTACAATGAAGGTTCAAGGTAAGCTTCATTCTACTGAAGTTTTAATTTTAATTGATGGTGGTTCTTCACAAAACTTCATTTCGGATGTTTTGGTAAGCAAACTCAAGGTCGTCTCTCAACCGGTAGCACCATTTGGTGTTCAGATTAGTAACGGGGATGTGATTCGATGCAGCCATATTTGCAAAAATCTTTCTGTCCAGGTCAATGAACTTCAGATCACTCAAGACTTTCATCCTTCTTCTCTTGGTGGGGCTGATTTAGTACTGGGCATCCAATGGTTAGCTACTTTGAATACAGTTCAAGCTAACTAAAAGGATATGTTCATAATATTTACAATCAATGGGAAACAATACGAGTTACA
This sequence comes from Flaveria sonorensis, assembly GCA_025506505.1. Classification (NCBI taxonomy): domain Eukaryota; kingdom Viridiplantae; phylum Streptophyta; class Magnoliopsida; order Asterales; family Asteraceae; genus Flaveria; species Flaveria sonorensis. The sequence continues at coordinate 60,549,222 of CM046427.1, forward strand.
AGGTGTTACATCCGGCCCCCAAAAATCATCCAGTTTTCAACATCTAGCCATCGATCCAGAAATTCTACTTTGTATACCAGCCCCACTTCAGCCTATTGTCACACAATACACCGCTGTTTTTAAGGAACCTAAAGACCTACCCCCGGTTAGATCACAAGACCATTCAATCCCGCTCACACCAAACTCAACTCCACCCAATATTCGCCCTTACCGTTAGCCTCATTCCCAAAAAAATGAGATAGAAAAACAAGTGGAACAATTGATGGCAGCCGGATTTATACAACCAAGCACAAGTCCTTTCTCAAGCCCGGTTTTACTAGTGAAGAAGAAGGACAATATATGGCGAATGTGCGTCGATTATCGGGCCCTTAACAAGATAAATATAGCCGATAAATACCCGATACCCAACATTGACGAGTTACTTGATGAATTGTATGGTGCTACGGTATTTTCAAAACTTGATTTACGATCAGGCTATTATCAAATCAGAGTGACAGCCCAAGATATTGAAAAGACTGCTATTCGTACCCATTCGGGTCATTCCGAGTTTAAGGTTATGCCTTTTGGCTTAACTAACGCTCCTTCTACATTTCAAGCCATTATGAACGATTTATTTCGTCCTTATTTACAACGTTTTATACTTGTGTTCTTTGATGACATTTTAATTTACAGTTCAAGTATGGAGCAGCACAAGTTTCATCTAGAACAAGCCTTAAAATTACTAAATGACAACCGATTCTTTGCCAAATTATCAAAGTGTTGTTTTGGGCAAGAACAAGTGGTGTTTCTGGGTCATGTAATCCGCTTGAAAGGAGTTAGTGTGGAGGAAGAGAAGATTTCAGCAGTTAAGTCGTGACCCCTTCCCTCAACAGTAAAAGAGGTGAGAGGTTTCCTTGGGCTAACCGGCTATTATAGGCGTTCCGTTCGTAATTATGGACTTATAGCCCGACCGTTTACTGCTTTGACCAAGAAGGACGGGTTTCCTTGGTCGGAGGAAGCCTTTAAGGCCTTTAACGACCAGAAACAAGCGCTGCCAACAACACCAGTTTTGAGGTTACCTGACTTCTCAAAACCCTTTGTTGTAGAGTGTGACGCATCACGGATGTAATGGGTGCAATATTATCACAGGGGGACCACCATGTGGCCTATTTCAGTAAGGGATTCTGATACGGTTCCAAGGAGGGGAGTGGGTCAGAAAGGGTCAGGGCAGACCCATAGGCTGCTGGATGGAGGGAATTCGGATGGAGGGAAAATTAATGGAGGGAAAAGTAGGAGTTGTGGAGGTGTGGGGAAGTGATCCACGTTTTAAGACCAAGTCTTAACTGCTGTAGCTTAGTTTAAATATTTGATTTTCTGCATTGTTTTGGGCTGTCTTTGATTTTGGTTTTAGAACTTGGTGTTTCATTGTAATCCGGAGATCTGCCCTTCTCGAAGTGGGCTGTAACCTTGTTTTCTTGTTCAATCAAGCAAGCCGACTTTAGGCTCTATCATTTGGTTCCATTGCCGGGAACAACATCAACATGGCACCCTCAACTAGCAGCAACCCAGAAGGTTCTTCTTCTACCCCTGATGCGATTGCAGCCCAACTAGCAGTCACAGCTTCCAAACTGGAGTCTATGGAATAGCTGCAAGCAGATGTTGCAGCACTAAAGAGCCGAGCGATGTCCAGAGACAAAGGAAGTGGTGGCCCTGGCAGAATGGAGGACGGGGAGACTTCCTGGAACCACAGCCGATCTCACCATCCCAAAAACAAGATGGCCTTCCCTGTTTTCAGCGATGGTGATCCACGGGGGTGGATACTTAAAGCAGAGAAGTACTTCCGCTATTACAATATACCAAATGAGGAGAAGGTGGACGTGGCCTCAATGCATTTGGAAGGAGATGCGCTGGATCTCTACTCCTGGCTGTCCACCGATCAGGAGATTGCCTACTGGGAGGAGTTAGTCTGAGCCTTACAAAAGAATTTTGGACCTGCTGAGTTTCAAAATCCAGACGAGCACTTATGTAGCATCCGACAAACTGGTACCGTGCAGGAGTATCGCCAAGAATTTGCAAAACGTTCGTCTCGAGTTACGAACTGGCCTGAGCACCGCCTATTAGGGGTATTCCTAAATGGCCTCAAAGACGAATTAAAAGCTGATGTGCGGATCCACAAGCCCAGGACCGTGTATAAAGCTATGAGCATTGCGCTTGAATTTGAATCAAAGCTTTGCATAACCCGACCCGGGAAGAACCTAACTTCATCTACTAATCCGAAGCTTGTTTCGGCAGAAAATGAGCCTGCAAGTACCCTTCAAACCGAGGCTGTAACTACCAGCGAACCTGCAGTTCGCATTTCTGAAACAGAAAAACAGAATCGCCTGTTGCGGGGTGAATGTTTTAGGTGTGGTGACAAGTATGGACCGGGCCACAAGTGCAAGACAGGAGCCTTCAAACTGATCGAACTCACTGCTGATGGGGAGGAAAAACACAAGGAAGATGGTCCCGAAGATTTAGCCGAAATCAGCCTTCATGTGCTCTTTGGCCAGTCAACAATAACCACCATAAAGTTAAAAGGGATCCTTGAATTAGCAGAGGTTCAAGTCCTTATTGACAGCGGATCAACACACAACTTCATCTCGGATAAGTTGGTGAACGACTTAAAGATCACTGCACAATTTATCACTCCGTTCGGTGTACAGATTGGAAATGGAGATGTTATTAGATGCAATCGCGTTTGTCGAAATGTTAAACTTCAGCTCGTTGACCTCAAGGTGATACAAGACTTATATCCTTTTGCTTTGGGAGGGGCTGATGTGGTATTAGGTATCAAATGGTTGCCAACACTCAATACTGTCCAAGCAAACTGGCAACACATGTCCCTCGCATTTACCATTGATGGCAGGGAGTACAAGCTGCAGGGATTACCATTAGATGACCAAAAAGCAGCTACCTTTCGACACCTCACTATTGAACCCTTCGAAGTGCACACTGCTGGACCGGGGGCACAATTTTCTGTCACTCGACTTGAGGGCAAGTCGATTCTCCGGGCAGGTTGCATTGATAAGGTTCCAAGGAGGGGAGTGGGTCAGAATGGGTCAGGGCAGACCCATAGGCTGCTGGATGGAGGGAATTCGGATGGAGGGAAAAGTAGGAGTTGTGGAGGTGTGGGGAAGTGATCCACGTTTTCAGGAGCTAGAAGACCAAGTCTTAACTGCTGTAGCTTAGTTTAAATATTTGATTTTCTGTATTGTTTTGGGCTGTCTTTGATTTTGGTTTTAGAACTTGGTGTTTAATTGTAATCAGGAGATCTGCCCTTCTCGAAGTGGGCTGTAACCTTCTTGTTTTCTTTTTCAATCAAGCAAGCCGACTTTAGGCTCTATCAGATTCTCCCCATCTAACCAATTAAAATCGGCTTACGATAGGGAGCTATTGTCACTAGTACTAGCAGTCCAAAAATGGAGTCATTACTTGCTTGGTCGGCATTTTCTCATTCGTACCGATCACCATACCTTGAAGTTTTTATTGGAGCAGCGAATTACTACTGTTGAGCAACAAAGGCTGCTACTAAAACTCATGCCTTGTGACTTTTCGATTGTTCACAAGGCTGGGAAAGAAAACAAGGGGGCAGACACCTTGTCTCGCCGACCCCATTCGGGAGAATAATTAGCACTCATTGTCCCTTTTTGTGTTGAGGTGGCTGATATTAAAGCAGGTTTGCAAACTGATCCATTTACAAGTGATTTGATAAAGAAGTTGCAAGAAGATCCTACATCCGTACCCGACTTCTCGCTTGTGGATCAATTCTTGTTTCATCACAAGCGGTTGGTAATACCGGAGGTCCCATCTCTCAGATTTAAGTTGTTACAAGAAGCACACGACACTCCAATTGGTGGTCACGGAGGATTTTTAAAAACCTACAAACGGCTTTCTTCTCGTTACTATTGGCTAAAGATGAAACAAGATAATCGGAATTTTGTCCGGCAATGTGTAATCTGCCAGCAACAAAAGTACCAAACTTTGGCTCCAGCAGGGCTACTTCAGCCCCTGCCCATTCCAAGTCAGATCTGGGAGGATATATCTATGGACTTTATCGTTGGTTTACCCCCTCCTAGTCGCTTCGATACCATTTTGGTCGTGGTGGACTGTTTAAGTAAATATGCCCACTTCATTTGTTTATCACATCCTTACACAGCCAACGGAGTGGCTGCGGTTTTTAGTAAGGAAATAATCAGGTTACATGGCTTCCCTCGCTCCATTGTATCTGATCGAGATGTTTTTCTTAGCAATTTTTGCCAAGAGTTATTCCGATTAAGCCAAACCAAATTAAAGCCGAGTACAAGTTACCATCCTCAAACGGATGGACAAACAGAAGTACTAAATCGCTGCCTAGAAGCTTATCTGCGTTGCTCTGCTAGTGAACAACCAACCAAATGGAGTGCATATGATAGAACTCAGATAACAAAGCATGCAATTCGATAGATAGATAGATAAATCGGCCCAATTCGAGAGGGGCTTAAGTCTCCGATTACAATAACTTCAACAAAACATCAACAAGAACACCCTAATAAAATAACCTGGCTTGTTAATAATGCTTCTAGACTTTAACCGCTCCTAAATCCATGGAGTGGAATTGCTCCCCACTCTTCAATTTGCCCGCCAGAGTAATATCCAAAAGGATCCAGCCAATTTCCAAAAATACCCTTCAATTCCCCCATAGTGGAAGTGGCAGCTACGTCTCGTTTCTTCTTCCTCGAGTACACTTTGATCGGGATTATATCATTACTACCCGCCCAAAAAGCACCTTGGCCTCAAGGCGAAAAGAAGGAAACTGCTCAGCAAGAAGGCCATATTCCTCCCAGGTAGCCTCTTCAACCGGACGACCACACCATGAAACTAACAGCTCTAACACTCGACGACCGGCTTCGATAATCCAGCGGTGAGAAAGAATGGAACCTGGCTGCACATCGAGGACCCAATCAGCGGTAATTGGTAGCGGAGGAGCATTAGGGGGTAAGACCAGCTCATAAGCCACAGGTCCAACAGCTCGCTGAATGTGATAAGGTCTGAGAAATCGGGGAGCTAGCTTTTCGCAACGACGTTTAGCGAGGCTGCGTTGGCGGTACGGTTGAATCTTTAAGAAGACATAATCACCAAAATTAAAAGTGAGTTCCCTGCATTTAGTATTAGCTTGATTACGCATCCTGTCTTGTGCCTTATGGAGATTGGTGCGAAGGAGCTGTAGCATGGCGTCTCTGTCTAAAAGCTGTTGAGTCTGAATTTTTGGGTTTCCCCCGCAACATAAGGTAGTAAGGCCGGAGGGTCGCGACCATACACAACCTTAAATGGAGTATTACTTAGAGACGTATGATACCCCGTATTATACGAATATTCTTCCCAGTATAGATAAGAACTCCATTTAGCTGGCTGCTCACTTACGAAACAACGCAAGTAGGCCTCAAGACAACGATTTAGCACCTTGATTTGTCCATCAGTTTGGGGGTGATAACTGGTGCTAAGATGGAGTTTGGTATGGCTGATTCGGAACAACTCTTGCCAAAAATGACTGAGAAAAACCACATCTCGATCGGATATTATTGAGCGGGGAAATCCATGCAAACGAACCACCTCTTTGCAAAAAATGGCAGCCACACTTTTAGCAGTAAAAGGATGCGATAGGCCACAAAAATGAGCATTTGCTCAAACGATCCACCACGACCATGATCGTATCGAAACGGTTGGATGGAGGTAGGCCAACTATGAAATCCATGGATATATCTTCCCATATGCGGTTTGGAATGAACAGGGGCTGAATTAACCCGGCTAAAGATAACGTTTGATACTTGTGTTGTTGGCAAATTACACAATTTTGGACATAAACCCGAACATCTTGTTTCATCTTAGGCCAAAAATACTGGTTAGATAGTCGCTTGTAGGTCTTTAAAAACCCTCTGTGCCCTCCGATCGGTGTGTCATGGCTTCTTGTAACAGAGTATTGCGAATCCCAGAAATTGCAGGCACAAATAAGCGACCTTTGTAAAACAACAGTTGATCCGTGAGAGTAAAACCAGTGACAAAGTGGGGATCCTCCATAAGTTTCTGAATCATAGGACTGGTGGTGGGATCATGTTGCAACCCGGCGCGAAGGTCATGGAGATCAACACAGTAAGGTAGCAACAGAGTGAACAATTCCCCCGAGTGAGGGCGACGTGACAAGGCGTCGGCACCAAGATTCTCTTTACCCGCTTTGTGGGTAATAGAAAAATCATATGGCATGAGCTTAAGCAGCAAACGTTGTAGTTCCGGGGTCGTAATTCGTTGTTCAAGCAGAAACTTTAGAGTATAGTGATCGGTGCGAACATTGAAGTGTCGGCCTAACAAATAATGATTCCATTTTTGAACTGCAAGAACCAATGCAAGTAACTCCCTATCTTAAGCAGATTTAAACCGATTAGAGGGGGAAAACCCTTACTGAAATACGCAACATGATGTTCGTCTTGAGACAAAATAGCACCGAATCCCTCATTTGATGCATCACATTCGATTATGAATGGCCTCGAAAAATCCGGTAACCGCAAAAAGGGAGTAGAGAGCAGCGCCCTTTTCAACTCATTGAAGGCATTTAGGGCCTCCGTTGACCATATAAACCCACCTTCTTGGTGAGAGCAGTGAGAGGTCGTGCAAGTATCCCGTAATTCCTTACAAATCTCCGATAATAACCTGTGAGCCCAAGAAATCCCCTCACTTCTTTAACATTCGTGGGCACAGGCCAATCTTTCACAGCAATGATCTTCTCCTGTTCCACCATAACCCCTTCAGAGGTGATAACATGCCGAAGAAAAACCACTTGAGATTGCCCAAAACAACATTTAGCGTTTGGCAAAGAATTGGTTGTCGTGTAACAGCTTCAAGGTCTGTTCCAGATGAACCTTGTGCTGCTCCAAATCACTGCTGTAAATTAAAATATCATAAAAAAAAAATGAGTATGAACCGACGGAGATAAGGTCGAAATAAATCATTTATGATGGCTTGAAAGGTGGAAGGAGCATTGGTCAGCCCAAAGGGCATAACCAAGAACTCGTAATGACCCGAATGGGTGCGAAAAGCCGTCTTCTCAATGTCACGGTTAGTAAAACCGTATAGAGAGAATGATATTGTATTGATTGAAAGATTGAATAATACAATAGAAGACAATAATATTTATAGATAGCCTAAACCTAATCTATATTAAGTAATGTAATTAGGGCCGGCTACATAGTGTCTAACATTCCCCCGCAAGTTGAGGGCGGGGAACGACCTGCAACTTGGAACGTAAAAGCAGGAACCGTTGAGACTGCAGTGGTTTGGTGAAGACATCAGCAATCTGATCCGTCGTGGAGATGAACTGAACATTCAGCTTGCCTTGAGCAACTTTTTCTCGAACAAAATGGAAGTCAACTTCAACGTGTTTAGTTCTAGCATGGAAGACCGGATTGGCAGAAAGATAGGTGGCGCCCAGATTATCGCACCAGAGTGTGGGAGAAGATTTGGGAGCCGCACCAAGTTCATTTAGAAGAGCCTCTAGCCAGGTCAGTTCAGCAACTGTGTCTGCGAGTGCTTTGTATTCTGATTCAATGGAGGATCGAGACACGGTACGTTGCTTGCGAGCATTCCAAGATATGAGATTAGACAAGAGGTAGATGGCAAATCCCCCCGTGGACCGGCGATCGTCTGGACAGCCGACCCAGTCAGCGTCAGAGTAGGCTTTTAGACCATTGTTCCAATGAGCATCTGTAAAAGCATGCAGTGTAGAAGCTGACTTATGGCGAATGAACAAGCCAAAGTGAGATGTGCCTTTTAGATAGCGCAAGATCCTTTTGACCGCAGACCAATGATTTTCCGTTGGGGCGTGCATGTATTGGCAAACTTTGTTGACAGCATAAGTGATATCCGGTCTAGATAACGTGATGTACTAGAGAGCCCCTACTGTTTGCCGAAATTTTGTGGGATCATTGAGAGAAGCACTGTCACCAAGAGAAAGAGGCTGGGAACTACTCATAGGTGATGGGAAAGGTTTGCAATCCGAGAGGCCCGCCTTGGTGATAAGTGATGTACTTTCGTTGGGAAAGGATGATGTTTTTGCCATGAGGAACAATCTCGATGCCCAAAAAAATAATGTAAGCTCCCCAAGTCCTTCACGGCAAAAGCTTTGCTGAGTTTGGAGATGACCTCATCTATGTATTGAACATTGTTACCGGTAACGATGATATCGTCAACATACACAAGCACATAGATAAGGTGCCTAGGGACTTAAGAATAAATAACGACGGATCAGTTTTAGACCCCACAAATCCAATAGACTGTAATGTGGTCGAGAGACGATGAAACCAAGCCCGAGGTGCCTGTTTTAGACCATATAAGGATTTCCGAAGAAGGCACACATGATCAGGGTGCATTTTGTCAACAAAACCGGGAGGTTGCCTCATATACACTGTTTCTTCAAGGTTACCATGCATAAAGGCATTTTGAACATCTAACTGTCGCATAGGCCACTGATTTGTGACAGCCAAGGAGAGAAGAACACGTATGGTGGTGGCCTTAATTACCGGGCTGAACGTTTCCTGATAATCAACACCCTGCTGTTGACGATATCCTTTGGCAACAAGACGCGCTTTGTGGCGTTTGATATTACCGTTTTCGTCCTTCTTTAACCTGTATACCCACTTTGAATCAATAATATTAGTGTTTTTGACATAAGGGACAAGTGTCCATGTTCCATTCCTAACAAGAGCATCATACTCTTCAGTCATAGCTTGGCGCCATTCAGGTGAGCGATTGGCAACGGTAAAAGAAGCTGGTTCAGTAATAGGGGCCGAACCAACAGATGTGTGATAGGCAGAGGGGTTATAGCGGTTAGGAGCAGCAGTATTTGGTCTGAGATTGGCTGGACGGGTGCGAGTTTGAGGCTGATTAGAGGGGACAGGCGGTGGAACAGGAGCAGCAGCTAATGGAGAAGAGAGCTGGACAGCCGTGGACTGCTGTTGGGCAGTGGCTGCTGCTGTGAAGCCGCAGGCTGTTGTGGAACAGCCATGGGCTGCTGTTGGGCAGCCGGGTCAGCAGGTATTGGTGGTGGGGCAGGGTTTTCAGTTGGAAGAGGAGGGTCAGGATATGTGGAGAAGTATGGGTCAGGAGTGGGAGTGGGTTGGGATTGGAGTTTTGGTTCAAAAGGAAAGAGATCCTCATTGAATCTGACATGACAGGTGATGTATATTCGGTCGGTGGCCAAGTCGAGGCACCGATAACCATGATGAACAAGGCTGTAGCCCAAAAAGATACACGGCGTGGATCGAAAATCCATTTTGTGACGATTATAAGATCGTAGGTATGGAAAGCATTGACAACCGAACACTCGTAAGAAAGAGTAGTCCGGAGGCCGTTTGAAGAGATGTTCGAATGGCGATTTGTTGGTGTAGATTCGAGAAGGCATGCGGTTGATGAGATAGACGGCTGTCTCGAACGCAAAGTGCCAAAAGCGTTGAGGAGCATGAGAATGAGCTAAGAGGGCAAGCCCGGTTTCGACTACATGACGGTGACGGCGTTCGACGATGCCGTTCTGTTCGCTCGTGTGAGGACATGAGCGACGATGAATGATGCCAAGTGAGGAGAAGAAAGGGGAGAGATTACGAAATTCACCACCCCAGTCTGTTTGCACATTTTTAAGTTTCGTGTTAAATTGGCGTCTGCCATTTGAACAAAAAATTTGAAGTTGGTGTAAACATCTGATTTTTGAGTGAGGGGATACAACCACATATATCGGGTATGATGATCTACACATAACATAAAATAACGATATCCATCACAAGAAAGGGTGGGAGCTGGTCCCCAAACATCACAATAAACCAAATCCAATACATTTGCACTACGAAAATTGGAAGAAGACAAAGAAAGTTTAGACGATTTCCCTAGTTGACAGGGAGTACATAAAGAAACAGAAAATTTATTTAAAACTGGTAAATGAAAAGCGGAAACAATAGATTGAAAAACACGAGCATGAGGGTGTCCAAGTCTTTTGTGCCAAATGGTGGAGAAAGCTTTTGTAGCAGTGAATGAAAGACGCGGTATTGACTTCAATGTAGGAAGGCAGAGCGAGTAGAGACCACCATTACTTGGACCCGTGAGTAGGATAGCTCATGTAGACTCGTCCTTCACAACAAAAAAAGACAAGTGAAATTCAAAGAAAACATCATTTTCATTGCAGAACTATTGAACGGATAAAAGATTCTTTTTAATTTCGGGTACATGAAGAATATTGGAAAGATTTAGAGTTTTATTGGGAGAGTAAAATTTGGATGAACCGATATGAAAGATGGGAAGAGGATTACCGTCGCCAACGTGGAGTGAATCGGAACCATAGTATGCTTCAGAGTGATCCAGACTTGCTAAGTCCGGTGTAACATGGCTATTTGACCCTGTGTCAGGAAACCAAGTGCTCCCAAACTGAGATCCAAATTCAGATTGATGTGCATAGTTTGCTTGATGTTGAGTACGGCTACCAGAAGAACCGGACTGATTGGGGCATTGTGATGGTATATGACCGATTCCACAACGGTTACAATGTCCGTAGACAGTGTCCTGTGTTGAGGCCCATGAAAACTGCTGTGAACGATTGCCATTTCTATTGTCATCTCTGGTGCGGTTGAAGCTGCTGCCCCGATTACCGCCACGATAATTTCCGCGAGGACCACCACGGTTAGAGGACTGCCGGTTGGTGTAAAAAGCTTGGGGCTGTGGGGCTGTCGGGTTCAGCTGATAACCAAGCTGGGAGGCTAGTTGTTGGAGGGTTTGAAGTTGAGAGGGCTGCATGACATTTGGTCTAATCAGCGGGTCAGCAGCAGTGGCTGTAAATGCCTGTGGAGCAGCCTTAATAGTCTTTGTGAACACAAAGTCATGGTCATTTAAAAGGCCGGGTAATTCAATGAAAGTTATAGGAGGTTCACGAGCCAGCAGAGAACCTTTTAAGCCGTTATATTCCTCCCGGAGACCTGAGATAGCATGCAAAACCAAGTCTTTGTCCTTGACCGGTTCACCGATATTTGCAAGTGCCGTTGCGTATTCTTGAATCCGTGCAAGATATGTGATTGGTGTTTCATCGCCTTTCATTTCCACACGTAATAGTTGGGCTTTTAACCTAAATTCCCGAGATGAGTTGCTTGGGGCATACACACGTGCAAGAGCAAGCCAAAGTTCCCTAGAAGTCGTACCTTGAACATGTTGAAAGGATGCTTCGGAGATCGTGGAAACGAGAATCATCCGGACATGAGCATCATTAGAAATCCAATGCCGATGGCTAGAGTTGTCCATGGATGGTGTATCAGTAGTGGCTGGTGTTTTGGATGGGGGGCATTTTATTGTGCCGTCAACGTAACCAAACAAGTTGTTGGTGATTAAAAATGGTTGAATCATCTCTTTCCAATAGCCATAGTTAGTAGGCGAAAGGGTGAAAGCAAATTTATGTGAATTGTGGGTTGTTTTCTCCACCGTTGAGAAGGGAGATATCATGGCCATCGATGGTTTTTGGATAGAAGGGAGCTCGAACAGAAGATTGTTGCTGCTGAGAATGATTCTGCAATTTTGCAGGTTTGATGATGGCGGCTGTTTTGATATTTAGGGTTTTGGTTTTACTTAGCTCTGATACCAAGTAAAACCGTATAGAGAGAATGATATTGTATTGATTGAAAGATTGAATAATACAATAGAAGACAATAATATTTATAGATAACCTAAACCTAATCTATATTAAGTAATGTAATTAGGGCCGGCTACATAGTGTCTAACACGGTTAGTCATACGGATCTGATAGTACCCCGAATGTAAGTCTAGTTTGGAAAACACGGTAGCTCCATATAGTTCATCTAGTAGCTCCTTGATATTAGGAATGGGGTATTTGTCGGCTATTTTAAGTTTGTTAAGGGCCCAGTAATCCACACATATGCGCCAAGAGTTGTCTTTCTTTTTAACGAGTAAAACCAGACTGGAAAATGGACTTGTACTGGGTCGAATGAAACCGGCTGTAAGAAGCTGTTCAACTAGTTTCTCAATTTCATTCTTTTGAGAATGAGGGTACCTGTACGGGCGACTGTTGGGAAGTGTGGTGTTGGGTAATAGGGTAATGGAATGTGTTTGGTGGTAGATAGGTGGCAATTGCTTCGGTTCATCAAAGACAGCTGGGTAACGAGTTGTAATCGGCTATAAGGGGTTTGGGATATTGGGTTTTTGATCCGGTTCAATAGCAAGATGCTGAAAACTTGAAGATTTCTGGGGTCCCGAGACGATCCCCTGTAAGTTATATCGATTTCCTTCGATAGTAAAAACCATGAATAAATCTTTCCAATTAGCCTGAACGGTGTTTAACATGGCCAGCCATCGTATTCCCAAGACCAAGTCAGCCCCTCCAATGGAAAAAGGATAGAAATCTTGTGTTATTTTGAGGTCATTCAATTGCACTATCAAATTCTTACACATCTGCCCACATCTGATCACATCACCATTTCCAATTTGAACCCCAAATGGTGCCATTGGTTGAGTTGCAAGCTGCAGTTCACTCACCAAAACATCCGATATAAAGTTATGGGTTGAATCCCCATCTACCGGTGGAATCAAGCATACCATGTACTTTCGTTGTAGTAGGGTGAGACTTACCCAGAATAGCATGTAAGCTAATCTCTGCAGTTTCTTCTTGGTGATTATTGTTGGTGGAATCTGTAGGTATTGGCTGATCTTCAATTCCTTCCTCAGCTTCGAGTACTTTAAAAGTGCCAGTTTTACACCGGTGGCCGGGACCATACTTATCCCCGCATCTGAAACACTCACCTTTAAGAAACCGGTTTCGCTTTTCTGCATCAGAAACTTTTGGAAAGGATTTGTTTTCAGGTTTGGGTTGGTTTGGGTTTAAATAAGTGATGGGAGAGAAGGGTTTGTAGTCGGCTTTAAGGTTAGAAGTTCCGGCTGTTTTCTTTTCTGATCGGGAAGAGTTCAATTTGGATTCGAATTCTAGAGTGAGGCTCATAGCCTTATAAACTGACCTGGGTTATGTATGCGCACGTCTGACTTTAATTCTTCCTTAAGTCCATTGAGGAAAACCCCCAACAAGCAATGATCTGGCCAATTGGTTACGTGGGACGAACGACGGGCAAATTCCGGCCGATACGCATGGACCAACCCCTGCTCCTTGATAATACACAAGTATTCATCCAGGTTTTGAAATTTCGGTGGTCCAAAGTGTTTCTGCATCGCGTTGATCAACTCTTCCCAGTAACTGAGATCTTGCTCGGTTGACAGCCACGAGTAGAGGTCCAAAGCATCACCTTCGAAATGCATAGCAGCAACATCCACCTTATCTTCATCTTGAGTATTATAGAAACGAAAATACTTCTCCGCTTTGAGGATCCAACCCCGCGGGTCACCCCCACTGTAAGTTGGAAATTCAATTTTGTGGTAGGGCCGATGGTTGCTGCCTGAATAACTGGACTCTCCATCATCGAATTTACTGCCACCCCCATTGTTTTTCTCTTTCACGGCCGCCTGCCGTTTCAGGGTCGCAATGTCCTCCTTCATTGATTCAATAGATTCAAGCTTGGCTGCAATTGCGGCCAATTGGGCTGCGATTGGGTCCAGGGTTGAACCCCCGCCTTCCGCACTGTTTCGGGTTTGAACCATCTTCATCTTTGTCTTCGATTTCCCGGCAATGGAACCAAATTGATAGAACTCAGATAACAAAGCATGCAATTCGATAGATGGATAGATAAATTGGCCCGATTCGAGAGGGGCTTAAGTCTCCGATTACAATAACTTCAACAAAATATCAACAAGAACACCCTAATAAAATAACCTAGCCTGCTAATAATGCTTCTAGACTTTAACCGCTCCTGAATCCGTGGAGTGGAACCGCTCCCCACTCTTCAATTTGCCCGCCAGAGTAATATCCAAAAGGATCCAGCCAATTTCCAAGAATACCCTTCAATTCCCCCATAGTGGAAGTGGCAGTTGCGTCCCGGTTCTTCTTCCTCGAGTACACTTTGATTAGGATTGTATCAGCATACTTACCATGGACCGAATATTCATACAATACCGGGTACCATACATCTACCGGTACCACTCCATTTTTTGTTGTTTATGGTCGGGAACATCCTTCTTTATTTCCCTATGTTGTAGGAGAGACAAAAAACGCCGAGCTAGAACAACAACTAATAGATCGGGATGATATGTTAAAGCTTCTTCTCAAAAATCTCCAAAAGGCCCGAGACCGTATGAGGAACCAAGCAAATCGGAAAGGGCGAGAACTTACGTTTAAGGTTGGTGATTATGTATTCTTGAAGATTCAACCTTATCGCCAAAAGAGTTTGGCTAAACGTCGAACGAGAAGTTGTCTCCTAGATTTTTTGGCCCATATCGTATTAAACGAGCAGTTGGACTGGTTGTTTATGAGCTGGAATTGCCTACCGAAGCTAGAATACACCCGGTTTTTCACATCTCAATGCTTAAACCTGCCCATGGTTCTTTTTCTTCGACCCCAACATCCCCGTTACCCATTACCAAAGACTGGGAAATTGATTTGCAGCCAAGCTCAGTCATCACTTATCAATGGGTCGTTGAAGTTGTTCAACCCATCTTAGAATTGTTAATTTCTTGATGTAACCGTCCGATAGAAGAGTCTACGTGGGAAACTTATGATCTAGTGGCTGCCTTGAGGACAAGGCATTTTACCCGGAGGGAAGTAATGATAAAGATCCACCTATGAAGGTGTATTCAAGAAAGAAAAATCCGATGACAGCTGCCAAAATAGGGCAGCTGGACTCTATTTTCGGAAGTTGGTTGAATCCACTCAATGGATGATTTCATTCAATCAATTAATTAAATGTCCTTCCTGAAAATTAGGAATCTTCCAGGAAAATTAAAAACTTAATTTCAGGATTTGAGTAGTATAAATAGCAGGCTAGTTTTTTATGTTTTGGCATTCAAATTGTTTTTGTTTATCTTGTTCTTGTAATCGGAGACTTAGCCCCTCTTGAATCGGGCCACTATCATTCTGTTTTCAATAAGATCTATGCAAGACACATGGCCTTTAGAAGGTTAAAGAGAGAAACTAGTGGAAGATAGATTTAAACCTAAGAACTCTACTAGAGAAAGATCAATTTTCTTAGCACAAAGTCCCATTAATTGGAACATCTGGGAGGGTCATATAAGTAAATTGCTCTACGAATAAATATATAGATAATTAGATATAATGCATATTGTAAACTGATATATGGTTTTATGATAGCTTTTACAAATGGCAGTTAGGACAGTCATCCTTGTTTTCTAAGTGAATTTGAACTATAAAGTACAAAAATCAAGCTCATATGATAAAATATTTCTAGCAACATTTATGGATGTAAGAAAATTGTAAAATCATATGTATACTACCATATATGATTTTTGGTTTCATGTATTTTGATTTTATACGTGTGATTACCGATCCTAACATAAACTATATTCCCAAATATGTAAATGATAAAACATGTTGCACAATCAAGCATAATGATATCCAGGGAGAATGAAAACAAAAGGAATAGTTAATATATGTATTACAAAAGGAATATGGTAAAGAAGGTACCTGTACAGCCACCTATGTGTTTGCCTCCTGTAATCAAAAAACAAGATAAATGAAAAAGTTAAAATTAAAGCAGAAATAATACACAACAGTAGCAAATTTATTTCCATTTTTCATTTCACGGTCTCTATTCCGGGTATTGATGATATTGTAGAAGGTGACGGAAGGTCAGCAGTCACTGTACAATATTCAGCAGCAGACACAAATCCTAAATTGTGTGTACGCTATGAAAAAGATATGTTTTCTTGGTGGCGAATTGGGTGGGTCGGATGGTTTGGGTCAGACTATCAAAACACTTTGTCAATTTTTTTCCTTTATACCTTTATAGGTAATTAATGCATTAATATATGATCACAAAAATACATCATTAAAAAGATACATCATACAACAATAGTTCAAATTATTTCATAAAACAATTTTAAAGGTTGTATGCACTAAAAAAATAAATGAACATTTTGCGTCATCCATTTGGTCAGTTCCCTTTACTTATTGACCTGTTTAAGATAAAACATAACCCAAGTCAACCCATATATATTGAACGGGTCAAAACTGTCACCTCTAGGTACATACCATATCATGCATATTGGGTGCATGAATAAAAAAATTAGGCAATAATTGCTTATGAGATTCTTAATGCATCTCCGACATACCAATAAATACGTTTGGAACCGTATGCTGCCCAGTAAGCCGTTCAAGAACCTTTTGCAACTGAGGCCCTTGTGCACCTGAAAAATAAAAAGAAAATTGTATCGAGTATTTCTATATCCTAAGATTTTATTTGCCGAATTGCATCTTTAACTCCAAAATTAAAGTGTACATAATAGTGAAAAATTATTTATATTGTATAATACCATCCATAATCACAGTTATGCACCTTCAAGGTACAGAGAAACAGGATTCGTTTAGTTTTCTCCCAAAAAGAAAAGATTTGTTTATTCAAATGTGGTTATGCAGACTTCATTGTAACAAATATATGGCATTTGGGGTTTTATTAAAGAATCTCAACTACAAATATGTGCATATTACAGAGGTTTTAAGCAAAGTAAATGGTGTATACACCTTTAATTTAAATTTATCTAAAGATGATGCCTCCTTATACCAAAAATGTCTAAACTAACATAAAAAGATGGTATAAATTCTCAGAAGCTTACAAGGGGTTCTTCAAAACTCTAATTCATTTTCAGACATCTTTTCTATTGGTTATGATTGACATTTTGCAACATGAAATTGAATGGCTAAACCAAAAGGATAAACTCAATCCCAAACCCTAATTGAATGAACTTTAAACCTAACAGATCATTCTCAACAAAGTTTCAGTTCACTTTGATTCTTTAAATCCAAATATATATGAAAACAACTTCAACCTCAAACACACAATCCCCAATTCATACAACAGAACAACACTTACCCATTTGATCCAATTCAACAACAAGCGGCTCCACACCAAGCCGATTAAACAACGACTTCACCTCAGAAGAATACCTTCAAATCAAACCAAAACAAAACAAAAGCCCACTTCAAACAAGCCAAAACCCCCAATTCCCAAATCAAAAACCCTAAAAAACTTACGAACACCACGTTTTCGAATACACAACAACCGGATTCTCAGTGATCGTTTTCTTCACCGTCTCCTCCAATCGAGATCCGAATGAAGCAGTCATCGCGTGGATCTTGAGCGCACCATGTCTTCTGATCGTTGAGATTGTTGTTGATGATGGTTTGTGATGATGAATGTTGTTGATGAATGATAGGGATGAATGGGAATTGGGGAGATGTGAGATGGTGGTGGGTGAGAGAGATGCAGAGGTGAAGGTTCTAGTGAGATGAGAAGTTGCTGCCATTGATGATTTTGGTGTGTGTTTTTTGTGACAGTTTTGCGACGATGAGGGGGTTTTTCTTGTTTGCCTTGCCCTGTGTTCCCTGTGTTCCCAAGTCGAATGGAAAGCGAAAAATTATTACGTTTTTTTGTTTTTTTTTTTAAGAATGGGAAATGAAAAGAAATAAAAAAATATTATGTTTTTGAGTTTTTTAAAAAGAGAAAATAAAAAGAAATGAAAAAAAAAAATTTAATAATCTCTCTTCTAACTTTCCTTCCAAAATGGAAGGAAATGAAAAAAAATAAATTGAAACACATAAAATTTATATTTTTTTTTTATTTTTTTCGAACTCTGGAATACGAAAATTTAAAATGTTTTTTTCTTTCTCTCCATTTCTTTTCTCTCCTTAATTTCTTTTTTCTTCATTTCTTTTCTCTCTTTAAATTATTTTTTCACTTCTTTTCTTTTCTTTTCTTTCGTTTATTAAACTCGGGAACATAGCGTTAGCGTCAGATTGGAAGGTTTTCTTTGCGTAAAAGAAGACGAAAGAGACCAAAGAAAGATTGATTATAAGAAAATGCTAAAAGTATTATTGTTTGTTGGGTTTACCAATTAAAGTGGTTAAGTTGAGATATTTTTAGATCTCGTAAAATTAAATGGAGGTTTTAAGTTCAAGTATCATCTGTAAAAAATAATAGGGGTTTCAGATGGGTCAAGAGGTTTCCTTACCTAATGTGAGTTTTCTCCTGATGCTGATCGATCTCAAACTTATACTTGAGTAATTAAGATGATCGGTTTGACGGTTTGACCAATGGCCTGTCAGTGATCTAATTAGCCGTTCAAAGAAATCAAATAAATAAATGGTAATATCACATTTAAAAAAAAAGTGTGAAGACATATGGACTCAACAAGCACGTTAAACATAGAATCAAATTTTAACTATAATGTATCGTTATATATAGTACTGAAATATGTAATGGGAGACAAAAGATAACGATATATAATTATATGTCACGTCTTGTGTATTGTGTTTAAAGCAATGGTTGGGGATTATCGGGAATATCTTTGGTATATTAGGTTGAGGGTTGACTGTCGAGTTTAGGGCAAGAGAAAATATAGATATCCTTGACCCATGTCATTATGAAACATTAATTGGATTTATAAGTTTGCAACTTTTCTTTCTTATTTATCTTATAATTAACGAAAAAGTTCCGATTTAAAAGGGTGTTATGCACCCTTAGGATGGTGGGGGCCACACATCATGCCTCAAGATATGCCGCCTGACAACACCGCGGCCACCAGTAATATATGTCGCATGACGTGTTTAAGCAGCATGCTCTCACCGTCCACCTCATCAAAAATCCAACCATTGTACTAGTTGTTGGGTGTGGTCCCACCACCCTAAAGGCTCTTTAATCCTTTTTTCTTTCAAAAAAAATTCACTTTAAATATAAACCATATAGCATAATTTTTACACCAAACTCAAAGCATCTATTCTACTCATTTCTATAGTTTTATACATAATGTTTCCGACTTTCCGGGCCGATGTTGAAAAGTGTCTTAGAACTCAATCGGCAAATTGCCTAGCTACATATGACATTTGAGAGATACACAACATTCGTATCCTCCCACAAATAGTGGCACATGTCAATTAGTAAGACAAACCTAACCAATAACCAACTATATATTGATGCTAAACATTTTTTGGTTCAATTGAATTTAGTGACACAAAAATCCAGTCACGGATTAGCCTAGTTAATCAGAATCCATTGCACTTCAAGTGATCGCTAATTTGCCTTATTGAGGGATTCGCCTAGTTAATCAGAATCCATTGCACTTCAAGTGATCGCTAATTTGCCTTATTGAGTGATTTGTCAACAAAACTTATGTTTTGTAATGCGCTCGGTTGTCATAACTTCACAAGAAATCTACTTGGTCGAAAACTCCTTTTCTTTCGTATACCATATCACTAAACGATTGTGTTAGAATCCAAACATGTTTTTTTTTAGTTACTTCAAAATCTTTGATGACTTAGTGGTTCAACCTGCTTATTGCCTCAAAGTGCATGTTAATAACGGATTCCATAAGGATGGCTTCATTGTACACATAGCGTTTGATTAAATGTTAAGGAAGAATTTGGTTTAAAAGGACTGAACTTGAAACAATACATAGTAGACTAATCATGTATATACTGAACCGTTAATATATAACCCGAAACCAACAAAAAACCATTAATGTCTACCTTCTAATTGTTTCTCTATTCAATGTTGAGAACTGATTCTAGAAGGTTGGAGCGTTTGGATTAGAAAATCATAAATTACAAATTATTCTAGTGCTGAATTAGGATTTTGTACCAAACGTTAGTATGATTCTGATTTTATTATTTGATTGTTTGTGTTTGTTGGATCCTGATTTTGGTATTCAAGGGGGGAATGTTAATAGTACAAGTACAAAACCAAGTTTGAAACCCAAGTGATAGCTAAGCAGTTTGAGGATTATGTGATAGTTCTAGTACACGATGGGTTGGCCCGAACCATGGGAAGGTTGCGGGTCAGGTTGTGTTGCCGGTTTCAGATACAGATATTACTTGCGTAGTGGATTCAAAGGAAGTGGCTTCAGTGTGGCATAATCTTGATGGGCATTTGGGTAACTCGAATGAGAAGAAATTCAAGTTGCTTTCTAGTAGCATGTGGTAGATGTTGGCTTGTTGCAATTCAAGATGATATCTCATCTGGGAAACATTAGATTTAGCATAATAGTTTTGTACCCAGTGTTTATGCACAACTACGAATGCAGCAATGTAATTTAAATCAAAGATTAATTGATATAGATACCAGAATATTGAGCTACAGATATCGAGAAAATAGTGAAATCGTTACTATGAAAAGGGAGCCAAACGGGGATCTGTGAGATGTGGAAGACCAGCACGAGCTCCCAAAGCTCGACATGCAATAGCTGCCTGTAATCACTCAAACAGAAAAAACACTGATGAGAACATATTTGAAATGACCCATCATATATAATATATAAACTATATGCACTCGCAAATTTAAAAACATGGACTTGTGGAGGAAATCATATTATAAAACTTTCGTCATTTGGGTAGTTAAACCATAAAGGTAGTTGTACATTGATTGTATATGTATAACAAGGTTGCATAGATGGTCTGTATGTAGAGTTTAATAATTAATATTACACACAGATACCTTCTAGACATAGTATGTCAACCGTATGAAACTTATGATAGGCTACATGGCAAGTATATTGAACATGTATGCCACTTAACAACTAACTACTTGCATAAATGTATGTAATCCATACTACAGTTTGCGTACCACTTTTTTAGAATTGCTTCACATGGAAACTAAGATTTAAACTAGTGTCTAAACCTTTCAAAAAGAGTTTTGAATTACCCAAGTAGGGCTGCAAACAAGACGAACTTTTATCGAGCAATGTAATATTGGGCTCAAGCTCGTTGGAGTCAAGCTTTTATCATGTTCGAGCTTGAGCCCAATAAAGAGCTCGAATATATGAGTTGGGCTAGAGCTTATAAGGGCTCGGCTCAGAGCCTGAAATTTTTATCAAGTTTTTGAGCCTTATGTAATACATAGAAATTGGATGCTATTGTTGGTTTTATATTGTTTAACTTATCTAAGAAGGATTATCCACTTGTGATCAACTTTTGCTATAAATTTTTATATAAAACTGAAATGAGTTATATTGTCAAATATAGTTTTATACATATAATTAATAATAAGTTTGCTTATCAAAACTAAAATACTCGAGTTGCTCTGAGCTGACTGTTGAGCTCCCGCTTGACTCATATAAACCCCCACTTAGAAGGCTAGGATGAACAATTGTGAAACTTGGATATTATTAAGTACTAAGTGGCGTTTTCCTTCTTACTTAAACTACCAAGTCCAGAAAAATTGAAAATTAGTCCGATGGCCTAAAGGAGAATTTTAAAATTAGGAGGCCTACATAGCATTTTCCAATAAAATAAATAAATAAATAAGATAAAGTTGATAAGAACTGCAAATTTTCACAACCAAAAACTTAAATGTACTAACCACTTGAGCTGCAAAAGGTAACATCTGCTCTGGGGGCTTGTTGGTGCAAATGCCTACAAACAACATGAACAATAAGAGTTGTCAATTTATTCAGCTGCTTGGGACACTTGGTGATTACCTTTGTGTGCCATCTAAATTCCTTCATTCAATTGTCCAATTCCACTTTTGTCCTTATGAGAATTAAACCTTATCCTTCACAAGGTTAAGTTTAACATAGATGTTCCTCCTATCTGTTTTAACATAAATGTCTTTATTTGTAATAATAGTGGTTTACAGTAAAACCTAGCAAGAGTTTTTGACAGTGGGGTAGGACCTATAGTTTATATACTTGCAGTACCTGGTTGTCTAGAGATATTGTTGAAGAGTAATGCACTTATGATGAAGTGAATTGGCCTTGAAAAGATAAATAATTTAAAAACTGATGAAATGAATTGGTAATAAATAAATACACACCATAAAGGACCGCTCCTATAAATGCATCCCCAGCGCCTGTTGTATCCACGAGCTCTGACTGTGGTATCTTTTCAGCTGTACCCAAGAATAGCTTCCCACACACAGTCCCAACTCCCTTTGCCCGCAAACTTGTAACCTCCTGAAGCACAAAGTAAAGTATGCACCGATTTTATAGTTATAATTATCTAAATTATATCTCATATGAAATTTGAAATTCAATTGTACTATTTACAGTCTACTAAGAAAATTATTTCACACTTTTGATTGGAGGTGGCAAATTTTGGTGGGTTAGGAGTTAGGACTCGAGTTGAAATTGTCATTTCTTAGTTCGGTTGACCCACAAGCACTTTTTTTGTCTATTTAGAAAAAAACTAGGCAGTCTGTTAAATTAAAAAAAAACAAAAGATATTATCATGGTAATTATCCAAATCTTTGAATTAAAAATTTAGGAGACCGTACACATTAAAAATGGTCGCTGGGTGATTTTCAACCTATGGCAAAGTCCTCTTTTAGCTATCTTTGAGTCCATTTGAGATAAAACACAGCCCAAATTGACCCATTCATAAGTAAATGGGTCATAAATATAAGATGCATATTGTAAAATAAAAATGGGACATATAATGGTTAAAGATGCCGGTCAAAAATATTATAGTATAAGACTTAAAGATGTAACTACCGTGGAAATGCATGATGGGGCAGCTGTGCTACTGTCAAATTGGCACCTTAACTTCTCTACTAAATCATCTGCATCTATTTCTTCAGCTTGAACACTCTCTCCTGGAAGTGATTTATATCAAAGGCTGTGTTATGCTGTAAGGAATACTAGTTTGCTACCAAATATGTAATATTTAAAAAGATGCAAAAGTAAATTAGAGGCACACCTTCAATGCTCCTCTGAAGCATTATACAACCATCTGCACCCAAAGTTACAATCACAAACTTGACCTTAGGCAACCTTAAAAGCATGGAAACAAGTGCACTTGGAACAGATGAAGTTCCAGTCCATGTCTGTAAAAAGTAGTAAATATAAAAACAATTTAAAAAGATGCAAAAGTAAATTCATGGTATAAGAACTTCTAATTGATCACATAGAATTATGCTAGAAATAAACCCATATTTGACTATAGAGAGAAGTAGAGATCAAAAATGGATGCTACAATTGTACATGCCAAGGAATTAAAAAATAGGTAATCTTTGAAAACCCCTACATCTCTTATTATAATAACGTTTTACATCCCTCGAGCTTTTTCATGATCAATTCAGTCCTTGAAGTTTTTCTGTCTTATGCAAAAAAAATTATTCAACTATACAACTGGTTTGCTATTCGGTTACGGACTTAGCTGCTTATAAAGTGAAAGCAAGTTTTTATATAAATTGAGGGACTTAACCACTTATAAAGTGAAAGAACTCAATAATAAAGAAAAGGATAAAACTGCAACGTGAGGGATATTTACATTCACAACCAAAGGTAGGTAAAAAATACGAGTAAATTACAAGGGAACTTATCTGGAACAAAGAGCAAAATTTCATTTAAGCCCTACAACTTCTCCACTGGCCCAAAACAAGTTCCCTGCAGCAACTCATCTTGTTGCAAGGACAATTTACCCCAAAAATATATAGTTCTAACTTCTAAGTAAGACCCAAAAGAATTTTGAGGACTAAAGTTGAGTGACTTGGAATGCTTTTCAGTATTCACAGGAAATGTTGTAGGGTTTTTTAGAGAGAACCCTGAAAGCAATTTGCAGTTATACATGGGTAGGAAACTACAAAAGGTGAAATTTGAAAATATAATCAGCTTGCCTGAGGAAATTTTTCCGAACACACAACATAATCTGATAAGTTTAGAAGATCATCCAGTCCTTCCCTTGGTCTTTCAGCATCAACTAAAATAGGTATTCTTCTTCGATTTGCCTGCACTGGTGAAATTGAACAGGGATGGTTCACTTCCAGTAAAATAAAAATTAAGGGGTGTTTGGATTCGCATTTAAAACTCGTTATTAATCATCACATAACTTCAAAAGCACATCCAAACACCCCCTAAATGGCCTAGATCTGAAGCTATTCCGTTGCCATGAAGTATTTAACCACATTTAACATAGCAGCTTGGGTGGCATCCTAGGCAAATCAAACTAAAATTGATACATTAGATTGCAAAATGCACAGCTAGTTTTGGACTATTTATAGCATGACACTACAAGCATAACAGGATTAAAAAAAAATCATAAATCACCTAATGTTTTACCTCGTGTGCAAAAAGTAGAGCAGTTTCAGGCAAGCGTACATCAAAATAAACAAGCCCTACTCCAGTCAATGCAGCTAACAAAGTTGAACTGGAGATGTCATCGGGAATCATTGGAGGCGAGCCTGGAGTATGAATACAAGTTCGAGTTTTCCTGGATACATATAAACCATTCCAAAAAATAAAAACATGCGTTTACATTGTGCAGCTTTTGATACAACTCACTACAAGCATTGAAATAGTTTATGAAAGTACTTGGTTATTTAACACAAACTAAAAAAGTTCACAAATGTTTTTCTGTTTGCAGAAAACAGTCAATCATATAGCCAAACCAAACATATCCTTCAGAGAAGAAACTAAATGAGAAGAGAAGAGATGCTAACGTTTGATTGTCCACAATCACATAGGTAAATGGTGAATTTCCCTCTTCAGAAACCTGTGAACAGGAAATTGTAATTTAATGTATGTAAAAGGAAGAATTCCCAAAGGCAGATGCTACCAGTTGAGCACATAATAACCACTGAAAAAGGAAATGTTACTCATTTTAGCCCACAAGATTAATCTAACTTGAATTTTCAAGACTATTGGGGCATTTAGCTAATATTCAAAAGCTTTTGTTGATATCAGTGTAGGGTAAGGCAGAAAGGAGAGGTGATTAGTACACAACAAAATTAGCCATACACAAGAAACTTATGCTTTGTATACTTGTACCATGTGTTGCTTACTTCTTGTACATGTGTAAGGACAAAAGTTTGTTGTGCACAAATCACCTCCCATTGCAAAACTTGTAACAAGAATATAAATCTACAAGACCTACTTAACTACCATTCTTAAACTGTTCCACTAATCAAGTTCTTGGAGTGAAAACTATTAAGTCTATGTTCAAATGATCTAAATTTTGTGAATGAAATCTATTTGATAGAATAAAGAAAAAAGAAAAATATCTTCACTGATTTTAGAAAGTTGTACATTTATGCATGTTCATTACCACAAAAAAAGATACATCTACACCATCAGCTTTTAATTCCTCCAATATACCTCTCCCTTGAGCATCATTAGCAACCTGATAGTATAATATATGAAATCATCAAAAACCATCATAATAGCTCGGTCAAGAAACTTAATATCCTACCTAAAATGTGATAAGAGCACAAAGTACATATATACATAGTTTTAATGTTAATCCATTAGTATATTGCATGAATACCTTGGATATTAACCTTGAGTTCAATCCTAAACGCGCTGCACAAGTTAAAGCATTTCCTGCATTTCCACCTCCTTGTACCTATTAATGATTGTATAAATTATATGATTGTAAAAAAATTGAAAGGTATTCCTCTAACTTCTACAACGGTTAGTGTAACAGGATGTAAAAATACAAAAGGCCGGATTTTCTAAACATATATCACATCACGAAAAGTAACCTTTCATTTTAAGTAAGAGAACACAAACTATTTTGAAAATCCAACATCATCAACAATCTTCTAAATATGATGAGTCAGCTTTTAAACATAGACTGGTAGCAAATGTTATAATCATAAAGAATAAATTTTGACCAGGCATCCTTGGGACCACTAAACAAGACGACAAATCAATTTCCTTACGATTATTGTTAATGAAAACTTGACTAATGTTAAGTGTAAAATCTCAATCAACCAGGAAAAGTAAACAGCAAGGGCAAGAAATGAACTATATGATCACAAGTCAGTTCTCCAATCATAGTGAAATGGATAAGCTTGAGGTGTTGATACATTCTACACCATATATAACATTTCCTTGCATATTTGCATAGTTAAAAAAAAACATTTCACACACTCTTCACCTCTTCGCTTTAGGCTTCCAAATACAGAATTCTGGTTAACAATATCACATGAATATAGTCTTGACCACTAAAAACCTCACCAATTGTTGACAATATAAGAGTAACAAATCATGATCTACTCTCTTTTATCATTCATATAAGATAAACAAACCACACGATTCACAAACTTATAAATTCTCTCCTAAAGTTCAAGCTATATAGATACTAACAATCCAACTACAGAATCAAGCTAAACATCACCATTAACACTAACCTCCAAACATATATTGATCATCTACATACCTTCAAGCTGGTGCTTCGGATCTTATCATCCGGATTAGGAAACGCAGCCACAGTAGCCAAGAGATCCACTCCCACACCACCAAATCCAAGCTGTATTGTTTACACCATAACATTAAACCTCCACTTACATATATCATCAATCGTCACACATAATTAACCAACCGCAATCAGCCTCTTTTAACCTAACTCAAAAATCTCAATCACAATCACATCTACGAAACCTATCACAAATACGTACCACAACTGTACTCTCAACCTGAGTCGCCGTCTCCTTCACCGTCGCCGTCACCGTCGCCGACGACGACATTTTGGCTCTAAATCTCCGCACACTGAAACACCACAATCACACACAGTTACATACACATATGAATATCGTATTTGAATAACATTTGAGAACTTTGACCTGGTGGTGGTAGCGGTTACGGGAGTGATGGAGATACGCGATGAAAACGAGATGAAGCTCGGGAGCATCGCATCGGAGTAGAATGTGGTAGCCATTTATAGGCGGTGGTCGGTGGTTGCGTCCGGCAACTGCAACCGATGATATGTATGATTGATCCAGATAGGGGAATGGGGGATTGTGTGTCATAAACCGTTTATTCTGTTCATTCGCACCTTTTGGGTTGGGGCAACTATGTAGAGGGTTTCTCACTTTCTCGTATCCGAATTAAACCGTTCGATTTATCAAGATTTAATAATCAAATGATGA
The DNA here is from genome assembly GCA_025506505.1 of Flaveria sonorensis. Lineage (NCBI taxonomy): Eukaryota > Viridiplantae > Streptophyta > Magnoliopsida > Asterales > Asteraceae > Flaveria > Flaveria sonorensis. Next base: position 60,576,221 of record CM046427.1, read on the forward strand.
TGTCATAAATATTAAGCAAATTAAATTTTAATAATTTATATTATTAGATATTAGTAAATAATAATTTATATTATTAATTTGCTTGATTATACTTTTAACTTTTTACTTTTGTTATCAACTACAGTCTCAGAAACATAGTTGTCTTTTATTTACGTTTGATTTGAACTCGATTTCACTCATAATAATAAATATGAACGTATTAAAATAATATACAAGCGAAATCGAGGCAAGAATAAATGCAAATCGAGTGTAACTATATGGTAATTATGCTAGTGGGATTGCTATTGGTAATAAAAATAAAAGTTTGGATTATCACTGGTCAAATTAATACTATGAATTATTATCGGACAATGAGTAATATTTTGGATTATTAAAATCCAATTTGCCTTTTTTTACATAATGTTCCGAATGTTTTCAAGGAGCTCGTCGCAGCGGATATAATTTTTTGTATAAAGTTTTGAATGTTATCAATTGCATCCAAGTTTCATTTTTCTTATATAAAGTTATGTAGGTTATCAACGTCCCCTTCAACACGCGGGTTCATGGTGACGTTTTGATGTTAGGCCTTTTTCAAGGCTTATGCCCCCCACATGATGCGGTGTTTCGTGTTTTTATATAAGATTTTGAGTGTTGTTAACAATGTCCACGATTTGTTTTTCTTATATAAAGTTATGAATGTCATCAACGTCCGCTTCAATGGGCAAATTCGAGACAACGTGCCAATCACTGTGATTGACCTAAGCTTCTAGATGCGGCACAATTCTATTACAACATGCGAGGCAACAAGAAAACGCATATTCGTTTGGCCTAGGCATCTCTCGATAAAGCAGCAAAGAAAATGAAGAAGTAGGCTGATAACAAGATGCGACACATCGAGTTTCATGTCAAGACCAAGTCATTATAAACTCTAGCCGCAACAATTCAAATCACTACGAGGTATGCAAAAGGGACTCATAAGGAAGTATGAAGACCCATTCCCCGTAATATCATGGATCGGTAAGATTCTTATTGACTTCATCGACCCCCAAAGCCAAAGATCCATCCAGTCTTTATGTTAGCTTCCTCAAGTTTTATCATGCTAACCGGAAGATTTGTAACATGGAATGTCCAAAAGAGTACCAACCGCAATTGTGACATATTTTGATCAGGAGGCTGATGAGATTATATACGGTCGAACTACACAACGATGAGGAGTACCAAGTTACAAGGAATATCTAATCAAAAGTGGAAGAATACACAAGATAGTGAAGCTATTTGGGAAGAGGAAGATACACTATGGCAGTTTCAAGACAATATTAACAAGTACCATGAAGAAGGCATGATGAGGACGTTGCGAGTATAGATGGAGGAGAATGTCAAACCCTACTTAAATTCAACACAAAATACTCAAGATTATAGAAATTTCTGCCACATTCTACATACTTCATGACCCATACAAAAAACTACATTATTTCAATACTTTCTAGTCTTGAAGTAGTCTGTATTCATCATGTAAATAATGATGATATTTTGTAGATTAGAATAGTTTCTAGAATGGAAAGATCTAGATCATTAGAATGTAGTATAAATAAGAGGTGCATGTCACTTGGCAAATCACCTCACAAGATGTATTAAAAGTTTCTTTGTAAAGTGATCTCAAAGCAATTAAAGTGTTCTTTGTTATATACAATCTTTGTTCAATTTAAAAGTCGTTGGAATCGTTGTTTGTTAAGGTTATAAAAGCTGATTTTAGTAGGAGTTTAAGAGCTGCATAAGAGGTGTGAATTCATTTTATAACACGTAGAACACGTTACAATGGTATAATCATAACACAAAAGCATTAAGTTGTTGTGGCAAATAAAATAAAAAATATAGTATATTTGTCATGTGAGTTTTGGCTATGCATCAAGAGGACTTGGTTTTGAATAAAATTTATATCAAAAAGTATGTGAAAATAATAACGTCGTGACCGTATATTCAGAATTTAAAAAACATTTCTTTATTGTGTATAACTAAAAATATTTATATTTGACCAAAACAGTTTCAAAAAATATACTAAAACATAGGTAAAAATAAGTGCGTCATAACGGTGTATTTAGAGTCTTGTAACATCAATTTAAAAGTTATAAGAGAAAAATATATTTTTTTAAACAATATGACTTTTAGTTTTCTTTTATTAATATAATAGGTAATACAGGTTCTCTTATCGACAAAATTATAAGATCAATAATATGTAATGATCAAAAATAAATGCTTCATGATGATTATAAGATAGATAATCTCTAATGAAATTGTTATAAAGTTCTCCTCTAAAAAATAAGTCATGGTGATTTATCAATATTAGTTTAACTCTAATATATAAAAAATGTATTTAAAGAAATCATAAAAGAGATAACATATAATCATATAAAATTTATATGCTATAAAATTATTATAATCAGTGAGCTAAAAACATGTATAAAAGTGCATGCTATAGTTTTTATCTGTTTACAAATACGTAGAATCCCCATTTTAGACTATGGCATCTTAATCAAAAAACATCCATTATGACCCACCTACGTTTGCTTGGCTCAAACTCAACATCAGTAGGAGTTTATTGGAAAATCCAGTAAAGTCTAAGTTATGGAGAGATTATAAGGAACGACTGTGATGGTTGGGTGTGTGGTTATGTAGGAAACATTGGAATTGATACGAGTTTAGATTTTTGGAATAATGATGAGTTTGCGTCTCATCAGGTTATGGAGTTGAACAAGGTTGTTATAACAAATTATCAGGCTCCTCTACTAATTACACTGAATTGTGTTGATAACTCCAATCCACTAAGTTAAATGGTCAATTTTTGCAAAAAGATATGGCGGATCTCACATTTTATATGGTTCTCGCTAAAAGAGATGTAAACTAGTGTGTCAATCTAATGGCAAGGCTCGAAGGTATGCAAGATGAGAAGTTTGTTGTCTTTGATGATCCACCAACACACTTGATTTCATTGTTAATTGATTTCATTGTTAAAGGAGAATATAACTAAAGAGGATAACCAAGACATAGAAAAAGATAAGCATTAAGATTGATCACAACATTTAAAATGTTTTAATTTTTTTTTTCACTCTAATATACAAGTATCATAGTTATAGAATTGACGAATTTAATATTTGTTTGCATTTAACACATTTCAATTGACTTGTTTTGAATCGTTATCTGAAATCTTACATTATCGACAGGATTTTTAGCTCTTAAAATATAACCACTAATATTACAAGTAGGTCAAATTATTGTTCTTTATGATGGTTTAAAAGTTTATGATGGTTTAAAAGTTATATGTTGAAGGATCAATCGTTTTTAATATTAGATTCCTAGTTTGAGAATTAATGAATTCTAGATATGTTTTCATATGTCACGTCATCTAATGTGCTTGTATCACCATATTTAAATGTATGAAGATAATGAAATATTTAGAACGACAGCAAAATATAAAATTCAATAATTGTTTTTTTAGTGGTAAACTTAAGGTGACTTTAAATTAGTTTTAAATTGTACTGGCATTAAAACTATTTATGGGGAGATGACGATGCTAAGGTAGAAATATAAGCACACAAGGTTAAAAAAATGGATCCCGCTCTAATAGCTCCGAATCGCCAAGGCTGCCACGCCCGGCGAGCAGGCCAAACCCTAGCAAGGATAGCCTAGCCGGTGGATAAGAAATGAGATTTTTAGGCGTAGGTTAGACGTAGCTAGTATAGCAGATAAGATTAAGAAAAGATTAAGATGGTTTGGACATGTTCTCGGAGACAAACGTTGTTACTATTAAGAGCAGTGAAAGACCCTAAATGCTAAGGGAAGGATGAGTAGAGGTATGCTCAATCTAGCATCACGGGAGAAGATTAATTAGAAAGAATTTGCTCGAGTTGCACCTTTTTAAGTACATGATCTAGGATGAGAGTATGTACAGATGTAGAATTAAGATTAAAAACGTCGAGGGAAAGGTTAAGATGTATCTTACATAGGTCTTATATTCTTTTCTAATAGCCTCTACATGTTAGTATATGATTTATTATTGTCATTTGCTTAGTGCCATTGTTGTTTCTTATGGATTTTTTCATCAATGATCGGCTATTGATCATTGTATATTGTTGATCATTGTATGTTTTCTTTTCTATTACATATTGTATATTGTTGATCATTGTATGTTTTGTTTTCTATTACATATTGATTGCCTTGTATGTGCTGCATGGTCGACCACTACCACCGTGTGTTTTTTGTTTGTATGATATGTTGATTGTCCTGTTAAGTATCATCTTTTCTTTTTATTGGATGATTGGATCTCATTATGAGTATTGGAGCAGAGGGTCTCGCTTATCTCTATAGTTTCTCAATGGGTAGAAAGTAATGTTTGTCTACCTTACAAGATTTTCAATGTTAGTGGTCACTAACGACGACGTGTCATTGATACTAATTGATATGGTTTTATGTCCCTGCTAAAATGCAAGAGGCTTATAACTAATAAATTAATTGTCATTTCTTCCCTTTACAAAATTTAAAAATAACGGTTAATACTTTATTTACCCTAAGATATAATTAGGTTTATAAATAAACTAGCTTGAATCCACCAACGTTTAAAGCAGATGCATAAAAATTAACCGGATTAACCAATTGAAAACAAAGATGAATATAAGTTAAGCAGATATGAACATATACAGCATAGCTACCATACTATTCAGCTTCCAATTGTATTATAATTAAATCAAGAATGTCAAACTATAATCATCAAACATCATACAACAAACCCTAAAACCAAACCCAATTCCAAATCACTTTCTAAACTTCATCGATCAGTTCTGTACACTTCTAAATCAACATTCTTTTTCGTCTTCTCATTCGCTAGAACGAAGCTTCACTCCAAAAAGGCTTTGAAAGCAGTCCGCCGTGTTCACTCATGCTTCCCTTTGATCTATAAAACAATGGTTTGCTCCTAACCGTCCTAAGTGGGCCTGACCTGTTCCCGTGACTGATGGGCAACGCGACCCCGACCCGGTTGTCAAAACTCGAAGCTGAAAACGGTCTGTTTTCTAGATCTTCAAGTGGGCCCGAGCTGTAATCCATTGTTATGAATGATGAAGCCTGACCGAAAGTCAATCGTGGGGTGGCCCCGCCACCAGCATTCCACCAACTGCTGTCGGAAGGGGCGTGTTCCCCCTTGAAATCCGAGTCAACCACTGACGAATTTCTTTGAGTAGAGTTGTCCCCACACACTTCATCTTTGTCATTGTATATGAGCTTTAAGGCTTGAACTACTTCACCCATGAATGGTCTTTGTGTGACCTCTGGGTGTACACACATGGAAGCTATTGCAGCTACTTTTGCCATGTCATCAAAGTCGTAAGTCCCGGATAGAGTGGGGTCCACGAGCTGTTGTAGACCTTCTCTGCTTGTGAGAAGTGGGCGGGCCCATGTCACGAGGTTTTCTTCGCCGGGAGGTTGTGACATGTCAACAGGCTTTCGTCCTGATAGAAGTTCTAACAGCACGACCCCATAACTGTAAACGTCACTTTTGACCAGTAGGTGACCTGTCATTGCATATTCTGGGGCCACATAACTGCAAATGAAATACAGAGGTGAAGTGATCTGTAAGATAACTGACAATTCATAAAGACTATCTATAGTGTATGTGGCAATTTATGAAGGGGTCGTCACGTTAGTGTGGTCATTTCAATAAGTTTTTCATTTCGTTGTGAGTGGACCACATATTGATAAATGGACATGATTACCATTTTCCAGCTGGTATTAAGGAGTAAATCCACTAGGTAGGTTTGAAAGAAAACATACCCGAAAGTTCCCATTACACGAGTGGAAATATGACTACTTCCTTCTGTAGCTTCTCTTGCTAACCCAAAATCCGATACCTTAGGGGTAAAATCGTCTTCGAGCAAAACATTGCTTGCCTTAAAATCGCGATGAATTACACGGGGATTAGAATCTTCATGAAGATAAGCCAGTCCTCTTGCTGCCCCAAGAGCAATCTTTAACCTCACATCCCAATCAAGAGGTCCTTTTTGCTTATCCACGCCTGAAACATCCACACGTTGATCTTTATATTATTTACATTTAAAATTAATACACAATTCCTCATGATAACATATTAGTGTTTCACAAGTTGCACCATTCTCCTTATCATAGAATTTGATGATGCTATAGAGAGATGAGAGTTCTTTTGTTACAGTGATCATTATATCATTTACATTTAAAACTTAAAAGTAATACACAATTCCACATGACAACAAATTAGTGTTTCACAAGTGGCAACATTCTCCTTATCATAGAATTTGATGATGCTATAGAGAGATAAGAGTTCGTTTGTTGCACTTTCACTTATCAGATCAGACACGATATATATTACCAAGAGTTGAGGTGGCAATTTCAGGTCATCATTTATAAACGTGTATACGGTGATTCTTATAAAATATTTGACAAAGTAATTATTCAATATAAAATTTAAAAATGTTCGGATTAAAGGTGCTTCAGGTCAACCCAACTCGTTATAACCATATCAAAGCATTACCTGCTTTTTACCTGCCACCCAACCCAGCGACCAACTACGTTTGCAACCTCTTATCAAATACATATGGAGATATATATCTCCAAGAGACGTGTGAAATGGAGCATTTAGGTAGAGTTTGATTGTCTGTGTATTTCACTAGGGCCCATGTGAATACAAAATTTTAAAGTTTTGAGAAAAAAAAATCTCTTTTATGGGGTGCATGCTTGTTACGAGGATATATAGATGTGAAAAGATGATTCAGCAACCGCCTAACAGGTCAAAATAGATTGGTGTTGAAAATGGTCATGGGGCAGGGTTTGGTTGTGTTGACCCACAAACACTTCATTGACTTTTATAAAATATATACAAATAATTACTACATTATTTATTAGGAAAATAACTTAATGACTATAATAATTAATATATTTCAATAAACCAATTTAGGAGGTATTATGCGTTAAAAACATACTTAGTACAATTCTCAACCTAATTGAACTGTTCCCCTTTTAACTAATAATTTTTTTGTTTGATAAGTTTGAAATAAGATGCAACCTGAATCAGCCCGTTTATAAGTAAACAGTTCAAAATTGCCACCTTAAGATAAATAAATTGTTTCAGGAGATTTGTCATACCATGCAAATGAGACTCGACACTGCCATTTGGAACAAGCTCATAAACCAAGCACCGTGTCCTTCCTTCAATGCATATACCAATGAGTTTAACAAGGTTCCGATGATGTAACCTGCTTAACATCTCGACTTCTGCAATGAACTCACGATCCCCGTTTTGATTATTATCTCTATTAAGCAATTTCACAGCAACTTCACATCCATCTTCAATTATCCCATGATATACACACCCAAAACCCCCTTCACCCAATATTTTTCTCGAACTGAATTTTTCAGTCGCCTTGTCCAGCTCAGCTAATGTGAAGGTTTTCACTGAGAGGATGGAAGTTGGCATAGCAGAGAAAACAGATAATGTTGAGTTTGATGGATCACTTGATAGCATTGCTCCAAATCCTGCTAGAGAAAAAAAATTATATAAAGGTGGTGTTCGTAAGAATTAAAGGGAAAAAATTAAAAACAAATTGGCATAGATATGGCAGTATCATCAGGCAGGGTTGGAGCACGAGGCTTTACGGTACGAGTCAAAACATATTTTTTTGTCTTTTCCTTTTTGTTTTTTACAGAAATAAAGTGTTAATCGGTGTTAATTAAAGATATATTATTACAATATTATTCTAGTTATTTTAGCAAAATAATTTAGGTGGTTTTATGTCTTTTACATATGCTTGGGGTAGCTTTGGGGCGTTACACATTTTTTTTAAGTAGCTAATACTTTTTATTCAGCCCATTAAGAAAGAAAACCCTAAATTAACCCAAGAACAAATGTTGGGTCAAAATTGCCACATTAAATTTAATACAGTAAATCAAACAAAAAGTGCAGTTAAGAGGAATCTTGTCTATAGCCACTTCTCCAACAAAAGTAGCATGATTATAATTCAAAATAGTTTTCAAATTAAACAGAAAGAGTGAAACCAGATAAGGAACTATATTAAATCAGACTACAAAGTCAAAATGATTTTCAAGTGAATTCTAACATATATACAGACTTCAGACTTACCACGCCTCTTGCTAGTTGGTGTTGTAAAAACAGGGCCAACAGCATTTGATGTTTTACCTATCCTTCTGTACTTTATGAAAACAGAAATTGCTGCACAGCAAACGATCAAAAGTACTACTGCAGATAAAACGATCACAAAAATGGTTCTAGGGTTCATTTTTTGATGTTTTTCTTCAAAAGTTGCAGTGATAGGATATTGTCGATTTCCTGGACTCCCATTTGGTCCATTTCCAGGGAGATCTCCATATGGTGGTGAAGAAGGAAGCCCTGAAAATAACTTTATGTAACTAGAAACGTATATTTGAAAAACAAAATTAATAATAATAATTGTAAAAATGGTTGTGCCTTTACCTGGATAAGTAATATATACCACCTCATAATCTCCAAAAAGGGTTCTGTTTAAAGAAAGTTTTTTCCGCCAGAATCTATCATAAGTGAGCAAAGCGGTTGTGTTATCGAATTTTTCTCCAAGTGGAACCAAATTAATATCAACTGCTGTTTTATCCTGATCTTGACTATCAGCACTGGCACCTGTTATGACAACTTGACTTTGTGTTAAATATGTGCCTGTAGCAATCTCAATTTCTAGTTCATTAACAACGGGAAACACAGCGTAGACAGATACTTGCAAAAGTAGTCTGACTTTCATAGGAAAAACACAACCGCAGGGTGAACCAATGGGAGTTGAGGTGAGTGGGTCCGTACATGTTTGGTCACAACCTGTCAGAGATTAAAGAAAAATGGATCAAATAATGTCTGAAATATATACAGAAAGCATGTAGGTAATGATGGTCAAAGCTCAACATTGAAATAAACAATACCCATTAGTCCATTATGTTAGATAAATGTGTACAGGTTCGATTTAATCCACGTTGCCGACCGAGCTATGGCCCGTAAGAGTTCCACCTTCGGCAACGAATTTAAAACCCACTTAATTTGATTAATTGGTATCACAAACGATATACGAGATATAATTATATTAACCGGGTAGTAAATAATTAATACTAATTATTAATTATTAGTAAACGTTTAATTGTTGAACGTTATTTGTTGTGGGTTTCGGTTTGATATCATGGGCTAAATTAATTTGATCGGGTCCGGGGCCCGCTAAGGATTAGTTTAAGTATATAAGGGATCATTATGGATAAAAATCCCTTCACCCTTTTTGACATCCATCTTGGACGGCAGAAAAGAAAAGAAGAACAAATCTTCTTCTTCTTCTCCTTTTTCTTTCCACCACAAAAACCCAAACAAGCCACCCCCGTGCCTATCGAGTCGCGGCTTCCGGTCGTTCACGTCTCTTACGCGTTTGTTAAATCTAACATTGTTTGTTGAACCCTCGGTGTCTCAAACGGTTAATTATTAACCATCAAGGTATAATTTATCTCATCAATAGGTTAATAAATATTATCTGTATTTGCATCGTTTGTAAGCAGATCCTGTCAGGTTGACTCTGGTATTTTATTATTACTCCGCTGCGTTATATATTATTAACCAAGATACCACTGAACCCAACACGTTACTCTATCAATATATCTTTTGTATATTTTTATTTCAGACTAGATGCTAACCAAATGTTTTAGCTTCATTATGAAAAATGCTGGTATTACCTTTCTGGTCCAATTTATTAATAATACAAACACACACTCATGATTCACAGGATCAATTATTATAAAGATGGTTGCATTTTGGTAATTATAAGAACCTATAAGAACTATAAATACGGTGAGAACGCTGGATCACAATCATTAGATTCACAGGATCAATTATTATAAAGATGGCATTTTGGTAATTATTTCAAAAGTGAATGACTATTCAGATAAGATAAATTCATATATAGAATCTACCCTCCCTAGTCCCTGACTTGTGAATATATCTTGTATGCCCAAAACACAAGTTCAAGAAACAAAGCACTTACAATTACTTAGAGCCACTAGATTAAAAATGAGGAATGGTTGTTGTATGTTCTTATTTTCTCAGTATACTTGAGGTTATTACATATTTACATGCCTCTCTCTTACTCTCACACAAACACACTCACTATATGTGTGTTTATTCTCACATCTATAGATCTAACATTGACCAATATTTAAGAGGTTACAATTTGGGACTTGACCAACATATGTTCATCCTAATGAAACTTGACCTGGCATTGGGTGGGGGCTATAGTCTACACATTGCCCAAGTATGTGATTTATCTCTCAAAACACCATATGCTTTTTTTCTGTCCAGTAAATACGCCAATGGTTCCTTATCATAAATTTGTAATGTTTAAGATACGCCATATTATTTCTGGGCTCTAGAAAATTTTTTATTGCCTATATACTCTTAATTACGTGTTCTGCAATCAGTGTTAGGAACTATTTGTGTTTTTTCTTATAAGTACTTAACTTTTTCCCTTAACACTTGTTTAGTCAGATGTTCAAAGATTAAAACCGATCATTATCTTTTTGGTATTTAGAGGTGGGAAACTTGAACTTTCCTCCTCTTTACCTAGAAATAGTGAAAACTCTTATGGCAATTAGATGAAGGAGGTTGGAAGTTGGAACTCGGAAACATCTAATTGCAATAAGGGTTTGCATTATGTCAAGGCAAATAGAAATAACTCAAAGTTTCCAACCTTTGAATACAAAACTAACAAGGAAAACAAAGAGCCCACTAAGTATTCTGCTTTCAGACTTTAGATGTTACATCCTAATACTCAAAACCAGTTCAGATGTCAGAACTTTGTGATTAAGAAAAAAAAACAAACAGTTAGCGAGTTACACGCTAATTGTTTAAGTTTCCTGTACGTTTGTAGCTTTAATTTAGAGGCAATTGCAAATATCAAATTTCCTTAATCAAAAACCATAATCTCAAATACATCCATTCAAAATTCAAAACACTTAAATCATAATATACAATTTATAATATGATTTTTATCTCCTTCCCCTTACCCATCTTACATTTAAAACTCTCTTAACATAATAAACCCTAAGCCGTAACCTGTCTGAATTTGTAGAAGACGGGAATCCAATGACTCTCTGTATGAAGGTATAAACGTCACTAATTTGAAAATGGGTGCATCTGATATTATGTTTTTTGTTGGGTAAATATGATATTGATCAAGTTTTAAGCGGGATGTAAGAAATTTCCCTTTAATTTAAGGTGATATATACGTAGGTGTATTTTACTTGCCAACTTCTTGAGTTAATATTTTAGATTATTTAAACTATGGCCTTTAGTTACCTTGTTTGGGAGTAACTATGTGATTAATACTGAAAGCAACAAGGGTGCAGTAACTATTGTGTTTTGTGGCTGTAAGCCCAAAATACTAGTTTATTATGAATGAATCAATTACTTTAGTGCTTCAGTTTTCCAGCTTCTCTTCTCTGATGTAGCTAATAGTACAACTGCCATGCATAATGGCTCATATTTCGGGTTTACATCATTTTTTTGTTTTGCATGCCATTACTAGTATGGTTTTGCATGGAAGTAGAGACCATTCAAGGTGATGAAAAATAGAAAAAACTAGAAACATTGACATAAAGGAGGGAAATAAATCGTTTCAGGTGATGAGAACTACGTAGAAATAAAAATAGAGTCATAAAGAGAAGATTAAAATTAAACAGAAAGAGCACACCTAACTCTAGAAATATAAGCACATGAAGACAAATAGATAGAACTACCGTCTAGGCAGCAACATTATTGGTTAAGAATAATGTGTATTTATTAGTATACACATGAATAGAAGGGTTTCTTGTTGGTATTTGATTAAGTCATAACTAGTGTCTGATAAAATAAGACAGTGTTTCTACAGTGATACAAGCATTTATCAATCACAAGACTGCTTACCAATTCTGCTTTATATATATACACATGTCATATAAACTTACTATAGCAGAAGTTAAATTGAGTTTATGATTTGATTTGTAAAATGATTTCTAAGATTTGTGATGATGAATCTCACTTCGATTAACAAAGTGTCAACCATGGTGTGTTAATTAACAAAGGAATAACCCATTTTCCCAGCCAAACATTTGAAAGGACAAAGGTTAAACACTAAAATGTGTTTCAATGAGAACAAAAAAACAAATAAATATACAGCAATGCAGCATCTTATTCTGATAAATAAACAGACTTGTATACCTGGTACAGGGGATGGAGATGGAGGTACCACATGAGTGATCTTCCCACGATGAAGACGATGGTGATGTCGTCGTGAATGGCGAACGGTGGGACCCGCAGCAGGACCTAGAATTTATAATAAATTTTAGTAAGCATATAAACTATAAAAATTCATAATAAACAAGAAGCTTGCAAGTACCTTGAACTGCTGGAGAAGGAGCAGGAACAATTAAAGGTTTAATAAAGGGCTCAGGTGGATGTGCATATGATGATGTTATAGCTGGAACTGATGAACTCATTGACATGAGCCTCACTAAAAATAAGAAAGGAAAAAAAAGAATAATTGTTTCAGCACCATATATGAAAACACAAAACTCATAATTAAGATAACTTCATGGAAAGGTAATTGTCAACACAAAATGCATAAAAAATGAAATTAAAATAACTTAATAAGCAATATCTGCAACATTAAGTACGAAGGTTTAAATAGTTTGTAGATCATATGAATTGGAATATCTAGCATAACATGATAGCCAGCACGTGGTTTTGGTATTATATGCAAGTGATGAATGGTATGAATAACATATGAACAACAATAATAATTGCTTCTAGTTTAGCAAACCAAACCTATTAGGGAAAGAGAATAAATACCCAAAACATTATCAATTTATTATACACCCATATGTTAGTATTAACAAATGAAAACTTTATTTCATTAATTTCAAAGTGCTTCACAATTTATGTAACCAGTATATCAATTTTTGCATGACATGCACTTTGCAATGAGTGGTGACTCGGCACAAAACGGCCCATTTATTAAGCAGATTAAAACAAAAAATGGAGAAACTAATGAAAGAATAAAAATTGTAATACTACTATTACTCCAATCATAATATTTCCATCATTGAATAAAGTAAGAAATCCTTACCTTTAAGATGCTCGAAACCATTTTTTTTCACAAACATGGGTTGGCTTGGCAGCAGGGAAGGAGACAGATTGATGTTCAGGAAAGGAATGCCTGAAAAGGAAGTAGACAGATTATCACAATCAGATAACATAGCACCATCCTTGTGATGATATTAAAGAATAGAGGGCAGGTGAATCACGTGTAAGTAAATAGACATTGACCATCACAACTTAAAAGAATTACTAATTTCATGTTTCATAGAGATTGTTCAACATTAAATTATGGCAGGTAGACTATACTTCAATCTTTTCCATTAAGTAATCTAATTATTAAAAAGAATCCATAATAGAAAACTTTTACAAAAGAAAATCATCATGGAAAGAATTTAGAGATTGAGAATGAACCAAAACTTTACATTTGATTTCTTCACAACTTATAACAGATTATTAAGAAGGTTGCAAAACAACAATACTAATAATAATCAACACAGCTTTTATAATAGCGACCATGTTATACCCATTAACAGTTTCTACCATCTATATATGTATCATGGCTAAAGATTAGATTTTGACTTTCCTATGAAGAGATCAGTTGCCTAAATACTCTGGTCTAGATGTAAAATCCTTGAAGATGCTTTTGAGTATTTGAGAGCTCTAAGATTCTGATAAATGTATAAGGTTCGAAGCAAAGCCTTTTTAACTTTCCATGTTTGTGTAACATTGTGCATACAATAAACAAGCAAGAACACAGAAGCATCATTTCCAGAAATGTATAGTGTGCATTTTTAGTTAAATGCATGATAACTATTATGTTTATCAAAACATTTAGAATTTCTAAGGTAACCGAATTTTATTGACCTACCAAATTAACATTATGGATGTTCCCACTTAGAAAAAAAGATATTAGCAAGCAATACAAATAAACTTGGCAGCATAGATTTCATGGTTTGTGACTTCGAATACCACCACTTTTTGGGACATTGAAAAAATTAAACATTCTTAAAGTGACTTTTTATCATCCCGATGAAAATCAACTTCTTCAACACTTAATCCAGTACATAGAAAAGGGCAGTCTTATAAACCTCCCAGCTTCTTTTAGTGATCTAACTCTCCAAGAATACAAGACTTCAATAGAAATATCTCACACGGACAATGCTGCCACTGTTCCAAAGACCTTTGACTATAAAAGTCAAACAGGTCACTGTTGCCATTCATAACTGATATTGAATTTCAGATTTTCAGGTATAACGGAATAAATAACCAAAAAGATAAATCTTCATTAGAAGTCAAGCATCATGACTACAGCAACAAATTTGGCAAATTACTCAAACAATTGATACCAAATTATCAATTTTACATTCCAACGGATTCAGTTACTTCAAATCGTAGCATATTCTTGTTTTTAGAAAGAAGATATTCAAAGAGAATATATGATTTCCATATTAAGCAGGTTCTATCAAAACGTACAAACATAAAAACAAATAAACCGAGATTTTAGCTAAGTTATAATCAATCAACTGTCGGACACCCAAAATTGCAGTCAAATCATAAATTTCCACACACAACTTCAACTACCATACTGCAAGTTTTCCTCAATGCAATTCATCCAACATCGAATCAAACAACAAAGCCCTAAAAAATTCACACAAGAAGACAAAAACAAAACGCACAAATCAACATCAGCTTCATTACCGTAACAAACCGTAGCGGAACCGAGAGTGAGAAGCGGAAACACAAACAACAGCATCAGATACGTTATCATCTTGCAACCAAACACACAAACACCATCGTCAAACCACCAAAGCTCGAATCACCTCCGCAACACCGAACTCCGAGCTAGGGTTTTGCAGTCTAACCAAATCGCACCGACAAACGCCTCCGTCGATTACGTCAGCCACACGTACACACACCATCACTAACAACACTTCAAAGGCAAAATCGACCGAAAACCTAGCTCAAATCGCGCAATGCAGATCCATAAACTGCGGAGATTGTTTGAAGCGAAGGTGTGGATACACAAAGGGGTGAAGTAGAGAGAGAAAGTGGAGATCTAATGAGAGAAAACAATGGTTAGATCTTGAGGAAAACTGAAGAAAAAGGGTTTTTAGTGTGTGTTGGTGTGTGTGAGAGATGTGAAGAACTTATGACAGTATTGTGCTGTGATGGGGGAGGGAGAGAAGATACAGGGGAGATGAAGGGGGAGGGGGGGTCTGCGAGTGAAGTGGGGTCGATTATTATTGCACGGTCTCAATGGTAATAGTTTTTCATCTTTCTTTTTTCGTTTATAACAAGTTAACGACGAAAAGTTAATAACATTAAGTTAATAAAAATTTATCAATCTAAAGGTTTCAACTTTATATTTAAAAGACACAAAGCCTATCATTATTTTATTAAACCACTAGACCAAAAGATTATACTATTAAAATATAGAAAAAAATGTAATTCGTCTTCTGACTCACTGGTGTGAAAGTGGTGTTTATTGGTTTGGCTTGAGAGTTTTTAAATATTAGATTCAAACATAACTCAGTAAGTTTTTTTTTTAGTGATGTGTTTTCTTTTTAACGGTGTTTTTAAGTGGGTCAAATATGGAACGTTAAAATCAGTAGATGGTTGACATTTTTTTTATGGAAGCTTGCTCGGGTATCAAGGATAGTTTCAAAATAATTTAAAAAAAGAACATAATTAGATGATATGTGACTAACTCATAATAAATAACCACACTTGATATTTGAACCAATAACTTTTGGCTGAGGTAACAATGCCACTTACCTTTGCACTCGGTCTACCATTCACTGGGATAGTTGAAATATTATAATGATAAGATGACTTATTTTTATACTAGATGTTAAGTGTTTGAATTTCACGATAAACATACACTAAATAGATTATGATTAATTTTTTTTAACATCCAACAAATACTATGTGTCCAGTCACTCTGGTAAACAAGAAAGGCCACCCATGCCAGCAAAGACATACTAGTGAGCCGACCCGCCATCATTTCGGGGAAAATTCACCACCCAAATGCTCATTGTAGTAAAACCTCTAACTCACTTGAAGTATTTACACCGAGTGAGACTCAAACTTACGCTCTCCATTTAAAAAAAATCATAAAACATGCCCTTCAAAACTATTTTTTTAACGCTGGTTAGATCACTAACAGACTACTAGTCCACCCGATCATCTCCATTACTCAAGTACGAAACTTGAGACCACCCTCAAAAAGAATTCACATTAGGTGAGAAAACCCCCTGACCCACCTGAAACTCTCATTTTATCTTTTGTCACAGATTAGACTTGAACCCAAAGACTTCCACCTATTTTTATGAGATATTAAGGTATATCACCTTAACCACTTAAGATAAATATCATTATCCTTTCAAAACTAATTGATTTAAGATTTATTAACTGATTAGAATTATCTCCACCTATTTTTATGAGATATTAAGCTATCTCATCTTAACCATTTAAAATAAGTATCATTATTCTTTCAAAACTAATTGATTTAAAGTTTATTAACCGATTAGACTTATAATTAGTTAAAGAATAAAATATTATTATTGCACGCTCAGGTCTAGCAGATTACATAATGAGTGACTGGTCTACGCGCGTCTGTTGGCGCGTGTTGGGTACTGCCGCTTAAAGAAAGAATAGAAGGGTCTTTTTTTGTTTTTGGGATAAGTTGTTAATTCGCCTTTATAATTCATAATACTTTTGTTGACTTGTTTTTGTTTGAAACAGAAGCAATAATCAATCTTTATTTAATTATAAAATTTTGCATTTATTTGAATTGTTTAAATATAGATGTAAGTAATAATATATGAACATTCTATACTTATTGTGTTTTCATCGTAAAGATCAAGTATTGATATGCTTGTAATGATGATTTGAAAACCAAGGAAAGTGATTGATTAAGAAAATTTACCAAGGTGAGAGCTTAAATTAGAAAACTTGTCTATAACAACCCAATATTAAGTTATGACGTGATACAAATAAAAAATGAGAGAGATAGCATAACCATTTTATAACCTTTCAGCTAGCTAACTACTGGTTTAATTATAAAAGATCCAATGTTTAATTTAAATAGAAACTATGATTTTCCTATATATATTGATATTAATGGTTCAAATTTTATAAGATGTAAGTACGAATTATTAATAAAACAGATTAGAAGACGTTGTTGAAAAAACTAAAGTTAACTAAAGTATCATATTGATTATCAATAAATTGTTGTATGTTTAACAAAAAAACAAAATAGAAGATATAATTAACAAATCTTGTCATTTGTTTGCTTGCACCCCACTAAGATTTTCCTCATGTACAATAACGATTATTATAGATTATTATTAATTAATTAATATAATCAAGTATAATGTTTAAGCGGGCCCGTTTACTTAGTGTTCGGAATAATATCGACCACATGTCCTAAATACTATTGAGTTATTAGTGTAAAGATATTAAAAAGGGTATGTGTTAAAAAGCTATTTAGCATTTAACAAACAAGCTTTTTAAACAAAATATTTTTTCTAAGAATGGTTAACTCACAAATGTAATTTACCGTGATACGTGAACCATACCGCTTAAAAGACTCCTTTTACACAATTTAATACCACTCGACTGTTGATCATCTAATAAAATAAACCCGGCCCATTAACAATTAATGGTCCACTAGTTTAACCAGTAATTTGTTAGAACCGCCCAACTTTTTTCAAAAAGTCCGTTTGTGTTAATAGAGTCCTAGCTCTTTTTCTATATAAGACGTTATTTATTTAATTGGGTTGTTTTATAAAGTAACTAGTATTAAGACCCCGGCATTGCGGTAGAGGCACAAAACAGTGAAAATAACTAACGGGAAATTTGCTGAGAGCGGCGCACTAAAGGTAAGAAAAATGAAACACGTACGTTATTGATGACATTTAAAACTTATATAAAATTAAAACCCTTACAAAACCGTGTGTCACAGCGAGACCTTTGATTATGTTTGGAACTTTTTGTTAAAAAAAAATGCTAAATAAATCTGTTGGAGTAACCAATTTGATCAAACCGAAAATATATGTAAACACACGTATTTGAAGTAACATAATTTAACTCTTTTCTTTCTATTGAACTCGACTTATAAATACAAAACCCTATATTTATAGTAGACGTAAACTAATCCTAACCCAACTCAAATACTATTTAGATAATCATATAGATAAACTAATAATTATCTATCTTAACAAACCGATAACTACTAATTAATTAAATCAAACTTTTGTTTTCACTCCTTGACTTATTTTGTCCAAATTAAACCTTTCAATTACGAACATATCAAAATTATATCCTTCAAAATCCACATCAAAATGTTGATAAAAATATCTCGTCATAACCTAAAAAAAGCATTTAAAAAATATTAACTTTGATGATAATAAACTCATACAAGTTTGAATTATAAAAATTATATTCAAAAAAAGGCAGTGGTGAAAAAAAAGAAAATGTAAAAACATCAAAACTTAGAAAAAGAAAGCATGGTATAATGACTTGTTTATAATCAAATAGTCGTGAAAATAATCTTTGAAAAAGAATATTAATTGATATGAATGAAAAAAACAAACATTTAAAAAATATTAACTTTGATAATAATAAACTCGTACAAGTTTGAATTATAAAAATCATATTCAAAAAAGGCAGTGGTGAAAAAAAAAGAAAATGTGAAAACATCAAAACTTAGAAAAAGAAAGCATGGTATAATGACTTGTTTATAATCAAATAGTTGTGAAAATAATCTTTGAAAAAGAATATTAATTGATATGAATGAAAAATTTTAAGAGTTGTTCTAGAATAAAATTTATGTTGAGATGCGTATAAATATAGAAAAATCACAATAGTATAATCGTAATCTAGCCAATAAGTAATTTTGACGACTTGTATTTTATCACATGTTGTGGCGAGGATGTAGAAATTAGAAAAATTCGTTTTTGACGATTTGTACATTAGTATTCACTCTACGGTTTCAAAGGAAATTATCGTCGACAACTCGGTTTTGTAAAAAGTTTATAATATAAAAAAGCCCGTAAAAATTCAAAACTTTGAAATATCATTAGCGTTTGTGTGTTTAGGCTTCAATAACCTGTACATTATTACACATAAGTCTATTTTGACTAAAATTTACGCCTGCACCCATAAGAAAATAGACACGTCACAACAGTATACTCAGTAATTGTAAAAATATCATAAATTAAAAGTTAAAAAAAAAATTAAATGCGATTGACATAATTATAATATTAAACTAACATTTTTTTAAATCAAACAAAAAGTCAAAGTAATCATGATACACATGTGCGATCAAATATAAAAACCTAATTGAAAAATTCTTAGCATCAAAATGTTGTACCATAAACTTTAGGGCAGGAGGAGTGCCCACACCATACACTACATCACACACCTACCAATCATATTTTGTCATGTCACACTACACCACAAACTCAAATTTGATGGCAGTGGTATTGTCATACCATGCCACATCACACTAATATACCCTACACACAATAATGCATAGCGTCAACACGCCGAGAAACTGGAAATATGCGATGTAAAGGGGGGGGCGGTGTTATCACTCGACGCCAGCACATGCCGTGGCCTCACGGCGTAGGCGCCCCCCCCCCCCCCCCCGCTTTATATGTTTTCAAATTTGATGTTTAAATTACAGTATAATATCTTAATTTAAGCAACAACATAATGAGTGTAACCAAATAATTAAGAGATCACCAGGCCTGTGATAACACATTGAATAAAAAAGTCACCACAACTATATTT
Source organism: Flaveria sonorensis (assembly GCA_025506505.1). Taxonomy (NCBI): domain Eukaryota; kingdom Viridiplantae; phylum Streptophyta; class Magnoliopsida; order Asterales; family Asteraceae; genus Flaveria; species Flaveria sonorensis. Next base: position 60,596,163 of record CM046427.1, read on the forward strand.
TTACATATAAATTACGTAATACGCAACTGCAATATTTATTTCCATTTACATATAGATAGATACTTTATATCGAATGCCTATGATATTCTGATAACAATTTAATTTGAATTAACTTGTTTTAATATTAAAGTATAAAATAGATAATTTATTTTTTAAATCTAAATTGAACCTTTTTTATATGAATGAATAATGTGGTATATATTGCTAGAACCATCGTATTTTGTTAGAAATTTAAAATGCAAAAAGAAATAAATTTTATATAAATTGTATGAGTTGTATGATAGTTGACGAAACCATTTTATGCTCAGTTGTTCACTCCTCGACCTTTATTTGAGATTGATTTAGATATTACTAGTATTTTTTAATCAGACCAAACTGATAGGGGTCAGACTGGGAACCTCTACTAACATTTTATCATATCATTGTACAACGTCTAACTAATAAGACAGTGATCATCTCTTCAACTCAATAATCTTGATAGTGGTCAGAAGCTCATATGGTTGGTATCATCCGTGATCATCAACTCGCCTCATCAATCTTGATAGTGAACATCGATGCAGCGAATGTTTAAAACAGTATAATATTGATGATTTATGATACACTTCAATTACATCTCTTAAATTTTGGTCTTTTATGGCCAGTATTGAATATGCAATACTAGTGCATATATGGATTGCCATTTTATGTTTTTATAGTAAGTTGTGTTTAGTCGTTAGTGTCGAGACTTAGAAAGTCGTCATAGTCAATGGCATACCAAATAAAAACAGTTTTTTTATTCTCTTCAATAATAACTCACAACACTTCGAGTTGTGCATGATAATATGATGATATTAAGAAATGTGGCATAGATCTAAGTGGGTTTTATGCACTGAACAACTCAAAGTGCGTCTCATGATTTAGGGTCTCACTCGAATATTAAGCTTAGACTACTCTCATATGTTCAACCAAGTTGTTAAGGCATCCATATTATGATAACATTTATTGTTATCCACGTATTGCATATTCGATATCTTCATATCAAAAGTGCATCTTAAACGGTCGTATTATTAAGACTAATTTTATGAAACAACCTCCTTATTTTATTGGTCCACAAAACTTGTATTATGATTGTATTTTCAAAAGGCCCTTTACAATCTCAAACAATCTCCGGATGTTTAGTTTGAACATCTTAGTAATTTTCTTCTACATTTTAGGTTCTTGTGTAGTCATGTTGACATCCTAGTAATTGGTTTTCAAACATGATTCTTGCAATTTACGTCCGATGAGATACATGGATGATATTATTCTAAGTTTCTAGTCGGGAGTAATAAGACAATTATTCGTACATTCATAGCGCAACTATAAAGAATTCACATTAAGGATATTAGCAAGTTAAACTACATTTTAGACCTTGAGGTGACATATATAGACAAACAGTCTCTCTATCAATAAAATTAAGTACGCGCATAATATTATTACGTGTCTTTATTAGTCTCTAAACCCTAACTATAATGCCGCTTATGAGATTTTGTAAGTACAGGTTTGTCTTTTCACGATTCTACATTGTATTGTTCTCAATATGTAATTACAATATTATACAATCATCTATCTAAACTTCTCGTGTGTTGTTAATCAAGCTAATAAAATTCTTCATGGTCCTTTTAACACTCATTCGGTAAGTTAAGCGTGCTCTCAGGTGCATAAAGGGTGTTATCTTTCTATGTTCTGATGTTTCAGCACAATATTCAACCCTCACTAGATATATAAATGTATATAGGGCCTGTTGTATCGAGGCTATGCATTCCACTTATGTATTATAACTAGTTTCATATTACAAGTATGCAGTATGATATATTACATGTATGTTTCTTTATAGACGAATACACACACATTCTCTTTTATACACTTACCATGCTCATAAAATCATCAAACATGCATCATACAATATTTATGACCACAACCATTTGGTGGGAAATATACCACTTTACCAATAGGACGTCACACTAGAAATGACAAATTACATATATGTAATATGACATGTTACGTGTGTGTAACATATGTAAATCACTATGTAATTGATGTGGTCAATCTAAGCTTAGTATTAGGAAACTTCCAATGATAAATTTTTATTGATACCAATGCTAATCTTTTGTTATTGTTAATGGTGAATATATTAATTGTTTTATTATGTAGAGAGAAAAAAGGTACCGATAGACCTAACATGTGAACAAATATATAAACAATTACTAACTAGCATGCTAGTTAGGTCATTATGGATTTCAATTAGTCATAAAAATGTGATATCATCATCATTGCTCATAAACACGTTGAATATAGCACACCGAACATGTCGACGTGTGTTGGAACATTTGATACGTCTGAAAATATTTACAAAAAAGGATAAATATCCATTTTACACCATGCGTGTAATACAATGTATTATTCTTGACCTTTAAACACGATTAAAAAAAAGATAGAGCCTGAGTTTTGGGTATTGTTATTTGAATGAGTTTTCTCATTAAAGCACCCCTACGCGCCCATATGGGTTGTATTGCGACAACATGAACAATGAATTGCATGTGTTGATTTTACTTGCTTAATTTATCATTTTCAAAACCATGATTGAACTGTATTCTGATAAGATATTAAATCGTGAACTCACTAGAATAAACCAACGTCATTTTGTTTTGAGCAAGCATCTTAGGTGATCGCTATCCTAGTAATTTAAAGAAAACTCATAGCATGAGGTGACACAACACTAAAGGTATCATAAGTTGGGACGTCATTTATGGATAGCTTGTGAAGATTTGTATTCTGAACAAGATTTTTGTTTGTATTATTTCCTATAAAACTTTTTTCCTTGTAATGTAATTCAAACAATGACCTAGTAAAAATACAATGCTTACGCTTTTTAAACCCGTATCAATCGGTCACATTAGCCCCCGATCGGGCGTAACAGATAACCTCCACCCTTATTATCACAAGTTATAAGTGGGTGTTTGGGATTGCTTATTGAAAACTCCTTTTAACTTTTAAAAATGAGACAAGTTGAAAGAACCGTATCAATCGGTCACATTAGCCCCCAATCGGGCATAACAGATAACCTCCACCCTTATTATCACAAGTTATAAGTGGGTGTTTGGGATTGCTTATTGAAAAGTCCTTTTAACTTTTGAAAATAAGACAAGTTGAAAGAAGGTGAAAGTATGTTTGAATGAAGATGAAGATGTGAGAAAAAAAAAAGCTTTTAAAAAATTAAAAATTTTAACTTCTCAAAAATCCTATTGAAAAGTCAAAACGAGATGTAAATAAACAATCCCAAACATGCCGAAAATACGTTACACATACTTTTCAACTTAAACTTATCCATATAAAATAACATAAAAGGCATCTGAAAAACGAAGGGTTATGAGCAAAACCAGTTAACCCTCTTTACGACACACTCACATCGTCTGAAAATTGCACCGATATCACCATCATCCACCGAATTTTCGTCTCTCTGAATCACCACAATCACTTAGGGTTCCACTAATTTCATTGATTCAGCTACCACAGCATTTAATTCACCGATAATCTGCAGTTTCGCACGTTGAACACAATTCAATCGACCTCGAGGCACCATAAATCGATTCAAGTAATCATGTTTCATTTATCTCAGTTTTATTCTATTGATCGATGTATTTCTCGAGTTATTGGTCGTTTTTATCGGTTTTAGGTGTGAACTTGTTTGAAATCTGAGTAGAATTGATCAAGGAGATTAGGAACCTGAAGTCAACGCCATCAGCTGGTTGTTGTTATGTTATTAACTTATTATCAATGATAAAGATTTTACATGATTCGATTATAGGATGTTGATACCTGCATAACGTGTAGGTGTTGTTGTTTTAATCAGAATATTTTGGATTCAACATGTGTAAACCTACAAACATGATGCATGTATAGAAACTCAACCTCTCATAATGGCCATAAAATTAAAGTTCTTTTTTGTTATATTTATCCTGCAGTTGTTGGTATTATAATGACAGTTGAGTTGCTATGTGTTTTGGTTAACTGCACGTGGAGGATATGAGAATCTTGGGTGATAGAAAGAACTTGTTTCTCAATGGAGAATTCGACGACAATGATTGGTCCAAAAGGAGTAATAAAAAAGCACGAGTTTGTAAGGATTCTTATTCAGTGTCTATATTCGTTAGGCTATGACAAATCTGCAGCTTGTTTGGAATTAGAATCTGGGGTTTTATGCAAATCTTCAGAATTTAAGTTGCTTGAATCATTGGTCCTTGGTGCTGATTGGGAGGGTTGTATTAATAAGCTTTACGGGATCAAAGAGATGACAGATGAACAAAGGGACAATGCTTTGTTTCTCGTTTCCAAACAGTACTTTTTGGAGTGTTTGGGTCGTGGTGATGATTCTTTAGCTTTGTCCCTTTTGCGTAAACAAATTTCAAAATTGCAAGTGGGCAGGGAGAAAATGCACACGCTTGCTTTTGGTTTGTTTTCACTTGGAGGGCTCGGTTTGAAGGAAGTTGATGAGGGCGGTGATGTTTTTCAAGAATTGAGAAATTGTCTAATTAATGATTTGGAAAAACTGATTCCACCTCCAATCACCGTGCCTGATAGGAGATTGGAACACTTGGTTGAAATGGTGGTTGGTTCCCAAATTGATTCATGCATCTACCACAATTCTCTTGATCAATTATCAATCTACATGGACCATCGATGTGGTCGGGATCAAATCCCTACAGAAACAGTCCAGGTGTGTAAATTCAACCTAGAAACCGCATGTGTTACGCTAGAAATTCCCACTATATTTATCATGTTTAATTATTCTTGAATGAACCTACATGATATATTGTCCTGACTATCATGTAAATTTGACTTGGGGATGTTTAGTTATTAACTTGTATAGATAATAAGTAAATTGATTTTTCTTTGAAATTGTTGCAGATTTTGTCCGCCCACAAGAATGAAGTTTGGTTTGTTCAGTTCTCTAACAATGGGAACTATTTAGCATCTTCATCAAGTGATTGTACAGCCATTATATGGAAGGTAAATATCATATCCTTGACAAAATTGATAGTCTGTAGATTCTACATTTGCAATATGTGGGAAAGTTGTTTGCTCGTTATAATCAGTCTCTTAATGAACGGAGAACATTTATTTTTTGTTGACTTCATGGACATTATCAGTCGCCCTATTTTGATACTTGCATGGTTAAAGTAATATCCATTATAGGGGGACCTCGGTCTTTCCAACTTGATGCCTTTGTTTTATATGAAAATGTCAGATGTTAAATCTTAATTACTATTCATGTTTACTGAAGTAACTTGCTTATAAGTCGTTGGTAAATGTTTGTTCTATTGAAGTTCAAGAGTATCTATAATATTGTTTGCATATTATCTAGACCTGATATATGCAGTAGTTGATTAACGAACCATGAAATTCTTAATGGATTCTGGTTTTTTCATGTCAGTCGAGAATTATGATTTTTTTATTCTAAATTACGTCTAAAAAATCAGGGACAAGACAAGTGGACTGATAGAAATACCACGTTCTTTTCATATTATTAGATCTTGATACTTGATGAATCATGTGAAGAAGTTATTAAGCCCAAAATATCAATCGTCTATTTGACCGTAAAGATGTCAACAGTATAACTTTTAACACATGTTATCTTCTAGAATTTAAACACGTGGTTTCTTATTTTTAGTAGTAAGTGTGTTCCAAACTTCCAATCTTCTCCTACATAATACATCCACGTCACATGGAGTTACTCCAACAATCTCACTTGGGTATAGCTATGATGGTATTAACGAATTAGGGTTAGGACAAAAAAGGGTCAAGTGAGTACATATACTTCCTGTTTTATCTGTTCAAATAAAAAAAACATTTCTTTGTAGAACTAACAGTAAGAATTTGATCTTCTCTTGAAAAGCATCAAGTTTAATTACTTATGTGAATAATTACTGGGATGAGTATGCATAAATGAAAGGCCACTTCTTTTCAACTTCCAAATCTCCAAAACAGTAGTTCGAAAGGAGCATATCATATCTTTTTCAACTATTACTTACAACTTCTTGTTGCTCTTGTGTTATTGGCACAGGATGCTAAGCTGTGAATAAAACACTGTTACCAAGTTCTCTAAAAATGGGATAAAATATGAACGCATAATATATTGTTTCATATTATCTTTGTCATGCACCAGTTTTAGGAAACTGATTGTTGTTCAATTGTTCAGGAAATTTAAACTTCTTAAGTATGCACAACAGGGGAGTTGGGCACTTAATCTAATTGTGGCTTGAGTGCCTCCAACTGCCAATTCAGGTGAGTCATATGTGTTCAGTTTGACACTTCAGACCAATCCGACACACTTTAGAAACTTCTTGATATATTTTGATTCTTTTAACCCCAAAACAACCAATGGCCGAGACATCTATGTTATAACCTAAAAATCCTTTAGGATATTTAAATTTGGTCTATATAAACCGTGATTATTTAATGATTTAAGCATTAGCAGCTTCTTAATCTCATTTAGGAAAAGTGAAATTTCATTATATTTTTAAATCTTGACTATATTGCAATAGGACCCACCCAAGTGCAATATTGTAATGAAAACCAACGAAACAAACTACTAGATAATTTTTTGTTTTTTCTTGAATTAATTGAACATGGATGTATAATATTCTTAACCCTTTATGGACTCATAATAATCAAATATATTGAAACTAACCAAAATAAACTCCACCTAACTTCGATATGAAATCCCTGTTATGCTAAAACAATATATTACTTTAAAGACTAATATTTATCCATAATTAAATATTAATACTTGTCTAAGGTCTAACATATTGTTTCTCTTTAACCTTCATGATTGATTATCATCTTGGAGATGGGCCACCTTTTCTTATGCATGGATTATAAATGTTCTTAAATTTATCTAGTCACTTGTTTATGTTTTATCATTGGGAAGTCTGTATCATTATGTATACGAGGAATTAAGAAGTCAGAAAACAAGAAACTACCTCGTTTTATGAACCCTATTCTTGAAATTGTTGGTGCAGGTACTAGAAGATTCCAAATTGGTTCTAAAACATACATTAAAAAGTCACCAAAATCCTGTTTCTTTTGTAGCATGGAGCCCAGATGACACAATGCTGCTGACATGTGGCAACTCAGAAGTTCTTAGGCTCTGGGATGTAGAAACAGGTACATGTAAGCACACATTTGGTGAAAATGGCTTCCGAGTCAGCTCATGTGCATGGTTCCCAGGCTCAACCCGGCTCGTTTGTGGTAGTTCTGATCCAAAAAAGGGTATATGCGTGTGGGATTGTGAAGGAAATGAGATAAAGGCTTGGAGAGGAATAAGGATGCCAAAAATTTCAGATATTGCTGTTACCCCAAATGGAGAGTATTTAATTAGTATCTTTAGAGATCGTGATATTCGGATATTAAATGTGGGCATGAATACTGAACGGGTTATTTCTGAAGAGCATCGGATAACGTCTCTTTCTGTTTCGGGAGATGGCAAATATTTGATTGTTAGTTTAAACAGTCAAGAGATTCATATGTGGGATGTTGAAGGATGTTTGGAGAAACCGTTGAGGTATAAGGGACATAGGCAAGACAAGTATGTGATACGTTCTTGCTTTGGTGGGGCCAATGGGATGTTTATTGCTAGTGGCAGTGAGAACTCACAGGTACGCTACTACCCACCTGACCCTACCTCCCAGTCTCGGGTTGAAAGTCACATAAAGTTTTTTTTTTAATTCATAGAACCTATAAAATTAAATATTTTTAAGACAATATATTGTTAATCTGAGAATTTTTGTAATCATGTATGACACTAGTTATTTATAGAAAGCAAAAAGCTTTAGAGAAAAAGCTTTTCAGACTAATTTAACCTGAATAAAAGTTACATGTTTTGACTCAAATTTGCTTTGCAACCAGCACATTTTAGCACCTTTACTTCTATTTTCATTGTCACTTTAAAAACCAGGAAAATCTAACGAAACCAAATGCATCCATTTAAGTCAGTTCAGGTATCTATGAATTATATCCTTTTGCACGAGGCAAGATTATTAGAATGCTCGGCCGTTGTTAACTTTTACTTTTGATTATTCATTGTACTTCTAGACATGCTTCTTGATTGTTTTCCTTACTTGATTCATCATTACCCGGAAGTCCAGAACAAGTAGATAAGTAGGGGGTGTTTGGATGTGCGCTTAAGTGAATATAATTGCTTGAAGTGAGAATAATTACTTTCAAGTGTTTTACTAAAACTGATTTTGATTATTCACGGTCAAAATAATCAGATTTGGTGAAGCAAGGAAGGGGTTGTTGGTAGAAAAGTTATTACATATTACTGGGATAAATTCAAAATTGATCATGACCATTTGATTATCTTATCCGAATTTGAGTTTTAAAGTTGCAATATTCACATTGAATAGCTAAAAAGAGAGGGGTCAAATGCATAAAACCTCCCGACACATTTTATTCAAAGTTTATATTATTATGTAATGATATATGATCCTAGGAAACAAAACTTCAACATCTGGATATAAAGTTTTTTCCCTCATCATAACCCTATCCAGTCCGTATCAAAATTAACCGCATTGACGCCATACCCCGACACACAGGTTTTTATCTGGAATAGGCTTAATTCTGATCCAATCGAGGTGCTCTCTGGCCATTCAATGACTGTAAACTGCGTGAGCTGGAATCCCAAGAGACACCAAATGCTAGCATCCGCCAGTGATGATCAAACGATTCGCATATGGGGCCCACAGTCAGAAAAGGCATGTAACAAAGATTTGTAGTTAGTCAAAATAGTTTTGTTTCTTGATGCTTTCTGTTGGTGCATAGTTTTTGTGCATCCATATGTTTTTGACTTCCTGCAGTTTGGTGCTCATAGTACAGTAGTAGTTTCTACAATTGGTTTCTAGCTTGATGCCTCTTTTAGTTCGTTTAATAGTTAATAAATAGTTGTGTGATATTGTAGGGTTGATATTTTCTGTATGAGCATTGATTTTGGTTTATAAGGTTTTTTTATGTTTTTTTAGCAAATATATATTTTAATGTCTCATGTAAAAAATCTTTCTACTCTAATAAAAAAGTAAATTGGGATGACACGTGGCAGCATCGCAATCATCATCATCAAAATTTTCGCGTCTCTCTCCTATTAAATAATTACCTTAATTATTAATAATATTATTTAATAGTTTTTTAGATTTAATAAATCTACATACTCTAATAAAAGAATAACTTTGGATGACACGTGACAACATTACAATTATTTTTATTAAAATTTTTCCGTCTCTCTCTCTTATTAAATAATTACTTTAATTACTAAATAATTATTTAATAGGAGAAAGATGTGAAAATTTTTTGGCGAGAATGATTGTAAATGTAATGCTGACATTTGTCATCCCAAGTTACTCTTTTATTAGAGTATAAAGATGTTATTTCTAAATAAACAAATTTTTTTTAAATAATAAATTTTTCTAAAGCATAAAACTTTTTTAAAAATAAGAAATATTTTAAAATTGGTATTTTTTAAAAAGTCAATTTTTAAAACCAAAAATAATTAAATTTGAGAGTTATAATAAGGAAATTTTTTAAAAATGATATTTTTATACGGTTTGTTTTAAAACAAAATGTTTATTTAAAAAAAAAAAAATTAAAAACAAAATTTTTAAAAGTTGGTATAAATGTTTTATTACTTATAATCATTTTTCATGCGTAACTTCAGTCATATCATATCTTAGAATATCATTTTATAATTAATAAATTTTACTATATTAATATACACGTGTTTATTAAAAATAGTATATTTATAAATATGTAACTTTTGTGAATGATGGAGTATTGGAGAAAAAGGTGGTTAAAAATTAATGCGCTTGGTTTCCATTTTAAGATGGCACTCGCTTTACAATTTAAGCAAATTATATAAATATAAATAAATATAATGTAAATATGTCCTGATAACATTTATGCCCTAAGGGAGCTGCTATTCATAGATCCCCAAAAGAGATTTATGCTCCATTTACTCTCCTCCTAACATCACATCACTCCATTTATCAAATTAAAATATGGTATACGGACATGTGTTATACATGTGTATATTAACTTATTCATTGTCTTATATAGTTATATATGGATGTATAACCCCTTGTATACTGGTATAGTCCTCAAATCAATTAAATCAATTGGGTCTTAGTGGTAAACTAGGAGATGTTTGTTTAACAACCTAAAAAATATCAAACATGTTATTAATATTTTTTTAATTAATACGAAAATGGTGGTTGGAGAAAAGGATAGTGAAAGGCGAGAGATGATTGATTTTTGTTTGAGGCGGGTTATGTAATAAATAACAAATAAACAATCATATTCATTAAAATTCACTCATAGCAAAAATTATTGATAGGTTGTAGAAAATAATGTATGATGAAACATACATTTTCTCCATCTCGAATTATTATCTTAAAGAACTTGAATTAGCCCATGCTTAGAACTCGACTGTTATCCAAACCTTTTTTCTTGATAATTTAGATAAACAAATCTTTTGAAATCAAAACTTATACAAACTAGAGAAATCTAAAACCAAAACATCTTATTTAGATATTTTCCAAAAAGAATAAAATAATAATAACAACACAATAGTCACAGGTAACACAAAATGTCTTTTCTAATAAACTCTGATATACATCCACATTATTTAGATTATCTTTTCATACATATAAAAGTAACTAGTAAACTCACCAGTTGACTCCCGTTATTAACCTTTCAAAATTTCATGTAACTAATTTTTTGCACTTGTTTGAAACTACAAACCAAAAAAATGCATTTCATCTCTTATACCATTTAAAAACCTTTTGAGTGAATTTAACTGCATTGATGAAGTCACCAAGATAAAAAATAAAACCGTATACAACAAAATGAAAGTATCATTTCCTACCTGCATGCCACAAGAAAAATTGTTTTCTTAGATCATGTCGTTCTATTTGTTTGAAATTAACGATGCATAGACTGAAAATCGCATCGACCCAAAGGGTTTCACGAAACAAAGGCTGGCAACCCGGATGCGATGCGAAGCCTCTTTGTTTGAGTTCAAACGGTGAAAGTAGTTGAGAGAAAATGATCTACATGTGAGAAAAATAATGATGATAAATATCAGATTTCAAATAAAATGTTAAAGCAATCTAAAGTATACATGATGTTACATAAGTTGTATACACGTTACTTAACAGTACACCAAGCATAACCCATGGTAAAAGATACTGTTCATTTGCTTTGCAAATTAACATTACATAAATAAATAATAATTTGTAGTTGAATGTTAAAAATAGAGCGTGAGAGAGAGGGATTTGTAACATTTGTTCCCCTTTGTTGCCCATCATTCGGACATCTTCCCGTATTTACCTCTTTCTCTCGCTCCCTAGGTTTCTCTGATCATACTTCAATTCTCATTTCTCAATTCCAATCACACACAGAGAAACCATAGGAGCAGATCCACTGTTAAACACCAAGGGTTTTATCTTTATGCCGTAGATTCATAAACAACAAAACAATCATCCTTTGATCCAACATGAAGACAACTACTGCACATCGAGATGATCTCTCATCGTCATCCACATCTTCACCGCCACGCCGAAAGTGAGACTCAATTACGTTCATCCTCCTGATTGTTTGCAGTTTTACTTCGTTAATTTCAGATTCGTGATGTCAATTTTGGGAATCTCGATTGATTGATGGTGAATTTTGCTGTTTTCGTGCAGTTTAGTGGTTTGATTTGGTTTTATGTGGTGAGATTAGGATGACTGTGTAGGGTTTGACAGGTGGAGTATGTACTTTCGTTTTAGTTGTTAGAAATCCAGCTAGATCTTTAGTGTCAGTTATCTTCCCCCTTATGATGATTTGCAGTTCGTGATGTGAATTTTGAGAGTTTGGATTGATTGATGGTGAATTTTGGTGTTTCAATCAAGCGGTTGGTTGTAGGGTGTGTAAATCGGATGTGTTGATATATCTTCCTCCTCATGGTTATTTGCGGTTTTAGTTTATTAGCTTCAGTTTCGTGATGTAAATTTTGAGAATTTCGATTGGTTGATGGTGAATTTTGGTGTTTTAATCAAGCGGTTGGTTGTAGGGTGTGTGAATCGGATGTGTTGATACAGTTTGGTGGTCTGAAATCCAGCTAGATCTTTAGTGTCAGTTATCTTCCTCCTCATGGTTATTTGCGGTTTTAGTTTATTAACTTCAGTTTCGTGATGTAAATTTTGAGAATTTCGATTGGTTGATGGTGAATTTTGGTGTTTTAATCAAGTGGTTGGTTGTAGGGTGTGTAAATCGGATGTGTTGATACAGTTTAGTGGTCTGCAATCCAGCTAGTTCTTTAATGTCAGTTATTTTCCTCCTCATGGTTATTTGTGGTTTTAGTTCATTAACTTCAGTTTCGTGATCTGAATTTTTGAGAATTTTGATTGATTGATGGTGAAATTTGGTGTTTTAGTCAAGCGGTTGGTTGTAGGGTCTGTGAATTGGATGTGTTGGTACAGTTTAGTGGTCTGCAATCCAGCTAGTTCTTTAGTGTCAGTTATTTTCCTCCTCATGGTTGTTTGCGGTTTTAGTTCATTAACTTCAGTTTCGTGATGTGAATTTTTGAGAATTTTGATTGATTGATGGTGAAATTTGGTGTTTTAGTCAAGCGGTTGGTTGTAGGGTCTGCGAATTGAATGTGTTGGTACAGTTTAGTGGCCTGATTTGCCTTTATCTCATGAGATTAGGATTGGTATGTAGGTTTTGATTGCTAGATGAGTATCTGCTTCCATTTTAGTTCTTGGAAATCCAGCTAGATCTTTAGTGTCAATTATTTTCCTCATAATTATTTGCAGTTGTAGTTCAATAATTACAGTTTCCTGATGCGAATTTTGAGTCTCTCGATTAATTCATGCTGAACCTTGGTGTTTTAATCAAGCGGTTGATTTTAGGGTATGTAAATTGGATGTGTTGTTGCAGTTTAGTGGTCTGATTCGCTTTTATCTCTTGAGATTAGGATAAGTATGTAGGTTTTGCTAGATGGAGTATCTACTTTCATTTTAGTCGTTAGAAATCCGGCTAGATCTTTATAATTTTTGAAGACATATCATAGATTATATTTGATGCTTACTTATGCATCTGATATATTATACTGTCATTTCTGAAAAAGTATAACCCTACTTCATATCTTACTATTCCCTGCCTGACACAAATATTTTGGTTGTCTTGTGGTTTCAATTTGTTTGTTGGAATAGTGTCAGTTGGTCCAGTTTGATACTTGTTTCATTTCTGGTGTTGTTTTTGTATTCTTTTATTTCTTTTATGTTCGCATACGGTATGCTGGAACTTTGAAACAAATGAATTGTTTTTTAATGTTGAAGCTATCATACTTACGTTATGATAAAGTTTGTTATATGCGCCTAGCAGTCTAACTGGTTACTTTTTCAGTAGTAGGAATGTGTTCCAAATGTTAACGAGGAGAGAGATATCTCCAAGAATAAAAAAGCATTCGCCAAGAAGGCAGGGTGGTAGAACTTTTGATCTCAACTGTCGAGCATTTGTTAGGCCCAAAAGTGAAAGTGCTAGGGATTCAAGGCGTGAACTTCTTTCATGGTACTTATGTTGAACCTAAAGTTTTATTTATGTTGAGCCATAAATTTCTCTTATAGGGGTTATTTTGAGCCCTTTACGTATGAGTGATCTAATTCGGGTTGTATTTTATCTTTAACTTGTAAGATTGATAAGAAAGACAAAAGAAAATTGCTTTAAAGGAAACATGCCACATTGGTCAAAAGTTGCCAAGGGTATTTTTAAATGCACAAAACATCATAAATCACTTTGTTCAAGAATCAGATTATCACTAAAGCTATAGTCTTTGTGACCATATCTGACACCCTAATTATTTATAAAAAAACTAAAGATAATAGTGTTTTGGTCAAGCCAATCCATAGTTTCGACCTGCAAAAAAAAAACTACATGATATATTATGAAACACCTGACCCACTCATTTTACCACCTCTAAGTTGTCTTTTTGTTGTAAACTAAAAGAATTAAACGTTCAATTGTACCATGTTTCCAATTACTTTCTTGTAATCTTGTATAGGGTGGAAGCTGAGTCCTTGGTGTGCTTATCAGCAAAATATTGTTCATTAACGCCTTCACCAAGGTCAACTATTGCAGCAGCATTTAGTCCAGATGGGAAAATTCTTGCTTCTACTCAGTATGTTGTTGGTTGTCTTTGTTTTGTTATTAACAATTTTGTTTTACTGTTAATCGAATTTACTCATTTTGTGGTTGACAGTGGTGATCATACTGTGAAATTAATTGACTGTCAAACTGGGAAGTGTTTAAAGGTTTTGAGTGGACATCGAAGAACACCTTGGGTGGTAAGACTTGCTGATAGCTTGTTCTTTGAACATGTCACAAATTAATTGTTTTATTTTCTTTGTGGTCTTCTAGGTACTTAGCTGTATCTAAATGAAGTTGTTAACTTGTTATTTAAAAAGTTAATTCATTTCAATTTTGCTTGATAAATCTAGTTCTAATACTTCGACTCATTGTCTAGACAACTTCAGGTTTAGTGTCTCTACCTGAATATAAAGCGTCAGTTAAACATTCGGTGGTTTGTTAGTTTGTTAAATTTCTTGTTTTGGTTTTACAGGTAAGATTCAACCCATTGCGTCCAGAAATACTTGCTAGTGGAAGTTTGGACCATGAAGTTCGCTTATGGAATGCAAATACATCAGAATGCATGGGATCCCGTGATTTTTGTAACTACTAAACATTTTCTTTACTAAATGAAGGATGAATCAGGGAGTGATGGGTTCCCTTTTTAATCATTAAGCAAATAGAATCTGCTTAAGAGTTTACCTTTTAGGATATATCAGCCCATAGCCTTGTAGCCCAGTGGCCAGTGGCATTGGTGATTTCCCCTCACAAAAGTGATGTGGGTTCAAATCCTTGCAAGTGCAAGGCTAGTTGGCATTTAGGTGTGAAAAAAGTTTAAAAGAATGTAGGATATATCAATACATGGTTACATACTTTACAGGTGGGAATTTCGAACCCTTTTACTCATAATTGGGTCGAATTGGACTATGTTTTATCTCTAACTGGTCTAATGAGCTAAGCTAAAGGTCTCACTAAACAGGATCAGGTCGAATGGGTTCAAAGTCATTTGAAGTGTATTCAAATTCATAAAAATCTTAATATAGTTTTCTTATTCATATTTTGCACACTACTTATCCTGAGTTTTTCAAAAATGGATAAAAGAAGTGTTAAAGACCCAGGCACCCAACCCAACTCGTTTTCATTTCCGGTATAAATTACTAACTTGCACCCATTTTCTGACCCAATTTTACCACCTGTACATGCTATCAATGCACCAAGATGAAAGCGAGCACATTAGAGTACTCTTGTACACATGAATACGTAAATTTCTTATGTGTGCATTTTTGTTATTTTCTTATGTCTGCAATATTTGTGTTTCACCAGATCGGCCTATTGCTTCCATTGCATTTCATTCTGAAGGTGAACTGCTTGCAGTTGCTGCAGGCCATAAGGTCTTGATACCAATTTAACTACACTCATGTTTCTCAGTGTTTTTTTTTGGTTCTAGATATACTATTTTGGTGAAGTTAAATCCATAATTTTGACTGTAGCTTTTCAATTTCAGCTGTATTTATGGCAGTACAACGGTAGAGGTGAGACCTCTTCACCTGCTATTATATTAAGGACTAGACGTTCTCTTCGTGCTGTGCATTTCCATCCACATTCTGCTCCACTTTTATTAACCGCCGAGGTAATCTTAAGTGGTTTAAAAAGCAGCTAAAAAGGAACCTGCCAAATGAGCCAAATGGGTCAAATGTGTTCAAATTCGCCCAAAGCATATCTTTAATGCACATAACCTCGTAAATCATTTCACTTAAAGATTTTTTTAAATCTCAATAAATTCCAACCCAACCTTATCTATGTCTAAGATGGCCTGTTTTGACCTGAACATATTTGACCCAGTTCCCAGCCTGCCCATCTTCCCACCTTTAGTTCAGAACTATTTGAAACTTCTACTATGTTTCGAATAACTGAACTGGTTTTGCAGGTCAATGATCTTGACTCTTCAGATTCTGCAATGGCACCTGCAACATCTCAGGGTTATATGCATTACCCCCCTCCTGCTGTATATATGGGCAATATGCATCGCATAGACCGTTTGAGTTTAGCAGCTGAATTACCTTTAGTGCCTTTACAATTAATTCAGACTGACAGTGCTTCAAACATGGATATATCTGGTATTGAAGATATGGGGTCGAGTCAGATGGGTCAAGATTCTGGTTTAGACCCATTAAGAGACCGTGTACGTTGGGAACTACCGTTTATGCAAGGATGGTTAATGGGTCAAAATCAAGTGGGCCCACCACCAACTTTTCCACTTAGCAGTAGCTCACATAGCTATACAATTGCAGCTGAGCCACCATACAACATAAATTTTGGTCAAACGACTCAACCCGGTGAGTCAACTGATGGGGTTGACTCGATTCCTATGATGAGTAGAATACAGTCACAAATATCTGCATCACTGACCGCCACTGCTGCTGCTGAGTTGCCTTGTACTGTAAAGCTAAGAATTTGGTCTCATGATTTAAAAAATCCATGTGCCTTACTCAAGGCTGAAAGATGTCGTTTAGTAATACCACATGCTGTTCTTTGCAGGTAAGATTTTAGGGCTGTTTAAAATAAATCTAACATTTAAAGTCACTAGTTTTAATCCGATTTGCGTGTGTAAATAAATTTGTATCTTTTTAAGTGCTAATTGCATTAAGGTAACCAGGTTTCGTCCAATTTCCAGGTAACCATATTTTCCTGCCCTGTGAAAAAAACCATTAAAATTTTAAAAATGAAATGATAAAATACTTCAAACTTTCGAAAATTTGATTCAAGGTAATCTGCACATGTTACCAGCTCAAATATGATGATGTGGATGCAGACTTGTGTATAAGTTTGACCATGCTGATTTTTTTCTTATGTTGGGTGTGAAACTAGTGACCTGCTGACGGTTGAGGATTATTTTAAACCAAATGTTTTGAATGTTTGAGGTTTATTTTGGGGCAAACAGAGTTGCTTACGCGAAATAGAAATTGGACCTAAGTTGGGTAACTTTTTTTGCAATCTGCCCTTTTTTCAAGGGTAATTTACATACATATCCTGATATCCTTCTAATTTCATAACATCATATTTATTTTTATTAAACATGAAAATGTAATATGTACTGATTTCATAGTTAATAAAATAAGATGGGTTACTTATAAGTTCTAAAGGGTAATTAATCCTCTCTTTAATGTATAATGTTTGATAGGTTTTTTAACAAGGTGTGTGGTGATTGTTTGTTGCAGTGAAATGGGTGCCCATTTTTCACCATGTGGGAGATATTTAGCTGCCTGTGTTGCATGTGTACTACCTCAGTTTGAAGCCGATTCTGGGATATCAACACAACTCCATCAAGATGTGAGCAGGGCTGGAACATCACCTACACGTCATCCAGTTGCTGCTCGCCATGTCATCTATGAACTTAGAATATATTCACTTGAGGAGGCCACGTAGGATTTGATTACTCTTACTGATGATTTCAACTTTTTTTTTTGTGCGGTAACTGTAATCTGACTGTTATTCTACTTCCTGTAGCTTTGGTTCGGTACTTATCTCGAGGCCAGTTAGAGCTGCTCACTGTTTAACTTCGGTTCAGGTAAGTTTCTTTACATTCTTCATTCATTTCTTTATTTTACATGTACTAAATTAAGCTAAGAGTTAATTGTCAACAAACAACATCTAACTTACTTTCAGGCCCTGGACTACAAGAAGCCTTGAAAAAATCCTTAAGTTCAAATTTCATTCATTATAATTTGCTTTTATTCAAAACTTTCTTTGCTCACTTGGATATTAATTTTTTGAACTTTTTACATATTTTTGTGAATTGAAGATGTCGTAACTATCTCTTATATTTTGTTACCTGCAGTTTTCACCTAGTTCTGAGCACATACTCCTCGCTTATGGTCGCCGTCATAGTTCTCTTCTCAAAAGCATTGATATCAATGGTGATACTTCTTTATCAATTTACACAGTTTTGGAGGTAAATATTCACATTTTCCACTCAGTTAAAAAATCCCTGTTTCAAAATTTACTCTATTTGTTCGTACGAACACAAGATATTGCACAACTGACGAGCTGTTCAATTAAAGTTATTTCTGGTTTATCATGCTATTTTATCTCTCAGATATCTAATTTGCAATTTAAGATTTACTTAAAAATCTATTTTTTGGTTAATAAATTTGATTTTGGATATTAAATTTCAGGTATATAGAGTTTCAGATATGGAACTCGTGAGTGTGCTTCCGAGTGCAGAAGATGAGGTGAATGTGGCTTGCTTTCACCCTTTCTCTGGTGGAGGTGTTGTTTATGGGACAAAGGTCTGTATTTCTTCATATTTTTTGGTGGTTGCGATTTAACTGATTTATATGGAATCATGTCAATGTGGGTTGTTTTCTATTGATAATGAGTTTAACTGTTAAAACCGGCTGAACTTGAAATAGGGTTAAACAGGTCATTGGTCGCCTAAGGTGTATTTAAATGCTTATAATGTCCTGAATTTTTTTATTTAATAGAAGTTACATAATTATTTTGATAAAATGGTTTTGTAATGTTGTTTTTTACATTAATTAATTATTTATAAAATGCATAGAAAGTGGATCAAAAAGTTTTAGCAGTCAATCCAACCTGCTACCTTTAATATATTTGTTCAGCATTTTGTTTTCTTCCATAATTTTGTTTAAACAAAATTGTTTCACATTTATAATTATGTGTCTTTGCAGGAAGGCAAGCTTAGTATCCTTCAATTTAATGGTGGTCGGGGGACAAATTTTACCAGACCTGAGAACTTTCTTGAAGCGCAAATGGTCGATGCTGAATAATAGTACAGGTCATTTCTTGTTTAGCTAATTCCATTATATATGAAATATTGCTTTAGTTTAAAACATTAGTTTATTTCCTCTTTATAACCGTGATAACCTGTTACTGGTGAACTCACATGACCCTGCCATTACTATGCTAACCAATGGGAGTAGATAAAACACAACTTGCATACGCCTTGAAAGGAGTTAAAGGCACAAAACCTGTTAAAAAAATTATACAACTAACCAATGGGACTAGATATAACACAACTTGCATACTCCTTGAAAGGAGTTATAGGCACATAACGTGTTAAAAACATTTTTAACTAACCAATGGGACTAGATAAAGCACAACTTGCATATGCCTTGAAAGGAATTAAAGGCACAAAACCTGTTAAAAACATTTGTAACTAACCAATGGGACTAGATACAACACAACTTGCATATGCCTTGAAAGGAGTTATAGGCACAAAATGTGTTAAATCAATTTTAACTAACCAATGGGACTAGATAAAACACAACTTGCATATGCCTTGAAAGGAGTTATAGGCACAAAACCTGTTAAAAAGATTTTGAACCGACTTTAGTCTCCATCTTGCTTTATAGTACATTTATGCCATCTTTTTATCTCACTTCCATAGTTTTTCAAATAGGAACATTCTGATTAAAGACAACATTTAGATTTTTTTTGAACATAGTACTCACACACACTCTAAACCTACTTCCAAATCTAAATCACTTGTCCACAATGAGACTTGCATCCTCAATCTCTTGGGGCGGGACACCATGCAACACACCTTGATATCATGGGGCCAAAGGTCCTTTGGTAACTTTTAGATTTCACGAAATTCCCGGATAATCCTTGATACTAAGCTTGAATTCAAAATTTTTTTTTTAAACTGTAAACATGATGTTATAAAATTGCGTTCAAAATGTTTGTTTTAAACTAAGATTTTAATGTCATGAATAAGAACATTTATCTGAAAATTAAACTTGTTCTATTTCTCACGAGACTAAACCGCCATTTTGCTTGCAGGAAACTGCACCAGCTCTCCTAACTGATGCTGCTAGCTGGATTTGGTTCCATGGATTACTGCTTTGGTTTTTTTCTTTTACTCTCACTTTTGACCGTTTTCTTGTATGTTTGACCATGTACAATATGTTTATTAACAAGGCGGTTAGTACACCCGAGAAGTGGCCATTCCCCGTGGCTACATCCGGTTGTATGTAGGTTTAAGTGATCAACCATGTACTGTAATTATCGACATGAATTTGTTTCCTGTTGTAGTTAACTTGTAAAGATTTTCTCTAATGGTTTCTTGGTGAATGCTGTTTTTTTCTGTTTGCTTTACTTTATAGCTCAAACTTGTGTACATTATCAAAACACTCTGTACCTTTGTTTGTGCATGAAGCACAAGTGAGTGGACTTTGATGAGTTCTAGGCATTGTTTTCCTTTCTTTATTAAGATGTTACATTTACCCAAAACAGTGATGTTCGGATATAAGATTGGTTATGTATTTATCGTATCTAGATGGTATTTAAGTGTATTATTATTCTATATATATGGAGACTTTATGCAACTCTTAGTACATACAATCAAAAACAATCCTCTTTTTAGTTCAACATGATGATTGGAGTCAAACTCGCCGCAGCCATCATAAGCAGCCTTTACTCTCCCTCAAACACTTTCCCCAGAAACGATATCATATTTGTGGTAAACAAAGTGTGTCAATTTATGCATGGTCCAATAAAAATCATTGGTCTATACTTAAACGGATTCTACGTCATCTTTATGACAGTGTTGACTATTGTTTGCTTATCAGACAACATTTGGATCAACACGAATTTAAGTGATGTTCATTGGTAGAGTAATTCACTACCTTCTACATCTTCCCTACGTTCCTTCTTGGATGTTGAACGGGCAAGTGGTCGAGATGATCTTCACCCCTTGAATCTATTTGTGTTCTAACCTTATCGCATGGATTACTCGCAAACAATGAACAGTCTTTTGTTTCTTTATTGAGGCTGAATACAAAGCTTTTACAAACAGAGTCATTGAATTTACATAGTTGGAATCTCTGGTACAGCTTCATTTCCTACCCTATGATGTGACAATCTCTATTTAACCTACTTCTCGACCAATCCTACCTTCCATGCCTAGATAAAGCATGTGTTAGATTTTCATTTTGTTAAAAGAAAAGTTATTCAATGGTGTCTTCACGTGCATTTCATATCTTCAAATGATCAAATTGCTAATATCACGTTTCTCTTTATGTAAGGAATATTAAACTAATTATATTATTATTGCATTTAAAATTATTAAGTGTAATATTATTCTCTAAATATAAAAAACCTATTTTACCCTCATACATAAAATCGATCTTCTTTCTTGTAAAACTTTGGATATGCTTTTTGTGGTTTGAAAGTATCTTTAAATTGCTTATTTTTGTTTTAAATAAAAAATTGGAATTGTTTATTTTAATTCATTGTTTTAAACCACAATCAAAATGTCGCTAAACACACATATTACCTTATGCATAGGTGTAAGACACCATGTTAAAGTTTATAATATAGCATAAAATACTAATTTTTATATGTTATTTACATAGCTAACAGTTGAGACCAATTTACTGAATATTTTTAAAGACTGAGACTTAAAAAAAAACCTAGGCGGGCCAACACAATCTGGCTGAAAATAAATGGAGTTTGGCTGGCTTGGACAACTTATTAACAGCCGGCTGGTTTAGAGGCAATTTTAGAGTCAAATGTGGGCAAAAGGGTAATCTAAGTTATCTAAAGTTGGCTGGTATAGAGGCGCACAAACCGGGTTCAACTTTGAAACCGGGTCGGGTTGTGGTCAAAGAAATCCAAACCGGGTTTGATTGCGTTCCCGGGTCCAACCCGGTTTCAAGAAACAAAATGGTTGAAAACCGGGTTTAAACAGGGTGGGGGTCGGGTTGGGGAGAACCTGGGTTGGCAACTGGAAGAGGAAACCCGGTTTGAACCCTGCGGGTTGTATTGGGTCCAAACCGGGTTGAAACCGCGGGTCGTGTCATCAGGTCAGGTTCTGAACTGGCATGTGTTATGGTTCACAGGTTCAGCATGGTTAATAGCCCACAGGACCAGATCAGTTTTGGACGGTTTTGCCAACCCAACTACGTTGGCTGGCTTGGTTCGAGAACCCAACAAAAGACTTCTATCGCTTTTGCTCGAACCCATGTACAAACCCAGCCCGTGAAAGTCCATAATGCATGAGCTAAACAAAATGCTTATGTCGTGTTTGTTTTGTGTTGGAACGGGCTACAATGAACTGGCAGATATAAGTAATCCCGTCAAAACAAGTGAAAAACCGAAAACCACCAATGCTTGCCTCTCCCTTTGTCAGTTGACCGGTTTTTGAGACTGCGATGGTTAGTTTGGCTCTCGGCCCGGTTTATAAAACATCGGCTACAAGTTGGAGATATGCATCACATAGAGAACTGATGTAAAACTGATCTATTCATCTAATGTAGGGTTTGATAAACATTGCCAAGGATCAAAACTACTTTTACAAGGAAACATTACATGAATTTGCATGCTAAATAAGCCCTTTATCTTGACTTGTTTATCTAATCAAAATATTAATGTACATACATGATGCATTACAGTAAAAAATTGACATTCTTAAGTTTACCGGATATAGCAGAACACTGTTGCTCAGATATAATTTGGTTCAGATGGAAGGGACCAATTTCCAGATTTGAAGTCTTTATAGAAACTGGATTTCTTTGAAACAACGAAAAACACTGCACCAACGAAACAAATGTAAAAATCAGCAAGAAAATAACAGATACGTGTGAGGTTTAATACAGAATAACACGGAAACGTATAAATTTGTATGGTTACGAACCTGGGATTCCAGGGATAATAAAATTTGGATCTTTGAGAACTGCATGAAGGGTTTTTCTTTCGTTCACTTTCACCCATTTGGAACGATTGTTTCCTAAAGTGCATTACAACAATAGAAATTTCAAAATGAGAGGTAGTAAAATGGGCGGGGCTGGTAATGGGTTAGAAGGGTCGGTTCAGGTTGGCCCGCACATCATCACTTTTTTGACCATTTTTTGAAAATTGCGTAGATAATAAATGCCTCAAGTAAGATTATAAACACTACAAGGATCAAATAATAATTTAATTTATTTAACAAAGCGTTTTACGCGGGTTTAGGCATTTGAAGACATGTTGGGTGACTTTCGAACGGGTCAACATTTGACCTTCTTCGTTTAAGATAATTATTAAAGTTTACCCGTCTGAAGTAACCCAAAGTGACCCATAGTTAGACAAAGGGGTCGTGTTATTATGACACACAAAAGTAGAAAAATTAGACATACCAACTGAAGAGATATCTTTAGGGGAAGATTTAACTGCATCTGTCTCATCATCACCAAACGTTTCAAGATGGGAAGCAACTGTACCCTGTAAGAAATTGCTAATAATTTCTTTTTTTGACAAACAAACCCCTGATCCTGCCTGGTGAACAAAAATTAACACAATTTAAAAAGTGATTATTAGATAGAAAAAGTTAAAGATCAGATAATCAGATTGCAAGTAACATAGACCACAACTTCTTACCTCATGGTACAACTCAATAGCATCACGAGTATAAGCATTTTCTTTATCCCATGGCAACGGTTCAGCGCTGTCTGAGAACATGTTTTAAAGCTAAGGATTCACAAGTTTGCCACAGAGGTGGCCAAATGAGTGGGTTGAGTAACGGGTCAAAAGTGGTCATTCCTGTTAAATCAGTAAGTATGCCAGATATGATTATAAATTATAAGATTTTTCATGATTAATCCAACTTGTTTAATGAAATTATGAAATGCTTTAGAAGGTTTTATGCATCACAAATTTGTGACCTTTGACCTACAATCCTTTTGATTCAAATGAATTGACTCGTTAGAGATGAAACATAGACCAGATCGATCTATTCATAATCAAAAGTAAAGAACTATCTACAAAGACACGAGTGAGAAAGGATATCAAGTCAAGATGAGCTGAAAACATATCTGTCTCGCAGAAATCCTCAATGAAGTCACTAGACATAACTTCTGCATAAAGAAGAAGAACGGGCCAGTGTAATATATGATCGTTATCTAAGATTGGCTTTTTCAATCCAGTTAATTCCTGAAACATAGCCTTTCCGATCTTCAATCCTCTCTCTTCAATTGCTGACACTAAGTCCTGCAAACTCAGATTAGACAACCACAAAAAATACGTAAAAGCAAAAAAAAAAAACCCGGAGGGTAATTATTAGATTTGAAAATTTCAAATAATGCATTTATGAACAGGCGATTCTCTTATTTGTAATATAAAAGAGGTCAAATGGGCTGATGGGGTTGAAACTTGAAAGCCATCCGACTCGTATCTCTAATGAAAACAACATCTTGAAATCGTTTTATTCAAAGGTAACATAGTATTGTGATACTATTCTTCTTGTAAACACATTAAGTTCATTATATCATTATTAACATTTTTTCAAAAAAATGGACAAGTTTTTAGCGGGTCAGCCCAACCTGTTTCAACCAAAACCCCTTGCCCAATTCACCCGACCCTCCAAACATAACTATATAAGCCAGATGTAAGACCTTAGCTGTTTTCAGAGCTTTGGAAACTTGAGCCTCACGTTGTTGAAGTTCTGATAATTGCGAATCAATTTGTTTTTTCAGTTTCTTTAGTTCTTCGTTATTTGGATCCTGATCGAGTCCTTTTTCACTAAAGGCCTTTGCTTCAACCAACTTATTGAGAGATAATGATGCTTTAGCCGCTCTATAAAAAGCCTAGGAATCCAACAAACACATATGCACATTTTAATAAGAATTTGAGAAGAAATCACAGAAAGTAAACAAGTTGAAAGAAAATAGAAACCTTAACATTTGTTGGGGACAACTTTATGGCTTCCTCTGAATCCGAAAGAGCACGCCCATAATTTCCGAGTAGTAAATTAACATGTGCTCTATTAGAGAAAAGTATCGAGGTCTCAGTGTCACTTAAGGCCTTCTGATTTATGGCCCGTGTATAACAATTGATAGCCTCAGAATAATGTTTCTTCCCCATCTTGACAAACTTGTTACCTTCTTCCTATATTCCCAAACAAACCAAAGAAATCCACCAAAATGAACATCAACAATAGAAGTATATACATAAGAAACATATTTCAGGCATGCCCTAATGCGTGGTGCCAAACCATTACTATCTTTTTACCTCAAAGTTGATCAAAACTATATTTTGGTTAAGCATAAGCATTAATAACTATATTGAACCACAGATGCACATAACAATAGAATAATTCCAGAAATGAAAACCTAAAAAATCAAAACGAGAACTTTAACCTGATAATTTCTTGGAACTTCTAGGGTTCATAGAGATGTCTTCTTGTCTAGCACAACTTTAAGATCAATGAAAACACACAATTATTCAATAATCAACTAGTTTAACCATCATAATAAGAAGCCAAATAGTGAATTAGAGCTATATTTGCTGTATTTATCCATTGCAACGTGTTATAATTAGTTAGTTACTAGTCTTTTCCACTTCAAATTAGCAAATTGGATTTTACTAATCCAAACCTTGACCGATAACAATCCATACTAACAATTTTGGCCAATGACACTCCCAACTTTCACTTTTGTTGCCACTAGCAATGCCAGTAGCATATTTATCATAAATTAAAACTCGATTTGCGTCTATTTTCCGCTTTACTTCACTTGTATGTTTTTCCATTTCATTCATAACCGAGCGAAGTTGAGTGAAAATCAAGTGCAAATATTTGATAATTATGCTACTAGGATTGTTATTGACAACAAAAGTGAAAGTTGAGAGCATAATTGGTCAAATTGTCAGTTTGAATTATTACCGTAGACATGTAATAGTTTGGATTATTACCTTCAAAATTAGATAAAAATGTACTTTGTTTAAGCTGAAATGTTAACAACTAGATAAATCCATACAAAACTACAAATACATGACAACATAATCAGATTTATGAAAAGAAACAAAATGAAAACCTAAACAACAGCCATCAATCTAATAAAAGGAACTACTTTCAAACTTCGAATCACTACCGCTATTCCTCCAGCGCGATATTACGATCAACGAAAATATGCAGTTAGTTCAATAATCAAGTAGTTAAACAATAATAATAAGAAACTAAATGATAAAATAGAACTCAATTTGCAGTGTTTTATATGTAAGTAGAAAAAAAGATGATGAATTACTTTGAGTTCAATGGCAGCTGATTCCTTGAGGGCAGAAATAGCATCAAGGTCTGCTAATTCACTCTCCGTTTGAGGCTCTGCACCCTTTTCCATCAATAACGCCATGATTTTCTTCCGATGAACACTCGCGAAGCGATTGAAGGGTGAAGATGATGATCGTTAATGGGCTTCATGAGCTATTTAGATATCAAAGTATTGGACTAGTTGGCCCACTAGAGCTGTGAGTAGGTAACTTAAGAGTTGCACATTTGGGTTTTCTTAAACAATACCAGTTAGGGTTGAAGTCTCTTTTTACTCGTGAAAAATGATCGGTGCGGTTTGAAACCGGTTGGATTTTAAATTTGGGTTTTGTCTTGTGCGGTTTGGTATTTAACTGGTTACAAGCAGATTATAACTCTGTGGTTCGGTTTCAATCCAAACCGGTTTCTCTGATTTTAATATCAGTTTGGGTTTGGTTATCAAACCAACCGAAACGTAATCGAATCAAGTACAATTTGAGTATAAATATAAGATGATTATGTAAGTGAGATTTCATTGGCAAAAGTTAAAAGTATTATTGATTAGATAGAATATGAATTACTATTGATTAATATGTCTATTAGAATCCAATTTGCTTTTGATAATCATAGTTGTTTTAGCACATGAGATACTTAGAAATTGCCCGATATGATTATGGCCACTTTAAAACATATAATTATGTCATTCATGATGAAACCAAATTCAGTTGGAATCACATATATAAATACAGGGTGAAGTATTCTAAAAAAGATGTTTAGGCTAAAAAACTTACGAAAAAATATTGCATTTTTGCATTCGTTCAATTATATTTGTAAACACTTGATAATGCATTTGTTTATATTCTTTTCTGTTCGTTTGTGTTAGTTTACTAATATTTTTTTATTCTCTAATGTTTAGTTCACTACGTTAACATTTAAACCATACACCTTAGCGGCTTAGTCGTATGAAACTTGTAGCTGCTAAAAACTTAGTCGTTTTAAACTTATATATTTGAGACATTATTTTGAAATAATTATGTATTTGATTATTATGTCTAACTTGTGTATTTGTTTTTAGAAAATTATGTTTATCGTTTTCATGTGTAAGTGCTTAAGTTTATGTTTTATCTGAGATATTTGTCTAATATTTGAGACTAAGGATGTTGATTTATATTTTTAAAATAAATTATTGTTTGTATATGTTTACATTAACGAACAAACATAATTGAACATAATTTTTTTTTCTAGTTATACGTTTGGAAACTGTTTGTGAGCGAGTCCAATGCCAAATGACTGTACGTGTACAAGGCTTCGTTCGATTCGTCAACAACCCTGAGTAAAGTATTACACCAAGTTTGGTTCAAAACCATCAAGCGGTCAACAAACTCATCAAGCTTCAACCATTCGTATGAAATGTTTAACACAATTTTATACATATAAAAATTCGTTTACTGCCCATATATTAACATATGGCAGTCAACCATGTTTGGATTATTGTAGATACAACAAAACCTTGAACATGTTTTTTTTGTTTTTTTTGTTTTTTTTTCCGTGGTCAGTCACCAAAATTTATATTTTGTTTTTAATTTAAACGAGGCAACGAACTCACGAGCAAGTCAATGAGTGAGCCATGAGTTGAGCCGAACTGACCTTGGCTCAGGCTCAACTTGTTGACAAATCGAGCCAAGGCGGCTCTACTCGTTTACAAACCGAGCCTATTTCGAGCAAGCTATTTTCTAGCAAACTACAAGTCACGAGCTTTTTAAACTTTTAATCACCTCTAGCCGAATCAAAACCAATAATGACAAATAATTACCAGAATTAAAATGGCTTTGAGCGTCATTAATCTCGCAGTTAAGAACAGATGTGGCCGTTTAAAGAAGTGATTAATTTTCAAGCACAGGGACTATAATTGTCATTAGTCGTATAGTTTGGAACTTGATAATAAGTAATCATAAAAAATAATAAATGTCAAGAATGGGATTCGAACCCATGCCCTTTCGGACCAGTACCTGAAACTGGCGCCTTAGACCAACTCGGCCATCTTGACATTGTTGAATAAATTCTTACGTTTAGCTTGTTATTATTGTATACTAAGAGGAAAGACCAAAATTGTTTTCATAGAATAACAACTTTGCGCATATAATAGCGTTAAAAACTCATTTCTTATCCTCGTCGGCATAATTACATTAAAATCACTATTTTTTCTTTATTTTTTTCAATTAAATAATATTTTTTATATTTTTATCATTACTTTTTCTCTATTCTCCACTCACAACCATTTAAAATATTTTAAAAACATTATAGGGTTTTGAAAAGTGTTTCCTAAAAATACAGATTGAACAGTAAATTTTTTCTATTTTTCACTTACAACCACTTATAACCATATCATATAATATAAGTAATACACTTACATCAATTTAGAGAACGAGCTATGAATGCTCTAAACTACTTATAATTTCTACACCTTACTTTCTCAATTATCATTGAACCCAATTCAATAACGTAAACACCATTGAGTATTCGATTTTTTAATGTATCATTTTTGTTAATTAATATGAAGTTCATGAATACTGTTTTTATCGTGATTATAAAAACAAGATCACGTAATTTAAATAAATCGAAAATCATAAATGAAATCCTATTTTAAAATCAAATATTGTAACCATTTTAATCAGAATCATTTAAATCAAGAAAAAGAGTGACTACTTTCGGCTGCAATGGTCTTGTTTAATGTATGTAAACCCACACGCCTTCATCAATCGAAAACCCTTTCTGATTAGGAACCTTATTTCACTAAAACTCTTGTTCAAATCAAGTCGAGTTTAAACAAACTCCATCCTAAATTGAAGCTTTTTAATAGACGAGCCAAAGCCTGAAATTCGTATATCGAGCTAAGGTTGTCTTACGAAGCTTGTTTATATGTACTAAATATTATTTAACGTAATGATTATATCTTGTATAGTAAGAACAATTATATTTTTATGTAGATACCCTTTTCTTAAAGTACCTATATGAGTTAGATACTTAGATGGATTATTTTCAGGCTCCACGGTTTTAATTACGTCCGATATACGTTATGTGATTTGATGGAAATAAGTATATGAATCGGTCTTCTCATTCAATTCAACATGGTTTTATATTATTTTTGTCATTTCTGTACATATGTTTTATTTTTTGTTGTTTCAATACCCATATTTCAAAAAAATTATCGAAGTGGCCATTCTGTCCAAATCTATAGATGACGTTAGTTACCACCAGGGGCAAATTCTTCACTTCCATAGGAGTTAACTGTTTTTTCGTTTCTGGTTTTACATCACTCTTATCATTTCAGTACGTGTGTTTATTTTTTACTATCTTAATTCTAGTGTTTAAAAAAAATTACCATTAGTTGATATTAAACCAAATCCAGCTACAAATATAATTCACAAATCCCCATTAGTATTTCAATCATAAACCAAATAAAACACCAACAACGTCTACATACTTCTGAATCAATCCACTATATTCATATACAAACTCTCACTGATTATGCAATTAAACACAATCTACTACTTAATCATCATAATTATTCAAATTACAAAATTTTTACATACATTAGAGTACCTTGTTTTCATCTAATCCAAGCTAAATAATCCCATCTGGATTACACGATTCATCATACGGATTCTTCAAAGCCATCTTCAACCCAACATAATAACGAGGATCAGTTTGTTTAATCACATAATCATTTTGTTTAATTAGTTTGTCGATGATTTGTTTAATCACAGAATCAGTTTGTTTAATCAGTTTGTCGATGATTTTCCATCATTGTAATAATAACTGAGAGTGAGGGAAAAAGACATGGTTCTTTTGTTTTATCTATGAAAATGATAAATTTATCTCTGTTTCGGTAATTTTTTTGAAACACGGGATATGAGACAACAAAAAACTAAACACATATACTGACATGACAACAACGATATAAAATCATAGACAAAAAAAGCAATTAACACCTATAGAAATGAAGAATCTACCCCCGGGTGGTAACTGACATTATCTATGGATTTGAACGAAATAACTGTTTCGGTAGTTTTATTGAAACACGGGTACCGAGACAAAAAAAATGAAACACGTATACTGAAATGACAAAAATGATAAACCAGAGAAAAAAAAGCAATTAACTCCTCGGTAAAAAGTATCACTTTTTATTATATTATTATACATAATGTAAACTATTTCATATATATTGAAAAATATACGACCTCATATCTTGGGTTGAAAATTCCCAAAATGTTCCTTTTAATTATGAATTATTATTATAGCAAATGGATGAATTTTTTGTCAAACTTGTAGATAAGTTTACTATGCTAAATAGTTTTACTTGTCTACCAAAATAATTGATCTTTGTAGTATAAATACCACCTCAATATAGGGAAAAGATGTACATCTTGTATACACTTTCATAAGTTATACATTTCTCTTCTTCTTGCTCTTGCAATTCCCTTTAAAGTTCTTAAGGTTATAACACTAATCTCGTGTTAATCATTGTGATATTATAACATGTTATCAACACGAGAGCTCTTAAACTCTAATCAAGAAGATCAATAAAGCACAAAATCATCCATTAATCAAAGTAAGGGCTTCATTAAGTAATAATATATAATATCTTATATTGAGAAGATAACTAAGATAAATAAAGTAAGCATAAATGAGATCTTATTATGGACATCTTGATAACCATGGGACTACTAACAAGCTAACTTTTATTTATGCATCTAACTTTTGATTATGCAACTAACATTTTATTTTATGTCAACTAACTTTTAGTTATTCATTTAACCTATTATTTATGCATCTAACTTTTACTTATGCAACTAACATTTACTTATGCATATAACTTTTACTTAATCTTTAGTTATACAACTAACATTTCTTTATATGTTAACTAACTTTATACAACTAACATTTTGATTATGTTTATTCGTACTAACGTCTTATTCTAACTTGTCGTTCTTATTCTCTTTTGTTTTTATAAACTAAATTCATGTTTTTATAACATAATATTATACTTATCTATTTTATTTAAAATTGTTGTCGATATATACACACACGACGGTTATTAGCCGTTATAAACGGTTATATAGCCGTTGTACATAGTCGTTACAAAACGGTTATAATTTTAAACTATAAATTGACCATTATCAACCTATTTTCAATAAACAGATTATCTCTTTTCTCAAGTTTATCCAAGGCAAATTTTCAAAGATGATACACCCGGTTTTAGTACTGGCAACCATAATGCTCATTTTAATTCTTATCCTTATTGCTGAAATACCACCTGAAGAATTTAAACTTTTCTTGTTTCTATATTTGTTTATAGCTCTACCGCTTTATTGTATCGCAATGCTTATTGATATATATGGATTCTAATAATTATCTTACTATTTGCTTAATTCTTGTTTAGCAAACAAAATTGTCGAACATTGCGAAAATCGAATTCCCGGCTCTTAATATCAATGAAGAAAACTATATGCTATGGACTGCTCATGTAAAAAGACATCTTAAATCCATGGGTGTCTTAGAAACTATACAAGAGTAAAATGCTTGCTCGGAACAGGACAAAGCGAAAGCTGATGTCTTTTTACATAAGCATATTGATGAAATGTTACAATTTGAATATTTAAATTATGAAGATCCATATATTTTATAGAAAGATTTAAAAAGCAGATTTGATCACCAAAGGGAAGTTCTACTTCCTACTGCTAGAGATGAATGAAACAATTTCAGGTTTCAGGATTTCAAAAAGGTAAACGAGTACACCTCTGCTTTGTTCAGGATATACTCGACCCTCAAATTCTATGAACAAAATATTACTGAGGAAGATATGTTGGAGAAAACTTTCTTCACATTTCATGCATCAAATATAAACTTGCAACAACAATATAGGTTGCAAAAGTTTAAAAGATATTTTGATTTAAATTCATTTCTCCTCGTAGCAGAAAAAAATAATAAGCTTTTGATGAAAAATCATGAAGCTCGTCCCACGGGATCATTAGCAATTCCAGAAGTAAATGTTGCTACTAAAAACTCGGGAAGAAAGTGGGGACGAGGTCGTGGTCGTGGTTCTGTTAATAAAAGTTACCCTAATGGTCGCAACCATTCTTTCAAGGGTAATTATAATTACCGAGGTAACTTTTATAGTCGTGGACGTGGTCGTGGCCGTGGATATGGCCGTGGTAGAAATCAAAGAACAATCAATTACCACGCTCCACAAAATAACAATTTTAACCAACACAAAGGAAATGAAGCTGGTAGGTCCGAAAACAATGGCACTTCCTGTTTTAGATGTGGTAGCACAAACCACTGGCCAAAGGCTTGTCGCACAGCTCCACATTTATGTAAGCTATACCAAGCCTCTCTTAAAAGGAAAGAGAAGGAAGTGAACCATGTTGATAATTTTGATAATCTCAATATTGAGTTGAACACTGCAGACTTTGACATAGAACTCTGAAATACATGTTGCTTGACCACAATAGTTATATGCAACAATTAAGTGTTTTTCTATCTTTAATTATGTATTTTTCTTCATGTAATGTTTTCTTTTGATTAAATAAAGTTCTCGTTAAAATATAACAATATCGTCGTTATTCACTTATAATTTTTTTTTATACTTTCAAGATTAAAATGAACATCATTGGAGCGCAAGATCAAACAAATAAAGCAAATATATGTATAGCGGATAGTTGAGCCACACATACTATACTTAGATCTAAGAAATATTTTTATGAACTTAAACCAACAAAAGAAATCGTTAATACAATATCAGGACTTACAGACCTGATAGAAGGAGTGAGAAAAACTAATTTAGCATTACCAAATAGTACAAAGCTTACAATAGAAAATGCTTTACTTTCCCCAAAATCGACAAGAAATCTGTTGAGTTTTAAAAACATATATCATAACGGATATGATACTCAGTCAAAGACTGTTGATAGTGAAAAATATTTGCATATCATAAGCAAAGACCAGATATTAGAAAAACTGCCAATGCTTCAGTCTGGTTTACATTATACACACATTAATGTGCCTCAGGCATATATGGCAGTTAAAGAAACATTTTGTGATCCTCAAACACTTAACTTATGGCATGACAGATTAGGCCATCCAGGTTCTACAATGATGAGAAGAATAATTAAAAACACTCATGGGCATCCATTAAAATATCAAAAGATCCCACAATCGAATAAAATTCCTTTGTGTACATCTTGTTCTCTTGGGAAATTAATTACAAGGCCTTCGCCTGTGAAAATTGAAAAGGAATCACCTCTGTTTCTTAAAAGAATTCAAGGAGACATATGTGGGCAAATTCATCCACCATGTGGACCATTTAGATACTTTATGGTTTTGATAGACGCATCAAGTAGATGGTCTCATGTCTCTTTGTTATCAACTCGTAATGTAGCATTTGCAAAATTTCTTGCACAAATTATCAAATTACGAGCACATTTTCCTGATTATACTATTAAAAGGGTAAAACTTGATAATGCTAGTGAATTCACATCACATGCTTTTAATGATTATTGCATGTCTGTAGGAATTACTGTTGAACACCCTGTTGCTCATGTACACACACAAAATGGCTTAGCTGAGTCGTTAATCAAACGTCTACAACTAATAGCTAGACCATTAATAATGAGGATAAAACTCCATGTGTCTATTTGGGGTCATGCAATTCTTCATGCTGGATCACTAATTCGTGTGAGACCAAGTGCAAATCTTAAATACTCTCCCTTACAACTTGTTTCTGGCAATGAGCCAAACATTTCCCACCTTAAAATTTTTGGGTGTGCTGTGTATGTGCCTATTGCACCACCACAACGTATAAAAATAGGTCCTCAAAGAATGTTGGGAATATATGTTGGATATGAATCAGCCTCCATCATAAGATATCTTGAACCTTTATCGGATGATGTATTTACAGCACGTTTTGCTGATTGTCACTTTAACAAGTCAGTTTTCTCGGCATTAGGGGGAGAAAAGAAAAAACAAGAAAATGATGTATCATGGTATGTTCTTTTATTATTGTATCTTGATCCAGTAACTAAACAACGCGAGACAGAGGTTCAAAAGATAATACACTTGCAAGAAATTGCAAATCAGTTACCTGATGCATTTACTGATACAAACAGAGTTACTAAATCTCATATACCAGCTGCTAATGCTCTAGCTCGAGTTGAGATTCTAAATAAGCAAATAGATAACACAATGGCTCATGAATCTCAGAGACGTTTGAAACGAGGAAGACCAATCGGTTCCAAGGATAAAAATCCTCGAAAAAGAAAAACTCATGAAAAGGAAGTTGACAATAAAGTGAATGATCTTGATGGAACGCTTAATACCAAAACCTCTCATGAGGAGGATTTGGATGAAACTAACAAAGAAATGTCAATTAACTATGGTCACACACATATCTTATGGAATCGAGATGAAATGGAAGGTATTGATAAAATATTTTCTTATTCCGTAGCAAGTGACATCATGAGTGGAGATGATGATCCTGAATCAAAATCAGTTAATGACTGTCAAAATAGACATGATTTGGATAAATGGAAAGAAGCTATGCAAGCTGAATTAGATTCACTTAACAAACGAAAGGTCTTTGGACCTATTGTTATTACTCCTATGGCCGTAAAGCCTGTAGGGTATAAATGGGTTTTTGTACGAAAACGAAATGAGAAAAATGAAGTTACAAGGTATAAAGCTAGACATGTAGCTCAAGGTTTTTCACAAAGGCCAGGGATTGATTATGAGGAAACATAAAAGGCCAGGGATTGATTATGAGGAAACATACACCCCTGTTATAGATGCAATAACCTTTAGATACTTAATCAGCTTAGCAGTCTCTAGAAATTTAGAGACGCGTCTTATGGATGTTGTTACAGCTTACTTGTATGGATCACTAGATAGTGACATCTATATGAAAATTCCTGAAGGTTTTAAATTCCACAAATCATTAAGCTCAAAGCCTAAGGAAATGTATTCCATCAAATTACAAAGATCCTTGTATGGACTCAAACAATCTGGACGGATGTGGTACAATCGTTTGAGTGATTATTTGACAAGTAAAGGATACACTAGTAACCTTATTTGTCCATGCGTCTTCATTAAGAAGACAACATCAGGATATGTGATCATAGCTGTGTATGTTGATGATCTAAATATAATTAGGACGTAAAAGGAAATTAATGAAGCAATTGATCTTTTAAAGAAAGAATTTGAAATGAAAGACCTTGGAAAAACCAAATATTGTCTTGGTTTGCAGATTGAGCATATGCATAATGGAATACTTGTACATTAGTCGACTTGTACTGAAAAACTCTTAAAGCGTTTCAATATGGACAAAGCAAATCCTTTAAGCACACCGATGGTTATTAGATCACTCAATGTTGATAATGATCCATTTCGTCCTTGCGAAGATAATGAAGAGGTTCTTGGTCCAGAGATACCATATCTTAGTGCAATTGGAGCTCTTATGTATCTTACTAACTGTACGAGACCTGACATTTCTTTTGTAGTTAATTTGTTCAGCCCCTACTAAAAGGCACTGGAATGGGATTAAACATATTTTTCGATATCTTCGAGGTACTATTGATTTAGGCTTGTTTTATCCTAATAATTCAAAAGAAGGGTTGGTTGGTTATGCAGATGCAGGTTATTTATCTGATCCCCATAAAGCAAAATCTCAAACGGGATACATATTTAAGAATGGAGGAACTGCTATTTCATGGCGTTTTCAGAAACAAACACTCGTAGCGACATCCTCAAATTATGCTGAAGTCATTGCACTACATGAAGCTTCAAGAGAGTGTGTATGGTTAAGATCTATGACACAACTTATATTAACTTCTTGTGGATTGGAGAAAGATAGAAATACAACACCAATCTATGAAGATAATGCAGCTTGTGTCTCACAAATGAAAGAAGGGTATATCAAAAGTGACAGAACAAAACATATACCATGAAGATTCTTTTCATACACTCAAGACGTTATTAAAGATAAACAAGTTGAAATGAGATACGTTCAATCTAGCAATAATTCAGCTGATCTTTTCACAAAGGCACTTCCAAAAACAGCTTTCAGAAAACATGTTTATGATATTGGCATGCGGCACGTACACACAATGTGATGATCTACAGAAAACAATTTGAGAGGGATTTATAAGCTGCACTCTTTTTTCCTTAGCTAAGGTTTTTTCCCACTGAGTTTTTCTTTAGCAAGGTTTTTAATGAGACAGTACTTAAACTCTTGAAGTTTGAAAAGTGTCATCCAAGGGGGAGTATTATGAATTATTACCATAGCAAGTGGATGAACTTTTTGTCAAACTTGTAGATAAGTTTACTATGCTAAATAGTTTTACTTGTCTACCAAAATGATTGATCTTTGTAGTATAAATACCACCTCAATGTAGAGGAGAAGATGCACCTTTTGTATACACTTTCATAAGTTATACATTTCTCTTCTTCTTGCTCTTGCAATTCCCTTTAAAGTTCTTAAGGTTATAACACTAATCTTGTGTTAATCATTGTGATATTATAACACTTTTGTCTTTTTGTCCTTTAATATGTCCTTTCAAAAATTTATTCTTAAAATGTTTTATTTTAACAGAACATCAGTGTCTCAAGACGCAGGTGCCCACATAACCACCATCTTATAAATTAACACGTGGTCAATAGAGGAGTCGTATGCGTAACAGAGGCGTGCGCCTCCATAGATTGTCGCCCGCCTCTTGCCAAATGAGATTTAATTTTGATAAGACTTTAATATTATTATAATTAATTTTACTCATATTTTGTTTTTCTCTTATAACTTCTAAAATATAACGTTTTATAAAATTTCAAATATACCAACGAGACATGCTTATTTCTCTCTACATACCGACGTAAAGTTTATTAAAAATGGATTCGGGTCAAATTAACATCGAACATTGGATATAAAATTTGACATGAATCAGGTTTAAATATAATTTACGTCACACGTTGATAAAAATAAGCACGTTGCAATGGTATATTTGAAATGTTGTAAAATTTAAAAAGTTATAAGAGAAAAATAAAATACAAGTAAAATTAATTATATCAATATTAACTTACAAAGAAGCAAATCAAATGTGCAGTGATAGGTGAATAGGGGCGGCCGCCTCTTTTTTTAGAGTCGGACGATTCCATTTTGCGAGCGGACGACTTTATTTTAAGGGCGGTGCCGCCTGTATTGAATACGTGTGTGATTTTTAGTTGCCCCAGGCGGCCGCACTTGTCTTTAGAGGTGTTATCACCTTATCCGGGGGACGTTTTAAGAATAATTTTTTGGAGATGATATATTAGAGAAATATAAGAAAAAAATAACATTTTAATAACTTTCCCTGTCAAAAATATTAACACAGTGAAATATCGTTTTACAAGTTAACGCAAGTAATTTTATATTGCAACTTATTACACGTTTATTTTTTTTTTATCTTTATTAAACATTTAATGGATACACCCAAAATTTTAAAACATTAACCAAACTACCAATTCTAATATATTATTGATTATTCTTAAAACTCTCATATTATATGAAATTAAATTGATCACAAGACAACTTGGAGCTATTTACTGCGGAATATGCGGAGTTAGCATTCAATTGACTATAACATAATAGAAACTGTTTCCCGAGAGGGTTTGTTACATCTCTACACGTGACATGTTTGATACATGTGTTAATCGTGTCGAGTCGCGTAACACAACTAGATCTGTTTGATCAGTCCTAGACTCATGATGTCATTTGTCAAGCTGTTTACGACATGTTTAACACATTTATTAATTATAACAACTCACCAACCCATTGACATATTTACAACTTCAATACCACCCATCTCAACTGGTTTAACACGCTTATACAAACAGAACAAATAAGTTATGTTCGAGATACACGATCTTAACTATGCCCATATTAAAGTAAATATCTTTTAACACAAATAGTTATATGCCCATATTAAAGTAAATATCTTTTAACACAAATAGTTATATTGACGGTGTTCAAGTTAAACAATTTAACCCACTAGCCTGTTAGGTGGAAGGGGTGGACACGCCGTGAGACAATGACATGCCTTGGTGTCGCCCGGCACCCCCGCCGCCACCCCCTTTTCACGTCGCATGGCGTGTGTTTCCGACACCCACTCGTCGTGTGTTCTCTTCAACAAATCTCTCGATCAAACGCTAGTTTTACCTGGCGCGTGTGGCAACACCGTAACCCCAGGTAAAAACACCCTATTCTTAAAATGCGCCAATCACGCTAGCTTACACTTCGTCTTCTTCCTTGGGCTACCTACCTCACTGCTCACAGATAATACATATTTCTTCAAAAGTCAAAATCAATCACCTTCACTCCATCTCATAATCTCTACACTTAAACCTATTAACCCTTTATAATCACTAAACTCCATCTATTCAATCCAATTTGAAGCTAATCACGAATGATCATTTAATTTGATCAACATTCATCAGAGATGTGTTCCATTTATCTGCTTCTTTAAACACCATTGATACACCTTTGTACCAATCAATGGATATCAGAAGCTATATGTTCCACAAATTTCATATATGCATAATAATAGGGTTAATTTGTGCATTCTTATGGTTATGCTTATTCTACTCCAACAATGGAGTTTTCGAAGGTAAAATCACCTGGAGCAATACTCTGTTACTTAATTCCAGTTTAAACGAATCCATAGATGTAATTAATCGTGAAATTGAAGCTTCAAATTCTGCAATTTCTCGATCTGAAAACCCTAGGGTTTTCCCGTTCATGAAGGCGATGAGAACCGTAAACAATACGAATGATCCATGCGGTGGAAGATACATATACATTCATGATCTTCCATCACGATTCAACGAAGATATGGTGAAGGAATGTGAAAGCAACAACAAGTGGTTAGCTATGTGTAAATTCACCATGAACGGTGGGTTCGGACCTCCATTGAAGAACACTGAAGGTGTATTTACAGATCATGGATGGTATGCAACGAATCACTTCAATCTTGAAGTCATCTTCTACAATCGAATCAAACAGTATGAATGCTTGACTAATGATTCATCAATGGCTGCTGCAATTTTCGTCCCGTTTTTTGCAGGGTTTGATTTCGCAAGATATATTTTAGGGTTTAATGTTTCGATTAGAGATGGTGGTTCGATTGAGCTTGTTGATTGGTTGCAGAACAGAGATGAATGGAAGATCATGAATGGTGAAGATCATTTTGTTGTTGCAGGTAGACCCACATGGGATTTCAGAAGACTGATGAAGATGATGATTGGGGTAACAAGCTGCTGTTGTTACCCGCGGCGAAGAACATGTCGTTTCTTCTTGTCGAGTCGAGCCCATATGGTTCGAATGATTACGCGATACCGTATCCGACTTACTTCCATCCGGTTACGGATTCTGAGGTTTTCGACTGGCAGGACCGGATGAGGAAAACGGGGCGGAAATGGTTGTTTTGCTTTGCGGGTGCTCCACGCCCGGGGGACCCGAATTCGATCAGGAGTATTTTGATCGAGCAGTGCAAGAATTCGCGTGTCGGGAAGGCTTTGGATTGTGGGGATGATGAGAGTAGGTGTCATTCGCCTAGTAATGTGATGAAGATGTTTCAAAGCTCGGTTTTTTGCTTACAACCCGAAGGTGATTCATATACGCGAAGATCGGCTTTTGACTCGATCTTGGCGGGGTGTATCCCGGTGTTCTTTCATCCGGCTTCGTTTTACACGCAATACACTTGGCATCTCCCCAAAAACTATACAAAATATTCGGTTTTTATTCCTAACGATGATGTAAGAAAGAATGTAAGTATAGAGCATAGACTCGATCAGATTAGCCCTAAAACGATCAAGATGATGAGGGAGGAGGTCATAAATTTGATTCCGAGATTGATTTATGCTGATCCTCATTCGAAATTAGAGACTTTAGAAGATGCATTTGATGTATCTTTGAAAGCAATTATCGGCAAAGTGACTGAATTGAGACAAGATATGATCGATGGGCGGACAAATGATGATTAGGTTAAAGAATAGAGTTGGAAGTACGTGTTATTAGAACAAGGTGGCGACTATGCAGGCGTTCGTGAATGAGATTCGTTTTTCCCTAAACCCTGAATCCTAAATAAAGTTGATGAACTTTAATGGGTCAACTTTAATTAAGCTAAATATAATTGCTTGGTTTATGGTTTGATTATTGTTTTCTTGAAGTTGGAAGCAAATTTCTAGTAGTTTTGGCCTGAAATATGTATCTATTAGGTTTCTATATGTTAGTTGTTGATAGTTATCTATCGTGTTTCGGATAAAATATTTTTGACTTCTCTTCATCACGTTAACACTTACAAATAGGTGCTCTTACTTAAAAATGTAGAGATTTACCAAATGTGCAAACTTGATACACAAACCCCTTGCATGCACAAAGTCTAGGGACGTCATGTTATTTTAGATCGGATATACGTGTCTTAACCCAAGATTACCGTCTTATTTATACTTACGACTTGGTATATATTAGAGAGAAAAGGATGGAATCCTCTTGAGAATTCTAGAATTTAAATTTAACTATTTCAACCCATTTAACTACACAACTAACTTTATCATTGTATTACAACTTGCAACATGTTATGCTCTAATTTATGTTTCATTATAGTTGCGATATCTAGTGTTTCGTGAATAAATCAAAACTCATCAATTGTATAACCTTGTGTGATGAGTGATCCAAAGTTTTTGTGAGGGAATAAAAAACAAATCAGGCAAAACATAAGTCGTATAAAATAAAGTTAAAGGGGTTGCTCTGGTGGCGGACCGGCCCCAAGCGGCACAATGGCGAGCGGGACTACCAGCCAGCCTGGCTCGATGGTGGCTGAGTGGCGGTGTAGCAGGTGGCGTATTTTGTTTTTGAAGTAGTTAGAGTTCGAGACTTTGGTTGTCCCATATATAAATTCATAATATAAATTATTTGCTTTCTATTTTCCACCCTAAGAAGCAACCGCACATGAAAGAAACTGTTGTCGGTGTGTGAGTTCAGTACTCGAATCTCAATGGCACCCCGAGATAAATGGATCTTTTTTGGTTCCTTCAAATCTAAATTATTCTTTAGCCTTTTGGTGCAAATCAGTAAGTCTTAGTAATTTTGATTTTATTTAGTTGTCTTATTAAGTTAAAGACGCATACTCTTTCTTTATTTTTCTTGAACGGTAAATGTACGACTCTGCTTCGGAGGATAGGTGTTATCTTAATCGGGCCCGTCTATCCGGTTCCCAGCCGGGATCACACCCCCAACCCCCTCAGAAGGAAACATATTGTTGAGAAAACCCTCTGACTCAACTCTGAATATTTTTGCTCAGAGTGAAACTTAAACCATGATCTCTAGTTATTTACATGTCATAAGTACCTTATCTTAATCAGTTGAGCTAATGATCATTGGTGCATACTCTTTATTTAAGTGATTTATTGTTCAAATCCTCCGAACATCATTAATAATAAGAAAGAATATATTCGATTTTAATTTAATCATATGACTTGATCATGCTCCTTTAATTAAAATGGAAAACTTATATACACACATTATTGATATACACATATATAAGATCATAACTAAAGTTCGATGTGTAAATGTTAACAATATAGTTCAGAAGTATCGATTACGGATGAGATATGGACTATGCAATTAAGCATGATAGAAGTTTCACAACGTGTGACATTTTTAAAAAATCTTCACCAGATCGTATGCTTTATTAGTGACGTGTTTAACTTTAACTTTTTCACATAAAAGATGAAAGTGATTATCTTCTTTTCTAAACGTCTAGATACAAGGCTTTATGGCGGATTATGAGGAGCATTTATTTGACCACAACTCAAGCTATTAACTTTTGGAATAATTTCCGGAGCAGATCGCGTCATATTTCGACACGTGGCATACCACAACAGGCTGCCGACGCATATCTCAGAACAAGTCGTAATACACCCTGTACATACAATACACCTATCACGCTAACATACGCTTCATCTTCTTCATTCGAATACCCTAATATTCACAGTACACCATTTCACCTCCATTTCTTCAGTTCAATGTCCAACTGTTAATCGATCAATTTCACTTCTTTTGTGTGCAATTGATTGATTTCACATATGTCCACCATGAAACGTATGCTGATTATTTGAATTATAACGACTGATCGTTTTCAATCAAATCGATGGAGAAAACGAGCTATGCGTTTCAACAGACTCGTGTTTATGCAGTGGGATTAGCCTGTGGTTTCTTCTGGATTTGCTTACTGTACTTCCATTTTCAAGGGTTTGAAGGTGCATCTTTCTGGAGCACCAATCTGCAAATTAACCCCAATTTGAATCAATCTAGGGTTTCCGAAGCCCAATCCGATGCTAATCACGAACCAGAGAATGCGCAATCGATTGTTTCTCGATCTGAAACAGTGAAAAACGAATCCTTCGATAAAGCTAGGGTTTTCCCCTTCATGAAGGCGATGAAAACTGCAGACAATACGAGTGATCCATGTGGTGGAAGATACATATACGTTCATGATCTTCCTTCACGATTCAATCAAGATATGATGAACGAATGTGGAAGCATTAACAAGTGGTTCGATATGTGTGAATTCACAACGAACTGTGGGCTCGGACCGCCATTGAAGAACAGTGAAGGTGTGTTTTCTGATGAAGGATGGTATGCTACTAATCAATTTACAGTTGATGTCATCTTCTACAATCGGATGAAACAGTATGAATGCTTGACCAATGATTCATCAATGGCTGCAGCTGTTTTCGTCCCGTTTTACGCAGGATTCGATGCTGCGAGATACCTTTGGGGGTATAATGTCTCTGTAAGAGATGCTGCATCTCTTGATCTTGTTGATTGGTTGCAGAAGAGGGATGAATGGAAGATGATGAATGGTAAAGATCATTTTCTTGTTGGAGGAAGAATTACTTGGGATTTCAGACGATTAACAGATGAAGACACCGATTGGGGGAACAAGTTCTTGTTCCTACCCGCTGCAAGAAACATGTCGGTTCTTCTCATCGAGTCGAGCCCGTGGAACTCGAATGATTACGCGATTCCATATCCGACTTACTTTCATCCGTCTAAAGATTCGGAGATTTCCGATTGGCAGGATCGGATGATGAGATCGGAGAGGAAACATCTGTTTTGTTTCGCGGGTGCTCCACGGCCCGATAACCCTAAATCAATTCGGAGTCTTTTGATCGATCAATGCAGGAATTCGAGTGTCGGGAAGCTTCTGGAATGCGGGGCCAATGAGAGTAAGTGTCATTCGCCGAGTAATGTGATGAGGATGTTTCAAAGTTCGGTTTTTTGCTTACAACCGCAGGGTGATTCCTATACGCGAAGATCGGCTTTTGATTCGATCTTGGCGGGTTGTATACCTGTGTTCTTTCATCCGGGTTCGTTTTACACGCAATACACTTGGCATTTACCGAAAGATTATACGAAATACTCGGTTTTCATCCCGGAGGATGATATTCATCGGAATGTAAGTTTAGAACAACGTCTTGGTCAAATTGATCGTGATACGATCAATAAGATGAGGGAGGAGGTTACAAACTTGATCCCGGGGTTAATCTATGCGGATCCCCGATCGAAATTGGAGACTACAAAAGATGCATTTGATGTATCTGTGGATGCGATTATCCGAAAAGTGACAAAATTGAGACAAGATATGATCGACGGACGAATGGATAATGATTTTATAGAAGAACTTAGTTGGAAATACGCGTTATTAGATGAAGGCAAGTATTTGGGCGTTCATGAATGGGACCCTTTTTTCGCTAAACAAAAACCCGACGATGGCAAGTCAAATCCGGGTGGGTTTTCAGGAAACACGACAAGGAATTCTTAGATGATAGAGAAAAAGAG
Source organism: Flaveria sonorensis (assembly GCA_025506505.1). Classification (NCBI taxonomy): domain Eukaryota; kingdom Viridiplantae; phylum Streptophyta; class Magnoliopsida; order Asterales; family Asteraceae; genus Flaveria; species Flaveria sonorensis. The sequence goes on from CM046427.1 coordinate 60,640,289, forward strand.
AAAAATTATTCGAAGAAAGTTGCAGTTTATATACGTCTAAATTACGAAAAGTGTAATTTTATTTAATTTTTATTTATTTTTAGATAGTAGTAAAAGGTAAACAAAACAGATATGCAAAGGGTAGTAGAGAATCTTGATCATGTGGTCCTTTTTCAAAAGCCTCCCAACAATTGGGATAAAAGAAAGAAAGTGGAGTATGAAAGTGTATCCAACTTAGATTTACTATTCAGTACATAGTCATGAACATGTAAAGAGGAGTACACTAATGGCAATGATTTTTAATTTTGTGGTTGGTCCTGTTAAGGAAAGCAAAGGCTTTATGCACTTTCTATTTATAGGTGGATAAGACTCGAAAGCATGCGGGTTAGGTCGGGCGGGATGAAACAAGCTTGTGTCAAAACAGGTATGGTTTAAAATTAGTAAGGGTTGAATGAAAATAGCATAATGTAGAATATAACTCAAAGGTGTTTTACGCATCATATCCACGTGTACATTTCATATAGCACATGATATAACATATTGACTATAAGCTCTATTACACATGTGTAAGCGGCTAAACGCAACGAGAAATGTTTAATGTAAAAGTATTTAAGCGAAGAGCAACAAGAACCGTATAAACACACATGTTTCTTATTTTAAGTGCTATTCATTAAACGATTATATAACCATACATAAATACTATATTTACATACATGGCTACATCGAATCCAAACATCTTGTTGGTGAAAGTATTTGTCATGGGAAAAAAACAAGCGCTAAGCAACACCACGCTAGCATTTGGGTTCCACATGCAAGCGGTGGATGTGCCCGTTTGTTGGGCATTTGTTTGTGCTCGTATGGAATTCCAAACAAAAGCAAACAGGTAATGGTAGGCCCCTCTCACACGACCATTAAAGAAAACTAGAATTTGAACCCCGCGTGTTGCCGCTGGGTTATTTTGTAACATAGTGGTTATATTTCTTGTCCCGTATTCTGATCTTCCTCCTACTCTCCCTTAAAGATCGGTGAACACCCATCGACTTAACAATTCCAGTACAATCACAACACTATAAGCACAATCACTTAGCTAAATAAGAATAAAGTTAAACTAACATGAACTTGTATAAATAGCATCTATCAAAAAGAAACATTAAGAATATAATATGATGTATATTTTATTGGTTTAAAACTATAAAACAAATAACAATTCTAAGAATAACAGTTAAAAAGTTTAACAATTTATGGATCTTAATATTTTAGTTAAACAATTTGTATTTTATTTTGGATTCCACCATATTGATGGTAAAAGAGAAGGGAGATGTTAGGTGGGGTTTTTTCTAATTTATCAAAGGCAAGTGGTTAATTTAGAAGAATAAAAAATGATCATGTATAAACCGACATTTTACATTAATAATATATATAATATATATACAAATATATATAATATATATACAAATATCTAGTTTATTTTTTTCTAAAAAATAGTGTGTAAAAAGATGTACCGTTAAAGGAGAAATAAGTATTTTTTAAAAGACTAGTACAAATACAATCATATTTGTGCCGGCTAACCTGTCGTTGTTTGTGTCCAGGGTGAAGTATTACACTTTTTTTCGTCAGTAATGTTAATATTTGATCCGGTAGTGTAAATATTTTGTTATATATAACGAGTTTGCCCTCTTAGAAAAAATTAATTTCATCCCGCCTTTTTTCTGAAAGTGTCCAAGTAAGAGGTGCGCTAACCGGTTTTTTTTCCCGAACCGGGTTAAGGTCAACAATTTTGGAACCGGGTTTGACCAAGAACCGGGTCGGTTCCCGAAAATAAACCCAACCCGGTAGGAACCGGTCCGGATCGGTTCCAAACTAGTAGGGTCCAAAAACCGGTTCCAAAAAACCGGTTATTTTTTTTAATTTCAATAAATAATATTTAAAATATACAATTTATTTAAAAGTAGATTAAATAAAACAACTACAAATATATTTTTATTTAGTGGTATTTTTTTAAAAGGTATATTAAAAATAAACTTAAAATAAACACTTATATGGATTTTTTAAACAAAACAAAAGATACATCTTGCGAATACAAGTTTTTTAAATTTAATCGTCTTCGTCGGTTTGTGTGCCAATGCGTTGAGACAAATCATAAGCGAGTTCTTCATCGGAGAGCAGTGACGATCATCCGGTTTGTACTTCTTGTTCGTGTATTTCTTCTTCAATTGGTATTTCTTCTTCAAGGTTTGATTTATCTTGTATTCGTTTGGCCGCATCTATACCACTGTTGGAGTTAGCTTTGTTTTTCTTATCGATAAAACCCTGCCACTAACAGAAAATGCAGACTCCGAAGCTACCGTGAAAAACCGGTTCCAAACAAGTTTTTTTGGACCAGTTCGTAAACCGGGTTGGGTAAAAATCGGTTTGGCCAATAATTATATAAACCGGTCCCAAACCGCCGGTTTTATCCGGGTTGGAACCGGTTTATCACCTGTACCAAACCGGTTCGGGTCATGTAATCGGTTCGGGTGTGCACCTCTACTCCAAATTCCGGCACGTTTAGCATTGTGATACTTTAAGTGGGCCGTTGGATTATCTATCGGATTTCAAACAAAAGCCCATTTTTTAAGACTAATTAAACTTTGACTCTCTAGAAGTCAAACAAATAAATCTTCGGCTGCTAAATGACCTCGTCTTTTTGACACATTCCTTGAGCCAATTCTCTGTTCAAAAGTCAAAATCATTGACTTTAATTTCACCTCCATTGACAACGACACTCTCAATTCACAAGTCTCTCATGTCAGAACTTGACACCCCCCCTCCATTTGGCCTCCGGAGACCCAATCAAATTCACACCCAAATTACAATCACAAGTCATGATCTTCCCATGAAACTTCCAACCGATTGTAATTTGCAATTCAAACCCACCGAGTTGAATTAGAATTAGAATATATAGTCTTAAATAATCGATTTGTGTTCAAGGGAGGTGTTATTTGATGTGGGTTTCACACTATTTTCTCCACTTCTTCAGTTTTCTGAATCAAGTTTCAATCTTTCAATTAAGGGTTTAAATCAAGAATCGCTTACGGAAAGTTCAACCAATCGCAATCCAATTTAATCGAGGGTGTTGAATTTGAATGCAACTTGTCCCCAATAATTCAATTGTATTTATGGGAGTTGTGATTTGATGTTTAATTTCATCTAATTCATCAATTTGGAATAATCATAGTCTTATGCTCTGAAGTCTTTTGGTTCTGTTGATCTTCAAATGGGGGGTTTAGTAATTGGAGACGAAGGTGGGATCGCTCAGAGTTTATGGAAGAAATCAACAAATGAATCGATATTTGCGATTTATACTCCTTATATACTTTCATTGGCATCTGGGAAATTGGATTCTGGTTCTTTTCTTCATTGCATCTTTCAAGATCTTCAGTTTCTGCAAGCTTCAGCTGAGGCGTAAGTTGCTGTTGATTCATATATAGAAATTGTTTATTTGTTGGTTAATCTTATCAGTTGTTCTTAATGTGGGAATCTGATTGCTTTGAAATTTGTGGATTTTAGGTTTGAGATGGCTGAAGAATGCTCTGATGATGATGATGATAAGGCTGTAATTCGAAAGATTCGAAAGAGGGTGTTGAAGAAGATGACAATGTTTCGATCGATTGTTCAAGTAGGTTCTCAAATTCCCTTTTTTAAACTACAAAGAGATGATCATGTTGTAGTATTGATTTGCATAATTGCATCTAATTTGAGTTTTGGATTGAAAGTGTGAGTTTGATTAGTACTAATCGACACAGGAATGGGGATTTGAACTTCCAGCAGGGAACATATCAGATCGTGCAATGACCAAATACACAGATTTCTTGCTCGATACAGCTTCGGGAAAATCAGTAAGAGAAAAGTTTCCTGGGAAGTTTGCGACGCCGTTTGAGAAAACTAAGCTTTCTGCATATGCACTTGCTGCCATGGCACCATCCATGAGGATTCAGTCATTTCTGAGTAAGGAGATACAATCAGTTCTTGAACCTGATGAGAACTTTCATCTGTACAAAAAGTGGATTGATAGTCTTGCTTCTCAAAAATTCGAGGTTCGTTTTTTATAAGAATGTTTGATTAGAGGTAGCTGGATTTGTGGGCCGTGCAGGTTGGGTAACAAATCAAACAAGTTCAAGCTAAAATGCTCGAATTTTTAGTATAGGTTGGATTGGGTTGACCCGTAAAAACGTTTTGTGCATTTTTTAAAAATTTGATTGTACAATCATATGAGTTAATTATGATTAGAAGAACTATATTGCCACGACAACAATCCGAATGTTTGAATAAAAGGAAGTAGGGAGTTGTATAAATTAACAATAGACTTCGGGCGTTTTCAAGATATTTGACCCATTTGACTTTTAGCTAACTTTTTCTTTGACCCGTTTGAAATAAAAAAATAAAACACAACCCAAGTCGAACACTTTTTTCATTTTTTTAAAAGTGTATTGTTACATACTAATCCAAATATTTGAACAAGACCTATTACGAAATGCATGAACTTTGCTTTTCAAATTTTTGTATAAATAATTAATAAGATTGTAATAATTCATAAACTATATTGCTAGAATACTAATCCAAATATTCGAATAAGACCAATTAGGAAGTTCTTTGAACTAAAATAGACTTTGGGTGTCTTTTAACATGTCATTTGGCGTGCTCCCTCTTAGCTGCTTTTTATCTAACCTATTCAAATGAGACAAAACATAATTCAACCCATCCATGAGTAAATGGATCGAAATCGCCACCTATAATCCTCTGACGTTAAACAATCAAGACAACTTGTATCTTATGTTGTATTTCCTCCAATTTTAGGATTCTGCATCCCAAATTGAAGAACTTTTAGATAAGTTGACCGTATCTTTGACTGGTGAAGAACTTCAATTTGTAGAAACAATTTATCACAAAGCAATGAAGCTTCAAGTAGATTTTTTCTCAGCTCAACCAATTACCCAAAACACTGTTGTTCCCTTGTATCGGGCTCATGGAAATGATGAACAGAATGTTTTGATATGTAGTGGTTTTGACATGACCTGTAGTGCTGTTGATTCAGGTGCACTTCTTGCGGATGTGGCAATTATAAAATCATCACAAACGGTAAAGTCGAATGGATATGAATCTGGTGGTGCTGGAACTTCTTTGGTTGATCTTCGGGATATTTGGAGTGGTCTTCATAGTCAGTATGTTGAAGAATATGAACAGTGTATTGACAACATTATGCTTAGCAAAAAAGGTAAACGTTCTTTTTTTGCACAAAACTAACTACATATAATTTGTGATTAGAACTGATTATTGTCAAAACTGACAAAGGGCGTATTAAGATGACCTTATCATTCATTCTAGTACCCTAATTAAAAGATTTGTATTTAACAAGAATTTCTCTTTTGGTCATGTTATGTGTTACCTTCTTAAATAATAAAAATTTGTCAGAACACCTAAAAACCTCTCCTACAACATGTCTTGTTAGTTGTACAACTGATCATCTGACTCTAGTTATCTGTAGTCTCATACTCGCTTTCAAAACATACATAGTGTGAGTTTATAGTTCCATATTGTTCATGTAATTTAAGTAATATTTGCAAAGTATGTTCTACTTTTAGTTGGTATCTAAAGTTAGTTGTTACAACTGATCATCTGACTCTAATTATATGTGGTCTCTTAATCGCTTTCAAAACATGCATAGTGAAAGTTTACAAGTTGCATATTGCATGTATTTAAATAATATTCGCAAAGTATGTTCTACTCTTGGTTGGTATTCAATAATATTATAAAGTCCTAAATTTTGTTTATCTTTTATTGGGCAGTCACAAAATTCGACTTTGAAAGTCTGTGTAAAGCGCTTGAGCAGTTATCGGATCTTGAAAAGGCAGGAAATATAAGAGTGGACAACTCTGGTGTATTGAAAGGACTGCATATGGATGACATCAAATGGGCTGCTGAACACTTGGTTTTTCAAGATGGCTGTCTAGAATTCTTTAAAGAAATTGAAAAACATGAAAATGTTGCAATTGATGCTCATATACTTTCATACTGTTGGTCTGGGGATCTCATTAGGTCTGCCTTTAGCTCAGGTGTGTGTTTCTTTTATATATGTTTTCTGAAAAGAATGATATGCTGTTGTTTGGTTCTCATTAAAGGTGGTGATTTTGATCTGTTTAGCTAAAGATTGATCGGTTTGGGTTATGTTTAATGCCGGACATATTAAATGGATAAACTTTAAAACATAGCTGAAATGAAGCGGATCGTAAGAAGGATTGAGTTGCTTGAAATTTAACCAAAGTTTATTCAAATTGGCAAATTTGAGAATTTAGCTATTAATGGAGTTTGCTTGAACACAAAGTTTATTTAGTTTCTCTCAGCCTAGTAAATCGCTTTATTGACGAATAAATTCCTATTAAAAAGTAGAGGCGACAAGATTGGGGGTTGGGTAATAAGTCGAAATGGGTTCTGATTGCAATGGGTTATTTTTGTATGGGTCAAAGAATTTTCAAATCAGGTTAACCCATATCGTTTGTTTGTCCATTTTTAGTTTTTCTTATGAAACAAGATTCTTGAAATAAAAAGAATCTAAATATTTAGATGGTATGGTTTAAATTAGACTTTGAGCAACTAACATCTGTTTAATTGATTCTCCTTGTGGCTAAATGTTTAATTTGCCCGTTGAGTATAAAACACATCCCAAATCGACCCATTCATGATTAAATGGGTCAAATTTCCATATCTTTTAAATAGTTGTAATCAAATTTAAACGGTAAAAAGTGTTGGAACTCATCCAACTCATATTATGAATCAATCATTTTGACATGGCACCAGCCCATCCATTTCACCATTTCTATTGATATTGATAGGGAGTTAAGATCCATGACATTGTGTACACTTTCTTCATTATTTGATTAAATTCTATTTGATTGAACAGGAGATTCAAAATTTCCCAATGTCCATTCAAATGAGTTACTCTTCACCGAATCCATATCAACCGGAGAAATCTTGAAAAAAGTTCAATCTCCCATCGAAAAGCTTCAAACTTTCAACCATATCTGCAAGAACTCCAACACCAATGGCCCAAACTTATCAGTTTACATTGGTGGTTCTGTTGAAGATTTGCTTTGCCTCTTGAAAGCAGATATCGGGATTGTTATTTCTCCAAGTACTAACATAAACAAACTTGGAGGTTTATTCGGTTTTACATTTGTCCCATTATTTTCTGGTTTAGTGAAGAAACAAAGAGAGCTAATCGAAGGTGGTTCTCCTTGTTGGAAGGGTCTTTCTGGTACACTTTACACAGTTTCTAGTTGGGCTGAGATTCATGCTTTTATTTTGGGTGTATAAGTGAGATCTCCAAACAAAAATATAAAATAAATAACACATATAAAGAAAGAAGTGTAGATTTTCTAATTGAGAGTAACAGTGAGTGGTAATTATAGGGGTTTATACTTTATAGCCAGATTATTAGTAATGGCTAGGCTTGAGCCTTGTATACTTTAAGAGGGCCGCAGCCCTCGTTGTACTCTTGGGTTAGTTTTTACGGTTTTGGGTTTGGGGTTTTGCGTTTAATCTTAACAATGATGATTTGGATGTATAAATATTATTCTATGCAATGTACAATGGATCCATTTTTATGCACATGTTTGTTCATTTATTTGTTGTTTTTGTATATAATTTACCCTTTTACAGGTTTTGATAGCATTTGTGTTGATCTTGAACATTTCTGGTTTACTTCTCTGTCTTGTGCATATTATTTCTCCAATACCTTGTGGTTTTTGTCATTAGTGAGGATAATTTCATATGTAAAAGTTGATTGATGTAGCCACAACATCAATATACAAGAAATATAAACATGGAAGAATCCAACCAAAACTACACTAAAATCTCATAAACCCTAATTCATTTCATAGTAGATTCCATAATTACAATATCATAGAACTCAACTTATCAGTAACATGTGCATTGTGTATGCTTAATAATGTTCCTGCACCAAAAACCAGATGCTTGCTTATACAAAAGTTGCCAGACAAAACCGGGTCTCACCCAAAACCCTGGTGTGACCAAAAATGTAGGATTCACACGAACCCACAAAACCAAACGCATCGATCAAACCATCACCCTTTAAACCAACAAGAACTTGGCTATCGAGCTCATCCAACCAGAAAACGAAGTTTATATGTATTTTTAGACAGAATCAGTTCCGTCTCTCGTTGTTTTCTTGAATTCTTGGTGCTGAGATGTGATCGCATCAAGAAGTTAGCAGGTTCCTGGATAAGAAAAGTAGGTTTGGGTTATGTATTATCTCTAACGGGTCAAATGGATAAAAAAATGTTTTTGGGCTAAATAGACCAGAGTCAAATGGGTCAGAAGTCATTGAACATGTATTTTTTATGTAAAAACCTCCTAAATCACTTTTTTGAAAATGATTATCATTGAAATACTAACTTTTTTGTAATAAACTCAGATAACTTATGGAATTTTAAAATATTGAAGAAATGTTTCAGTGAAGCAGGACCCTTTTGACCCGTAGAACAAATGACCAATTTCGACATGATACCCAACCCGGTATGACTTGCCCATTTTGCAATCACTAGTATAATATAAGTAGTTACTCACCAAGCTCGTTGGAATCGGAATTTTTCATGATCCTAAGCCTCTTGACAGAAGTAAGAAACATCCTGAAATCAGATAAGTGGATAAATGTCAAATTGGTCAAACAAAATCACTTTAACGGTTAACATTTAAAGAAATGGAAGTTAAGAAATCATACTCCCAGGGAACATCTCCAACAAGCATACAATCTCCATCTTTATCTTCATAGGTGAGCACATATTCAGACGTTCCATCTAATAATCTTGAAGGTTTAACTGCTTCTGTGCTCGAACCTAAACACATATCAACAAAAAATATATTAGTCAATCCCTAAGCGAAGTAAAGTTTGCAAGATCAAAATTTGACATTGAGTTGAGTCAAGATTCAAGAGCCAAATCAATTTAAAATGATCAAGAAACAAACTTTTGGAAAATCCCTAATAATAATCTTAAATGACAACTAGTGATGGAGGTGCCATTCTTAAAACAGTTATTTATTAATAGGCTGATTTGGGTTTTTATTATTCAAAATGAGCAAAATATAAAAGTGTAGGTAAAACAAAACAGGTTAAATGGGACATGTCAAATATGTTGAGAATTCGCATAAAGTGTATTTTTTATACATATAACCCTCCTGAATCACTTTACCCTAACATTTAGTACTGTAACCAAATACTTTTCTTAACAATATTAGCATGTTAATCAATTGAATATATAAAAATTGGACAAAAGTATTTATGGATCACCTTGACCTGACCCATTTCGGCCCGCATTAAATATTTACTTGTTTTACCCGAAACCCATTGACCTGTTACCAACCTATCCCAACTCCAAGTATTAAGTTCATTGATGACAGTATAGAGGTAATTATAAATGAGTATAATGAAAACAAATGAAGTTTGTCAAATGTAAAACTAATATTAAAAAGAGCAACTTACATCTACTGAAGAACATTTCTTCTAAGGTTTGAGCCAACATCTCATAGGATGTGTGAGCATTGAGGTCAACTTTTCTTCCAATTAGTGTACCATCCATGTTGACTTTTACTGACCGATATTTCTTGTTGGATATCGCATTTCTTTCATCAGAATAATCCTTGATCCTAACCGTTCTGTTCTTGCTTTTGTTTTGTTCAGGTTTTGAGATAAAGTTTTCAGTTGGTGACTTGACTTGGTTCGCCAAACTAGGCATCCGGTGAGCTTTACTTACAGGAGGCCATCCAACAACGCTTAACTCATACAAATTTAGAACTTCAAATTAGTTCATTATATATTAAAAAAAACTAAAGTTAGTGTCAACTAAGAGATCAACTAAGAGATCAATTGCAGACATATAAAGATTCAACTTTTCATCATGACTGTAAAAAAAGATCCAATTAAGAAATATAAATTTCAATATTAATGGACAGAAAGGGGGTGTTTGGATGCGTGCTTCTACTATGATCAAGTAAGAGATCAGTTGCAGACATATAAAGGTTCAATTTTTCATCATGCAAATTGTATAAAAAAGGTTCAATTAAGAAACATATTACTTCAAGATTAATGGATAATGAGGGGTGTTTGGATGTGTTCTTTCATTATGATTATTTTACTTAAATAATCACAATCAGATCATTCAATTGTTCAATTCAAATGCTTTTTAAGATAATTGGTAAAGTTACATTTACTCTCTTCTTTACACACCCTAAAGAAAGGATGGTTCATGGTTTCTTCAAGATCCACACACACACTAAATTTAGCATTCTATAGAACATACAAGATCAGGTTGAACACAACATAGAAAACAAACACAAAAATGCATTTTTGTTCTTATTCTGTTATTCACAAAGGGGAATTAGAATTGAGAATAAGAACCCATATTAATTAAATATCTGTGGACAATAATAGAAGAATATGGTAAATTCCTGCACTTCAAACCTCTAACACAAATTCAAGCATCCAATATCTATAAATCAACAAAATTAACCAAAAATCTCCAAAATTGTATAAATAATCAAGAACACAAGAAATTATAAAAAGGGTTTTTGTGGGTTCTGTTAAAAAATACTGAAAAACACAAAATTAATAGAAAATGTGTATACCTTGTGCCATTAGGAGGAGATACAGAATCAGTAGAAGTTCTTTTGGTACCAGAAGTAGAAGAATTTGGTATATTAACAGAAGAAGATGAAGAGCAAGAATTAGGTTTAGAAACCAAAGTAGTAGGAAAATCTTTTGCTGTCAAGATTCTAGCATATTGACTCCAACCACCAGCTGCCACCACCATCTTTGACTTCAAACCACCACCACCACCAATACTCAACCCAAGACCCAATTCCAAACCATCTAAACCTTCATCAACAACAGGATATGATGAAGTAACCTCGGTAGACACAACCATAGTATTCTTATTATCTTCCTTTGACCCTGTCAAAACAGACCTGACTGTGGTTGACCCACCGGAGGGCACTCCACCACCACCACCATCACCACCGGCCGGAGTATGATCTAACAAACCAAGGGTAACATCCATTTTTTGAAAAAGATTGAAACTTCACAAAGAAAGATTGAAACTTTGTTGGAGAAAGAGAGAAAACAGAGGATGTAAGTTTGGTGCAATAAGAATACATTTGGTGTTGGTGGTGGTGGTGACAAGTGGTGGTGGTGACCGGCGGTGGTGGTGGTGGAATGTGGGACCCAAATGTCGGCTTTTTGCTTCTCACAATTCATCATTGATTTCTCCTAACTTTGTCCCCACACCAACATTTGTATCAAACACTCTGTCCCCACCAATAAAAAGAACTTCTAAACTACCTATGATTATGTCTGTTTCCTAATGTTATGAAAAGTACAACTGTGTATGCACGGTGGATATGATTTGGGTACAACACATTAAGCTGACTTTTGGTTCTTGTATTTATTTTTGTGAATGTTGCTTTCCTAAAAGCAAAAGCTTCTTTGTTTTTATTTTTATTTTTATTTTTGTTAGTGGTTTTGGGTTTAATTGTTTTGGTTGAAAGTATAGAATCCTATGGGCTATGCACATATAAAGGAAACAAAACAAGAATCTTGTATCACTTTTTTGGGTGAATACAAAGTTAAAAGTTGGAGATTTTGTAGGAGAAAATCAAGGAAAATTAGTACTTTTTAGAACGGGTTACACGGTCGGTAAGAGTACGTGTTGTGGTGGCACGGGAGGAGGGGCGAAGATGTCATTTTGACCTGTGAGGGCGTGGAACATCGTCTCCAAGGGGTATTAGCGGTTGTGTGGGGTACGTGTTGAGTCTCACATTCTTAAAAACACATCGTTATACACCTTTAGCAAGTGTGATTGTGATCAAACTCCCTGCTTTCCGCCTAGTCAATAATATTTTATTGTCACACTCACTAAGGTATACGCATAGCTTAAATATGTGAATACCAAGATAAACGTATTGTTATAGTTATGATAAAGCAAAATCATTTCAAAATATTATCATAATATGACTTGAAATGAACAATTTGACAAACTTTCTAAGAAAATAACGGAGATGTACGGTAAAATATTTGCATATCAACAAGAAAAGGTAAAATTTAGTCGGATTAATACATTTCAAGACATATTTTTATTATATGTGAGAATAAAGTAGAAACACAAAATAATATTATATAATTCATGGTGATAGAGGTATAAAATCGTATGACATGGAAACTAATGTATAAATATACTTGAAAAACAAAATTTTTTTGTAACTTTTTAGTTATTATCTATATACTAATTATCAAGTTTTATATGTCTTGTACGTTGTACTATGTGTTTTATGGGTTGTACCAACCTTTTTTTTCTTTTTTTCTTAATATTTGACTTTATTATAACCTAATACTTTTACATCTTTTACAAATTAGCCTCGTTATTTTCTTACTTTCAACTTTGGTCCTCTATATTTTTTATATTTTTTTCGTTTTATATTTCGGTCTAAATATACGAGTTAACACGCCGTAACGTGTGTGTGTGGTTCAACGTTTTTTCGCTTTTCTCCATTTAACGGCCTCGTCACAATCACTGGTCCTAGAACGATTTACTTATTGTTTTATATGTTTTATGTTCCGCTTGCGTCACTGCGCGGTTCAACGTTTTTACTTGTACTTTTCATTCGATATATTGTTTTTGTTTTTATGGTTTTTTCGGTGTTGGTGGTCACTGACGGTCGTGTTCCATTAGTGTTACTTGACACGCCTCCCGTCGTAACGCAATGGGTTCAATACTAGTTGTAAGCTAATAACAAAACAGTGTTGGTTAAAATATACCCTCTTAAAGTAATGTAGCCTCTAAACATTAAAGTACTTTGTGGTCTTTTAGCATGTAAAAATAAAAATATGTACGTTTAGCTCAACCACAAGTAAACTTATGTTTACACGTTTCAAGAAATTTCTGAAGAGTCATACAATTTCAAAATCTCAATTATGCTAAGCATGCAAAGAGGACTGTGATTGATGTATGTTTATTCAACAAAAACATGCAATTTATCAACTTTAAATGTGAAAGTCATGATTCGAAATTTTAATTGTTGTTTAAGAAATCTAAAAGTTCATATCGTTTCATGAAAGTAAAACAAAGGTCTAGATAAAGTAATTTCTTTTGAACTAGAAAAGATAAAATCACCCGACAAACATTAAGATACAGGTCGAGTTGACAAACATTCTTATGTTTATTTTAAGCAATATCAGTATATCGATAACTCATCACAGATACGTGTATATCAAGGTTCGATGCTAGTCTGTAAGCAACTATTTATCTCAAATGTCTCAAGATACATTCACCTTCCATTCACATAAGCAACTATCTTCGATGCTAGTCTGTATTTGTAAGTGGTGTATTTGTGCTTTTTGTTTTATAAATCTTTAAATCCTCGTGGCTGTTGTACTTTGATATAGGTTCTTGCTAATATATTTTTTTCTAATAAAATTTCTACGTTCCAAAACAAAATGATAGGTTTAGGGGTGATTGTAATATTTCCTATCTAAAAGGGGAAATGGAAATAAAAAAAAATAAATTTTCTACTGTTTAAAAAACGGCTGTAATTTTATTAAAAACTAACAAGTTGCTAGAAATACATATAATGGAGAAGAACAATTATCGAGTAAAACACGCTTCTATCTCAAGAAGAACACCACGAGTTTGGTACTTAATTGTAGGAGGTTCGTGACAGTGTTTGATAACAGAGTAGTTATTTTGCATCAAGATGAAATGTTGTGTTAATTCTTTGAGGTGCATTTCTTGTAATGAGAAAAGAATAAAGTTTTATTATCAAAATATCGTTCAAGGGAAGAGAAATTGACGATAAATTGAAGAGAAGAGAATGACGAAGAATACAAACGACAAGCCGACAAGATGTGGGGTCCAGTAAAGGCTCCTCAGGGCTCTATGTCTATGACTTCATAATTCGTTTTTCAACTTTCTCATTATAAAAAGTGAATATATACAAAAATAATATTAAGAATATATTCAGTATTAACCTTTTATATAAATTAATAATATTCTAAACCACCTTCGTTTTTAGTCAAAGTCATTAACCTTGTACGTGTTTCTTAGAGTATCTCTATTCACAACCCAACTAACCCAGTCTTTTAATAAAAAATTAATTTTTTTCTCTTCAAACTATACAACCTAACTAAACATAATTTTTCACTTCTATTAGCATCTCAATCTTCACTATATTTTTAAATAAATATAATTTAAAAATTTTGATATTTTACTTAAACTCAAAGAAATATAAAAATAATTATTTTATTTTAAAAAAGAAATATATTATTTAATTTAAAAATAATTTTAAAAAATTATAACACACATTAAAATTAAAACACATACTATATGACATAATGAAATATATTACAAATGTATTACAAACAAACTAAAATTAAAATACACATTAGACCGACCCATAAAGCTTCAGCATCAGATGACGTTTTAGGTTTTCTTCTTCATGCGACAAGAACTATTTTTGTAACCGTGTGTTCAAATGCATACTTTGCTCCCTTTGTTTTTTCAAACTCGAGCCTTTCTTTCATGAGATTAACTTCGGTGTCTCTAGTAAGCCTCATCGCACGAAGCACTTCAACAAATTCATTAGAAACATTACATTTTCCTTTTTTTTTTTTTTTTTTAACTACATCTCTACCAATTGGACGTTTAATTGTTGAACCACCACTAGTTGGCGTGTTTGGGTTGGAATTGACACAATACTTCCCTTCTTCGGTAGTCCTAGTTCTTTTTGAGCTACCACCACTCTCTTCATTACCTTCTTCAGGACGGGAACGTCTTGTGTCATGATTTAATTGTAATTCCCACCTCGGATGCTTACACATAACTTCATTAAAACCATATAGTCGTTAAACCTGCTTTTTTTTTTTCCTCATAAATTTTATGAGCTTCACTCTCAATATCTTTCTGGCTCATTCCACTTCTTCTTTGACGATATGCTTCCCTGTACGCACCAACCCACTTCTGGACATTTTCGTTAAGTCGTTTAAAACTACCTTTCATTTGATCTAAGTTCCTCGGACTTAGCTTTTCTGGATTTTCTTTTTGAGCTGTATCGTACAACATCTTCGCTCGTGCCCAAAACTTTGATTTCTTTTGGTTTTTACCAATAATGCCATCTTCACTAGCCAAACACCATGACGACATTAAAGTGACATCCTCATCAACATCTTATTTACTGCCTCCTTGAGACTGAGTTTTAGAATTTTGAAAGGTTTGAAGATTTTCAGTGACATGAACTTGACTCGAATTTGAAAGAAATGGAGAGTTTTAATAGTATTGAGTATTCTGATAATTTTCAGAATCTTCAAGATTTAGATAGAAATTTGAATAGGAATGATCCATGATAGAAACTTTGAATTTTTGATAGATTCATAAATACATTCTTTAAATATATATATATTATTTTATATCAGATAAGGTTAGATTTTTAGATAATAAATTTTATCCAATAAATCTGACGAACTAATAGAAAATTATCAAGTGTCAGTTTTATTGATATTTAATATTTATTTTATATTAAAAATTATTTTAATATAAAATATAAAATTGTTTTAATATTATATCAAAAAAATTAAAACAACTTATTAAGCATACACTTACTATAAATAATAATAAATAGAACACATCATAAACATAAAAAAGTATTGCAAATATCAAAAATAAAAAATTAATAGAACATATCATACCCAATTGTCCTGAGATTATGCCAACAACATTGACCAACCAATGGTTGCACCACCGAATGGGTCATGAGTTTTAAATGATTTTTTATTTATTTTTTTTGTTTTTCTCCGACCGACCTATACTTCTGGTCACCGATGAGAATGGTCTTAATAGATACAAATTATGAATAGTATTACATTTAAGAATTATAAAATTTGTTTAATGGTAGCCGTAAGCACAAAAATTAGTATTTTATATAAAAATAATGAGCATAAGAATTTTTAGAACGTTCATGATCTTGTAGCAAGTGGCATCTGTGTTTGGCCCAACAAAAGTAACATGAGCTTAAATTCTTACATATACAAGGTTAAATAGCATAACTAAGTTAAAAAAATTGTTTTTAAAAAAAGAAATTTCAAAATGGTGTAAGCTAAAATACGTATGAAATGTACCACTTATATTTTTATTGGTTAAATATACGTTGTTATGTACTATGGGATTTACTAGCATGGTGTGGTCGGGATATTGTAATCTAGCTTTTACTATAAAAAACTAAATGTTGAAGTTGTGTTGAAGACTCTCAATAACTTATAAAAAAGAAAATTTTGTTGTGGGATTGCCTCGAACATGTGATGTCTCGTATAAAAGTTTGAAAATGAATCAACTTTAAATAAAACTTGCACTAAGAACGAAGTTTAAAACAAACATGAACCTAAACATTCTGCTTTTACGTTTGAAATGTATTACTTTATATCTTAATTGGTTTAAAAAATTTGTTACTATGTGCTAGGTAACCTCCTAATAGGTAACCTCCTGATGTAGATTGTCATGATCTACTCAAGTACAAAATTAAACTAAGACTTAGCTTATTTATGCTAGTACGGTTAAGTAAGGTGATCTTCACAAGGAATATGTGTAAAATATAATTTTAGTTCAATGACTTTAATTTTATAAATAAAATTACTTTGAATTAATAATTGGTTTAGAAAACAAGGTTGCAAATTTATAAACTTGATTGAGTGTGAAAACAATAATTAGAACAATGATCCGCTCATGATTTCGGGTTTGTAAAAAAAATTGTAAAATAGTTATACTTGACAGACAACTAGACATGATTGTATTTGTTTGTATTAGTTTAATTGATTTCAGTAATAAAGATAGAACGGGTTGTAAACGGACCTATTCACAAACTATCAATTTCAATTTGCTAACCAAAATCTAACACTCACAATATTCATGATGTAAAGGAACCAAAAACTAATGAAAATTGGATTAAGATTCAAAACAAATCAAAACCGTATAAATAAACCTACCAATAAATGAAATTATATAGCTTAACATGCCAATCAAAACTCCAAACCAAACTAAAAAGAACTAATGTTAACCAAATATCATAAACACAAACCCTACACCGAAGAAGATCACGGATGGCTTAGCCTCTCATGGGATCGAAATCGGATGTTGTAGGAATCAGTGGCATGAAAATATGGATCCGTAACTGTTCTTGACTCCAAAAATCGACCTTGGTAAGCTTAAATTCGTAGCCCCCTTTTTACCCTTCAAATAGGTAACAAAATCCTGAATTTCCGTATCTGGCAGCACAGGGACATAATTTATGTTCTCAGAGACTTAATTTATGTCCCCCTCATAAAAAATCACTTTTTGCCCCTATTTTACGTTCTAGTTTACGCCCTCTATTTGATTGAGTTCCTTATAGGACGTAAATTACGTCCGTATGGACATCATTTACGTCCCTTATCACTTTGGGCTTATTTATTCTCATTTCCAAGTTTTGTTTCCATCATGAGCTTTTGGCTTCATTATAACTCCTGAAAAATAGTAGAATTCATATGCTTATCTCCATGCACCTGTAAATCACTCTCAAAGTAATCATGTTTTCACATTATTAAACACATAAAAACACATAATCAAATATGCGAACACACATCAAAACCTCCACACTTCATTACTCGCGTGGTGCGGCGTGTTGTAATTCGAGCTTTTACTAAAAGGTAAGCATTGAAGTTGTGTTAACGACTCTCGGTAACTTATAAAATAGATAAAAGTGTTGGGGGATACTCAAATCTGTGTTGTCTCATAGAATCTATATCGTGTCGTCTCATAGAATCTATATCGTGTCGTCTCATATCTATACTCAAATCTGTGTCGTCTCATAGAAAGTTTGAGAAAACAAACCAACTTTAGATAGAATATATATCAAAACTTGGATACGAATTAAAACGCCACAACACTATTTTTAGAATCTTATAGACATCATACACGAAATTTATAAAAAAAAATGAAATTGTATTAAGCAAAAATAATATTAAAAAATCAATTATATTAGACCTAGATCGACTTTGAATTAAACTTGTATCTAAATTAGATAAAAAAATAAACGCATTGTAATGAAATATTTAGAATTTCATAAAATACTATATTATAAAAACTACAAGAGATAAGTAAATTTGTTTAAAATAAATTGTTAAAATATTCATAATCCCAACATGTTTTACGAACTTATACATACTATTCACCAATATTTCTAATTAATAATACATATTATACTTTTAAAGCAAAATAATTATTGTCATATGTTATCTTTTCACAATCATTTTGTCACATGTTATCTTTTCACAGTCATTGTGTCACATGTTACTATCATAGCAAGTTAACTATTTAATGATAATATTAAATGTTAATGATATTGTATATCATTTCCAAATTGTTAAACATATATATAATAAATAAAAAACATGTTTCTTTTTATTAAAAACCTTAATTTTAATAAAAATCATTTTTCAACAAATAAAATGTTTAAAAAACTTTAACAATTCTTTTTGAAAGATTTAAATAAAAGGATATGTTAATTATATATTAATGGTTTTCTCATCCGCCCTCGTGTTTTTATTTGAAATGGGCAATTGTATATATCCTTCTCTAAACTTGTAAAATTACATATATCTTCAAATCATGCTTAAAGAACATTGTATTTATGCATTGAAAACTTGTATTTTAGAAAAATATGTAATTTCAATTGTGGAGAGGGGGATATATGTAATTCTCTCTATTTGAAACCTAACCCTTATTAAAAAAACAATAAGGAATCTTAAACCCATAAAATATCTTTAATATTCTTTAACCTACAATAAGTTGAATTAAGAATCTATTTTTGTCAAAAATAATAAGCCCCAAATCAATCCTCAAACCTAAAAATCACATTAGTTTCACAAAGCCCAAAAGGATTATCTCAACTCTCAAGCTATAAAACATTACCGCTTTTGTGTGCTCGCCTCTGCAATAAGCTTTAATCCAACGGAACGTTTGTTTTTATTCAAACCGACTACAAAGTAAGCTTTGGTTTTAAGTTTACGGTTTACATAGTTATTATTTGTGTTTGTGTAGCAGGACTTAAAATCTTTAAACTTCTTTTTTATGACTACACATGGCTTTTCTTTAAGACTTTATTATTGCTTTGTCTTTGTGTGTTAATACTTATTCATACATTTTTGAAATTTTTAGTTTGTATGATAATGTTAATAATGATATTGTATATTATTTATACGACCCATGTGACCCGACTTGCAAATACCAACAAACTCTCGCAATGAAATGGTTTTGTATACAGTTACGTAAGACATGCATTACTAATATTAAAAATAAATAAATACAACTTAGTATTCCTTACGTCTCTAAAAAAATACATTCGTGTTTTAGATTGATTTATTAAAATTTTATCTTTTTTTTCTCCGGTGTTAGATAAAGCATAACCCAAATAAATGTGTCACATGTGAGGCACCACTAAGGGCACTCGGAGTCAACCCGACACCCGTACTTTCCCCGTTTTTGAGGAAAACGGAGGCCCTAAGTTGATCATAGAAAATGGACTATGTCCGGAGAAAAACCAACATAACGGAAACGTTCTTCAAGAAACTAAACTTGAATTTTGGTGGAGTTGAAGCCACGTCATCGTGGTCAAAGTCAAAGCTACACTTTCTAACATGGGACCCATCAAGCAGACAAAAGCCCAGAAAATCTTACCGATTATCACCACCAGTCATCAGATACGACTCTAAATCCCCTTTCTCATTATATGCACCCACGCCCCACTTGACCATTCTTCCAGAAAAACACCAGGAGAAAAAAGTAAACAAATAGACCATACCATATATAGTTGGTCCCGGTTCGGTTTGGCTCAGACAGGACAAATTTGAGAATTGTCCGGACCAAACATGTTTTTAAGTATTTCGAATTGGTCCGGACACTAGAACAAATTTGAGTATCATCTGAACCAAACTTGTTTTTTAAGTACTTCAGTTTGATCCCGACACTAGCACAAATTTGAGTATCGTCAGGAATAAGCCTACTTTTATGCACTTCAGCTTGGTTGTGACACCAGGACAAATTTAAGTAACGCCCGGACCAAACCTGTTTTTTAAGTACTTAGTAACAAGTCAAAGTTTTTTAGTAAATGCACATGAAAGCTAGGTAGTTTAAGGTACAAAGGGTAAACCTTAAGCCTAGACCCAAGGCGTATAAAAGGCACTGGCTTTTTTTAAGTAAGGTCCACATTATAAACAAGCCATTTTAGGGGTTTAGGCTTGTTTAGATGTGTTCCAGACAAATTTTTGACGTTTCAGACTGTTTTTAGATGTTTAAGAACAGTTTTCGATAATTCAGACCAGTTTTGGCCTAGGCCGCGCCTAGGCAAGCGCCTTTTGTGTGGTTGACTACATACCATGAAAGTAAGCCTGATCCACATGTACTAGAAAGAATAATATTTAACAAACGGATATTTCAAAAATAAAAATAAAAAAAATAACACAAAACATTATATGGAATTTGGAAACTGTCCACTTTATTCAGATGCCAACAAATATTTTTGTCACTGGTTATAAATTGTGTTAGAACAATATCACAAAGAAGACAACAACTGACATATTTCAGAATCATCGATTATATGTAAATGAAGAATTCAGAAGCAAAAGCTTTATTGAGAGATGCACCTGAATAAAAACTTGAAAATGACTAAGTGGCTTGAGGTTGTTTGTTTTCAGGAGCATTTGGTTCTTCGCTTCTGGTGCAACCTGTGAGGCATGGTTGGCATGCTGGTGGAGACAAGTTGTCTGATATGCGAATTCTGAATGTTCTGTTTTTTTCTTCGTTTTCAGGAACATGTAGAAGAGCTTCCATAATTAAGATTTCCCAGTCACGTGGTCGGAAAAATGATAGCAGGCTCTCTTCTGTTTAGGCATCATCATCATATGTAAGGTTGCGAATTATCAGAATTTTAGAGATGTATGCTATCCTTTCACAATGTAGTGCTGCAAAGTTGGGTCGGATGGGTGTATACTAACTGTGGCAATTTCAACCCATTTACATAAGGTAATTTGGGTTGTGTTCTTATCACTAACAGGTCAACCGCGAAAAATAAAAGAATAGCTAAAAAGGAAACAGGTTGAAAGTCGATAGAAGTGGATTTTCAATGCACAAAATCTCCAAAATCTTTTTATTAGTTGAATTAGGTTATTACTGAATAGATATAATTTTTATAATCCTAATTGAGATATTAATTGCTTACGAAAAATTAAAGATTTTAGAACAAGTGTTTTAGGTCAACAAACCCAACCATCCCAAAACTTTACCTGCTATGATCCGAATGTGTTTGACCCCAGACCAACCCAGCTTGTCAACTCTATGTTTTGCATCTAACATGTGATGGGTTGGGTATGATCCGATCACCTACTGTCACTATGTGTGGGTTTCGTAGATCGGTGTATATGATATATATAGAATATAGATGACTGATGAGATACGTAGATATGTACTACTTGATGTGTATTGTGTATGTATGGCATATGATTTTCGTGTGTATCATTGTTCACCGTATGTTTCCTGTCACCTGTATATATATATATATATATATATATATATATGTGTATATGTATATATATATATGTATATGTGTATATATATATATATGTGTGTGTGTGTGTGTGTGTGTGTGTGTATATATATATATATATATATATGAATACTCCCTATGTGCTAAATGTTTGTTTATGGTCATTGTCTGCTTGTTGTCTATATTGTGGTACATGATTTGCTTGTTATGACCTTACTATATGGCAATTATACATTATATTGTTTATTTACCTTCTTTGTTTGCGTTAAAGCCGAAGGTCTCTCTGGAAGTAGCCTCTCTATCTACTGTGGTAGAGGAAAGGTTTGTCTACATCCCACCCTCCCTAGACCTCATCAATGGCTTGGCTATTGATGAGATTTACTGGCCCTGGTTATGGTTATGGTATGTGATGGGTTAGGTTTGATTGTTATAATTCAGCTTAGCAATGTCTAGAAACGGGTCTAGCTGGTTTATACATCATATACAAGCTATTTTCCTTTAAAAATGAATTATGATACGTATGAAGATTGTCAAGCAAAGATAAATATAGAAAATTTGTAAATACAATTCTAGATATTTTCAGACAGAATGTAATTTTTTTAGTGAATCCAGAAGATAAACAATGTTTCAGTTCCCCGTACAACAAAACAACCCCTTTTGATTATAACCCATTTTAGCATGTTATCCAACCCGTCTGAACCCATCCATATTGCCACCTCTAACATTTATTGTGGATCGATATCATATATCTCTTGAAAAACATCCCCATCTGTTACAATTGCTTTCTTCGGTGGGAATTTTAGACTAGTAAATTTATGAGAACAACATGATTAAAAACTCGTTGGGGGTACAACAATCCACTCATGAAAAATAAGTAAACAATATGATGATTTCTTACCTCCATTGCGAACAGCCCGTAATTGAAAAATTCCAGTGCCATGGGGCCCAGAAACTGGAAAGGTGCAAGAAACAGAGTGCCTTTTGTGAGTCACTGCAAGTGATGCATTATACCAAGGACCTCTGGAAATCGGCTCCCCGATTGCATCTATTACAGCCTGGTTCTTGCTGGCTTTCTCCATGGCTTTACTGAAAAAAATTTATAAAAAAAAGGAACAGAAAGTAGATTTTGTGAATCAAGTAGCTATAAAAGTCTTCTCTCCAAATTATAGCTTTTAAAAATTGTGAAAGCACAACAACCACTCGTCATCCCTCAAAACACCATCAAATAACCATAGATGAATGACACAAACAAACACAACAGTGAAAAAAGATACTTAATCAAAAGCAACTAAAACAAGCAAATGAAATGTAATACCACACTTAATCAGAAATCACACAAACTTATGAAGCAATGCACAGGCAAAATTCTTGACGTTCTATGAAAATAATCAACCTAATGGAAACATATTTTTTGAATGGAACACATTTTACTCTCAGAAGTCAATAATAAGTCATTTACAAATTCTTCTATAAACGATAAAAAACGTTAAATACACAAGCTATATTCGTACAATAATAAGCTAAACATCTAAATAAAGCGATTGGTGTTGTTTGCACTAAAATCGTAAAAAATACGTTTGAAAACTTTCAACCCGTTTGACCAGTTTCCACTCTAGCATTTTACTATTTACTCATTTTACCTGATAGAGATTTTTATGAAATTTCAGTTAGTTCTGTTGTGAAGACTGAATCATGCATCACCTACTTAACTCTGCCCTAACCTCATTCACTTAATCACACAGCTCAGTAGAACTAGTCCCAAATATCTTTTCCTTGTGAGATGAGCATCATCGTTTCACGGTTAATTCGTTGCTAGAAGTAGAACAGCACTGCTTCATTCATAAAGTTCAATTAAGTCATATTCTTCAGTGGAAAAAACGATGTGGCAATGCCAATTTAACATGCTTTGCCAGCTACATAAATACGCGTTCTACGACACCCTAATTGTACTTCAGAATAATTAATCTTCACATCCTACGCAATACATCTACCAGATCCCATCTAACAGCTCTCACAAAACTAGCAATATCCCCTTTCAATATATTAGGCTGACTTTTGATTATGATGTTGAATATCCCAACACAAAATTGACATAGATTCGTTACTTTTGGTACATGTTAATAAGTAAAAAGATAATAATCGAGAGTGATTACCTGCTACAACTATGATAAATCAAAAGGTCATCAAGTGCACTCAAAGCAACGCCACCGGTGACGCAAATCAGGCCGCCGGTGACAATTCTCCGGCCCCATGATTTGGGCTTCGCTTCCTCCGCCGCTACGGTGGCCGGACTACTGCTGCCGTTGATTCAACAACAAATCAAATCACCAAATTATAAAGTTTGTGATCAGATTGTTTCACATGAATCTCAATTAAACGTTGATAATTCATCAGATTCATACCTGGAGAGAGAAGGATTGCGCCTGAGAAACGAAATAAACCTCCTCCCGATCATCCCCTTTCTGTTTGTGCAAAACCCTAGTAACACAAACGGTCAATTTCAGGGTTTTGGATAGGAGAACTAGGGGATGTTTTTAGAATGTAATTTGATTATTGTAACAAAAACTAGTTTTTACCCGTAGGGCGTTGCATCGACATCAGACATAACGTGATGAATTATAAAATACAAATGACCCGACTTGTTTCAAGATTAAATTTATGTTAAAACGTAGAGATTCAAATTTTTAGCATTGAATAAAAACGTATTATATTTGACCTGACTTTTTTTAAATAACAGTCATGTCGAGATGTAAACCAGCTCTAAACGTAAATAAAAAAGCAAGTGCAGTGATGTCGTATGTAGTGTAATAAAGTATAAATAACAATCGTTGTGCCTCGTTTCTGAACTAACTTTACGTCAAAACGTGGAGCAAGTTGGTTTTTAATGGCCAATGAAAACATATTATGACCCCACGCATTTCCAAACAAAATTTACGTCGAAACGTAGACTAACTCAAAACGCAAATAAAAATAAGCACGGGAACGTTTTATATTTGACCCGACATAATTCTGAACAAAGTTTACGTCAAAACGTTGACGAACGTGTAAACGTAGACCAGCTCAAAGCGTATATACAGAAAATGCACGAAACATTACTTTTACCCGATTCGTTCTCGAACTAAATTTACATCAAAACGTAGATGAACTCGAATTTATACCAACACTTGTATTAAAGTACGAAAGTAATAAATAATTTTTTAAGTAAAATTGTATAGGGATAAACCAAGGACTTTAGAAACCTGGGGAGATCAAAGTGTCATTTTACAAAATTTCGAAAAAGTTTTAGGAGGTGAAAGCGTAAAGTCAAAAGTTGAGGGGGGTGAAAAGGTCGATGGAAACCCCGCCGACCATTGATATTAAGTAGGGCTGTGTAATGGGCCAAACCCGAACCGGACCAACTCAAATCGGCCCAAACCAAGGACCGAAATGTATGAAATTTAAGGATCGAGAACCGGACCATACGAAGATGGGTTGGTTCGGTCCGGTTTCGTTCCTAACGGGTCGGTTATACAAATTGGGTCGGGCCGACCCGAAATAAAACTATGTTGCTAAAAATAATGAACATTTATTAATGAAAAAATGACATTAAGATTGGTTCTCATAATCTACTTCAATATAGTATATCAATATTCAATGCTAATCTCTCATTACTCATTATTCATGATAATATAATTTAATTTAGTATATGAAAAACCAAGTTGAGAATAATAACAAAAATTGTGTCAATATTTTTCCTAGAAGCATAAAAACTTATAAGATAAAATACGCACCTTGATTTTAGGAACAATGATGAGAAGACAATTAAGCAACAACAATCAGAAGAGGATGAACAATAATCACTTTTTGAATAAATCAATTACCTTCATTCGTTATTTTAACCCCACAACCCACATACTTATGTATTAAGTATTTAGGGTTTTTCTTATATAATTAATTGGTCTTTTCGGGTAATACGGGATTTCATCGAGCCCAGGCCGGCCCAGACGAAGGACTGAAATAACTTAAAACTTTGAACCGAGAACCTAACCACATGTATGTATAATGGATTGGGTCTATTCGATCTTTGGATTTTTGGTCCGGTTTCTCGGTTCGGCCTGTTTTGTGACCACATGTATGTATAATGTTTTTCTTATATTTTAAAGACAAGAAACATTATAAAGACTTCAATGTGAGTGCTCTAAAAAGTTTTAAAAGAGATTAATAACATTTAAGGATAAATATGTGTTTTAGTTAAATTATAAAATAAAAATAAAAACTATACTATCAAAGTATCAATACTCTTAACACCTTTTATTATTTTCATATATTTTTATAAAGATAACTCCACAATATAAAACATTATCAAATTCAAGACATCATATGAAACCATTACTAATGTAATCAAAATTGCACATACTTTATACAAATATTTCCTACATCTCTAAATAGTTTTGGGTTAGTTTTTATTAAATTTTACTCATAATTGATTAATAATTAAATTCTTAAGATTTCAAGAAAGCACGAGTAAAAACGATAATAATGTAGTTTAGCTAAAGTTGAAACCAATGAATGAAAATTTACATATTTTACGTATCATGATTAACCGTTTGTGTTGGGGTTAGTGTTACAAGCAAAACTAACAATAAATTTAATAATATATGAGATGTCAAATGAAAATTAAATATTGGATACAGTAAAAATGTTTTTTTTTCATTTTAATACTCTTATCAATTAATTATTTTTTTTTCATATGATGAAGACCACAAATTTGAACCAAATGGATTGTGTTTTTAGAATTCACTAAGGTCCGCGTAAGAAGGATGTTAAAGACTACAAATTATTGCTTTTGGTATTGACTATTGAGCATTGGCTTTGCAGGCCCATCACATGACAAATGCAAGCAATGATATTATTCAAAGAAAGGCCCATCGATAAAAGAAATAAAAAAGAAGTTCTTACAGCAAGATTATATAGGGTATAACTAGCACAAAAGAAAAGAGATATAAAAACCGACGGCAAAGAAACAACGGCAGAGTTGAAAGCATTTACGCACGGACGAAAAATAAAAGAATTCAAAATCTCATTATTTTGAATCCAACCTTGGAGTTTTTAAGTACGATTAGAGAGCAACATTAAAAAGGAAAGCAAGATCGTGAGCAAGGATTTAAGCATTCAAGCACTAAAATTTGTTCGGTTTCATCTCATTATCGATTATTTTTTATGTTTCATTGATTATCTTGTTTATGTTATTAAAGTTTGCAACTTTATTATTGTTTTTTATTTTTATAAACGTTATGAGTAACTAACTTTTTAGTACTATCTAGGTTGGGTTGAAATCTAATATGTTTTGACTAAATATTTGGTTTTGATTTTGTATATTTGTTTATTAATTTTAGAACTTGATTATTTCTCAATTAAATATGGAGACGTGTATTGTTTTATATTTGAAAGTTATTGCCATGCTCGTGTATGTTTGATCTTGATTGATTGTGTGACATCTAGATTAGGTTTGCATATTAAACTTAATTGCTTTGTGTTTTTAATTTTAAACTTTGATTAAAGATAATCTTAGGAGTTTTGACTGTGATTTTGATAGTATTTGCAATGTGCTACCTTATCTAGAACCTAGGGGTGATAGATATTGCTTAAAACCTCCCACCCATTGTTTGTTAGGTTTAGATTTCAAGAGAGCGTGTTTTGCATTTCATTCGTGGTGTTAGTGTTTTAGGGTATTTAATTGGATTTAATTAAGTTGTCCTTATCTTAGGGTTAGAAAATACAATTTTAAAGATATTGTGATAGAAAACCTAGGGGCGATTTTCCATTAGACATTTTAATAAATCTATCTTGTGCTTCACACGTGTATTTGGTTTTCTTAAGTAGTAACAACATACCTAGTTAACCCTAGATTCATATTTGTAGAGATCGTCATACGAGTCATTCCCTTTATGTCATTATATATTGTTGGATTCCTACCTAGATAGTTATTTCATACATTTGATCATATTCAAGTTTCCAAGTTTGAATTCTTATTTGTTTATTTCTTCCATCGTGTTTACATTAATTAATTTTAGTTAAATTGTTTATTAATAATTAATTAAATTAATTGAGTTAGAAGTAGATAGAGGTTTAGTAACGAAAGCCGTCAAACGTATCTCTAGGGTTCGATATCCGGACTCACCTAATTTTATTATATCATGACCGGTACACTTGCCGTTTGTATGAAGTTTAGTTGAGAATTTTCAAATTTAAAACTCATTTGTGAAAAACATTTTCTTAATAAAATAATATATATGTTTTCACACATCAATTACAAACTTTTCCCCTTCTCTTATCCCTTTCTTTTATAACTCTCTTTTTTAAAGCGAAAACGAAAACTCATGAGAGCACTTCGCTATTGTGTTAACTAGTAAAATCATTTAAGACATAATTTGCGTTGGACGAGTGGCTTTGAAATGAGGTTTAAAGACAGAAACCAACGATAGCTTACTAGAAACCAGTGGTGGTCGGTAGTGGTGGTTATGGTGTTGGTGGTGGCTGGTAGTGATGGTTATGGTGTCGGTGGTGGATGATGGTGATTGGTGGCGGTGGTTGTGGTGGTGGTGGCCATGGTGGTTGGTAGTTGTGGCTGGTGTTGGCGGGCATGATGGGTGGGTGGATGGTGATAGTGACTAAGGATGAAAGAAGGAATGTAATAAAAAAAAGAGGGGTGGATGAAACGAAGTTGAGGGAATAAAATTACCTGTGTAATGATTCACATCATTCGCTTAATCAATCAAATTTTTTTTTCATTCATCCTCAATGATTCATTCTATTACGGATTTACTTTTTGCATACCAAACACTACATGAATCTTATAATAAACAAGAGATGCAAATATAGGAGTATATTAGAGGGTTTGTGTGTTAACAGTTTCAAAAAAATTGTAAGGATAAATTCATTAAATATATAAATTAATAATAAACAAAAATAATAAGCAATGTACAAAAAGAGGGGAAAAAAGAGAAAAGCATGTGTCATTTGTCTGTCTTTACATCCTCCACCCAGAAAGCTCCAAAAACAGTTCACCATTATCTTCTCCTTTTCAATAACCTGCATTATTAAACAAAACATTTTCTTTACACTTAATTTGTATTAATAAATAGAAAAAAATTCAGTGCTGAAGTAATAGCATTTTCTTAAATAAACAAAGTTTGTACTAATTACGGGCATTAGTATTATAAAAACACCGATAAAAATTACTATCTGATAAATCAAACTAAAATTCACAATGTTTTACCGTCTCAAAATCTTGGAAGTTTATATTTCATAAAAGCTATTTCAATAGTGAGCAAAAAGCAAGCTTCAAGTTCAATCCTTATTATTAAAATCATTAACTTTTGATTAAACTAATTTAAAAAATGATAGTATAGTTTATTATTTGATGGAACTCATGGAAGCATGTTTGTTTACGGTGGTGTGGTGTATGTATTTAAGTAATACGTTTGTTTAGCCTACGAGCCAAAGCAAGTTGAATGTTATGGACTGAAACCATTACAGGTATGAGACTTGTCTCACATCGGTTGTATGAGCAATTGATGTGGGATTTATAGACAAATGGGTTCCCTCACCCATCAGACTAGTCTTTTGGGTTGAGTTCTTCCATTTGGTCTGTAACAGTAGTATCAGAGCCAACCTCGGAGTGGTGGCCTGGAGAGAGCCAGCCGTGACCAACGAGGACGTCGGTCCTTAAGGAGGGGCGAATGTTATGGACTTAAACCATTGCAAGGTATGGGACTTGTTTCACATCGGTTGTATGAGCAATTGATGTGGGGTTTATAGGCCAAATGGGTTCCCTCACCCATCAGACTAGTCTTTTAGGTTGAGTTCTTTCATTTGGTCTGTAACATTGAACGTATGAAACGTATCTTTTTTTTATTTATTTATTAAATGAGCTTTAATACTAGCTAGATTTAAACTCGAGCCCGTTTAAGCTCTTTGACTTGAGCTTGTTTAAGCTCGTCTCATTCAAGCCCCTCAACATTTCATCGACAAATCTAGGGTGTACACAAACGTTGAAACCACAGGGCTAAGCTTAGTGGGGGCCGAAGGAGGCCGCCGCCGCCCCCTCTTTTTTTCGTCACTGGTGTTAATTTTCGACCCGGTAGTGTAAATTTTTTAATATTTATGGAGTTCCTCCAAAAATAGTTTACTTTCCCTCCGTCCCCCTTACCTTATCATGTGGTTCAAGCTCCGCCACTGGTTGAAACCATCTAGATCGCTCAAATCAAAGCAAGACAGTCGGTTTGGCACCCAAACTGTTCTACGATTTAACGATTACAGTTTGAAACTTGTAACCAACCGTCTAACCTTCATTAGTTATACACTTTTCATTTTTAAGATATATAATTATGTATAAACTAACAACTCAAACAAACAAAAAATCCAATTTCAAGTTTCAAACTTTCAAATCATCAAAACCGAACCATTAAACTCCTTAAACTGATTAGTTTAGCCGATGGCGACCACTCAACCTAACCGATTTAGTTTCACGTCCCCTAGAACCTTAACTAGCCATACGACTTACATCAAAACCGACTAAACCAAACCATAAACACGATTAAATTTTCTAACATCCTTTTTAATCCTCCATATCTAATGAGTATGCAAACAAGAAAGAAGCTTACCATAAGAATGCTTCTCCTTCTTCTTCTTGAAAGCTGATTTCAACACCAGCAAGAATGCAATCCCCAAAAACAACCCCGCTAATCCCCCGATGATTATCGCCACCGTCTTTTGCGTGTTACGCCGCCCATCTCCGCCACCAGTCTCCGTCGCCTCTATCCCACCACCACCACCACCACCACCACCACCTGTTCCTGTATCAACAAACCAAACCCACTTCAATTATCAACAATCAGGTCATTATTGATGCATTTCATCGCTAATTGAACGTTAATCACATCAAAATCAGTAATTAATTGAACAAATTGATCTCCGGCGAAGCTCCGGCGAGATTGATTACCTGATTCGGTGATTCCATTGGGATAATACGTGTAGCTAATGTAACACTGCTGGAGGTAAATCTGACCGGAGATCGAACTCCCACACACACTCCGCCCATTCGCCGCCGCAGATCTCACACAGTTCACACAATCACCACCGTTCAAATCACCTTCACACTGCCCCAACACATACACCGATTGATACTCACCGAAGTAAAACCCTTTTCCACTCACAACCCCCTTTTCAACCTCCAACAACGCAGACTCCAATCTCGAGTCCAAACCCGACCCGCTCGCCCGACCCGACCCGCACTGCTTAAACAGCAGCTCTGTCGCCGGCGCCGGCGGGAACCCCACCACTTCATACCGCAAATAGCACCCGATTAGCTGAACCCTAGCGGCGATCGTATCGCCACCGCACACTCGTTCAATCGTCTCAGGGGCTTTCTTCACGCAGGTGTTGCAATCGGCGTTTGATAGATCCCCACGGCACTGGTAAACTCCGGTGACGGAGGTGGGTAACTGGTCGTTTCCGGCGGTGGTGCGGTAGAAATTGGTGGTGGATGATTGGGATACGAGGGTTTGGTAGAGAGATTTGAGGTTTTGTGATGAGATTCCAGAAGGGTCTTGAAACTTCTGATTAGCGCACCCTTTGTAGACGAAGGTTGTGAGGTCTGCAGATGAGGAAATTGAAGTGCAGATGGAGAGAATGAGGAAGAAGATGTGGGGTTTTGATGGAGTCATATCAGGGTTTGTGGATTGTGATTGAGATTGAGAAATTGGGGAAGAACAACTGGACAAATTGTTGTGGTGGAGGTGATTGGGGTGTTTAATTGATTATTATTGTTGTTGTTGTGATGAGTCATGGTGTACTTGTGTAGTTGTGTTCATGTTCACATTCAAATTGTGTTTACAATGGCGCTTGCGGTTTGATTGCACATATAATTATACATTGCACATATAATTATATGTTGTACATGTGATATGTCACACTAGGTTGCACTAGGTTACACTAGGTTGTGTGATTCAACTAGGAAATATAAGTTATAATGTGATGGATGTAAAAGGTATATAAGTTTTTAAATATTGGTTGTTATTCGGTGAATTGTACGAGTTTTTTCATCTTATCTATACATGTTTCAATGGAATATTGTTTGTGTTCCTCTAAAGATACCCTTCATGGTTTGGGTGGCAGGATTTGATAGATTACCAATGAGGGTGTACTTGCAATAAGAAATGGCACCGTTCCAAGTGTGATTTGCTCATTATGTGATAGCACATGAGTTTGATGACTAACTGTTTGATCTCATGTGAAGAGGCGAAGGATGTGTGAGGTAGGGTCAATCAATAGACCAAATGTGAGGAGTCAAACAGACATTGTTTCTGAATTTTTGGACTCTTTTTATGTAATTATTGGTATCAATTTACAAAACTAATTTATGTTACAACTTAAAGTAACATTTTGGGCTATATGGTAAATAAGGGAATAATGCAAACTTCAAAGTAGAAAGTAAAGACATGAATATGATTATGGGTGATATAATGACAACTTTTCATGAGATCATGTGTAAGGAAAAACTATTACAGTATTATTACTTGACTGTAAAATTTGATGTAATTTTCATGCTTCTCTCATGATGTTGTTTAATTCTTTATTTGTTGGTAATAGATGTGCCTCGTCTTTATTTTCCTTGATGGAGATTTTAGGCCATATTAATGAATTGCCATTGCACGTAAAATAGTGATTTTTATTATTCATATATGTTTGTTTTTAAGAGATGATCATGTTGCGATTTATTTTGACCTGACCAAAACAATGTACGATCTTAAGAGTGGAAATTGTTTCGATCATGATTAGGGCGGTTTAAAATTGTGGATTATTATTGGCAAAAATGTAATAAAATATCTTAATGTCACAGCTTGCCTAAACTTGAGTTAGTTGATCTCAATTTCTAGTATGTTCCAGTATAATCTTGAAGCGTCAAGAGTTATTTGAAATTTTCTAAAACATGTTGTGAAATTCTAGTCTATGCAACACAATAAATCACCATGCAAAAACTTGAATAACTCTAGACAAATATAATTTGACGTCAAGCTTATATTAAAAACAGCTCAACACATTATGGTATTCAAAAAGATCTCATTGAAAATCAATGGTTATTCCATTTTCAAAAAAAAAACAATGTTGCGCTATACTTTATTGCGTCTTTCATTAGTGGGGTGTGGTTTTAATACTATGATGATGTAACAATGGATTTTGATGTTTGTTTTGGGTTAATGATTGAAATCCAGATCATGAGTGTTGTTTTGTTTGTGTTTTCAGACAGTCAAAAATTTAAAAGACTTTATTATAAACTAACATCAAAGACGGATGGTCAAACTTCTATTAAAATTTGAAAATTAATTTTAGAAGTAAACTGTAATAAGATAAAATAGTTTATCATTAAGAATGTGGATGAGAAAAATAAACATATAATAAAAGGAACATAGAGAGAAAGATAATGAACTTGGTGTGGGAGGTTTTAGAAAAAACATATAAATATAAGAGATGTTTTTTAGTTAAATACAAGGATATGATTAAAAAATGAGTTGTGAATGTTTTATAAATTATAACAATAATAATAATATAAACTTTTCATTATATTTGTTAGTTTATTCACTTTAAACTTTCTTGAAGGTCATCACATGATTGCAAACAATTGTTGGTAAAAAAAAAAGAAAAAAAAAAAAAAACTCGCTACAACCCCCCATCATGTCTCACTAAAAAGATTATCTTATAGGTTTCTTGTAATTTTTAGTATATTAGAGGAGAAGAAGTTATTATATTTTTCACAGTTTTTTTATATGACACAACAACATAACATCAGTTTTATTTCATTTCCCCGGATCTCCCTCATTTACAAAGTGCCATCCCATTCCATTTTCTTAATATTTTTCTTACGTTAATGTCTGTGCAATACAACACAAGTCACATACATACAAATTTAACCGGTCAGTATAAGTAAACATCCTCTAGGTTGAGATTTTCTGGTTTCCGGAACCCGAAGGCGATACTCCCACCTAGGGTCAAGTTTTCACCACCTCTCGAGAGTCGAGACCCATCCCGGCCCCTCACCCGTTTCGATTGTTTGACAGGTCTTATAAACATACGAATCTAATTATCAAGCCCAATTATGAGCTTATACAGCCCAAACCTACCATGCCCTAAAACAACTTATCACATTCATATAAAACCCTAATTCTGAAATATCTCCGCCTCCATACACATCAACCATGTCGAAACGAGGTTCGATCACACTCCACCAATCTTCATCCTTCATCTTCATCTGATTTCAAATTGTTGTATATTTGATCGAAACCCTCATGTCAATTGCTTGATTGTTGTTCTTCAGGTCGCGGTGGTTCCGCCGGAAACAAGTTCCGGATGTCGTTGGGTCTTCCGGTGGCTGCAACGGTGAACTGTGCTGATAACACTGGTGCGAAGAACCTTTATATTATTTCAGTGAAGGGGATCAAGGGTCGGCTCAATCGGCTTCCATCGGCTTGCGTCGGAGATATGGTTATGGCTACGGTGAAGAAGGGGAAGCCGGATCTCAGGAAGAAGGTTATGCCGGCTGTTATTGTTCGTCAGCGCAAGCCTTGGCGCCGAAAGGACGGTGTTTTCATGTATTTTGAAGGTAATAATCGTTTGATTGCCGTTTGAATTGCTTTTGAAGATCATTTTTTTTGGTAGCTGGTGTATGATTCTTGCTCATTTGTACAATTCAGCTGCTGTTTGGTTGTTTTTTGTCAATAGAATTACTGATATTGAAATGTGTTTGTTTTCAGCCATGAATAGTAGTTTTTAGTGTTAAAGAATTTTTTACTACATAATAGGGTTGTGTTACTTTCTGATGGTTATTAATTATCTATTTATCCGTAAATTATGTCCATTTTTTACTTTAAAGAGTTTAAAAGTACCATTCTATGACTTCAAATTGAAAATTAACCAAAAAAGGTAGTTTTGGGTGAATCTGCAATGCCAATGGTGAATGGTATAGATTTTGAAATCATCAAGTGTTTTACTGGAGTGGTCTATCGGATGTAGTACTAATAATTCACGGCTTTTTTGATAAAAAAATGTGATCTTTATGTTGGCTAAATTTAGAATTTTTTTTAATAAATTTCTTATTTGACTATGTGGCCATTCTTGTCTAAGGATTTGTTATGTGTTTTTAGCTTTTTTATGGTCTAATGCTGATCTTTCTTTTTTTTTTTTTTGCATTGGCAGATTGGTTCATGTTTGACTCTTTATGTTGTATCTTTAGATTATGAAACTATCTTAAAATTGAAACCTTGAGTGTTTATCAACAAATTCTTCACTTTTATGTCTGTTTCATCTAATCATGCTCCAGATTGTATTATGTAAAGGACTTTTGTTGGTATGTTAGAAGTCTACCATATATTTGTAGCTATACATACAAGACAATAAAACTATGCTTAAATTCGTTATCTTTTCTCTTGCAGATAATGCGGGAGTCATTGTCAATCCTAAGGGAGAAATGAAAGGTAAATTTTATTAGCAGCTGCATATAGCTGCCAATTTGGGTTATGATTTATCTCTAGTTCATCGAATGTTCAAATCAAAATATTTAGCTAAAAAGGAACTAATATCAATGAAATAGAAGTGACCTCAAGTACATATTTAAAGCTTGCAAACTTGGTTTTAAAAATAGCGCCTGAGGCGTGAGGCTCTTGAGGCGATCAGAAAATCCTGTCCGCGCCTTGCGGTGGTGCTTCATGCACATTTAGGTCAATAACGGTCACTTTTGGGGTGTCTAGGAGGGTTATACGTAGAAAAAACCAAATGGATGAAGATATTGTGAATGATTAACATGATAACAAAGGCCATTATTTAAAATGACTAGACTGATGCAACTTTTGTTGTATGCAAGGCTTGCTTAATTGTAGAGCAACATCTCACACACGTGGGTTTCATT
Source organism: Flaveria sonorensis (assembly GCA_025506505.1). Taxonomy (NCBI): domain Eukaryota; kingdom Viridiplantae; phylum Streptophyta; class Magnoliopsida; order Asterales; family Asteraceae; genus Flaveria; species Flaveria sonorensis. The sequence continues at coordinate 60,675,876 of CM046427.1, forward strand.
CTTCATGCCTTGCGCCATGGTTTCAAGACCTAAATGTCTTGGAGCGCCCACGCTTTTAAAACTAAGCTTACTTTTTTGTAGCTGCTTATATGAAAAAGGATTAGATTAATATTGTATTAATTGAGGTTTTATAATTAAATATGTTTTGTATACTTTATCTATATGCAGGATCTGCAATAACTGGACCAATTGGAAAGGAATGTGCTGATTTGTGGCCTAGAATTGCAAGTGCTGCCAATGCAATTGTTTAAGAGGTTGTTTGGAGTTTGAAGTCTTGTGTTTTGGTACTGGTGTAGCTTTTGCTTTGTTTTGACTGCATATTTGATGCTTGGTGCTGTTGAGAATTTTTGGTAGAAATCAATTCCTTTGGTTACTCATTTTATTTGTCATTGAAGTTACATTTATATTTGTGCTATTATATAAATTATAGTTAGATGAAAATTGAAAAAATAGCTCTTCATCACATCTTCAATCTAAATGCTTCTAATAATACTGAAAAGATCATAAACGTGTTTGATGAAATGCCTAGTGCGTACTCGGTTTGATTTGGCTGGTTGCAAGGGTTTTAGATAAGATGAGTGACAATAGATTATTTTTGTAACTCTGAGAATTTGTTATTGGAAAACTTGTATGAACATTTAAAAAACTAGATGAAGCTAGAGTCGAACTGAATTGAATTGGCATCAAACTATTTGAAAACCTAGTTTGGTATGCTTTTTGGCTTAGTGGTTTTGGATGTCGAAATTAGTCTTGACATGCGTCAAGTTTGGATAAACCTAGATAAACTTTATAAATTTGGATCATTTATGGTTTTAATGGTTTCATGTACGACATTAGAACTTGTTATCATTATAATAGCTCGGGTGGAACTAATATAAATGAAATGTAATATACTAATTGTGGCTGTTAATAAAGTAATTTAAGATGTATGTGTAGTCTTAGTGAAATAGGTTGTATGATTAGTTAGCTTTACAAAAAAAATTATGATTGTCAATCACAAACACAAATAAATTCTTTTTAGAACACAATATCAATTTGGCTTATTTGTGAACATGAAGATGACCATAGATAATAATTCTTTTAATGAAAATCGATAGAAATTTTAAGCTTGTTGAGCAGTAATGAGAACTAGCAATTAAACAGCGTGAAACGGCGTTCTTGAGATTACAGGAGCGGTCCTGAGAATTCTTAAGAGGCTTTGGGCCCGGGGCGACGATAAAAAATTGGGCCCTATAATACGACATATAAAAAAGTCAAAACCAAATAATTTGTATATAAAATAATTATAATACGGCGATAATTATTATAACAATAAAAAAAACGAAAATATTGTAACAGACTTATTTAATTACTTAATTAATCGAATCGGGAGGCTTTACTAGCATTTTTAGTATTATTTTATTAAATTAGGTTTAGATTTGGTCAAAGTTATTAGGCTAATGGATTTATTAGTAGTTTATATATCTTTTTTTTAAATACATACGTATATATAATATATAAAATTTAAAAAAAAAATTCGGGCCCCTGAGGAGATCGGGCCCTGGGCGGTCGCCCACCCGGCCCCCCCTCAGGGCCGCCCCTGCTTGAGAACTTCGTTACAAGTATTGTGACAGTGACATTAACGTGGTTAAACACATACGAGATTCGTATGAAGTTGCAAGTGTTCAATATATGTATAAGTAGTATTATATCAAGGATGTTGCGACGTAAACATGACCTAAAATTGAAACAATCAAGTTGTTCCAGGACAAAAATACCGTTAAATGCATAAGAGAAACATGTAAAGTTGCGGTGGTTCAGTATAGGTAGAAAAAAAGTATTTTGCATAGCACGTTGCAACACAAACAACACATAACATTGAAATGAAAGAATCTTTCCAGGAAAAAATATTATTAACTACATAACATATGAAGATCCGGATCCAAATCTAACAAGTCTCACATTATCCAGAGACCTCTTTGTAAATATGGATTTATTCCAATTGAATATCTCACGTTCACCACCACCCTAGTTATTTCCTTTTCTTATTGCTTCATGTTTACTGCAAAGTTCATGCAGTTTTAATTATTAATGCTTTCTAGTTGTACATCTAGCTTCTTAGGTAGTACTTTAGTTATTTTTTTTCTTCAATGTTGGACGTGGGCTAGTAGAGAGTTCCATATGTAAGGGGTTTTAGTTTGCAATGAATGGTGGTGATTGTTATGTTAAACCTTCTTTTGTTGTTTCTCTTTCGTGAGATACATTCCCATTGCTATCACAAATTTGGCTTATTTATGTGGTGTTCTTTGGATCCCATTCAATCTAAGGTGGTGAATCTGTATCTTTAGGTTTGTGTGGGCTAGTCTTATTGAGTTCTCGTGTGGTGTTTCTATATCACGAGTGTTTGATTGTTCTCCTACTCTTTCAGAATTTCAAAATTCCTATGCGTTGCATACCCGGGTGTATTACACATGAAATTGTGACGGTTCGGTATAGGTAGAAAAAAATATTATGCCTAACACATTATGATTTAAACAAGACCTAACATTGAAACGACAAAAGCGCTTAAGGGAAAAACAATTTAGAAAGAAAAAATGATAAAAAAAAGTCACAAAAAAAGAGAAACAAAACATGTCACTCGTGAGTTTGGAACCCGAAATGACTAGTTTGAAAAAGTCTGCATAAATATAACTTGCATCAAAGTTTGGTTTTAAAAACAAAATCAAGACTGGCATTATAGTTATATTGACTTCACGATTACTGAAACAGAACACTCACCAAGATATATTGATTTCACAATTTCAAAATAAAAAAAAAATACAACATATGATGTGCTAACTTCATGATTTTGACAACGTTAAAAAACATAACTAGGATATTGTTAAAACAAGAGTGTATTGACTTCAAGATTAAAAATAATGAACAATAATTCAAAGTAGAATGTAATCTGAACCACCATCCACTTTTGTAATCTCAACTAGACATGTACAAATTTTTTTTTTTTCCTCAAACCAATTCGGTTTTTTAACTAGACTGTTTTTTTTGTTTGGTGATCAAGCCTGTTTGGTTTTTAAACTGTTTTTTCAAACGGAATACTCGAACCCTTCAAACCGGTTTTTTATTTGAACATGTTTTAAAAAGGTTTTGGGTATCTGGCTACCAAAACATTATGCAAAACGACAGATCGAATCGGGCTGAAACCTGTTTGGCTAAAACCGTTTTTTTATATTAAACCGGACATGTTTTTTGGCCGAGCCGGTTTAACATGTCTAATCTCAACCACCCTCAAAACTCTCAAATCGAATCCCCAAATACTACCATGACCGTGTACCGTGGTCCGTGGAGGTCATTTTTAGTTCCCTCAAAACTGGGTTTCTTTTGTCACAGGCCATTGAGCCCAATTGTTAGCCCAACAAAGAGATAAGTTCAGCTCAAAATTTACTTGTTAAGCTTGAGATGGCCCAAATACTTGGTAATTAAAACCCTTCAATCCTTGAATCAAATTAATTAAAGAGAATTACATATTTCCCCCTGTAAACTTCATCAATTATATATATACTCAAGTTAAAATTTTAATTACATATATTCCCTTGTAAAACTTAGTTAATTACATATACACACAAATTAAAAGTTTAATTACATATATCTCCTTCTAAAACTTAGTTAATTGCATATATACCTAAACTAAAAGTTTAATTACATATATCCGCTTTATTAAATATAAATATTACATAGTTATCTATTTGATTATATTTATTAAAAATAGCTTGTATAATTAATATTTAACTCTTATTTTTATTAAACTATAAAATTATGTATTTCTTTTTTACTAGCTTTTCGAGTTTTGACTATTTACTAATATTTGTATACTAACGTTTTTTATGTTCTTTTTATTTTTACCTTTTGATGCTAATTTTATCTGCTTCATTTAAGAGACACTTCCAGTCTCGTTATGCAACATGATCCGAACACATATTTTTATGTTGCATAATGAGATTGAAAGTGTATCGTACAAGTACCGAAAAAATTAACATAAAAAGGTAAAAAAGAACATAAAAACGTTAGTATAAAAATATTAATAAATAATCAAAACTCGAAAAACAAATAAAAAAGGAAAAACATAATTTTATAGTTTAATAAAAATAAGAGTAAAATACTAATTATATAAGTTATTTTTAATAATAGTAATAAAATGGGTAAATAGGTAATATTTATTTTTAATAAAATGGATATATGTAATTAAACTTTCAGTTTGAGTATATATGTAATTAACTATGTTTTAGAAGGGGATATATGTAATTAAACTTTTAATTTGGGTATATATGTAATTAACTAAATTTTACAAGGAGATATATGTAATAAAAATTTAAATTGAGTATATATGTAATTAGTGAATTTTATAGGGGAATACATGTAATTCTCCCGATTATTACCCATTTCTACTTTTCTAGTGCTCGGACTTGATTATTTTACTTACCTAGTTAGCCCCTCTTATAAAAGCCCAAAATAAAAAACATGTGGTTTTCTTTATTTTTAATCTTTAAATTTTTTTTCATTCATTAATATAGTTTATCAATTTGAATGCATAAACATTGTTTGGGATTTAACCTGTTAACCATTAGTATCTCTTTAGTACTAATATTAAAATATATGTCCATTTCTAGCAACACTAAACAAGTAAGGTAACTTAGATGCAAAACATAAATGTATCGTCTTGGTTAATATACATGACAAAGGGCTAGCGGCATAAAAACATAAATATACCGACTTAGTTTTGCTATTAAAAAAGAACTAGCGGCGCAGTTTGTTGTCCGTTTGCCTGCTACTTCGATGTAAAAAAAGGTTCGTTGCGGATGAAAAAAAATGACAAAGATATAATCGGTTTGAAGTTTAATAAATTAGTTAGAAAATAAACTAAACATCAATTATAACTTGCTCTATTGATTTTCTTTTCTTAATTCTGGCTGAAAACAATACTTTATTTGTTGATTTTTGAGATTCGTTAATTAAAGCATACATAAACACACAACTACAATTGAACAGAAAATAAAGATCACGTGATTAGGCCAATAAATATGATTTGGGTATCATTTAAAAAAAGAAAGTGGCAACGTGACTGCAGGTAACATATTATTTCTAAGAGAATCTTTATATTTTTATATAGTAATTACCGTGATAAGAGTATAAAACTTAGATATCTTAATATGTCAATAAGTGAGATTAATAAGGTAAAGTAGTATAGTAGAATGAAAAATATGATTTTTATCCGCATCTATATCCACATATCTATATGCCTTTACTTTTTTAAGTAAATATTGTCTGGTGATACTGTTTAACTTGCATTTTTACTAGTCATCTTTCTTTTTTTGAATCCATCACTTTCAAAAATTCAAACTTTTGATTCTTTTATCGTAAAAAGGAATCTTAATATCACAAAAACCATAACTTTTGGGTGCTTTTTCTTGAATTAACACTTTTCGTGTTCACGTTGGATTGACCATTTGACCCACAAATATGAGCCGTTTAGCAACTCCATCCGTCATAGGTTGTTTCCACTCAAGTACGTTTAAGTATGAAGTTTTTATCTCATTCACGACTATAGCTCCCAAAGCCTGTTGGTAATATTTGAGACGAAAATTTCTTATGACCCAGTACCTCTCTAACAGAAATATGTGAAGTTTGTATGAGATGACACACATTATCTAAAATGTGTATAATTTGGTTGTAAAATTACAGTTAACTATTTCAGTTGCTTATAAATATTAACCCAAGATTATAACAAAGGTTGGTTTGAAAATGAGTGGTTACAAGTTGCCTAATTATTGGTTGTATATATACAAGTTGTGATGACATAAATAGAAAGTGATGGGGCCTATGTTTTGGTCGATATGCCAATGTTCATCATAAGTCGTCATTACAAGGTCACTTTCATTTATTTAGTCATAAATATCATGCCAAAAAAGGTTTAAACAAGTTGCCTAAAAAGAGAAGAACAAGTTTCCCACTTTCGTTTATTAATAATTAACATGTTGTCAAATACGATAATGTTCAATCCTATTCCTATGATGTTATATATAAAACAAGATTAATGAAAAATGTGTTCTATCATAGTACATACGTTAAACATTAATCACAAATACATCATAATATATTGTGTTTAATAATATACAAAGTTATACAAGGGTGCACAAACTAATTAATGTACAAAGCGTCATCTAGGAGGCATTTCGAGCCTGTTTTAATCAAGATGTCATACTATACTACATTAATTTATAATGTATCTCATAATATATGTGTTGATATGTGAATGATTGCAGTAAACATCAGATTTGGTCAATTAGGAAAAATGACTAAGTGTTAGAACAAACTGCGGATGAATAAGTATTCTTCCGTGGATGTTCTCAGGAGTACAACTGAAATGTACATCCGTAGATCTCATACGGAAGAACAACTTCAGCTGAACAAGATTAAAGAAAGCTACTGAATGAGGACTTGCTGCTGAAGAACAAGTACAAAAACTCCTGCGGAAGCACAATCACTGAAGAACAAGCAATGAAGACTAAGTGTTCCTGCGGAAGACAAAGGTCCTGCGGAAGAAGAACTTCCTACGGAAGACTGTTTAACACTTGTATGATTTCGCATCATCAAGTAGTCAACAGAAAGTCAACAAGTCAACGTGGCAGAACAACAACATTAATGGCGGTGGAAGACATATAATTCAAGCGAAGATACCACGTCACATCAACAATATTATTTGTATTTATTTCATTGTAAATCACGAACTCCTATACCGATAAATGTGGTAAGGATTCAGATAGCTATAGGAAGTTAGCTTGGTTATAGCACCAGGATAGCGGAAGATTAGCAATGTTTTAGGAACAGAATAAGATCTCTATATAACAAGAGATAAAAAACATGTAACAGAGGATGATTAACATACGATCAAGCAACATCAGATCATATAACAATCATAAGAATAGAATCAATAGCAGAAGAAGCATTACAATCGATTGATTGTAATTATTGAGCGATTGTGGTTTGTTTATTATTATATTTTGATTGTTCATTATACTGTTTGATCGATTTCAAGTTCATTAATCGATTAAACAGCAAGTATTGGTAATTCCGCGATCAATACTTGTTAAAATCAAATCTGATAATTCCTATATCGATCCTTGGATCAGGTGGTATCAGTGCTTGGTGCTCATTGATCCAGATCAATTGATCTCTCGGTTTGATTTGTTTAATCGATTTTTGCTAAAACAGAGTTGTTGCTTTTTCAAAATTAATTAACATGAGTAATTCAGATGTTGGTGCTTATCAACCTCCTAAACTGGAAAACAAATCTGATTTCAAAACTTGAAAAATCAGAAATCATGTTAATTATATAGATTCTGATTTATGGGTTTCGATTACTGAAGGACCTAATATTCCACCTGCGTTATGAGCGGATTATAAGGATAATAATCAACCCATAAGTCTGAAAAATCTGTTACCTGATGATGCTAAGAAAATCAAGATTGACATCAAAGCCTATAGTATGCTTACTATGACTTTGCCTGAAGATCTCTTGATCAGGTGTGAATCATACAAAACAGCTCACTCGTTATGGAAAATACTGCACACCCTGTGTGAAGGAAGTGACGAGATTAGGAGCATAAAGAAGGATACTCTTCGCTCACAATATGAAACCTTTCATCATATTGCGGGTGAGTCAGTTCCTCAACAATTGCATAGATTTATGCAACTTGTTACAGAGATGAACATCTTTGAACTTAAGTACATCAATGAAGAGCTGAACAAAAAGATGCTTCATGCCTTACCAGAAAGTTGGACACAGACTGTGTCTATGTTCAAGAACACTATTGATTTGAAGGCAATAGGACTGACACACTGGTGGCGAAGGTCGAAGCTTTGGAGCTAGATGAAAAGACCAGAAACAAGAGTGTGAAAGCGGCTATAGCACCTTATCAATTCAAAGAGTTAAAGAGTGCTGGAAGTGCATTCATCTCCAATGAAGATGAAGATAACTCTTGTGATGAGAGTGAACATAAAAAAGAAACAAGTTTTTATGCTGCCAAGTCTTCCAAATCAAGTACTCAAAACAATCAGCACAGAAAGTCCAAAGGAAAAGCTGATGACTCCAAGAATAAAAAGAACAGCAATCAAATAGAACCAATTACTATGGTTCTGGAATCAGAAGAACAGAAAGCTGCTTTTGCAGCCTTTAGTTCAAGCTTTCAGGCTTATCTGGGAAGCACTTTGACTCCTGATCTCTTCTGTCAACAAGATCTAGAAGAACTTCATCCTGATGAGGTAGAAAAGATGGATCTACAATGGCAAATGGCAATGATCGCCTACAGAGCCAAGATGTACATGAAGAGGAACAAAGCACTGTCTGTAAGAGGAAGATCAACTAAAATTGGTGTTAACAAGTTCAAAGTAAGATGCTTTAATTGTAATTTATATGGACACTTCTCAAGGGAGTGCAACAGCAATCAACAACAATCAAATAACTCAAGACAGCCTAGTCAAAGAAGTTTCACACAAGCTCAACTAACCAATTCATCCCCACCATCAAAAAGCAACACCACAGGTACTAACAATGCTAAAGAATCTGGTTTAATTATTTTGCAGGATGGTACTTGTGATTGGAGCATGTATGAAAAAGAATTACTAGCGGAAAATCAAGCTTTGATGGCTAACATAGAAAACAAAGTTCCACCAATGGCCACAGAGGTAAGAGAAAGGAACATCCAAGGAGGGCTGACAACAAGTGGTATGTTGATAGTGGCTGTTCCAGATACATGACAGGAAATTGTTCTCTCCTCCATGACTTCAAACATAAAAATGCTTCATATGTAGCATTTGGTGAGGATAAAAAGGGAGGTAAAATTACTGGTGAAGGAATGGTAACCAATGGAGTTCTCAAATTTGAGAAAGTCAATTTTTGTGAAAATTTACAATTTAATTTGCTAAGTGTATCTTAAATTTGTGATCAAAACTATACTACTTTCTTTGATAACTCTAATTATTACATTCTCAAGTCAGATTTCAAAATTTCAGAAGACTGGATCCTTCTCAAAGCACCAAGAAAAGGCAACACCTATGTATTGGACATGAACAACACAACAATAACAAGTAAAGAAACATGCCTGATTTCTAAATCATCAGAAGATGAATCTCAACTATGGCATAGAAGGATGGCTCACTCCAACATGAAAAACATAAATAAACTGGTAAAAAATGACTTAGTCATTGGTGTTCCAAAGAAAGAATTTTTCTGTTCTAATCACTGTTTATCATGTTCTAAAGGAAAACAACACAAAATATCACATAAATCCAAAACAATCAACTCTAACAATACCACTAAAGTTATTACACATGGATCTGTTTGGTCCAACCAATGTATTAAGCATTAGAAAAAAGCAATTGTCACACCCCGAAAATCGCAACGAAAGTCACGTTACGTGGTGATAACGGAAGTTGGAATTATTCCAACGGTCGTAGCCAAACGTTAACATTAATTAAGTTGACTATCTTACATGAAAAGATATTCAAAACATTTTTACAATAACGTGTTTAGTTTGCGAAACAACAAGTTTATTAATAACAATCTTGACAGTAGTCAATCATAAAAACGTTTGGCCTTTCCAAAGACATATTCCCATCATTTCCAAATCAAGCATACCTATAACCCTGAAAAGCATGAGAAAATACTAGTCAACATAAAGTTGGTGAGCATTCGGGTTTTCATAAATTGCAATATTCGGTTTTTAAGACAAGTTATATGATGTAGCGAGATAATATACTCAACTAGCTAGGTACTAGCGAGATAATATACCCATCATAATTTAATAATAATAATATCATAACTTCAAAATAACATCATAATCATTCATACATCAGGAGTTAAAGTCTTGAGTTAAGTCAACCATCAAAAGGATATTTAGTTCAAAAGCCAACACAAAATATCATCATAAGAGTTTTAAGTTTGATCAAATATTCAAGCACTCAGGCTTGAACCCGTCCCCTAACCTAAAAATGGCGCTCCACTGGTCATATGCATCATATAAGAAATCATCATCAAACAAAATATGGTCATCGCCATTGCTGCCTCCACTCTTTCTCCCATTACCATCATCTGTTGTTGGGACACTATCAACACTGCTTCAGCAGTCTCCATCCTTTCTCCCATCACTATCGCCTGTTGTTGGGCCACCACTAATGCTGCTTCAGCAGCATCCGTCCTCTGCTCCGTCAAGGTCAACCTGTTTCTAGTCTCTGAAAGACTATCCTCCAAGTCTGATACTCTAAAATGAATCTGGCTCAGCGCACTCTCCTCTAATACCCTTTCTTCCTCAATCGTCATGACTCTTCCATCCATTGCTTGACTCACCTCATCCTGAATCCTTAGTTTCTTCTTCACCTCAAATAACTCCTTCTCATAATGAATGCATTGAGTTGCCAGAGCTGCCACTATACACTCAATGGGTTCACCATCGATAAACATCCCACACGGAGTAGTAGATGATTCTCCTACCTCAAAGGTAGAAGGAATCCCATCCGTCGAGGCCCATCCTCGAATCGTATCTATAATCTGTCTCCACTGGTCGTCAAATAATCTGGCCTGTTTGGGCGCAGGCTCTCTATGCAGGCACTCAACATCGTCAATCTCTCTCTTTGACTCCCTCCGTTTTCTCCTCTCATACACCAACCGAATCTTCGGTGGGTGTCGAATAGAAGAGTCATGTACATTAGGTGTCTCTGCGGCCGGGTCCTCATTTCCTTGAGCTAAATCATCTGGCTCATCCTCCTCTTGAGCCTCAAAAATCGGCTCGAGTGTAGCTGCAATGGGTGCAGGAAGCTCGTCATCAGATTCGGATATCCATCCGTTTCCCGAGTTTTCTATGCCCGGGTAGGAAGTAGCCGCAAATGATGGCCACGAAGGGTGATACCATGAAGAGGGTGATGATGGACTCTCTGTACTGCTACCGATATCAGGTATATCTCCCTTGCCCACTCGATCTGACATCTACAGAAGAATAATACACCTGTACTTAATAATATAACGTAATATGCTAACCTATTCTATTCTAGATAATTAATTAATGTCTTATCATAAGTTACAACTTAGGTCAGCTCTACGCCTTAACCTAGCGTACCTTAACCTAGCGTAATACTCGGAAGATGGAAATGTCTTTGGAATCTTAAAAATTTTTAAAGGTTATAGTCTAGATTTTTCTTTTTAGAAAACTTTTCTAGTTCGCTATAACCATTGGCTCTGATACCAACTTCTGTCACACCCCGAAAATCGCAACGAACGTCACATTACGTGGTGATAACGGAAGTTGGAATTATTCCAACGGTCGTAGCCAAACGTTAACATTAATTAAGTTGACTATCTTACATGAAAAGATATTCAAAACATTTTTACAATAACGTGTTTAGTTTGCGAAACAACAAGTTTATTAATAACAATCTTGACAGTAGTCAATCATAAAAACGTTTGGCCTTTCCAAAGACGCATTCCCATCATTTCCAAATCAAGCATACCTAAAACCCTGAAAAGCATGAGAAAATACTAGTCAACATAAAGTTGGTGAGCATTCGGGTTTTCATAAATTGCAATATTCGATTTTTAAGACAAGTTATATGATGTAGCGAGATAATATACTCAACATAGACTAGCTAGGTACTATGATTAATTCAGGTCATAAGTCCATAATCAAGCCAAGAAACACGTCGTTGCCCCACAACTATCCAGACATATAAACTCCCTCGCTACAACCTGACCAGCACGACTGGTCGCGAGAGCGGGCCCTTCTAACCCGATAGATCTACCAATATAGTCTGCGACCTCCCCGAGGTTAATGATTATGAGGGGATTTAGAGTCCAATAGTATTCACCGATACTATTGCCTCAACTTATACCATCATAACATATATTATACTCGTTTATCCATCATATATACAAATAATTTAAACATTCATGCTTTTCCCCCAAAACAGTTTAAATAAAATATTATTTAAAATGGGGCCGAAGAACTCACCTTTGATGTGATTCAAATCTCAGTTTTTAACGTCTTGCACCGGTCTAATCACGATCCTAGACGTGAAATACTTACTTTTAATAAACGCAAAACTTGTTCAATAATGCTGTTCACCCAACTTATTTGACTCTTATCGATAAAAACGCTTTTAAAACTGTTTGTAGATGTTTTCAAGAAATCATTTCATTTTTAAAAGGGTTATCATTTATTAGACATTTTTTTTATTTAATAAATCATTTCACACGTAATATTTAAACTTATTAATATCTAATAACATCTAAATTTATTTTTAATTCTACTATTATTTCTTATAAAGACTAACCTAAGTTCTTAAACTAATTAATTATGTCATGAAATTCTAATTAATTACCTAATGATTTATATTGAGTTTACACACGATTTTAGATAATATTAAAAAAAATATCATATTTTTCTTTTGTGAAATAATTTAAAGATAAAATAATTTGATTTATAAATATACTTTATTCTTTTAAAAGTAATTTTATTTATAAGTTTCATAATGTTAAATTTTAAGATACTTTAACTTATTTTTGATGGTTTCAAAATATATTTAATATAAATTTACTTTTTATTAATCATAATTTTATCCGTAAAAATCTATTTTATATAATTTGTTTTGCAAAGTCTTGAAACGTCGTTCTTAGTACATCGTTCCTTTGATCTTAAGAGCAGTTTCCAAGTCCTCTACTTATCTTAACCAACTAGAACTATCTAACTAAACATTTTTAGAATTTTAACCCAAATCAAAAACCCAATATTCATCAAAACATACATTTTCCAAAAACAACTAAGCGGGTGAATAATGTTTATCAAGATCTCTATCTTGATCTTCCATGCATAATGAAATAAGAGCAATCTAATCCATAACGAGTATACCTTAAGCCTATATCAATGATTTCTATATGTTGATACGAAGATTTCCACTCGTTTTTGCCTCGAATTAGAAGAAAATGAGAGTTCTCTTAAGGTGGTAGTGAGGTGACCAGTTGATGTCGCGGTGGGGTGATGTTCGCGGACGGTGGGATGGCGGCAGGTGGTTGCCGGCGGTCGATGGAGGTGGTGACACGGTGACGGTAGGTGGTTGTGGTGCTCAGCGGTGGAGGAGGCTCCGGTGATGGTGGTTCTCGTTTGGAATTGGTGATGGCGGGTGATGGTGGCTTTCGGTAATGGTGCAGCGGCGGTTGATGGTTGTGGTCGTTGATGTCGGACGGCGGGGCGGCGGGGGTTGGTGGCTGTGGTGGTTTCCGGAGGAAGAGGAAGGGTGGCGGTGGATGGTTCTCGGGTGAAGGGTGGGCCGATGGGGAGGTGAAGAGAAGAGGGAGATTAAGGGGTTGTGTGTGTAGGTGAGTGTGTAATGAGTGTGTGCAGTGTATGTGATGATAATATATAGAGGGTTAGGGACTAGGTGTCATCCATGCAAGACATGGTTATCATTATTATTGTTATAATTATTATTAATATTAATTAGTTATTATTATTATATATTAATTTAATTTTAGTCTCAAACAGTTAACTGACAACGAGGTTCGCATGAAACACTGGTCAAGGTTTATGTTAGTCAAACGTGTCAGAATGAATAAATAAACGTTATTGTTATCTGACAGAATTGAGTTGGCGTTGACCCGGTTTTTGACCGGTTGTCACAGCAATACTGCTTGGTAATTATTGATGATTTCACTAGATTCACTTGGGTATTTTTCTTAAAACACAAAAGTAAAACTTCAGAAATATTAATAGAGTTTATCACCAAGATAGAAAATCAACTTGATCTAAAAGTCAAAATTTTAAGAAGTGACAATGGAACTGAATTTGTTAATTATGTCTTAGACTCATTTTGCAGGGAAAAAGGCATAGCTAGGCAATTTTATGCTCCAAGAACTCTACAACAAAATGGAGTTGCTGAAAGAAGAAACAGAACTCTAATTGAAGCAGCAAGAATAATGTTGGCTGATTCAAAGCTACTAATAACATTTTGGGCTGAAGCAGTGAATACAACATGCACCGTTCAAAACAGGACTTTAATAGTCAAAGAACACAACAAAACATCCTATGAACTTTTGTTTAAAAGAAAACCTTTCATAGGATATCTTAGAGCTTTTGGGTGTCATGTGTCTGTCTTAAACACTAAAGAACAATTAGGAAAGTTTGCTGAAAAGGCATATGATGGTTTCTTTGTTGGGTATTCCTCAACATCTAAGTCATACAGAGTATATGTCCCACATGATAACATTATGGAAGAAACTCCTAACGTGTCATTTGATGAATCCTTGTTTACACAGTCTATGAAAGGATTATCTTGGTTATTTGATATAGATGCATTAACTAACTCATTTAACACTGGCTATCTCAATGTGACAGGTGCTACGGATACATGTTACCCTTATGTTCCTCCAAACATGGGTGTACCATTGACAGCTGATCCACCAAGACAAGTTCATACATATATTCAAAGACACAATGATCCTGGTGCTTCAGCTCAAACAAGCAAAGACATGTCTGATGTCCTTGGAACTTCTACATCAGCAGAAATGCCATCTACTTCAGAAGAAGTACCTCCCTCCACAGAGGTTCCTTCCACTTCCGTAGATGTTCCCACTTCTGCAGATGATGCACTGAAACTCCCTAAAGTTCCTCACACTTCAGAAAACATCCTAACACCACTGCCATATGTAGATACACCAATTACAGACTCTACAGCTGATCCTTTAACTGCTACGGAAGGTATATCCACATCTGCGGAAACACAAGTCCATGCAGAACATCATTCAGCCGCACAAGATCACCATACTGAGGAGTTAGATTACTTTGTTGACTCACCATCACAGCTGAATCCATCTCCACCAACTAACATCACAAACCTAGATTCATCTATCCAAGTTCAAAATGTTCCAACAGTTAGGATTCATAAGGATCATCCAATTGACAACATGATTGGTGAACTCAATAGCAGAACTACAAGAAGACAAAGGGGAGCTACCAACATTTGTCTGTTCTCCTGCTTTCTATCACAAGTAGTTCCTCCTAACATAACTGAAGCCCTAAAAGACAATAGCTGGATTTAAGCAATGCAAGAAGAACTTCAGCAATTCAGGAAGCAGTAAGTCTGAAGTCTAGTTGATCTACCTGAAGGCCAATATCCAATTGGCACTAGATGGTTGTTCAAAAACAAACAAGATGACAGAGGAATAATTGTCAAAAACAAAGCAAGGCTAATAGCACAAGGATATACACAAGAAGAAGGAATAGACTATGATGAAGTCTTTGCATCAGTTGCAAGGATTGAGGCAATAAGAGTATTTCTAGCCTATGCATCCTATAAAAGATTCACAGTTTACCAAATGGATGTAAAGTGTGCATTCTTATATGGAAAAATTGATGAAGAGGTCTATGTTTCTCAACCACCAGGCTTTGAAGACCCTGACTACCCTCACAGAGTGTACAAGCTTGACAAAGCATTGTATGGTCTTCATTAAGCACCCAGGAAATGGTATGAAACATTGTCTTCATTCCTACTGAAGCATGGCTACAAAAGAGGTACAATTGACCAGACACTCTTCCTCAAACATGAACATCAAGATATCTTAGTTGTCCAAATATATGTTGATGACATCATATTTGGATCAACCAACAAGAGATTGTGTGAAGATTTTAAAGCTTTGATGCAATCTGAATTTCAAAAGATTTCCATGGGAGAGTTAACTTTCTTCCTGGGTCTACAAGTACATTAGAAAAAGATGGCATCTTCATCAATCAAGAGAAATATGTGCTTCAAATCCTGAAGAAATTCAACCTTGCTGAGTCTTTATCATGCAAAACACCAGCATCAACAATAGAGAAAATAGTACCAGATCCAACAGGGAAGTCTATTGACCAAAGATTATATAGATCTATGATAGGATCATTAATGTACTTAACTGCCAGTAGACCTGACATAATGTTTGTTGTGTGTGTTTGTGCTAGGTATCAAGCCGAACCAAAGGAGTCACACTTGAATGCAGTGAAAAGAATTTTCAGATATCTTAAAGGGAAACCAGCACTTAGACTGTGGTATCCCAAAAAAGGAGACCTCAAACTGTACTCTAACTCAGACAGTGACTTTGGAGGATGCAACAATAACAGAAAATCAACAACTAGAGGTTGTCAATTCATTGGACCAAGACTTGTTTCTTGGCAGTGCAAAAAGCAGACTAATATTTCAGTAACCACAGCTGAGGCTGAGTACATAGCTGCTTCAGCTGGTTGCTCTCAGGTTCTATGGTTGCAAAACCAATTACTTGACTATGGTTACAATTTTCTTCAAACTCTAATTTACATAGATAACTCAGCTGCTATGTTCATCACTGCTAATCCAGTACAATATAGTAAAACTAAATACATTGAAATTAGATACCATTTTCTGAGAGACTGTTCAGAAAAGGGTCTAATCAAGTTTATCAAAGTGGACACAACAAATCAACTTGCTGATTTGTTCACTAAAGCCTTTGATTCAGTTAGATTTAATTTCTTAATTGAGTCCTTAGGCATGCTCAACTTAGATTAGATCACAACAACAACAGAAATATTTGTCCATTACTTGTAATCATATGAGAAAGGCACACACATTATCAAAACAAACAACTACATAAGGCAGTTGATATACTAAGGATATGATAGTACATTATAACTTGACATATATCCATGCTTTCAACTCACTAACTAACTACTGATCAGATGTGTTGGATGTGTAAATAGGTTCAGCTTGAGTGGAAACTAACATATGTCATGCACAACATAACGCTAAGATGACTTAGTGTGGACAAGTCATTATCAGGAGCATACAAGCAAGTCTTCTCAGGATGTGATCATGTTCATCATTCACGCATACTTACTATGTTGCAACATCATATAACCTCTATCTTTGCTCATCATGACCCTCTGTTTTGCGTGAGCAAAGACCTGGGTCAAAGGGCACCTCTGTTTTACGTGAGTAAAGACCTGGTGAACTGATGCTGATTATCAAATGTTCCAAAAAGGAACTACTCTAAAAGAATCCAAAGTGATCAACAGTATATTAAATTCAAGGAGCAACCAAACCATCTCAGCATTAATAAGATTTCAAAGAAAATCTTAAGATAGAGCTTATACTCTACGAAACATGGTTTAAGTGTGACAAAGTGATAACTTGATTACATTTAGGGGGACTAACTTTCACGCAACTTCAATGATGCGTTCATCTTTGTTTCTCTTTAATTCTTACCAAAACATGATAAACAACATGAACAGTTGAATTTACACTCTTCTTTGAATTTCTGCGGATCACAATATTTGCAATCTGCACTAGATCAAGTAGACCATAACCTCGACAATAATATGCAGGATATTACCTGGTTTATAGTATGATCCCTAGTATATCATATATTTACCTGTAACAAACTTTAACCAACACTTCTTTTCTCTATGATTATCAGCCGGACAGATTAATTGTTGTTCATGCTCTTTTCTTATGAATTTTTGATAAATACATAAGTTTATGATTAATCTCAAATTTAGGGGGAGTAGTCAAAGCATGAAACTGATTTTAACTGATCTTAACATAATGATATGAAGAAAATTAAAACTTGAGCACTAACTTGGCTATAGGATATCTAAAGTGTGCAATTATTTTTGCACAATTACCATGAAGCAAAGTCATAAGGTCCAACAGTAAACAACAAATGGATTAACTGTATGTTAATTCATACAAATAAACTTTATCATAATGTTATCTGTGGAAGAAAATTTCCTTCGGAAGATAGTTAATCAAAATTATCTTCGGAAGCAAATTAACCTTCGGATCATAATTTGTGTCTTCCATAGATGCTCTGCGGAAGACAGGATTAAACAAATGAATCTTTGACTTCCGTAGATATTCTACGGAAGATCTAAAACCAAATGTCTGGCTTGCATAAGTGTTAATTACTTACGTAGATATTAATTATCCAGATAACCTTGGAAGGGTAAAAAGGGTTAATGGGTCCCACATC
The DNA here is from genome assembly GCA_025506505.1 of Flaveria sonorensis. NCBI lineage: Eukaryota > Viridiplantae > Streptophyta > Magnoliopsida > Asterales > Asteraceae > Flaveria > Flaveria sonorensis. Next base: position 60,693,931 of record CM046427.1, read on the forward strand.
ATTAAAATAAGAGTTAAACAGCCTGAAAAAGTATAAAAGGGCATCTTGACCGTTGGACTCTCTATTCACTCCCAAAAACACTTTCTGACCTAGAAATCCTTTCTTCAAAACCTCCTTCTTCATCTTCTACACCGAACACTGCTCAAACATCGCTACCATTATGGCTAATCGGTTCGTAAAAGACTACAATGTCTGTGCTTTTCTGAATCCAGATGTGGAGGACGAATGCAGAGACATTATAAGATACCTGAGAAGAACAAGACTCACGTATGCACTGCGGAACCCATTATCTATCTGTCACATATGATGGACTTCTGGGAGTCTGCATGGATAGAGGAAGAAGAGGATGAAAAAGTAATTCATGCGTCCATTAGCATTCATCAACTGAGGATTGATGAGCAGACCATCAGGAGAGTTCTCGAGCTCGGAGACACAGAAGAAGGCCATCCTGATGTATTTGATCATGAATACATTCAGAGAGTTTTTGGTTTGATGGGCTACGACGGTGACTACCACAATGGTGAGATCAAGAAGGGGAGGCTGAGCAAACGGTACCGATTCTTATGCCGCACTTATCTAAAGTGTATATCCAACCGGAAGTCAGGGTTGGATAGATTCTCCAGGCATATCTCTTCCGGAATCATAGGGATATTTGAGGGGAGAAAGTACAACTACTCCAAGTATATCCTCAACTGCCTATGTGATCACATACATGTGCATAAAGAGAATAAGATGTACATGTTCCCAAGATTCATGCAACTCATCATCAATGCTCAGCTGCCAAACATTAGAAGAGATGGTGATGTATGCGTGCAAACTCACCTGGGAAGATCACTCCTTAACAAACTAACTGGGCAATACTAAGGAGGAGATGTAGAGATGTTCGCCCATGTCCTAGATGAGACAGAGGACATACCACCGGAACTTCTATGGGCTGAGGAACCACAACATCACACCCCACCAACTCAATCCCCTGAACAACCTCAGTCTCAACCACCAACACCTGTCATCGATTTGACACAATCACCACCCGCTCAACTGGATTCACCTTCCAGTGAACATACTCAACCCTGTACACCAGCTCAATCTCAGTCATCAATACACACTGGTGCTACAGAGCCCATCTCACCCTCACTCACTCAAACACCTACACATCCAAGTTAAACTGAACCAACTCCCTCACCTACACCAACTGAACTAATTGCCTCACCAACACTTACTGAACCAATCACTTCACTAACACCTATAGAACCAACCACCTCACCTACACCCACTGAACCCATTCATAGCCCAACACCAATCGAGGAACTCAACCTAGATGAGGATGTTTATGATGCTGTCAATGGTGATGATACAGAGGAGATCTGTATAGAAGTTGAAAAGGAGGATGTGGCTGAGGAAGTTGAACAAGGAGAGGGTACTTATGTTGACATCATAGCTTATGATGAGAAGGATTTGAGAGAAGAAGAGATAGATGTAAGCAAAGGATACTTGGTAGCTAAGTACAATAAACTGATCCTCAAGGGGAATAAGAAACTAGCAAAACTGAGGAGATTGAAGAAGGAGTTAAGTGAGAAGTATGAGCTTGTATCTGTGAAAGAAGCCACCATTAATAGCCTGGAAGGGAGATTGGTAAGGCTAAGAGAAGAAAAGGAGATGGACAATGAAGTAATTGATGCACTTCATGAGCTACTGGCTGAACAGACAGAACTTCTAAAAACCAAAGATCATGAGATTAAGAAGTTAAAGAAGAAGTTATCTGAAGCTGGATTGATCAAAAGTGAGTCAACCATGATCACTTACAACAGAAAAAGGAAATACCTGGGGAAAACAACTGATGTTACTGATGAATCACCAAAAATAATAAAACTAGATTCACCAGAGCATTTAGCCCCAGTGGAACAAAGTAAAGAAGACAGTGATGCGGAGTGGGAAGAACTGACAAAAGAAGAGCCTGCTGAAGTGACTAAAGAAGTTGAAGATGATAAATTATTAACAACAAAAGACATTCTAGAAGAAAGACCTCACTCTGCCATGTTCATGGACCTAATTAATAATGGCTTTTCTTATGACATGGTGGAGAAGATGAACATGTCTGAGTTGATTCAAACACTGAAAGAGTTTGATGATGTTATAATGATGCTCCCTGTATGCAACTATGAAACCTTCTCCAAGTTCAAGGCAATGGAGAAGATCAGAAAGGAGTTGGGACATTGTGACACAGCCAAACTGACAAGATACAACGTGATCTGCTGGTTACAAAGTCATAATTATGAGCAACATGAACTCAAGGGAAGAACAGTTGGTGAGCTCAGAAGAATGATGGAATATGTGATGAATACTGAGCTGAACACAGGAGTGAAGTTCAGGGCTGGGGCTCCCAATCCTGCTCATCAACATCAATCTGATCAAACTCCTGCTGAGCCAATTGTAGTTGAAGTCAAAGACATGCACAGAGGAACTGAACAAATGATAAGAGAGCCAAGGGATATGATTCCTAACAAGATCTGGCCTCTGGGCACTGCTGTCAGAGAGATCACTGAACAGAAGACTACTTTAATTTGACTTTTTGATCTGATGACAACTCCAAGTGTAGCAGAAGCAAACAAGATAATAGCATGAAAATTTGACTCAGACTGGGATTGTGCTATGATTAAGAGAGCATCTCGTATGGTCTAATACTTTCCCTTGGTGGAAACCATTCTCACACTACCAGATGCTGATCTAACCACTCTGTAAAGCACTCCTATCACTAACGACCCAATCAGTCCAAGAGGTAGAGACTTCTCTGGACATGTGGCCAAGCTGAGTCACAAGTTCAAAGGGGATGTGCTCAAAGAAGCAAAAAGAGTAGATGCTGAGCACAGGAGAAGAAGTCAGAGAAGGTCTCATTCTAGTTCTTAACTTGTTGATGCTGAATTCAAACAAAGAACTGGATATGATGACATGGCCAATGCAGCTATAAAAGTGATTGAGGGAAATCAGTTCTCTTTCCCTATCACTGAATGGGGTTATGTTGAAAAGACTAAAGAGTTAGTGCTGCAGAGGAATGATCCCCAAAAGAAAGCCTTAAGCATAAGGCTATTTGACCCTGTGGAGATCAAACTCCTGCACCCAAGCTAAACATCATACTTACATGACAAATTCTTCCCAAAGTTTAATGACCAAACTGCTCAGAATGACCTGTGCCTATATGTTCATTTGATTCAAGTTATAGACAAACTACATGCTAAGGCGCATAAAAGAAGAAAGTTTGAGGATAGGTAGTTAATGGGAACAGAGATCAAGAACATAACAAAACTAAGGATTTCAGATCAGGATGAATTGGAGGTAGTGTCTAATAATAGTGTTGTTGCAACACTCACCACTGAAGAGGATATCCTGGGCTTGAAATACAAAATTTTAAAGAGAATAGGAAGACGGCAGATCAAGTACAAATATGAAGATCAAAAGAATGTCGTGAGTTACTTCAACACAAAGATTTTGGCAAGAGTGCAAGAACTAAAAGACCTAAACCCATGATTACTAAGGTCTAAACCTAAGGGGGAGTATTGTTAGGTATAGATCTTATGTATAGGTTTAGATGATAGATGAAACTCTTGTAATCACTCTTTATAATTATAATTTTGATGATATAATATAATGCATTGATTATATTTTGAGTTTATGAATTGCATGATAAACTATACTGCATTAATTTATAATGTATCTTATAATATATGTGTTGATAAGTGAATGATTGCAGTAAACATCAGACTTGGTCAATTAGGAAAATTGACCAAGTGTTAGAACAAACTGAGGATGAATAAGTATTCATCCGTGGATGTTCTCAGGAGTACAACTGAAGTGTACATCCGTAGATCTCATGCGGAAGAACAACTTCAGCTGAATAAGACTAAAGAAAGCTACTGAAGGAGGACTTGCTGCTAAAGAACAAGTACAAAAACTCTTACGGAAGCACAATCACTGAAGAACAAGCAATGAAGACTAAGTGTTCCTGCGGAAGACAAAGGTCCTGCGGAAAAAGAACTTCCTACGGAAGACTGTTTAACACTTGTATGATTTCGCATCATCAAGTAGTCAACAGAAAGTCAACAAGTCAACGTGGCAGAACAACAACATTAATGGCGGTGGAAGACATATAATTCAAGCGAAGATACCACGTCACATCAACAATATTATTTGTATTTATTTCATTGTAAATCACGAACTCCTATACTGATAAATGTGGTAAGGATTCGGATAGCTATAGGAAGTTAGCTTAATTATAACACCAGGATAGCGAAAGATTAGCAATGTTTTAGGAACATGATAAGATCTCTATATAACAAGAGATCAAGAACATATAACAGAGGATGATTAACATACGATCAAGCAACATCAGATCATATAACAATCATAACAATAGAATCAATAGCAGAAAAAACATTACAATCGATTGATTGTAATTATTGAGCGATCGTGGTTTGTTTATTATTATATTTGGTTGATTATTATATTTGGTTGTTTATTATACTGTTTGATCGATTTCAAGTTCATTAATCAATTAAACAGCAAGTATTGGTAATTCCTCGATCAATACGTATTAAAATCAAATCTGATAATTCCTATATCGATCCTTGGATTCACTCAATTGTTATTATTATTATTATTATTATTATTATTATTATTATTATTATTATTATTATTATTATTATTATTATTATTATTATTATTATTATTATTATTATTATTATTATTATTATTATTATATTATTATTATTATTATTATTATTATTATTATTGTTTTTCTCTTCAGTTTTAGTGTTCGATTTCCTCCCAAAAGAGGTTCAAGTACAAAGTGTATTTTTGCTATAAAATGTGAGAAGACACAATGAGTAAAAAAAAGTCACAAAAAAAATTATATATCACAATCTAAATCGAATTTCAAAAAAAAAATTCCGAGCTTTTGTTTCCCTAGCCGTCCTCACTAAGAAAAAAAATAAACGAAAAATAAAAAAAATAAAAAAATTAACGTTTTTTTATTGTGTCATTTATGAAAGACACAAGACACAATGAATTTTTTTTATTTTAGTTTTATTTTTTTCTGAAAGAGGACAACGAGAGAAACAGAGACTCCGAAGTACTTTTTTGAAATCCGATTTAGATTGTGAGGTATAACTTTTTTTGTGACTTTTTTAGCCTCATTGTGTTTTCTCACACTTTGTAGCAAAAATACAATTAGCAGAATAATCTCATCCTATTTTTAAAATTGAAAAATCAGAACTTAATTAGGTTTTATTTGTAGTTATTCACATATATAGTTTACTCATCTAAATAGTTAAATCAATATTGCCAAATAAAACATTCAAAAACACTGGTTTCAAAGCATGTTAAAAAACATCTTCAGAAAACATGTTATAAACCACGTATGCATATCATGAAACCACCATAGGGCTCTGTTGTTCTTTTATAGTGACCATTTATATATATATATAAATCCTCATTGTCGGTGGCTACAGTCACCTTCAATCGTTTTAAAATTGACCACCAAAAGTTTTAAGTTTTCATTGATTTGCCACCGACGGCCTCTCTGCTGCCTCTACAGAACCTTTCAAGCGAATCTTTTTTGGGTTCCTTTGAATCCTGTAACAACCCCCCTTACCGGCGATTTGCTTTCACCTACGAGAAATCAAAGCGCTAACCCAGAATTCAAGCATGCAATTGAAGTCCTAACTGAGAAGTGTTCTGTTTAATTATATGTGTTAATCATTTATACACATATAGTTGTCAAGTTCTGTTTATATGTTCTTTCACCACCAGCGATTAACTTTTCGAGTTTGATCTGAAAATTTCTTGCTGGAAATGGTGATGGGTGAGTTGAAGAAGATGGAGAGCTCTAGAGTTTTTGTTGTTGAAAGAGGGACAACACACAATAATAAAGAAAAATATGAATCATTAATGTTTTCTATTTTTAATGACAATACTACTATACGACTAAAGTCATGTTTCTGTATAAAGACTAGGTGCACCAAATCAATGATGAATTTAAATCTCATTTTATTATATTCAAGATTTTTGTAATTTATTTAACTTTTATTTTTTTTAAACATATTTAATAAAGATACAAATATTTTTTTATCAAAATATTTTGCTGTCTATAAGTCTTTTTTCACAATAAAATATATTGGTATATTAAACATAACAGAATGAGTATTAGGCTAGAATTGTACGTGCTTTATAAAACTTAACTTGAATTAATTTTAAAAGCATTTTAAGTATAAGTTCGTCATGGTTATAAATTATAACTTTTGTTTTTGACCGATTGGTTATATTTTGTAATATCATGAAAGGAACCCACTTGAGTTCGATCCTCATTACCTTCCTTTAAGCAATTTCATTGTGTTTTTTCCTAACCTTTTTTTTTATTACGAAAAACTAAATTCTTCTAGATATTTTTATTTCCTTATTCTAAGAATTTTTCGTTCCTTTTAATAGTTTATTTACGTTGATTTTTTTGTTTATTAATGTTTAAAAGTTGTTTTTTTAAAGTTTCGACTGAGACATTGACTCTTTTATTATTTAACATAATCTTTACGTAGCAGCACGCAAATCACAACTTTATAAGCAAAACTCAAAAGAGACCCACGGCAACGCGTGGTCTCGAATTCTAGTTCTATGTAATATATGATGAAACCACCATAACTTCATGACAACCCGAAGAAACACTAGTATCAAATTATAAGACACATAATTTACATTGTGCAACTTTGATAAAAAAAATAATTAACTTATAATAAGTTTATAATTATTTATTAAGTTCATATTTTTAATCGTTAATGGTCATTTATAAAAATAAAAAGTTAGAATAACACCGATAATCAATCGTCATAGCACAATATTATTTTTTGTCTTTTCTTATCATTGATTAGAATAAAACTATAATTATTATTTTAATAAAATATATTTATCTAATTCAACTTTATTATTAAAATATTATTAACTACTAAATTAACGCCCACAACTTGGTGGGAGTGACGTCCACGACAATGAATATGATGGAATATATGGTACCATTGGCCCAGAAACAAAAGATATAGGATTCCGCATCTGTAACATTATTAAATATTATTAAAATAGTAAATATACAATTAAACTAATAAACCGCTTTATTATATATTTTATAAGTATTAGTTCAGATGTTATATATCCACTATCTCTATCCACGAGATGGACCACCGTTATAACCGTCTTTTACCTTGGTGTTTGTCTGTTTGCCTTTTACAAATTTAAGCTTTTTTTCAATCCTCTTAAAGGTAATTATGTTTTTCACACGTGCTTCTACCTCTCATTGTCTCCTCAATGATCACAACCTTTCTTCTCAAAAACTTTAAAAGCTAACCATTATTTTTTGTAATCATATTATTTTTTGTAAATACATAATTGGAAATATTGTAATGATTTAAAGATTGAGAATCAAATTCATATATTTATTTCATGATATTTATAAGTTCTATGTTATTTTATATTTATCCTAATACTCAGTGTTTTAAGACATCCAACGATCATAAACCACCCTAATAATATATTTAATTGCTCTAAAGAGACACACTGATGGTGTGAAGTATATAGTTTGGTTTTTTGAATGAAAACATAATGAGATCAATTACAATCCTTTTTATAGTCAGGTACGATTCAAATCATCTTAAACGAATCTTCAATAATCTATTGATAATTTGACATTCAAGGATGACGTCAATAGTTCCATGATGAAACGAACTATCTTGTAAAATCCTTTAACATGCAACTAGTAGAAACTTGGTCAGCAAAAAAATTCAAACCCAAATCTCTACTTTGAAAGAAACGCCTGAACCAGAAAGCCATTGTCAAGTACAAATTCTGTTGATCAAAAAAAAAAAAAATTTGTATACCACTAAAATTTTGTACTTTAAACTGCCCTTCAAAATATTTATCTTTCTAAATTTTTTATTCCCATTAATCAATGATATTTTTTGTTGTGTGCTAAACTCATAATTTCCACAACTTGATGTTTCAATTTATGGAAAGAACCCAAATTGTCTCCTCCACGCGCTTACACCTTCCTCCACCAATCGTCAACCGATAACACACTGTCGGCCGGTGGGTCCGGCGACATCCTCAGCCCCACAACCTCTCACGTCACACTCACGCGCCACCGCTTGCGAGTAGGCCTTGCAAAATATCCATCGAGTAGCTGCATACACAAATCAAAGGCCAAGAGGTCGCCCAATCATCACCGTTCAATTCAACGTCTTGTATAGACGCCGGTGACGAAGCTAATACGACAGACGTATTTGCGTTTAACAGAACTCATTAACGTCAGATTTGCATCGTCTCAAATCTGTTAAAAAACGTCAGGTATTGTTAGTGAAATCGGAGTTTTTTTTGGCTTTCAGGTTGCTGGAATCTGTAGTTGTTATTTGTGGTAAGGTTTTTTGATTGCATTATAGTGATAGATTAGGTTTTGAGGATGCGAAGGTTTTTGTTATGGAGTATGAAGTTGTATGGGCAAACTGCATACTATAGATGAGAGATTTTTAGGCTAAATGAGCTCGCGTGCTCACGCGTTAGACTAGTGTTTTAGGTTGAGTTCTCTTGTTCGGTCCGTAACAGTTTTGGGTTTGATTGTGAATGGTTCGAAATTTCGTTGTTAGTATCGTATAGTTGGTGTTTGTTTTGGATTTAGGATAGATTGTGTTACATTTGACTTTTTGTATGTTATAGTGATGGAAGCTCTGTTGTTAGATCGAAAATCTGCAAGTGATTTTTGTGAATTTTGTGTTTCTGTTGTTTGTTATGTTTGTTGTCAAGTGGTGGTTGTAGAAAGGGTGAAGAGGATAGGAGATTCAGCGAGATTTGGAGCAATTTTGCTAGTGATTTAGTTGATTTTGTGTGATTTGAAACTCGATTGTTCAAATTAGGGCTTTATTTAGAATGCTCCATGACCATGAATCTAGTAAGGATAGAATATTAGAATCAAAACTATGTCATCAAACTATCACTATCAAACTTAAAAAGTTATGCTTCTTTCCTTGTGTTACCATTATTCCTGCCAATCATGAAATAGAATCAGTTCCTGTGCAGTTTCTTGGTTGAAGAACATACAACATGCAATTTGTATATATAATTGAACCCATAAAAGAACATTCTGCATACTTGGCGTATTCGTGGAATCATATGTGAAGTAACAGTTTGCATGAAAACCTATAATACACCTTACATCATGCATCGGGTTTTAGAATGTAAAATGCACATATCACCAATTCACCATCCTTCTAAGTTCTAATCCTGTTTTTGCACTGATGCTTATTTTGGTGATTGTTTTTTTATCCAGGAAACGTCTTATAATAGTTGAGTTATTAGGGATGTCTTCGACAAATGGGACAGTTGGTCACATAGTTTCTTCATCTTCAGGAATGTCTTCAAATCTTCACATTTCTTCTGATGAAATTTGTTCAAAGAAAGCCCCATTTGTTAACCAGTCATCTGAAGTTCTTCGATCTACAGCTTTCCGTGATTATATGAAGGAAAATAACACCAGTTCTTGGTGTACTGATTCACTGTCTGACTTTCTTGATTACCCTGAGAATATCCCCATCCAATCTAGCAATTTACAAATCATGCCATCCGAAGATGTTGGCAAGCCAAACGATTGGCAAGACTGGGCTGATCAGCTAATTACTGAGGATGATGGTGTGACCCCAAATTGGAATGAGATTCTAGTTGACACTGCTGTTGCTGATCAGATTCCAAAGGTACCACTGAAACTTTTATTCTACTTATCTTTCCCAAAATAAATGGTAATGAGAATTTGAGCAATTCTGAGCAAGAAGTCTTGTCATCTCAAAAGTTACTGCATTGTTTACATATTGGTTGATCATTTTGAAGTTATGTCATCATGTCAATAACTGCTTATTATGCTATTCTGTTTTAGATGGAATTTCATGTGGGGAAATCATCCGGAACCTCACTGTCACTACAAGTAAAGTCACTTGTTCCTGCATCACCTGGAGAGGCTTGCACCCCAGTGACACCGTCACCAACATCATGTGGGTCCCAAAGCAAACCGCGCATGCGTTGGACACCAGAACTTCATGAAGCCTTTGTGGAGGCAGTCAACAAGCTCGGTGGAAGTGAAAGTATATATTTGTTTTTGTTTTTTGCTTTATTTCTCCCTTGCTATATTTTGTGGTGGTAGATATTTTAGTAATTAACTTCTTTTTAACCACAGGAGCTACCCCTAAGGGAGTATTGAAGCTAATGAAGGTTGAGGGCCTAACCATCTATCATGTAAAAAGTCATTTACAGGTGCATTTCTGGTATCTCTTGATGATGTATCATATTTCAAGGGAATGTGTTTTGTTTCATGTAGAATATATATATATATTTCTTTTGTCTGCAGAAATATCGGACAGCTAGATACAAACCTGAACCTTCATCAGAAGGTAAATGAAATATTTCTGCAATTTAATTTACTTGTCTTAGTTTATTTCTTGACAATTATATGACAAAAGAAATAGATATTAGTGATATTTAGTATTGCAACTGATAGATCACTTCTTGCAGGACCTTCAGAGAAAAAGCCTACTCCAATTCAAGATTTACCGTCACTGGATTTGAAAACGTAAGTTAGTTTTTCCTTTACCTATATAACATAACTTAGACACGTCTATCATGCGAAAGGATGCAGTTTTTGGTTTTCTCTCATAGGGGGATGTAACTTTGGTCATTTCATTCAGAAATGGGTAACTTTTATGGATATACTCACTATAATAACACATTTTAAATCTATTTCTACACGCCCACCACCAAATTTACTGGTTTCAGCGTTAACAAATTCCTGATCTTGATTCTTTGATTTCCATTGGTGGTTAGCTGGTTTACTAAGAACCGTTTTTATCTATTTTTTTATTCTGACAACTGAAGTTAGCTAGTTTATTACTTTTTTGATTCTGACAACTGAAGTTGAGCTTGTTTGTGAGTGTTTCTTTGTTTTTGTCCTAGTAAAATCCTATTTAATCACATTTGAAACAATACCATTCACTATCCTAATTTGCAATAAATGATGCCAATCTTGTAGTTTAGTTGTCATAAGTTCATAACACAATGCTGTGTTTAGTAGCAGGGCTTATAACTTAGGAGAGCCAAATCAAAGCCAAAAAATTTAATATGGACCCTTTAAGGGTAGTTGGAGAAGACGTGACATCTAAAGGTTGATAAAGTCATTTGTTATATATAATCCATGTTATTCTGAAACAGCAAAAATAATAAGAGGAAAGCTAGGCATGCATGACGAAATTTGAATGGTTGATTCCCATGATGGATAATTTGGATTCCCATGATGGATAATTGTGGTTCTAGTTCACTTTAGTCACCCCAATCTAAAGGATCATAAATATAGATGAAGGGAACACTTCTCACATATAACTAGTAATCGGTTTTTGCTTTATGTAATTATGTTATAATAAATATTATACGATGTCCTTGCAAAAACATTTTCTTTCAAGCACTTCCACTATAAAATGTAATGTTAGTATCAAGACCTTGTTGAAGATTAGAGGTGGCACAAGTGGGGGGTGAGACGGGTTGGACCGACTTGAAACATTTTTTGTCAAAAGTTCAAACTTTTTAAAAGATAATTCATGTGTCAATTATGGGTAAAAATGCATATTATTCCATCGCTAATCTAATTTTTGAATAAAATGATTTAAAAAGTTTATTTTTATGACTAAAATACACTTTGGGTGACTTTAGATCCTTTCGACCATTTGGTTTCCTTATAAGTGAAATTTTGATTTACCCCCATTTATAATATAAGTAAACATGTCATAATTGGTGTCTCGTGATGATACCTTGCAATATTAGTTATCGCTTCCTGATTAGGATCTCATATCAGAAATTAGCATTTTGTAACTAAACAAAGAAACAAACAAACAAATGTATCCGAAATTCCACTCATACGATGGTGATATGTGAATATGTGATATGAGAACAAATCTTACCTCTATCTAAAGAGATAGAGAGGCTGCTCCTAAAATTAACATTTTGTAACTAACAAGTATATGTGATCATGGGAGTTGCTTCATTTAACAGAGCTCTTCGCGAATGTTCACTGTGGTTTTAGCTTACTTGGAGATTTAAGACTTGGGAGAATTGGAGGGGAAAAAATTCACATGAAATTGGGGATTATTTTCATTTATGTGCTAAGTTAGGTAGTTAATTACAGTACTTAATTATTGTATTAATCTTTAATCCACACTTTTATTACAACAGGAGTTCAGAGATCACTGAAGCATTACGATTACAGGTGGAAGTTCAAAAAAGATTACATGAGCAACTCGAGGTATCCTTTTTTATCACTTAGGAATCCATTATGCTAATTCTTTTCACTAAAGTTTTCTTTTTTACATGTCAATAATCAGTATTTGGAATTAGAGGTGGCAATTGTCCCATCTAAGGGTCAAATAGATAAAATTAGAAAAAGACACTGGTTAAAAGGGAAATGGGTCAAATGGGTGGAACAAGTCACAGTTGCTCAATTTTTCTTTAAATGGATACAAAAGTAGAGAATCTCTATATTCAAGAAATTAGATTATCAAGGTAATAGTACTTTTAACAAAAAATTTGAATAGTAAGCTTCAAGAAATTAAGCAAAAAGAGTTTTTGGCGAACCCAACCCGAACCTCGACCCATTTGACCATTTTGCCTCCTCTACTTGGAATTAACAGTATTGACTAGTATCCGTAAGTTTTCTTTATTTATGTAATCATTAAGAGGCATTTTGGACCTTTGACTAGTATGTCAAACTTTGTATATATATATTTTCACTGGGAAGTGAAAATTTTTGAAACGGTCACAACTAAATGAATATCCGCCTTTTGTGCAGATTCAAAAAAATCTACAGATGAGAATAGAAGAACAAGGGAGATACCTCCAGATGATATTCGAGAAGCAATGCAAGTTCGGCATTGATTCGTGCCAACCCACATCATCCACCCTGGAGAAATCAGAAACCGAGTTGACCCATGAAGTCTCAAGTTCTCCAGCCCGAACCAAAACAGAGCCCGACCCAGTTAAAGTTGGGTCACCATCATCAGAGAATCAAGATGTAGAACTTGACCCCTCAGAATCGCAACCCTCAAAACGAGCTAAATTAAATGAGTCATCATCAAGCGAATCATCTTAAAAAATGTAACCAGGTTGTAAATATATGTACCGTTACTTGCTTTCATTGGTTAAGACATGAGGACACGCAATCAGCGCTATATTAACGCGGTTTGGTGTATCCTAGGAATGATTGTAGACAGGCAGAACTGTATTAAGTTGTGTTGTAGTAATGTTATGTTTTTTGGCCATCGACTTTGTGTGTTTAGTATGGTGAGATGGAATCAGAATGAAACTAATGGAATGCAGTGATAGTATAAATGAATTATAATCAAACTAAGATATGCTAACCACCAATGTTTTAAAACCGAATCGATTGTAGACATAGTAGCTTGGTTGTTCGCTGGTTCAGCTGTTCCAATTAGTTGTGCCGGCTCAAAAACCGTTTGGCTGGCAAAAGGAGGTGATCATCAGTGTCTATGACTGGGTTTGCCCAGGTTTATACTGTCTAGTTTGTCTAAGCGGCTGTTTGAAAGGGGCTGACCACGGGCTGACCATTGACTGGCTGAATAGGTCAGCCGGTTAGCGCGTTTGATATTCCGGACTTGGCGACTGACCCGGTCGCAAGGTGCTAACCGAGACCCTAATATCTTCTTCACTGACCAAAACCTCCACCCTCTCCTCTTCACCGATCACCTCCACCCGCCACTCCTCTTCACCGACGCCCTCCCTCCGCCGTTCCTCCCTCCGGCGCGCTCCTCTTCACCGGCGCCCTCCCTCCGCCGCTCCTCTTCACCGGCGCCCTCCCTCCGCCGCTCCTCTTCACCGGCGCCCTCCCTCTGCCGCCCTCCCTCCGGCGCCCTCCCTCCGGCACCCTCCCTATCACTGCACCTTTGTGTCATCTCCGATGCCATCCCCTTTTGCACCATAACCTTTAACATTCAGCTCAACTTTTGAATCGAAAAATATTCTGAAATCCCCCAATTTCGGAAGCTGTTGCAGAAGAGAATCAAAAGCTGTTGCAGAAGGTATACTCTGATTTTAACTTTTGTTCTTGTTTTGAAGTTGTAATATTGTTCTTGTTTTGAAATTTTGCTATCTTGAAAGTGATTGATTTTATAGTTCTTGAAATCAGATTTCATTTTAGTTGTATGATTAGAAATTTTGTTCTAGTTCTTGAAGTTTTCTTTGTCCTTAAATGCAGATTCAGTCAGAACTTCAGGGCAATATGGTTATTTTTATCATTCAGCAGAGTCAGTCAGATACTGAATCAAACAACCAAGTTTCAGTCAGATGCAGGCTTAGTCAGAACTTCTAACTGGGTCAGCTTCTGAAACAGTAAGATCTTACTGAGTCAGCGGTAATCAAACAACCCCTAAAACTGACTGGTTCATTTATGTTGGGTCTTGTTAGATAATAATAGTTTGGTTTACTTAGGTCCTTATGTGTAACTTTTCCTTTTATATATTGTATGTTGTAATAACCTACAGGTTATGGAATACAAATGATATTTTCTCATTCAGGTCTATTAGCTAGTAAACGAACAAGTGATATTAAGGAATTATCGTTTAGTAGTCTGATTTAAAAGTTGTTTTCTTATATAACAAGTCACTTTTAACAGAACATTATAAAAACTACTGTTACACTTTTGATAACATATGTGAAATAACAAGGAGAATGGAGACTGGAGACGTGATTGTTGCTTGTCATGGATGCGAGTTTCCCGCGTGTCAACCATGTTACATTACGAAAGAAGTGAAGGGAACCAATGTTCTCAATGCAATGTTCGTCATAAGGTAATGGTTGTTTCTTTGGTTGATTGTAATTTGTGGGGTTGTGTTGTTTCTTTAGTTGATTGTCATGAATTCAAGTTTCCTGCGTGTCAACCATGTTACATTACAAAAGAAGTGAAGGGAACAAATGTTCTCAATGCAATGTTCGTCATAAAGGTAATAGTTGTTTCTTTGGTTGATTGTATATGTGTGGGGTTGTGTTGAAATAGGTTGTCAACGAGTTGTTGGCTATGGTGAAGGAAGTGACGATAAAGATGATTTTGAGGATGAGTTTCCGATTAAGAATCGTCAAAAAAGCAGTGAAAAAATCACATGGATGGTCCATCGGTAATCCATCTTATCGTGTTAATATGCAACTAGTGGTATTCTGTATTCATAGATTGGTCGCAACTTGCAGTGATTCATTACAAAATCAACAACTACAAAACCAATGTCCTCCATCATGTTCTCCACCATCTACACCATTATTCCCAAGACAATCTTGAGAAGATTGTCCAATGACGTGATACATACAGTTGTCCAGTGTTTTTATTTAACGAGAGTCCCAACACTTACTAGCTCTTTTATAACTTCGTGATATAAATACATGTATGATACATATTTAAAAAAAATGTTTTGAATTTTTCTATGTATCTGAAATGAACAATATACAAGATTATATATAAAGATTCAAACTACACGCATATATGTGTTTATTGCAGTCAATAGTGATCGGTTCCCATGTGTTTGTAAGTTCTAGTGTTGTAAAAAAAAGTTTGCAGCTGTAATTTTCCTCTTTTATAATACATCAAACAATATATTATAGCAATATTATAGTTTTTGAATCATATTTACATCTGCAAACTGTTATCATAAAAGTATTATTGCAATATTATAGTTTTAACCCAATCTTTATATTGATAACCACCAAAAACCAATAAAGAATCACAACATGCCAACCCTTAAATGATTAAAAGAATTTCAAAAAAAAAAAGAAAAAAAAAAGAAAATGGAAATAGAGCGAACACTCTAAAGCTTCAGCACTCAGCAGCATCTCTATTCAAAGCTCTCTCCAATCTTGTTTCAAATGGGGTATTTTGCCAATTCACCTTCTTATCCTGTACACCACATACCACATTTAATCAGTAGCAAAAACATGAGGCATCAAGGTGTCAAATTCTACCGTTTTAGTTATGAATCACAGGTCATGTTGGTTGTAAATTTGTAATTTATCTCAAACGGGCTAAATAAAAAGTATAACTAAAAGAGAAACGGGTCAGGCATGTTTGAAGTCGTCCCAAGTCTCTAATACATATATTGTCCAAATTTGTTGTACACAAAAAAACAACAAGAAAGCGTAGGTCGATCACTGGGCCCATTCTGATACATACCAATGAATATCTTTCAACTTGAATGTGTTTTGACCTGTGACTATAATGATGCCTGTTTCAACCCGAACCTTCTAAACTGTTATATTCAAAGGTTTTGACTGTTATTGTAACAGTGTTGTTTTTGTAAGCAAATCATAGTTATTACATTAAGTTATTTAAAGAACAAACAAGCAGCTACACAGAAACCCAAACCAGCCTGAACTGACCCATTTCAATCCATATAAAAATAACTCGTTTCAACCCGAACCCAGTTTGACATGTTACATGATCTACCCATCTTGCCACTTCAAACACCAGCTCATGATTTGTGTCACAGAGGTGGTCAACTTTAGTCATACCTCTGTGTAATTTTTGTAGAAGGTTTGTTTGACTCAAACATGTAACGTTTTTAACCACAAAGACAGTATATTTATAGTTATACCTCTCTATACTTGCTGGTGGCATTTGGTATGCCTTTGTATGATGAAGTTGAACTCAAAGATTGGGCTGAGCCAGTGTGGCTCCAGTAGCTCCCAACACTACCAATTATAGGCATATCATCAGGGCTTCGGCCCGGTGACTTTCTTGGTGTACAAGATGACCCTGAAAACTGTTTCAACTCATCTACAGTCAACGCCCCTAAAATTGGTCTATCTTCAATGCTTTGTACAGAAGTAATTGCTGATTCTTGAGAAAAACTTTTCCCAGAGGAAGTGGGTTCAAGATCAGGGTTATAGCATCCGGCCCCTTGGTTATTTGGTGAGTTCTTCTTAGCAGAAACCAACCAGTTCAGACTAGCATCTACTGCTGTTTCTTGATTCCAATTGAATGGATTGAAATTAAAATAAAAGTTCTCCTTTTGCGGGTTGGAATCCAATGGCTTTGGTGGTGGTGTTACTGTTCCTTTTGATTTCAAAGCTTTCCATTGTGCAAGATTCTCAACAGGTTTCAACACTGGACTTAAAGAGGATTCAATTCCTGATTCCGATGATGAAACGGGCAATGGAATCGACTCACGCCATACTTCTTGAGAAGTGATTCCATCTTCATCATCATAATCTTCTTCATCATCTAAACAGCTGTCATTTTCGTCATCCTCATAATCTGATTCTTCAACTTCATCATCACTTTCAACGCAATTCCAATACCTGTAGTTTGGTGGATAGGATCCACCATTCTGGATATCTGAACCATCCCGAGAATCGAAATGGGAAAGGGTATGTCCCGACTTGGGAAAGGTTTCGCCTTTTTCATTCTTTTCCAATAAAGATTCGGTACTGTCATAGACTTCAACATGCTCATAAGTTGTGACATTTGTATCAAATGTCACCTTCTTCTTGATATTTAAACTCAAAGGCTCCTCACTCTTTCCTCTACAACAAAGCAATAAGGTTTAGAGGGAAAACTAATAAACAAAAGAAAACATCATGAAAACACTATCGTTACCTTGATTCTGGAAGTGACTCACAGGGCTTATCCTTAATGCTTTGTACCAGTGATACATCAGCTTGCACAATGTTTTGACTTTTAGGAGTCTGAAACACAAATTCACAGATTAACTTAAGTTAAAGATTCTCATTTAGGGTGTTTGGATGTGCATTATGAAGTGATAGAATGATATTGCACAAATTAACTCCAAATCAAGATTCTCATTTAGGGTGTTTGGATGTGCACTATGAAGTGATAGAATGATATTGAACAAATAAGCCCAAGATCAAAATTCTCATTTAGGGTGTTTAGATTTGCATTATGAAGTGATAGAATGATACTGCACAAATTAACCCAAAATCAAGATTCTCATTTAGGGTGTTTGGATGTGCATATGAAGTGATAGACTGATAGAATGATATTGCACAAATTACCCCAAAAGCAAGATCCTCTTTTATGTAAATATCATTTAACTATCCTATAATTAAAGAAAAATGATATCTAATTTGAATCACGCATCCAAACACCCCCAATTTTCCCCGTTTTCATATAAATTCCATGAGTTTCATTCTCTTGTGGTCCTTGTGGATCAGACAAACAAACCCACAAAATATAAACAAAACTACAAGAAATCAAACATTTAAGCTGTCTTCAGTAGCTACCAAAATCAAGAACTAAACAAAACATTGATTGAAACCCAAATTCAAACACAATAAAACGAAGCAAAACCATCAAGAACACGGATCGAAAGCCAACCCAAATCAAAATCCAAAACCCAAATCCACCATAAACAATCTATCACAATTAATCAAAATTCTTCAATTTCTTTGTACTCAAACATTACAAGAACAACAACAGATGTAAATCAAAAGGGTTAACTCAACAAATCTTACTTGATCTCGACGGATAGCCTTGTACCTACGCTTTCTTCGCTTCCGATCTTTTGAAGAACTGAAACAATCAAGAAAACAACCCATTAGAATTCGACTTCAGTGTCTCTCTGCTGTTGATTTACAGAGAATGATCTAGTGGGTGTTGGATGAATTTGAGATGTTAGACGATCTCCATTGTTAGAGAGGGAAAGCGAAGAGATAACGGTCGATTTTGGGGTTTTGTAATATGCAGAAAGAGGGATGACCGTTGGGTTTGAGGGGAGTGATGACGGTGTGGGGTCTGTCGTCACCGGGGTGTCATATATTTTTCTTGAATTTTATGGAGGGGGAGTTTAATTTTGCATTTATCTTTTGTAAATAAGTTATAGTATTAAATAAAAAATTTATGAGCATGAATGCATGATGTCTAATCATTTATTTTTGGTCGTGACATACGTACACCATCTCAAACTTTAACACGTTAATCTTTAAGTTTAAACAATCTTTCTATTTTAATAAAAGAGTAAATGAGGGTGTCACGTGTCAGCATCACATTTATTTTAATCAAATTTTTTCTGTTTCTATCTCTTATTAAATAACTACATTAATTACTAATAATATGATTTATTTATTTTTACATTATAATTACTTTTTTAATAAATTAAGAAAAAGTTTTTTTATTAATTTTATTTCTATAGAAATAGTTTTTATAAAAAGATTTTTTTCTAAAAAATAAACTATTTTTACGTATTATTTTAAAAGTGGTTTTTCTAAGTATTTTTTTATAAAACAGAAATAATTAAAATAGAGAGTTATAGTAAGAAAATATTTAAAAATAAAAATTTCTAAAACGTTATTTTGAAACAAAATGTTTAATTTACCTTTGAAAAAAAAGTTTAAAAATTTGTATTATAGTTTTATTACATATAGTTATTACTCTTACGTAATTCCAATCATATCATGTCTTAGTACATCTTTTTACTTTAATAAAAGGGTAAATAAGAGTGGCAAGTGTCAGCACCACATTCATTCTAATCAATTTTTTTTCTTCTCTCTCCTATTAAATAACTATATTAATTACTAATAATATTATTTATTTATTTTACATTATAATTACTTTTATAATAAATTAAGAAAAATATTTTTTTATTAATTTTATTTCTATAGAAATAATTTTTATAAAAATATTTTTTTCTAAAAAATCAAACTATTTTTACGTAATATTTTAAAAGTGATTTTTTTAAAGTAATTTTTTTAGAAAACAAAAATAATTAAATTAGGGAATTATAAAAAGGAAATATTTAAAGATGAAAATTTTCTAAAAAGTTATTTTTAAACAAAATGTTTAATTTATCTTTGAAAAAAAAATTAAAAGTTTTGTATTATTGTTTTATTACATATAGTTATTGTTCTTACGTAATTCCAATCATATCATGTCTTAGTATATCTTTATACTCTAATAAAAGGGTAAGTGAGGGTGTCACGTGTAAGCACCACATTCATTCTAATCAAACTTTTCTGCTTCTCTCTCCAATTAAATAACTACATTAATTACTAATAATATTATTTATTTACTTTAACATTATAATTATATTTTTAATAAATTATAAAAAAAGATCTTTTTATTCATTTTATTTCTATAGAAATAGTTTTTTATAAAAAGAATTTTTTCTAAAAAATCAAACTATTTTTATGTAATATTTTAAAAGTGGTTTTTTTAAAGTAATTTTTTAATAAAACAAAAATAATTAAATTAGGGAGTTATAGTAAGGAAATTTTTAAAAATAAAATTTTTTTAAAATGTTATTTTGAAACAAAATGTTTAATTTATCTTTGAAAAAAATTTAAAAAGTTTGTATTGTTGTTTTATTACTTATAATTATTACTCTTACGTAATTCCAATCATATCATGTCTTAGTATATCTTCCTATTCTAATAAAATGATAAATGAGGATGTCATGTGTCAGCATCACATTCATTCTAATCAAATTTTTTTCGCTTCTCTCTCCTATTAAATAACTACATTAATTACTAATAATATTAGTTATTTATTTTACATTATAATTACTTTTTTAATAAATTAAAAAAAATCTTGTTATTAATTTTATTTCTATAGAAATAGTTTTTTATAAAAAGAATTTTTTCTAAAAAATCAAACTATTTTTACGTAATATTTTAAAAGTGTTTTTTTTTAAAGTAAATTTTTTATAAAATAAAAATAATTAAATTAGGGAGTTATAGAAAGGAATTTTTTTAAAAAAAAAATTCTAAAACGTTATTTTGAAACAAAATGTTTAATTTATCTTTGAAAAAAAATTTAAAAAGTTTATATTATTGTTTTATTACATATAGTTGTTACTCTTACGTAATTTCAATCATATAATGTCTTAGTATATATCTTCCTATTTTAATAAAATGGTAAATGAGGATGTCACGTGTCAGCACCACATTCATTCTAATTAAATTTTTTCTGTTTCTCTCTCTTATTAAATAACTGCATTAATTGCTAATAATATTATTTATTTTTTTTACATTATAATTAATTTTTTAATAAATTAAAAAATATATATTTTTATTAATTTTATTTCTATAGAAATAGATTTTATAAAAAGAATTTTTTCTAAAAGATAAACTATTTTTACGTAATATTTTAAAAGTGCCTTTTTTAAAGTAAATTTTTTATAAAACAAAAATAATTAAATTAGGGAGTTATAGTAAGGAAATTTTTAAAAGTAAATTTTCTAAAACGTTATTTTGAAATAAAATGTTTAATTTACCTTGGAAAAAAAATTTAAAAAGTTTGTATTATTGTTTTATTACATATAGTTGTTACTCTTACGTAATTCCGATCATATAATGTCTTAGTATATATCTTCCTACTCTAATAAAATAGTAAATGAGAGTGTCACGTGTCAGCACCACATTCATTCTAATCAAACTTTTCCCGCTTCTCTCTCTTATTAAATAACTACATTAATTACTAATAATATTATTTATTTATTTTTACATTATAATTACTTTTTAATAGATTAAGAAAAAGATCTTTTTATTAATTTTATTTTGATAGAAATAGTTTTTATGCAATATTTTAAAAGTGGTTTTTTTAAAGTAAACTTTTTATAAAACAAAAATAATTAAAATAGGGAGTTATAGTAAGGAAAATTTTAAAAATAAAAATTTTCTAAAATGTTATTTTGAAACAAAATGCTTAATTTATCTTTGAAAAAAAATTAAAAAAGTTTGTATTATTGTTTTATTACATCTAGTTATTACTCTTACGTAATTCCAATCATATCATGTCTTAGTATATCTCTTTTAATTATCAATTTTTATTCTATTTATTATTTTATTTATTCAACCCGTGTAATACACTGGTTTACTAAATCTAATTGGCTATAAATTAAGTAGGTTATGAGATTTGACAAGACATTTAAACGGTCATTTCATCTTATGCTTAAACGGTCATTTAAAATTTAAAAGGGCGTGTATTTGTCATAACCTACAAATGGTTTTTTACCTTGTGCTTAAACTACCCCTTTATGTTAGTTATATATGTGGAATTTAGGGGTTGTTTGGTAGCCTTTTAATAGTCATTAAAAGGCTACCTGTTAATGGTTCATAATTTTTGAATGGTTAAAAGGTAACTCTGATGTTGAATGGTTAAGAGGTTAAATGGTTAAGAGGTAGCATTAAGATTTAACCTCTTAACCATTCAGCATTAGGGTTACTTCTTAGTCATTCAAATGTTATGAACCATTAAGATTTAGTCTCTTAATAACCATTAATATGCTACCAACCAGCCCCTTAAATGTGAATTTGATGCATGTATGCTTTGACGGACCCATAAAATTATCAATATTATATTTAAGGGCGTTTGGTTTCACAATATAACTAGTATTAAGCCCCCCGCGTTGCGGCGTGGGCGTAAAACCATACAAAGTAACAACAACGTCACACCACTGTCAGCGACCACCAACACCGGAAAAACTCGTATTAAAAAGAAATAAAACGAATGAAAAGTAAACGTAAAAACGTTGAACCACATATGTGAAACATAAAATATTAAAATATAACTAAGTTGATCTAGGACCCGCGCTTTGTGACGGGACGTTTAAGGGAAAAAATAAGTGTAAACGTAAAATCACACACGCATGTTGCAATGTGTTAACTCGTAAAATTTAGACCAAAACGTAAAATGTAAAATTGGTAAAATATGAAAAGTATAGTGGACAAAGTTAAAAATAAAAAAAATTATAGGGGTTAGATTTGTAAAAGATGTAAAAGTATTAGGATTATTAAAAAGAATTAAAGATTAAAAAAACCAAAAAGTGGGTACAACCCATTAGCCTAAAGTACAAACCTTGATGCACAAAAAAGTTGATAATTAGTATTATATATAATATATTTTTTCGGTCCAGTTCGAGTCGGATTTTGTTCATTGCTAAAAAACATCTTAAAACGATTCTCAAACTCTTATATATATATATATATATATATATATATATATATATATATATATATATATATATATATCAATAACCTTTGAAACAACTATACTCATAAAAGTGGTTGCATATGTGACATGTTTAAGGCAATTATACTCATTGTTAAAACGATTCTCAAATTTTTTAATAACAATGAAGAACAAAGCCGGCTAGTAAATATAAATTTGATCCCTCATATCTTGAAATCAATATAACTTTAGTTTATTTATTGTTAAAAACATTTAACTTGATATAAAAACTTTATTTTTTTCTTCCTACTTGATTATTTGAGGGTGAAAATGCCAAAAATCTAATAGGTAATAGATCCTAGTTTGTGAAAAAACATGATTCGTCGAACTGTGGTCACCGAACCCCCGGACCTGTTGCAGTTTCGCTCCTTACAATGTGTTTGAGACATCTTGTTTTTTCTTCATTTTCAATAGTATAGGGGAGGTGTTCGAGATTTTCATGTTAATACAACATTGTAAAAAAAAATTTAGTATGGGCGGCTTCCCTCACTCCTTATAGCTTAGATCCGCCCATGCATGTATGTCTAAATTTGATATGTGAATATATTATGTGTGGTTATGAATAACTTATATTAAATTTACAGTAAATACGTATTTGTACATGCTTACATAACCTACACGACAAGTTTATATCAACACGTCGTATGTGAGACTGAAACACTTGACTTTAAAAAAAGTTTTATCATTCTACCTTCAAATAATTTTGACATTAAACCTAAACTTCACTCATTCTACCTTCAAATTACTCTACCATTACTACTACTCTCAAAAGTAAAGGTCGGTGGCATTTTGCCATTGGCAATTCCACCCCTTCAACTTTTTGAAATCACAACTCACCCCTCTGACTTTGTAACTTTATGAAATGTCATAAATGACCCCTTAACTTTGCAAAATGTCAATTAGACCCTCTCAAGTTATTAAAAAGTCGTATGTTTACCTCACGTAGTATATACTAACAGATTTTTCCTTAATAATTTTTCCTTAAAAAGTCGTATGTTTACCTCACGTGCTCAAAATAGAATATATTTTAGGGATCGTGGGTTATATCGACTGACGGTAGCATACTACTACTATGAAAAATGAGACCAAACGTTGCATAACTCTCAATTATCTTTATTTCGATCTTCACAACCAAGTCGTCATAACTTCATAGATTTTCTTAATCTATTTAACCATGTTTCTTTTGCTTCTTTGTCACGTTAAAATCAACGCCTCTACCTTTAAAGTTCGCATTCCATCGCGGGGCGCGAGCATGTTTTCTCGTTAGACTCAAACTTTAATTAAATATCCACCTGTCTACTAAAAATTTTTTGTAATTGATTTTCTAATAATAGGAAAATGTAGTTATTTTGACATGCACGCACATTCAATGAACACCGAAACGACGTCGTCGCGGTCAAAATCATGACGTATGTTCCTCATTCGATCCCAAATTCCCAAACGGCGATTTCAATCCCTTACAAACCCTAGCTTCTGAAATCACACACACACTCAAACTCAAACTCAACTGCGTGTTTGTGTGTGAAATCACAAACATAAACCAATGGATTCCGACGAAGGGAAGCTGTTCTTAGGAGGAATCGCATGGGACACCACCGAAGAACGTTTAACCGATTACTTCAGCAAATACGGCGATGTGTCTCAGACTGTAATCATGCGCGATAAGATCACCGGACGCCCTCGTGGATTCGGATTTGTTGTGTTTTCAGATCCCTCGGTTCTTGATTCGGTTCTGCAAGATAGGCATAACATTGATGGACGCAATGTAAGGAATTGGTGATTGTTTATTGGTTTTGGATTGGTATTGATAGTGAGCTTTCTAGTTGGTGATTGGTGTTTGATTGGGTGAAATTTTGTTTTTAGGTTTTAGGGTTTAATGTTTTGTGGGTGTCTGTTAATTCGATACGTAATCAGGAGTTTGATTCTAGTGGTCTAGATGTGGTTTTTAAACGTTGATTTCTGTTGAGTGTTTAAAATGTTAATGATTTCTATGTGAATTGATGGTAGTGGTTTTTGGATTACCAATTGATGATATCTCAATTCAGTCAAATTCTGTCACTTGTTATATGTTACTTGTTGCTTCCATCTCCAATTTGTCTGATTAGTTTTGGCCTTATTGTTTTTTTTGGGGGGGGGGGGGGGGGGGTGGGGGGTGGGGTGGGTATGAGTCTGCTGATGTTCATCAGTCCCTTTGATAGATACTACAAAGAATTGTGTATATGTGTTATTTGGTTAGTATCCATTTAATTCGTGATTAATGGGTGAGCAGAAAACCGAATAACTTAGCCAATTGAGTGAACCGGGGTTTGATCATGATTTGGTTTCGGTCATGGTTATATGTGTATAAGTCGAGCTCCATAATTTTTACTTTCTATGGACAATTGATAGTATGTCTGAGAAGTTTTATTACACCTTTTTTTATAGAAAGTATATCACTTGCCCCCTCTACCTTTAAAAATTGTCAGGCTTGTTGCTTTCTTATTTGGCCCAAAATCTAATTGAATTTTATAACTGAAATGGGCTTGAGTTGGACCCACACCCAGGATTGGCCAGTAACCGACGGCTAACCGAAGTAAGCAAATAGCCTTTTTCAATAACCGAATCATTTGTAACGGAGCCAGCAAGTTATCTAAATCAATAATGAAACGTTGATTATAGGTTTGGTTTTGGCGCATAACGGAACTAACCCATGTTCACCCCTAGGGGCTAGATGATTGTATGCTTTGTATGTGAATCCTTATACGATCATTGTCATATGAATATTTCCGTATACAATCATTGTCATTGATTATAGGTATGCTTTGTACGGTAACCCTTTAGTAGCTGTTTTGTTTTTTGATTTATATTTGTCCAAGAAAGGTTATGAAATGCTTATATGCTATTCATTTGCAGGTGGAAGCTAAGAGGGCTTTATCCAGAGAAGAACAGCAAGCATCTAGGCCTGCAAATAATGCTAGTAGAAGCTCTGGAGGATCAGGAAATTACAGAACCAAAAAAATATTTGTTGGTGGATTGCCTTCCACATTAACAGAAGAACAATTCCGCCAATATTTTGAAAGTTATGGAGATGTAACCGATGTAGTAATTATGTTTGACCAAAATACCAACAGACCTCGTGGATTTGGCTTCATTTCTTTTGACACAGAAGATGCTGTTGATAGAGTCCTTCAAAAGACCTTCCATGAGCTGAATAACAAGCTAGTGGAGGTTAAACGAGCGCTCCCTAAAGATGCTAATCCAGGCGGCGGCGGTGGCGGAGGCCGTGGTGGAGGATATCAAGGTAATAATGCTGGATCATTTGATAATCAAATGGATGGTGGTAGATTCATGCAGCAAAACTCTGGTGGTGGTTACCCTCCCTATTCGGGATATGGTCAACCAAGTTATGGTTTTGGTGCACCAAATGGTGGTGCTGGTTATGGTGGTTATGGAAGTTATGGTGTTGGTGGTTATGGTGGTCCTGCAGGAGCATACGGAAACCCTAATGCAGGTAGTAGTCCTAATGCATTAAAAAGCCCATGGGTTGGTCAGACTCCTGGCTATGGTGGTGCAGGCTATGGTGCAAATGTGGGCTATGGGGCTAATGTTCTTTGGAATGCTGGTGGTGGTGGTGCGGTTCCAGCACCAGTGGGTCAATCTCCAAGTGGCGGTTCTAGCTATGGGAACCAAGGTTATGGGTATGGAGGCTATGGAACTGGTGATGGATACAATACAAATGCAGGTGGATATGGAGCCGCTGGCAGCCGATCTGGGCCAGGTGGTGCTCCAAATAGCATGGCGGCAAGTGGTGGGGATCAACAAGGGAATCTGATGGGTCAATATAACGCGCAAGCTGGTTACTCTAATGCCGCCTGGAGATCAGATTCTTGAAAAGCTTTTAATTTTCTTGAGGACAACAAACTCAAAACTGGTTGAATTGCTTGAATCTTTGGTAGTATGTTTCAGTAGTTATTTTGGTAGTATTTACCTTATGTAGTTGTGTTTGCATTATAAGCTTATTTGCTTGATTTGTAGTGTCTAACTCAAATATGTGTTAGTTGATTTGGTCTTTTTTATTCTAATCTTTGTTTTCGATCAGGTAAGTTAGTTGTTAGGATCTTTCTTTAGCTAATAGAATAATTATTCGCATGTTATCTTCTCTTTGTTTTTGCAGGAAATAACAAAGTGGTGAATATGAAGACATGAAACCCGACCAAGAAGGTAAATCTTGGATGCATGTATCTAATGATTCGATTTTAACCAAAATTGGTACGTATTTATTGTTTAAAGTTTAAAACTTGTTTATTTGCCCTCCATTAGTTTCATTCTGTTTTTGTGCTCAAGTTCCATTCCTTTTTTTTATCAAGGTGGCAAATAGGCGGTTGGGCGGGTCAAAATATTGTGACTTTTTGTATGGGTTGAAACAGAGTGGTTGAGCCCGAAACACTTTTGTCCAAATTATATGAGATTTTTATAAATAACTGTTGTATCGAAGTTTGTCAATCATAACTCAGTTATTAGTAAAAGATGATTTCAGATGTTAATGAATTCAAAATATATTTGAAGTGACTTTTGAGCGACACTTCCATTTTAGAACCATGTTATTAACGAGATCCGTGAACCTTTACTCGACTAAACACTAATTATTTTCATTTTATATACGAATAATAATACATTTGTGAATAGCAATACATACCGCATCTATCCATGATATAATGTTGTGTAAAAGTTGCATACGCTAGTAAAAGTATATATGTGACTCTAGTCAAGTCTCTTCTAGCTAAATGTGGTTAGTTTCTGACATGACTATATAAACATACCACGCTTGGTAAAATGATTACTTATGTATTAACCCATTAATTATCTAGCTATGTCTCTTTACTGATAACAATTTTGTCATTTTAGTTTTAAGCTTCTGTTTATATTTTAATTGCAAGGCTTTTTAGACATTTATTAGTAGTTTGTTTAGAACAACTAAAATACTCTCTTAGTTGTATGAATTATATAATCATATATTATATTATTATTAATACTAAACGGCAACTATTCTTTAAGGCAACGTAGCTAACAGTAACTTTTTTTTGTGTGGTGCACAACCGTACTAGCTCTCTATATACTTCATTCCCACCACCATATGTCACCACCACCGTCATCTCCATGTGCGCTGTACAATAATTTTGTGGACCCCACTTGTTCCCTACCTCCTGGTAAGGTCAACGGTGACCCACCTACATACCGCCACATTACCGCCAAAATACCACTGGTGAAGCACAATGATGCTAAGAGGATTCAAGCGACGTCACCAGATTGGGCTTCAAACGCCACAAACTCCATTCCATGGTCAAAGATCTTATTTTTATTTGCTGTCGCCACGAGGCACCATCATCTTGACCAGAACCCTCTTTCAACATCTTTTTGCTTTCAAAAAAAAAAAAAACTCACTTGAGAAGTTAAAATAAATTAGATTTTGCACCCTTCAACTTGATCTAATTGAGAAAAAGTAAATAATATTTATTTAGGTTTTAAGTAAATTATTGAATAACAAAACAAATTCGTTTAAAAAAAATACCACACTTCATTGAGAGATTTTTATGTAAATTGTACCACAACATATTAGGTTATGAAGCATCGCGCTTGTAAAATTACTAGTTATAGAATAAAGGGTATTTACTTAAAAAATTTATTGTGTTAGTACTTAGCTGTTTTTGTTTAATTATACATGAAAGCTACAATCAAGTGTAAAACAAAATTGAATTATTGGAGCCATGACGATAATTTACGTGGATTCTAGCCTTCTAGGCCCTTGTCAAGTATCTTCGTAAATTTAAAAAATAAAATAAAAAGTATCTTCGTAAATATACTTTTTGTTGCTGTCGTTAGATCATAATCCAAGTATAATAAATAGATAAAGATAATATTTAAAAAAATAGTTAGATGGATCAGTGGGGAAAATGATAAACGTAAACTTTTCATTCGCGACATAAGTATCTGTAAAATAATTATACAGGTAGCATCTTCTATAGTTTATTATCTTTATATAATCATGTTAAATATGTATTACTATTATGTTATAGTTATGTGATAGATGATGCTATGTTTGTATATGTATTTAGCTTCTATATGTATATGTATGACGCTACACTTCTTTGTATGTATGTACCATTGTTGATAATTAACTTAAAACAATTTAAAGAATTACGTTAATACCAATTCAAAGATTTCCATTGATTATATATAATACATTGTTGGGGGATATGAAAATTATATTACATAATATTAATTTTCTACTATAAGCTAGTTTTGTTGTAAAATATTTAACTACCCTTTCAGGCATAACTAATTCTATTAAGTTCGACATGTTATTAACAATCAATCTGTTATTTTTTCCTGTTAACTTTTTGATAATGACCATTATAACCCTGTTTAAAAAATAAATAAAACAAAATCTAAGGGGCCCACATGCAATTAACTCAAACAAATACCACATTTTGACATTCCCTTTCAATACTTCCATCACCGGCACTCCCAGGCCACTTCCGGCAATCGCACTGCTCGCCACACCGCCGTCCGCCGCTCCAACACCACAACCTGGTCACCAGGGGCGAAGCATTGAAGGGGCCGGGAGGGGCCCCCGCCCCCCTCTTTTTTTCGTCAGTAGTGTTAATTTTTGGTCCGGTAGTGTAAATTTTTGGTCCGGTAGTGTAAATTTTTTATATATAACGAGTTCGCCCCCCCTAAAAAAATATATTCGCCCCCGCCCCCTATGAAAATACCCAAGCTCCGCCACTGCTGGTCACACCACCATAGGTGCTCGTCATCTTTAACACCTTTCATTGCCGTAACCATTCAGCTACCGCTGTCAATTAGACCAAATCCCCACCATTGCTTGAAACACTCCACCACAACACTAATCGCCGCCACAATCAGCCGCCATCACCCCATTGAATTTCAGATTTGACCGATTTGGTTTGGGTTTAGGGCGGTGGTAGCGGTAGCTGGTGGTTGTGCGGTAGCAGACAACTCACGATGACAGGAGGTGTGATGGTGGTGGCGGCTGGTTTCAGGTGGCGTTGAAAAGTGGGTTCATGTGAGGAGGTGATGGTGGTGAAAGGTGTGTTCAGGTTACGATGGTGAAAGGTGGGTTTAGGTTATGATGGCGATTGGTAGTAGATGAGGAAGATGAAGTTGGTGATGGGGTGCGGTGGTCCGGCGATGGGTAGGGCTGGTTAGGATGGTTGGGCATGGTGATGTGGTGGTGGTTGTGTACAATTCAAGAAAAAGATGTTAATTTGGTGGTGCGAGGAAGATGATGGGGATGGTGGTGGGTTGGTGGTAGTAGTGGGTCCACGATGTATTTATTATTTAATTCTTTTGTTTATTCGCCCATAATATTAAATGAGGGGCAATTTAGTCATTTCATAAAAACTTAACAGAAAAAGATAACGACCATTCATGACGAGGACCTTTAGTTTTACGTTTTGTCAAACATGTAGACCGACCTTGTAGTTTTTCAAACCCGGAGACCAAAAGTGTAAACAGGCCTAATCACAGGAACCTTTCATGTAATTAACTCTTTTATTTATGTGTTTCTTTTTTATTATTATTTTTTTGGAATCTTTCAAGTTTTTTTATTTTCTTTTTATTTCTCTTTTTTACTTTTTAAATATTTTCTAGGAAATTGTTTCCTTTGAAATTTTTTTATGTACAGATCGCATGATACATGCTTTAACATCTTGACATATCTAAGTTTTGAACTAGTCTGGAAAATGCAAATTTATACGTCAAACACAACACGTGTAACATATACCACAACGAAACGAAGGATAAACTCCAAGTATATAATATGTGTAGTAAAAATAATTCTTTTCTTTTATATTTTTCATTACATTATCGTAGAGATGACAAGATCGGGCGTCATACAGGCCTGTTAACGAATATTCTTAAATGTTGTTCAAATCGGCTAGTCAAGTTAATTGGTTTGACTTGTCACTACTATTGTCCATTTGCTGATTGTACAAATAATTAGTAATATAGATACGCTCATAAAAAGTAGAATTAATTATTAAGATGATAATTTGATATGTTTAACAAGCCAGCATTAGTTTTGAACGGCAATACGTATGACTTATCTTATATAGGGGTGGACAAGCCGATCTACATATGAGCTAATTAATGCATAATTTGTTAAAAGCTTGAATCAAGTCAAGCTTAAATAAGTCTAAGTATAAACGAAAGCTTTTTTAATCAAACGACTTGAGTTTCATACACTAAGTTTGACTAGGTTTGTAAGATTAAACAGGTCTATTATTTATTTAATTCTGAAAATATATATTCATAATAAACCATATATATATATATATATGTATAATTATGATACAAATAACTAAAGAATGCATGTTATCATATGTATTATAATGATAAGTGTGTATTACAATAACTATAACTATACATGTATATAAGTAAAAAATCATATTTAATGGAATTTTTACAAATCAAGCTCTAGCTTTGAACGTAAACTCGAAACTCGATGAGTTCGAGCATGAAAATTATCTCACAAGCACACATTAGTCGCGTTTGTTCACACCCCTAACCCATTTAGTTATTTAAATTTCGGATTCATTTTAAATTCGTCATGTATTAGGCTAAGGGAATCAAATATTGCCGGATTGTAATCTAACTCTTCTTCCACATGGACCCTAATGCTAACATGATCCAAAACAAAGAAGGTAGGCATGAGGGACAAATTTAGTAAATCCGACTTAAAGAAACCAACAAAAATAACTTTATACCTAATCTTGTAATAATGTATAACACGAAAAATGACTAATAGAATTAAGGAGTTGTTATATTTAGTTAAAAACAAGAATATCTTTGTTTCGATACTATTCAATAAAGTTTCTAAGAAAATATACGTTTATAAAAAGCTCAACATGCATTAGCATACGCACTACTCGTTTGCGTTCTTGCTCTTTTTGTACAATGGAGTACGAGAAGGGACTCGAGCATGACTTTACACAAGATGGGACTACTGATCTTAAGGGCAGACGTGCCTTGAGATCAGCCACCGGGGGATGGAGAGCGTGTTATTACATGCTAGGTGAGTGTCGTAACATCTTTATAATACGTTTCATAAGTTGGTTATGTTGATTTAGCAACATATCTCTCTAATGAATTTAAGTACTAATTTATGATGTGATATAAATAAAAAAAACATTGTGATTTCATTTTTCAAGAAATATCAATATTTGGTAGTACGTTTTAGCTGTTTACTTAATGGTTTTACTGTATTTATATTGTTTATTTTGCATAAAGTAAATATTTGGGTTGTTGGAAATTAAATTGCAGGGTATGAAGTTTGTGAAAGAATGACATATTATGGAATATCAACAAATCTAGTGTTGTACTTAACAAGAGAATTGCATGAAGGCACTGTGAAATCATCAAACGATGTGACAAACTGGGTGGGAACGGTGTGGATGGCTCCTGTCGTGGGTGCTTATATTGCTGACACGTATCTTGGACGATACTGGACTTTTATGATATCTTCGTTCATTTACCTAGTGGTATTTACATTTTTATCTTTATATCTAAACAATATCAGTATTTTAGATACTATATTAGTATGTTAGGTCTTTGCCCAGATGGGATACTTTTGTCACTTGTGTCATGCCAAAAACGCTATAACCCAACCCGCCATTGTTCGTGTGGGGGTCTTTTATTATGCATTAAGCGTTAAGTGAGAAGAATCAAGGCTCGACAAAAAATTATATGCGTTATTTCCTAGTAAATTTGTCATACTTTAGTCTACTTCTACGAAGAGGTTGACATCCAAACCGGTTTGTGAACCAGAACTGACAACCTAAACTGAAACCAAACCTGTTTGGAACATGTGTTATTTGAACGAAAGAAACCATAGCTTTTAAACTGGTTTATTAATCCTCTCTATTGAAACTGATTAAAGCGAACTGGGCAAAAGCCGACCAAACCTACTCAAAACAAATAAAAAACCGGCCAAAGAATTGATAAAAAACTAGTGTGAAACTCACACCGGTTTTGACTTTTCGTACACCAAACCGAACCGGTTCCAACCCAAACCAGTTTAGGGTTTGGAACCAATTTGTGCACCCTACGTCTACGGCTCTAGGTGCTCTATTATTAGTTGGCAACTGATAAGGCCCAAAATGTTGTTACTAGTGTTCTGGTTGTTGCATTGTGTCATCCTATGTTCTATGATTCCTATCATTAAGTGGGATTTAGTTGTGATATGAACTAATATTAGCAATTTAGTATTGTCACTATTATGGACAAAATAACAAGCATGGGCCTGAACATGGTCTTATGTCATTTATTTTTACATTTTACACTTATAATCGCCAATCTTTATGATATAGTCTTTAAGCCCAAAAATCCTCTTTGTTTTGAACCCAAGTAGAATGATGGGTTTAAACAATGGTCTTCTTAGTTACAACTTTTTCTTTATTTAACAGGGTATGTGCTTCTTGACTCTTGTGGTTTCACTACCATCTCTAAAGCCACCATCATGCGGTAAAGATGTGAGTTACTTAGACTGTGACAAAAGAGCCTCTTCATTTCAAATCGCTATCTTCTATTGTGCACTCTACATTATCGCGATAGGGACGGGCGGAACCAAGCCCAATATCTCAACAATGGGTGCAGACCAGTTTGACGATTTTGAGCCCAAGGAACGAGCCCATAAGCTCACTTTCTTTAACTGGTGGATGTTTAGCGTTTTCTTTGGCACCCTTTTCGCAAATACGTTCCTAGTGTACATTCAAGATGTTGTGGATTGGGGTATAGGGTACGGCGTCCCTACACTCGCTCTACTTGTAGCCATAATAGCATTTGTGTTCGGAACACCAGTTTATAGACACAAACCAAGAGGGGAGAGCCCGTTTACTCGAATGGCCAATGTACTCGTCGCCAGTGCAAGGAAGTGGAAAGTAAGTGTACCCGCTGACCCTAAGGAGCTTTATGAGTTAACTTTGGATAATTACACTAGTCCTGGAAAGTATAGAATTGACCATTCATCTACATTAAAGTAAGCCCAATTGACAATTTTGTATTTGTACATTTGTTATCTAAATAATTGTGAATAACCTCTTTAAACTATGTAACACATAGGTTTCTTGATAAAGCCGCTGTGAAGGTTGAAGAACCGGCTTCTGAATGGAACCTATGTCCGGTGACACAAGTCGAGCAGACCAAGCAAATGGTCAAAATGATCCCGATCTTGTGTGCAACATTCATTCCTAGCACATTGATGGCCCAAAGTCACACGTTTTTCATCAAGCAAGGTACCACATTGGTTCGATCAGTAGGGCCAAATTTCGAAATCCCACCAGCTTGTCTATCGGTTTTTGTTACGATCTCCATGCTTATTAGCCTTGCAGTTTACGACCGCTTGTTTGTTCCCTTCGTTCGCAAGTACACAAAGAACCCAAGAGGCATCACTTTGTTGCAACGAATGGCTATCGGGATAATCATCCATATCATTGCCATGACCATCGCAAGTCTTGTAGAAAGACGACGACTAAACGTTATTCAAGATCATGGTACATATAAATTGGGGCAAGTTGTGCCTCTAAGAATATACATCCTCCTTCCTCAATTCATATTGTTGGGTGTTGCTGATTGTTTCATAGAAGTAGCGAAACTCGAGTTCTTCTATGATCAAGCGCCCGAAGGAATGAAAAGTATTGGGACGGCTTATTTTACCACTAGTATTGGTGCAGGGTTTTTCATTAGCAGTTTTATCTTATCAACTGTTGCTAATGTCACAAATAAGAATGGACACAAAGGTTGGATCCTAAACAACCTTAACGTATCTCGTCTAGATTATTATTACGCGTTTTACGCAGTTTTGAGCTTCGTAAACTTCCTTTTCTTCCTTGTCGTCGCGAAATACTTTAAATACAACGCCGAAGTCCATGAAACTGAACAAGATTCGAAAGAAGATATTGGAAAACCCACAGAACAAAGTTACGTTGTCACGTAATGTTTTTCTAGTTAGGGTCGATGTCTAGAAGATTGTGAGCTTAAGGAGCTGTTATTGTGTATATTTGCTTGTTCACTTTATTTTTTGCCCATTATGTAATCATAAATATTGATTTCAAGTTTTAATCATGGACTTTTATATTTGTTAGTAATTAAATATTATTAAATTATATATCAAAATTTTAAGATATTTGTTTTGAGTTTCACACGTTAATCAAAGTGAAAGCAAAATAAATAACATATGTGATGTTCTTGATTAACGCTCGTTTTAAGTATATTTAAATATTACTAGTTATCAATTTGTGAAGACATTAGTTGTTTTATCATATGCATAAAAGGTTTTACTTATAATTTTTTTGACTTTTAGTTTTTTGTTTTAACTCCAGTACTTTTGCATATTTCACAATTTATCCCATATAATTTTTCATTTTTAACTTTAATTTTTAATACTTTTTATCTTTTACAAACTATTTGATTTACGGTCTAAATTTTGAGAGTTAACATACCGTAACGTATACGTGTGGTTCAATGTTGTTACGTTTATTTTTTTCCCATTTACCATCCTCGTTGTAACGTGCGAGTCCTAGATCGACTTAGTTATTGTTTTTAATGTTTTAGGTTTCACGTGCGTGGTTCAATGTTTGTCGTTTACTTTGCGTTTGGTTTTATTTTTCCGTTGTTGATGGTCACTGACGGTGGTGTGACATTGGTGCTACTTGGTATGATTTTAAGCCCCCGCCGCAACGCGCGGGCTTAATTCTAGCTCTCACATAAAAACCATACTGAAATAGGTCAGCTTACTCTGATGAATTTAAAAGTTAAATTATATAAATCACTGATTTGATCATCCCAATTGCATTTAACGTGTTGTAACATATTAACATATTCATCGCCGCATTTGACGTGTCCGATTGCTGTACTAGAAATGATGTTTCCTAGCACTTACATACTTAATTACTGCTCACCAACATATTTTGATGTGTCTATTATTTACTCAACGGCTTAATCGCTTAAAAGAAGTACAATAATTACATAAGCATTTAAGGTTTATAACAATTCGTTCTAAATTCAAACATAGAAGCAATAAGTAAGCATGGATTATACTTTAAAACATTTAATAACATGTATTTTAGCCCCAAAAGTAAAATACATACGAACGCATAGATTTCACTTTATCCCTTTACTTTGTAGGCAAAAATATTTCCCTTTTTAACTCTATGAGAACTCATATACCATGTTCAAGTTTGAACTCATTTACACCCCTACTCCAATTTATTATTGTTGTTGTTGTTGCTGTTGCTACTATTGCTGTTGCTACTATTGCTGTTGTTGCACGTTAAATGTACACTTATAACTAAATCGACTCATTTCTAAATAAGTTCTTCACGTCTTATTAGTAACAATGGAATCAAATGTTGCCGAATATCACGTCTATGTCATGGTAACATGATCCGAAACAAAGAGGCAGACGTGGGACAATTAGTAAATTCCTTGTCAAAGAAACCAGCAAAATGACATAATACTTGCTCTTGTATTGATGATTGATAAAGGAAAGTGACAAAGGGTTTGTTAAAAACAAGGATTTCTTTGTTTCGATATAATTTTGCAAAGCTACAAGAACATAGGACGTTTATAAAAGGCCGAGCATGCATACATTAGCATGCACACTTTGTACTATGGAATACGAGAAGGGATTTGATAAAGACTTTACGCAAGATGGGACTACTGATCTTAAGGGTAGACGTGCCCTAAGATCAACCACCGGGAGATGGAGAGCGTGTTATTACATGTTAGGTAAGTGTTGTACCGTGTCGTACCATCTGTGTATGCGTATGCGTATGTACCATCTTTATAGAGTAGGTATATGTATGTATGTAGTGTTATCTTGAGAACTATCAAATTTTAATAAGAACTGGTAAGAAACAAAGGAAAAGTATTATTAATTATAAGAAGTATATAAATATAAGATAATAATGATTTATCTTTACTTTAACTAATTCTTCTTTCCTACCTTCAATCTAAATAACGCAGAACAAATTTTGTACATGTGTAAATAATTAAAGTTTACATTGTAAAACTGTAAATGGTAAACTTACACATATGTAAATTTTTATAATATACGAGTCACATGTAAATTTACACCTAAATAATATAATAATTTAAATTTACACCTAAATCATATAATAATTTAGTATTTTAAAAATAATGCTAATATTATAGATAGATAAATATTTTGATTGGTTTTCTTGAGCTCTCACAGTTCACACAGTATTTATGAGTTGTGATCCATGTACGTATGTATATTTGTCAGTGATACATGATTAAACTACAATGATTAAACTGTTATGCATCTCTCTAATGGGTTTAGATTACTATTTTATGACAGTGATATTGATAAAGAAAACATATGTTATTAAAAACTCATTGTGATGTTCACTTGTCAATAATTATCAATATTATCATAAAATAAAACAAATGTTCATGAAAAGTAGCATTTAAGTCTTACGGAGATAGCCTTGTGTATAAGACGATTCTAAATACAAGTATGTCGAATTCTCAAATACAAAAATGTGTTGGCAATAAATAAAATTAAACAGCTACCGAATCACTTGTTTACGAAAATCACAAATTTCTTGTTACTGTATGTTATAACAAAATAAAACTTAATATTAAAGGGCTGGATGGGCGAAATTGGCCTTATTAACTAGGCCAAACATAATATAATTAATGTTTATATTTTGTTTATATTGTTGATTTTGCATCAAATGGTTACAATATGAATACAATACATTTGGTTATATTTTGTTTATATTGTTAATTTTGCATCAAATGGTTACAAAATGATTACAATATATTTGGGATTGTGGAACTTAATTTGTAGGCTATGAAGTTTGTGAAAGAATGGCATACTTTGGAATATCAACAAATCTAGTGTTATATTTAACAAGAGAATTGCATGAAGGCACAGTTAAATCGGCAAACAATGTCACAAATTGGGTTGGAACTGTGTGGATGACTCCAGCTTTGGGTGCTTATATTGCTGACACATATCTTGGACGATACTGGACTTTTATGATTGCTTCAGTCATCTATCTTCTGGTATATATATGATTTTATTCACATGTATAGAAACATTATTAGTGTATAAACCGAAGCCTGATATTCAATTACTATATTAGTATGTTAGGACCTAGCCCAATTGGAATTATGAATCATATTTGGTATTCGTGTCATTAAAACACCTAACCTAACCCGAGCAATCAAAAAGTAATCGTCTAACGAGTCTTTTGTTATCTTGTAGACTAGTAGGCGGTACACGATAAGAAACACATATTGAGAACATATTTATAAGTCTTACTCGTTACCAAAACTCGTTA
The DNA here is from genome assembly GCA_025506505.1 of Flaveria sonorensis. Lineage (NCBI taxonomy): Eukaryota > Viridiplantae > Streptophyta > Magnoliopsida > Asterales > Asteraceae > Flaveria > Flaveria sonorensis. The sequence continues at coordinate 60,732,379 of CM046427.1, forward strand.
CCAAAACGGGTCATAAAACTGGCCCATGGGATAAGTCCAACATACTAAGGAATATTAGTATGTTCAGTTTCGTTATAGGCATGATATAGGTTTCTGGTAATCAGGTCGGGTAACTTTGTTTTCGATTTTCGCCGTCCCTCATTTTGTCATTACTTCCTGTAGTGTCTCTCATTCCTGGGCCTCTTCACGGGCTCTACTAGACTATTGTTTATTTTGTGACAAAGCCCAAATTCTTGTTACTACTTTTGGCATCAGGCCCATTTTGAAAAATGGGCCATATAATGGGCCTTGTTAAATCTTTGTTAATAATCACGCCAACCAATTCTTACATGGAATTACTCGGGTTATGGGCCTAATATTAAGTATATTGTTATTATTATTGACTCAAGTAAAGATATGGGCCTAAACTTGGTCTTCAATCATTTAATCTTGAAAAATATACCTTTCTTTCTATACCAGTATATCACTATACCTATAACATCGTTAAGCCCAAATCTTTTCTTTTTCTTGGTATTAAACTTGGGCCTAAAGCCTACTAAGAAGTCAGAACAATGGGCTTAGTAATGGTGACAACTTCAACTTTATTTAACAGGGTATGTGCTTATTGACTTTAGTGGTTTCACTACCATCTCTAAAGCCACCAACATGTGGTAAACATGTGAGTTACCTAGACTGTGATAAAAGGGCCTCTCCATTCCAAATCGGTATGTTCTATTGTGCACTCTACATTATTGCATTAGGGACGGGCGGAACCAAGCCCAATATCTCGACGATGGGTGCAGACCAGTTCGACGATTTTGAGCCCAAAGAAAGGGCCCATAAGCTCACTTTCTTTAATTGGTGGATGTTCAGCATTTTCTTTGGCACCCTTTTCTCAAACACGTTCCTAGTGTACATTCAAGATGTTGTGGATTGGGGTTTAGGGTACGGTATCCCTACACTCACTCTATTTATAGCCATTATAGCATTTGTAGTTGGAACACCGATTTATAGACACAAACCAAGAAGCGAAAGCCCGTATACTCGAATGGCCCAGGTGCTAGTCGCGACTACACGAAAGTGGAATGTAAGTGTACCCATTGATCCTAAGGAGCTTTATGAGTTGACTTTGGATGAATACTCTAGTCCTGGGAAGTATAGAATTGACCATTCGTCTTCATTAAAGTAAGTTCATTTCATACTTGTAAACTTGTTATCTAAACGAATGTCATTGCATGACCTCGTTAAGTATTGTAACATGTAGGTTTCTTGATAAAGCCGCTGTGAAGGTTGAAGGACCGACTTCCAAATGGGACCTATGTCCGGTGACACAAGTCGAGCAAACAAAGCAAATGGTCAAAATGGTCCCCATCTTGTGTGCCACATTCATTCCTAGCACATTGATGGCCCAAACCCACACACTTTTCATCAAACAAGGCGCCACGTTGGTTCGGTCCATAGGACCAAAATTTGAGATCCCGCCAGCTTCTTTATCTGTTTTCGTTACGATCTCCATACTTATTAGCCTAGCAGTTTACGACCGCTTGTTTGTCCCATGGGTTCGAAGGTACACAAAGAACCCGAGAGGTATCACTTTGTTGCAACGTATGGGCATTGGAATAATCATCCATATCATTACCATGATTGTCGCTAGTCTCGTAGAAAGGCGACGACTAAGCGTTATAAAAGACCATGGTCTATATAAACAAGGGCAAATCGTGCCTTTAAAAATATACATCCTCCTTCCTCAATTCGCGTTGTTTGGTGTTGCCGATTGTTTTTTAGAAGTGGCAAAACTCGAGTTCTTCTATGATCAAGCACCCGAAGGAATGAAGAGTCTTGGTACGGCTTATTTCACAACTAGTCTTGGCATGGGGTTTTTTCTTAGCAGTTTTATCTTATCAACTGTGGCTGATGTTACAAAGAAGAATGGACACAAAGGTTGGATCCTAAACAACCTTAACGTATCGCGTCTAGATTATTATTACGCGTTTTATACAGTTTTGAGCTTCGTGAACTTCCTTTTCTTCCTTCTCGTCGCGAAATACTTTAAATACAATGCAGAAGTCCATGAAACCGAGCAAGATTTGAAAGAAGATATCGGAAAGATAGATGAATCTCTTAAGGATAGCGATCATTAGCTTAAAGATAAATCGAGTCTCTTAAGGATATCTATTATGTATATGTGTTTGTATTTTTGTTTTTCATTATTATTGTTAATCATAAATATTGCTTCCAAGTTTTATTTGTAAACTTTTATAGTTAACTAATAATTATATTACCTATCAACATTTTTAGAAAATTATATGGTATTATATAAAACTCACTTGTGTTTCCATTGAAGTTCTATTTGTATTACCGTTTTAATTTTTACCAATGTTAATCGAACACTTAGGAAAATTAAGTAACATCCAATTAATTTAAAATATTACATTGATGTCCATTATTCTCTATCTTACTAGAGGACTAAAATGACTAATAATGAATGGATGTTAAAATGAATCAACTTATGTTGGAAGTTCAAATGAAAAAAAAAAAGTCAATTGTTTAATTTATATTTGTTTGGTTATCTTGATACGTTTTCCTATTCACTAGGTTCACTTTGACATTCCCATTCGTTACTCGAAACCTTACCGAAACAGTTATACTTTATAATAATTCACTTCAAACACACACAAAGCAACTTAACATAATTTATACTTTAAAACATTTAAATACATGCATTCCATGGTCCAGAAGAATTTAAAGAAAATACGAAGGACGTATCTTGGAGACAAAAATGTCTATGTTCACTCCGAATTTTTGTAAATTGTGACTGTAATATTTCATGACAGACTTTATACAAGTTACTAGTGTCAAATTTTTACACACGATACATAGTAAACCAATCAAATTTATAACATGTTTTACCACTTTAAACGTCATCTATGCTAAAATATTGAGACGCATGTCGCCTTTAACTAAATATTTTAAATCTCCAACAGTGTTTGCCAAAAAGACTCATTATATTAATCATTGTTAACTATTAGAAACCTTTAGGCCCTAATACCAAAATGTACATATTATTATTTATTTCTAAACGTATATATTTATAATTATAATTATCTGCTTTGACATCTATAGCACCAAAATGAGGTCTTGAGTATAGTTATCTTCAAGCCCATAAGTCAATATGATTAAAAAAACTAAGGCAAACATCAAAGACATTTTAGGAAATTCCAACTACAAGAATGCTATGAACTGAAAATGACAGAAAAATTAGGCTTGTGATGTGTATATATACAAAACATGCCGAAAGCGATGGAAGGTGTAGATTGAACATAGGTTTTTTATACCAAATTGTTTCGGTATAGTTTGGTAATGTTCCATGTAAACGGGTATTTATAAGAAGACGGGCTCGCGGGACCATATTAACGTGCATTTTTCTCGTGTTTTTGCATGATGGGGTTGCCCGGAGATGACAGGCGAGTTGCAGAAGACTTTACACAAGACGGGACTAGAAATCTCAAGGGTAAACCCGTCTTACGGTCTAATACAGGAAAATGGAGAGCTTGTTACTTCATGCTCGGTGAGTTTAAATGTTTAATGATAACTTTATACGTACTATAACTCGCTTGTTGAATATGTTGATTTATGATCTAAGAGTTTTAAGAAATAATTTGTAGGGTATGAAGTGTGTGAAAGAATGGCATACTATGGGATATCAACGAATTTGGTGGTGTACCTAACTAGAGAATTGCATGAAGGCACTGTAAAATCATCAAACAATGTCACGAATTGGGTCGGGACCGTGTGGATGACACCTATTTTAGGTGCATATATTGCTGACACGTATTTGGGACGATACTGGACTTTCATGATTGCTTCTATTATTTATCTTATGGTAAATATATATCATTCTACCTTAGGTTGGGTTTATGGGTTGAATCGTTGAGTGCGTACATGACTCGTATATTTATTCAGTTTGTGTAAAATACATCAACCCTAACTCAGATGCACTTGAAATTTGATATCTCGAACAGACCCGATTAACCCTTGTATCTAAATGAGTCAACTGGTTGGTCGGTTGTAGACACAATCATAATTAAGTTGTAAACGTGTTTAACTGGTTGGAGGGTTGTGAAAAATAAATTTAACATGTCGCAAACAAGTTGGTGGATCGACTTTTTTAGTTAAATATTTTAAAAAGGTAAACTCAAACCTCTTTCAATAATCAAATGAGTTACATAAAACATGTTAAAACTTGATTATTTTTGGGTTGTGTTTTGAGTTGTGATGGGAATTGACGCTTCTAATTCTATGTGCATCAATTTCGTTTTCTCATCCATTTTGGGCTTAAGGCCCTAGTCTTTTTTTTTTTTTTTTTTTTTTTCGTTTTAGTGGGCTTATGTCTAGTAAAAATTGTAAATGATAATGAAGTACCCATTTTACTTACCAGGGTATGTGCTTATTGACCATTGTGGTTTCACTACCATCCCTAAAGCCACCATCATGTGGAGAACATATAACCTATTTAGAGTGTGATAAACAGGCTTCGTCGTTTCAAGTTGGTATATTCTATTGTGCACTTTACATTGTTGCAGTCGGGACAGGTGGAACTAAGCCCAATATCTCGACAATGGGTGCAGACCAATTCGACGATTTTGAGACCAACGAGAGAGCCCAAAAGCTCACTTTCTTCAATTGGTGGATGTTTAGCATCTTTTTTGGCACCCTTTTCTCAAATACATTCCTAGTGTACATTCAAGATAATGTGGGTTGGGGTTTAGGGTATGTTATCTCTACATTGGCTCTATTTGTGGCCTTAATAGTGTTTATAATCGGGACACCAGTTTATAGGCACAAGCCGACTAGCGGAAGCCCGTTTACTAATATGGCTAAAGTAATAGTTGCTGCTACAAGAAAGAGGAGTGTAGTTATCCCGATTGATCCTGAAGAGCTTTATGAGTTGACTTTAGATGAATATTCTAGTTCTGGGAAGCATAGAATTGAGCATTCGTCTTCATTAAGGTATTTTGTAATTTTACATTTTGGAAATATAGGTATGAAGAGTCAATTTGAGTTCTGTTTATTTAAAACGAGTCTGATAAAAAAAACAAGGGGAAAAAGTAGAACCTGAGATTTTAATACACACATCATCCTCTAGTATTTCTTTTTCAAGTATTTAGATGACTATTTTAATAATATTGTTATCATTATTTCACATTGTATATTTATAAAAAAAAATAAACAAAAGAAGGGTGTAAAACATGACCCGTTATAACTCATGTAAGTTTTGAATTATGAAATAAGTTCAAATACAAAGTGTATTTTTGTTACAAAGTGTGAGAATACACAATGAGTAAAAAAAAGTCACAAAAAAAATTATATCTCACAATCTAAATCGAACTTCAAAAAAATAATTCCGAGCTTTTATTCCCCTAGACACTTAGAAAAAAATAAATGAAAATAAAAAAAATTAATGTTTCTTTATTGTGTCATTTATGAAAGACACAATAACGTCATTGTGTCATTATGAAAGACACAATGACGTCATTGTGTCATAAAAGACACAATGAAAATTTTATTTATTTATTTTTTATTTTTTTCCTGAAAGAGGACGATGAGAGGAACAGATACTCCGAAGTACTTTTTGAAAATTCGATTTATTTTGTAATTTTTTTAGACTCATTGTGTTTTCTCACACTTTGTGAAAAAAATCATTTTATAGAATAACCTCACCTTTGAATTATCACTCAAATTTCCCATCTTACCCATATACATATAAAATCTAATAAAAAGCGAGTATGCTTTTTTTTTTTTTTTTTTCTGGAACGCTTCAAAATGTTCAAGTTTAGTTATGTGTCTATCATTATATTCTACGATACACTTTCTTTATGACTACTAATTTCCAACACGTTATACAACGTTTTTTTTTTGCATATAGGTTCCTCGACAAAGCCGCAGTAAAGAATGGAGAACCGACTTCTACATGGAACCTATGTCCGGTGACTCAAGTTGAGCAAACAAAGCAAATGCTCAAAATGGTTCCAATATTGTTCACAACATTCATTCCTAGCACATTAGTGGCCCAAACTCACACACTTTTCATCAAGCAAGGCACCACATTGGTTCGATCCATGGGACCGCATTTTGAGATCCCTCCGGCTTGTCTAGCCGCATTCATTACGATCTCCATGCTTATCTCCATTGTTGTATACGACCGTTACTTCGTACCACTAGCTAGAAAATACACCAAAAATCCTCGAGGCATCACCATATTACAACGAATGGCAATTGGCATAGCCCTCCATGTCATCACCATGATCATTGCTAGTTTGGTAGAAATGCGACGACTAAATGTAGCTAAAGATCATGGTATATTTGAGAAAGGGAAAATCGTGCCTTTAAGTATATTCATCCTTCTTCCTCAATTTGTTTTAGTGGGCATCGCTGATAACTTTTTAGAAGTCGGAAAACTTGAATTTTTCTATGATCAAGCACCCGAAGGAATGAAAAGTCTTGGTACGGCTTACTTCACAACTAGTCTTGGTATCGGGTATTTTCTTAGTAGTTTCATCTTATCTACCGTTGCTAATGTTACAAAACGGAATGGACATAAAGGTTGGATCTTAGACAACCTCAACGAATCTCACCTGGATTATTATTACATATTTTTTACGGGTTTGTGCATTTTGAACTTCATTTTCTTTCTTATAGCCGCGAAAAACTTCGATTACAAATCAGAAGTGGATGGAACGAGAATTGACTTGACGAAACAAGCCGCTAGAACATCAAATGATCCTAAACTCTAAGATGGATTATCAAACAACATGTATGAAAAAGACCGGTTCAAATTTCATACCCATCAATACCTAATTTAAGATGTATTATAATTCTTTTGGTGATTGAGTCCCATCATGATATGTCTTAAATAGAATAGTTTATCTATTTTAATCGATGTTTTATATTTGTTTTGGGTCGGCTGAGATGACCCGTTTTAGTAAACAAGACAACAAGAACACGACTCATATATCAAATGAGTTTAACTTGAACACAATTTGAACCCAACACGAAAAATACATGTTTTATCGGCTGGCATGACTCGTTTTGTGAGTTCTAACAACCTATTCTACCATTCAACTCACTTATTCTAATCTCGATCTAAATATATAAACCTAAGTTTTGTTAATTGAAAAACGAGAGAGAGAAAGAGAGAGTTAAAAATACAAAAATTACAAAATCATTTTTTACTTAAAATAAGGTAATTAATTGTTTAAATCGTTACCAAGTAACATAACTCTACTCATATTCATAACCAAAAATTAAACGGATAGACCCTAAACACGACTCGAACAAGACATGACACAAATAAATAAATGGATTAAGTTAGGTTTGAAGAATTCAACCCGTCAACCCGTCACAACTAACACCCGACCTTCATTGTGATACATAATATGGGCTACTTGTAAAACCCAATTGGATACTTCATCTACTTGTTGGGTCATATTCGGCCCAACATATTGTTACTCACACCACCAACAAAACCCTCACCACACGCCCAATAAATACCCTTCTTTCAAACCCTAATCAATCATCTCAATTCTCCACCAACACCCACCGGAGCCACGGCGGCGATGAAATCACCGACCATACTTTCTCACTTCGAATTACTTAGCTACTGTATCCACAATTATCGTTTTAATCCATCAAAAACGGTTCAATTTTACAATAACCACTGTTTTTTTCACATTCTTGATATCTTTCGTCTTGTAATCTTGTTAGTCCATCTTGGCAAAACAGCAGAGGCTTTCGCCTATGAACTGTTTTGAATGCTAATGGACTTACAGAAATCTTCAGTCTTTTACTGTTCTGGACTCTTGAGTATTGTGGGAGTACCAAGTCATTCGGGCTGAAACATTGATGTTATTGTTGTTTTGAAACTTGAAAGCTCAATTTGGTGTTTTTATGGTGGTTTGTGTGTTGGGGTTTGTTGTTTTTAGTCCATCTTGGCAAAGTGGTAGAGCCATAGGGCTATGAACAGCTTTGAATGCTATTGGACTTACAGAAATCTTCAGTCTTTAACTGTTCTGGAGTTTCAGTTTTCATGGGACTATCAGTTCATTCGGGCTGAAACATTTGTTTCATCCAAAACATGATTTTGTGTGTTAATCGTTGATTTATCTCATTTTGTTTTTCAAGAATGTTTACTTGAATTTCTTGAATGTTCTGTCCTCTAAGAAGCAAGAACCCTTGATTTGCTAGTGTAGATAAAGTCTGCAAATGAGTACACTTGTATATAACTCTCGTCTCTAACAAAAGAATACAAGTTGGTGATTTTGAACTTGGTTTCTATATATACAAGAATACGAATTGGATTACCATTCATTGGTTTTACCGTTTTAATTATAAGTGTAACAAAAGTAAATAAAATATCAGATGTAGAAGGTTATAAAATTTTATTTCTGATTAAAATTTGTGAACTTAGAAATTATGAGTTTCGTAGGTTGATGAATCAATTCAACTTTATTTTTACTTAAATTCTAAAAATTAAAATTTTAAAAATAAAAAAATACGATATTTAATTACGCTACTTTTATAAATACTTAATTATTAACAAATGGTTGGTTACTATACAAATTGTAATTTTCGTACAAAGCATACAAAGTTATCAGGGCGTGGCATGTGTTATTTGATGTAGTGGTAGTTTCATCTGTGTCAATATTACCGTAATATTACGTAACTTATATTTATTATTAAACAAAGTAATGATATAAAAAATAATTACGTAATTTATATTTATTATTACGCAAAGTAAAATGATTTATGTTATAAAAAATAATCACGTAAGTTATATTTATAATTATATAAGTTATATTCATAAATATGCAGCTAAAAAAAATTCTTGATTACTAATTACTACATAGTAACTAGGAAGGTCATTTTGTGAGCGCATGACGACCTCAAAATTGAAAAACTTCCCTTTAGCTAAAATATGTTTCCAAGTTAAATTTAAAAAATTATATTTTAATACCGTTATTAAGATGTCATAAATTGACACCCTTGAGGGTTGATATCTTTTTCAAGGTTAACCATTAATAAATTGCATTTTTCGTCCTTTAGTTTTATAACAAATTTTAATTTTCGTCTTTAAACTAAGGAAATTACGGTAAACGTCTTTTACGTTTAAAAATACTTGCAAATTTCATCCTTTGACCTAACGTCCGTTTATTTTTAACGTTAAATGGTGTCATGTCTCTCTCACGTGAGGGTAAAATGGACTTTTTACACATAGCTCCCCACCCCTCTCTCTTCCTCAATCTGCATAACCGTAGTCCTAGATCAGAAACCTCATTCTTCTTTTTCTGAGAACAGCTACCCGTTACAACCATCGTCTTGGTTGCTGCCACCCCACCACTTGAAATCCACATCACTAACCACCACTTGGAACCCACTGATTTGAGATGAAGACAAATCTGGATGGATTTATTTAAAATCATGGGTGACAAAACAGATGGTTACTGTGGTTTTTTTGATGATGACTACAAACCACAAAAGATATTTTGCAGGCTCGACTCATATTCAAAGGTGAAATGGAAGAGGGGACATGTAGGGATGGTTTAGATTGCGATGGGTGGGGGTCTGGTTAGAGCAAATGTCAGGGATCTGAAGATGAGGAACTCATGGATCTGATGTGATGGTGTTGTTCAATTAGAGCTAGCGGTGAGTGGTGAGTGGTGATGGTATCTGAGATGGTGATGATCGCTGGTGGTGGTCGTCGGAAACGCAACTTTCAGAGTGTGCGAGCGGTGACGTGACGGGTGGTGATTGAGGAAGTGGCCAGAGTTAGTCGCAGACGGTGGCCACGGGCGGTGGTGAGTGATGGGGGCTGAAGACTGGATTTTTTCGTATACAGATAGAGAGAGTGTGTGTGTGAAATAGATAGAGAGAGAGTGAGAGAGTTGAGGGTGGGGTGGGTGGTATGGGTTTTAACAGGGGTAAAAAGACTTATTTACCCTCACATGCTAGGCACATGACCTGATTTAATGGACAAAATTAACGTCTGTTGGCGGAAATGACGAAACGTACAAGCTTTCTTAAACGTAAAGGACGTTTACTGTAATTTCCTTAGTTTAAGAACAAAACCTGAAATTTACTACAAAACTAAAGGACGAAAAGTGTAATTTACACTTTTTTTAAATAAGTTGACTCTAATATTCTCTAATCGTTTCAAATAGAGGTGGGCATAAAAACCGGGTTCAAACCCGACCCGGACCCGGGTACGGGTAGTACCCGATGGGAGGTGTACCCAGGTTGGACCCGTTTAAACCCGTAGGGTTGGAACTGGTTTTAGATTTTGAGTTTTTTAGCTAACCCAACCCAAACCGGACCCGGCCCTATTCGAACATGGTGTTGGAGACACACACAAGAAAAGAAAAGAAGGAAAAAAAAACTAAACCCGGTACTGAACCAGGTTTCGGACCCGACCCTACCCTACCCGGGTATACTGGGTAGGGTTTTGACGATGGTGAACCCGACCCAGATTGGTACCCGGGTACAAAAAAAACCCGATTGGGCCCAACCTAGTTTGTACCCGGTTTCAGGTACGGCGCAATACCTGGTTTGTGCACCTCTACTTTCAAATCTACATATTTTGTTCATTAGACAAGAACTCTTAGTGTCACTGAAAATTACATCTTTTCAACACACATTGGTGTTGGTTATTTAATCTTTAAGTTAACATGTGTTTATGTTAGCTTATAAGGATTTGAAGGGAGAGAATGGAACAGATATATATGCAATTTTAAATTTTAAATGTTTTGAAAATCAGACTGGATACTTAGGTTGGTTCGCTGGTATATCCTGATTTTTGATCAAATTGAAACGGTTGGTTTTCATGCCTTTAGCCACTGCAAAACAAACCGGTGTTCTTTATGGTTCAACCAGTTGAGTTTACTCATGGTTTTCTCTATCAAACTGAAACCAACTTGATCTGAATGGAACACAGCCATCTCCAATGGACCAATGCACAAGTGAATCCAAATTGTTTCGAACCAACTTGACCACGAACCAGAAAAACAAGTTATTGAACAAAAAGGAATTGCATATCATACTGTTCTCTTGTAATAACATTAGTGGAACAAATTCAGTTATTTCGCTAAAGTTATAACCGTTGTATATACTTACATTGACAACATATTATCCTCATCTAAATGGCTCCATCGGTTCTGTTTCCTTAAGTATACTTGCAGCCTCGAAACAGTCCACAGCTTCCTTTATGAATGCCGGGCCCTCATCTTTGTAAAACTGGCCCAGATTATACCATGCCCATGAGTTCATACTGTCTAAACGCAATGCCTCGGTCAAGAAACTTCTGATCACTGGTCCCGACCTGCTACCAAGCCGTCTTAAGACCATAGCCATGGAGACAAGACTTTGCACATGACCAGGGTCAATGTCTAGAGCAGTTTCATATGCTTTTAAAGCTTCTCTATCCAGACCTTTTGCTTCATACAACAAACCTGCAACATAAAAAGCTAATATTAATCCTTCTAAATTCAAATACAGATTATACATAAGATGATTATGTAATCGCTTATCCCATCCTATATAAATCCCATTATAATTACCAAACATGACATACAAGTGCATTATGTAGTTCCTGAGGTTCTTTATTTAAAATTTGTTTTGTATTGAATGCGCCCCTATAGGTGCATAAACATAATTAGAGGATTTCAAGAACATACCAGTGATGTGCCAACGAGACGAAGAATAGCAGTTGATTGCCTCGGATCTTGAAAGACAAGCTTCCACATCACGCCATTGCGATAAACTTATATACACCATAGCCAAATCATGCCATGTTTCTACTTCCAAATCTTTATAATTTTTTCTACCAACCTAAAAGAATATAAACACCAAAGCAAAAAGTCAACACTTTTTACATCAAGAAATGACTTCCTGCGAAACAACTGACAAAAAGATGGCCAATGGCAATAACCAGCACCTTATTTTCAGCAACATCAGCATTGTACAGTTTTTTGGTCAAATTTAGCCAAAAATCTTGTGTTCTATGTTAGCTAACTTCATAAGAATGACCCATTTTGACCCACTGTATAAATTAAGTGACGCTGGTCAATCCATTTAGCTAACAGAACCTACCCAAATTTACCCATCTGTTTAAGAATGGGTCATGATCACCAGGTGTACCAAATATAATCACTTTCCAAAAGTACAATGGTTTTAGCAAAGATTAGTAAAATCGAAGTGAATGTAAGTCGATACTTATTGCAATTTGCTCCGTTGCTCGTAAAGATGCACCAATACTGCACCTTTTCAGGCTATATATAAAGACATTTGATAAAAAATACCTCAAGATTCTTCTTTTGAGATGGAAAACTTTTATTCTGAACTTGAAGAACAGCAAGAAGTTGAGTATATGTCTCGATTGCATTCTTTATTTGACCCTGTGCAATTTGCAACTTAGCTTTTGTTCTTAACAGTTCTCCCTGATCCCATTTTCCTGTTTGTTCTAAAGCAGCATTGATAATTGTTTCACCATCCAAAAACCTTTTCTGACCCGATAATATTCTAGCCAATAGCAACCAACTTTGAATGCGGGACCCGGATTCCAGTTTTATCAAATGTTTTGCCTGACTGAGAGCAGAATCCAACTTCCTCTGCTCAGCAAATTCTAAACAAAGATCATAAACGATTCTAGAATCGTTCATTCGGGTCAACCTATTTGCAGTCTCTAAACACTGAATCGCTTCCGCTTGAAGTTTGATCCTTTCTGAATCGGCCAAATCCAATTTAGTTTTGCCCGAAAGCGAAACACCCAATAAGGAATTAGCTACGCCCACCATCTCATCACATTTATTTTCCAAAACATCAATGGCTCTTTTAGCAAGAACTACACCTTCTTCTACAAAATCAGGATTTTCTCCACAAATCTTTGATGCCATCAGTAAAGCCGACACACAATTTGGATCATCGTATTTATATATATTTTTTAATAAATTTAAGGCAGATAAACCATCACCTTGTCCATAGTAACAAAGAGATAGAAGGAGACATCTTTCTTTCTTGTCAATAACCAAAGGAAGTATTTCTTCCAACTGCTTACAGAGAGGCCCGAGCCCAATACAAATCGACAATGCATACGAAAGATGATCAACCACAGACGGGTCCCACTCGATTTTCTTTAAATTTACTTTTCTTAGTAAAATCATCAAAAGTAGAATAGCTTCTTCAATGTTATTTCTTGGTACAAATGAAGTATCCATTTGGGATCTTAGATTAGGTGGAGCAGCCTCTTTGCTTCCACTGTAAAGAAGAAAAACTGCAAAATCTTTTTGAATTTTTGCTGTTGTTTCTTCGTTGAGGTTCCAATTACGCAGTAGGGCCCATCTGAACGACAAGATTGCTTCATGGGGTGACTCAGCGAGTTGCCATAACTCAGGGAGCAACTCTACTGAGTTGCTTATTGTTTCCTGTAGTTTACAGTCAGCACCAAAGTTTTCAGGTAAGCCTTCTGGCAAAGATGATTCAACGATGTCAAGTATATTTTTGCATGATTGAGCAGCTTCTGCAAGATTAAATGGAGATTTACAAGATGACACAAATGTGAAGATACTTGAAGTTACAACATGGAACAGAGTGAATACCTTTATATCTCCCTAGAATTTGCAAAGATTTAGACTTCAAGTAAATTGCTTCAAGAAGTAAACTAAGTGCGTGTGGTGACAATGGTGGATTGGTGTAACTATTTGAACGTTTTTTACGAGTCTCCCCTGTTTTAGCAAGACTGATTTTAATCTTTGAAGTAACGGCAGATACATCTATCCCTTCAAATACATGAAGAGCAGCTTCTATATTTCCCTTTTGATACTCATATCTTCCTAGCAATGCTCTTGCTTCCTGTACAACAATCACATCATTAAGATAATAATAACAATTATTATTATTATTATTATTATTATTATTATTATTATTATTATTATAATAATAGCAATAATAACAATAATGTAATGAGAGTAGATGGTCAGCTACTCAGCTGGCACACTGCTTAAGAACAGTTGTTCATGTGCTAAAATGCTAATTAAGGAAAGTGGTTAGATCTGCATTTATATTGAATTTTCATTATCAGCATAATCAGAATCATAATGTAGCATAGTCTTAATCTGTCTATTTGTATGTATGCATGCATGTCAAGAGGCGTATGGATCATCGTAGGATAGAAATATTTTTTGACACGTTAAATGAGTCACATATCATTTTGTTCTTTCACATACGAGACATTGGGGTATAAGAAATATCACTTAGATTCTCAACTTAATGCATTTTGAATGCATTGATTGTGGTCATGTGGATGAGACGAGAACTCTAATGTTAAACATACGAGGGGCGGATGTTACACATAATCACTTTATCCAAACAATAAAACTAATTATTGATGAACACAATCATTTTATAATTCACACACTTTTGACACAGCTTTTAAGATACACAACTTGTAAATCACTGATTATGCACATTGAACAGCTACAAGATCCATAACTTGAATTATTTCAACATGTTTACAACTTCAATCTTCATAATCAAAATGAACAAAAGGGTATCAAAAACAGACCTCATAATTGATGGAACCACTTTCACGAAGTGATAACTCTGCTTCTTCAATACTACCAGTATCCGGTTTCTTTTCGTGTTCATCAACAACTTGCGAAGAACAGTCATTCGTTGCTAGTGATTCCAACGAGGGGATCATCTCATTTGTGCTTCGTGATCGTTCACCCGAGCATAAACACTGCAACACTTTCCCAAACCTGCGAGTTGATCTACTGCTGTTTCGCTTTCTGGTCTGATTCGGATTCTTATTCCTCATATCTTATTCCCACCCTCAACAAATCTTCAACCCACAAAACCAGATATCAAATTCAATGTTACAAGTCAAATTCGTACAAAATTAACACAGAAATATGCAAATTTCAATGATCATGAACAGAGAAGTTGACTTGCAGATGAAAACAACAAATACCCAATTACAAATCCCCAATTTTACATCAAGAAAACAACAGAATCTGCATCAATTCAAACGCTAAAAACCCTAACTCAAAACCCCCACAAAATCCCAAACTGATTTCTTCAAATTGAAGTAACAAGAACAACTAATTTTGATCAAATTAACTGTATATTATAAAGAGAAAACAATCCGTGATTACCTTTCTTTATGGCAACTGAAATTGAGAAAACATCGCACATGATAATCAGTACCCATCTTCAGTTGCAATCAGAACTCCATTCAAGAACTTTTGATCAACAAAGAATCAAATAAAGTTTCAATCTTTACTTCTTTTTTCTTTTCTTTATCGATAAACTAATCAGTTATTCAAACTATTCAAATTATTCAAACACCCACTGTGTTCTTTGATGAATTGAATCTCTAAAGAAAACGAATACCCGCATGGGAAAGAAATCAATGATTCTTTAAAGCTGAAAACAAGGGGATATTGAAGAATCGTGAACCGTGAGATTGAAGCTATATTGTATATATTTTTATTATTATCATTTTAATTTATTATTTTGTGAAATAAATGCGGTTGGAAATAAATAATAGAAAAGGCAACTGGTTGGGAAATTAAATGATGAAAAATAATAATAAAATTGCAAGGGCCATGGGGTTTATGAGATTAACTGTCATGGTGTCATGAGGGGCTCAAATGGTGACAAGTGGATTTTATGGTTTAAAATACTCACCTAAAGATATAAATGGGTTTTTATGATTTAAGATAATATTTGTATGGTTGTATGAGTCATTAATATTAGCGACTCATTAAGCTTCTGACCTTTAATGATATATAGGTATGTTAATTTAAGAATAGTACGTTGTAAACATATATACATGGTATATATTTTTTAAACTGTGTTAGTTAATTAATTTTAATAAAAACACATAAAAGTATAATTTTTGCATAGAGCATAATACAAGTGTGTTTTTGTATATATGTAGCACGTCAAAACAATAAGCATAATCAATATATCAAAATTCGGCGATATAACATATTAAAAGAACAAGTTAAATAAATTATTAAATAGATTAAAATAAATCCACTTGGATACGCCTTTATATATGAGTTTATGGCATTTACTTTCGTTTTTTATTTTCAGAACCAATAATATGTTGAGAGAGACGGAGAGAGTAAATGAGATGTTTACGTAGCTCTTTTACTTATCACATTCATAAAATTACGTACAAACGCATTATATACTTCCATTAGTTCTCAATGTGTTATTGGTTATGAAACCAATTTCGTTCAATCCAATGTATATGTGTATAAAATATAGAAGTTAAAAGATGAACACTAACATATAAATTTACCTCAAAATATTATGTTCATTATATTTTTTGTTGTGTTTTATAAATACTATAATAAAAAATTGATGAAAAGGTGAATGTTATCCACCCACACAAACCAGACATCAACATGATGGTTATTCTTCTTGCCTTTGTTCATGTCTAAAGGTAATGATTTGAGCCATTTAACCATCAACCACAATCATATCTCAAGGTCACGAACTTAAGCTTTTTGGTCAAATCACATAAATATAATCATTTACCCGTTCATAAAAGGGTTTCATTTAGGGTGCGTGGATGTTACTATTAAACTCTTGTAAAAGGACAATTTGATTTATTCAGTTCGATTTAAACTAAACTCATACTAATATAACATGAAATTTATGAATTAAGTTTATTGAATTATATAACTAAATAAAAGTTTTACCATTTTTTTTAGTTAACAATGAGTTCGCACCGCAAGAATAGGTGGTCGACGCCAATAGTTGTAAGGTCATCTAAGGGTGAGCATGATCGGTTTGGTTCGGTTTTAGCCTAAAACCAAAACCAAAAATCGATATTTCGGTTTCTAGGTTTTTCAAAACCGTTCGGTTTCAGTTTTTTCGGTTTTTGGTTTTCGGTTTTCACTTCGGTTTCGGTTTGGTTTCGGTTTTTTCGGTTTTGCTTTTTGGGTTTTAAGTTTTTTTCCAAAAAAATTAGTCTAAAGTATTTAATTTAAGCTAGAAGTTTTGGGTTTACATCATTTGTTGATCTTTAAACATAATCTTTATATTTTTATAAATTACTTAACATTATAATTAATTGTAATTTATGAAATACAATAACAAAAAAATCAATAAAAAACATTAATCTACCAAACAAAAAAGTTTAAATATTATTTTTGAAACCTAAATATTCAATCTATTCTAGATAGGATAAGTTAAATAAGTAATTTATAGGCTAGTCATGTTTAATAATATATGAATACACCTCTAAATTTACAAGTTCGGTTTTATGGTTTCGGTTCGGTTTTTTCGGTTTCTGTTAAAAGCAAAACCGAAATCAAACCAAAAAAATCGGTTTTTAAAAAACCATCAAACCAAACCATCGGTTTCTAATTGGTTTCGGTTTTTTTGGTTCGGTTGCGGCGGTTATTTCGGTTGCGGTTAGGTTATTTCAGTTTTTTGCACACCCCTAAGGTCATCTGTTGTCAAGTCGCAACCACGGGCGCAAGCCACCTGGTTTTGCTACTTGGTTGCGCACATCATAAGATGCAAGCGCAACTGGGGCGCGATTAGGATGAGCGCGAGCATGGTAGGGGGAAAAAGAGTCGTTGGATGTTGGGGTGTATGAAAAGAGCCCTTAGGCTCTATTAATTTAAATATTATATTTTACCCTATAAATAGTATCCCACGCTTTATGAAAAAAAATTAACATATTCCTATCTTTTTTCTCCCATTTCTCTCTTAAATTTTATAAAACCCTTTCCATTAGAAAACATCGGGTTATTGGGATGGTTTGTTCGATCAAAGTTTGGATCTAATGGAGGACAAGGCTCCTAAAACTTTGCATTTGGTCAAATCGGATCAAAGTTAGATTAGTTTTTTTTATTATGTGTTTTTTATTTATTATGTTTTTAATGAATTTTAAAATAAATAAATTAATTAAGTAATTCGTTAGAACCCCAAATCACCTGAACCACAACAGAGTCAAACTATTTAATCAGCGACTCTATCCAATATCTAGTTAGTGTCATAAGAAGCAATAATAAAGGATAACTTGATAAGGGGTTGTATCCCACAACAATACCTAAAATGTTTAGCAGGCGGGTAAAACAGATGGAACGGTCAAGAGGGCAAATAAAATAACATGCCAAAATGGATGATTATTTTATTCTAACAAACACAAAGAAAACGGATGACATTTGGGTTTGGTAATATTTGGTTGATCCGTCTACTTGTATGTTTTTATTCAATTTTATTTACAATAAATGTGTTAAATACGAACCAAAATGATAAAATGTGATGTGTTTTTTTATTCTAAAAAAAAAGTAATGTGTTAAAGAGCTGAATCAAGTATAATACAATAACATATGATAAAGTTTTTATTTAACAAGTATACAAGAAAACGTTTTTTCATTAAAACATATTTTTATACATTATATATTTTGATTGGCTTTCATTTAAATCGATACTGCTAATACGAAGCACCAACTATCGACCAAATTGGGAGTAAGGTCTCAGTAACGGTTTGGTTATTGTTATTTGTGAAAACCAACGCACCTATTAATCGAATTGAACTGAAATAGATAATATATACAACAACAATATCTTCTTATTTAACTTTATTTTATGAGTTAATTAAATGGTTGGTCTTTATGATATGTTTATATTGTAGGATTGGTATCAACTTTTAAGCATATTATATATTTGGTTCAATAGGTTTTAAGAAAAAAATAATACGAGTAGTCCTTGACACTAACTTTTGTTAAGTTTTTTTGTTAAGTGAGTGTAAAATAACAAACATATCCTTTCATATAATAATAATTGTTATTATTATATGAAAAAGGTTCAAATACAAAATGTATTTTTGCTACAAAATGTGAGAAAACACAATGAGTCAAAAAAAGTCACAAAAAAAATTATATCTCACAATCTAAATCGAATATCAAAAAATAATTCCGTGCTTTTGTTCCTCTAGCCGTCCTCACTAAAAAAAAATTAAACGAAAAAAAAAAATTTAAGTTTTTTTTATTGTGTCATTTATGAAAGACATAATGACGTCATTGTGTCATTTATGAAAGACATAATGACGTCATTGTGTCATTATGAAAGACACAATGACGTCCTTGTGTCATTATGAAACACACAATGCCGTCATTGTGTCATAAAAAACACAATAATTTTTTTTTATTTTTTTTATTTTTTATTTTTTTGAAAAAGGACGACGAGAGGAACAGAGACTCCGAAGTACTTTTATGAAATTCGATTTAGATTGTGATATATAATTTTTTTTTTTGTAACTTTTTAGCCTCATTGTGTTTTCTTACACTTTGTAGAATAACCTCACCCTTAAATATTATTCAGATCAAAGACCACTCGTGTTATTTTCTTAAAACATATTGTATCAAAGGTGTAATTTTTAGAAAATTTGAGACCAATCTTATAATATAAAGATACAGCAAGAAACAACGATGTAATTAACTCTTGTTTAATTAATTCTAATCTTGTGTCAAAATCATGTCTTTGGGCTTAACAGGAAAAGGTATAAAGAAAATAACCTTTATTGGGCTGGACTTTGAGGGGAAAAACAAGTCCAAGATGATCATGTGAGTTTAGTTTACCTATGTATGTCAATGTCTTTTAACGTCTTCGATTAGCATATACATTAAATAAAATTAGATTACAATTCCAGGCTTCCAGCATAAAACCTAATTTAATTATCACCAAATCGTTACTCTATACATTCACGTAACACATATATAAACCCATGACATCTGTTACATTGTTTGTTCATTTGACTAGTTACTTTTAAATCTACATTATTTGTCTACCACGAGACTAAAACCCTTAAATTGAAGATGGACACATTTCAGTACACTTTGGTAACACCATACTAGAGTCCCTTTAGTGTAGGTAATGTCTTGTAATACAACAAATTTATAATGCATAACACAATCACTTTCTCTCTTTGTATATTATCTAACATTATCATAAAATTAACTAGAAACATATTTTTTTTTCATGGTATGAGTGTGGCAACTCGACTCTAATATAATTCAAACACTAACTATAAGTTTTAAAAATCTGGCAACCTAAAATAAGGCACAACTCGTCTTATCGTCCCTCCTTAACCGTACTTCTTATCGAGAATAAGGCACCAAATGCCTTATCATCCATCCTCAACCCTACTCATCTATCACCATTGTATGCACCATCGTTGGGACTAAATCCATATCCTACCTCACCACTGTTCGTAACCATTACTATCACTGTCGATCATTAACATTTTATCATACAATTGTCGTCAGTATTGGCCAAGAATCTCTCTCTGAGTTTGAGTGTTAAGAATCATTATTCTGGATCAACTATGTTTCTTATTCAATGTTATTGTTAGATTGCAATGGTGGATTTGTCAAAGATTATGAATTTTATATTGTTTGCTGCTTAAACTCATGTGTTTGCTTAGTAAGATCGATTATCTTCTTGGCTTTAAATATTTCAAGCTAAACATAAAAATTAAAGTTAATCTTGAGGGGATTATTAGAGTCAATAACATTTAGTTAATATACAGCTGGTTAACCATTTATTATTCAGTTTGTATTAGCAGGTAGTTAGAATATAATTAGTGTCTTAAATTAAAAGTTTAACGTATAACGTGTTTGCCTTCTCCTTTGTATATTAGTTTAGATTAGGGTGCCAAGCTACACTTTGTGCAGCCTCAGTTATCATGTTTTAACAACATGAGAATGTAATCTGTTAGAATTTTTTACTATTTATTTGTCATTACGGCTTAACGTTTATAATGTTGGTCGATAATGTTAGCATTACACAAAGACTGATATATACCTGGTTTTAAGATCATACTAAACCGAAGCAACAACATTAGCATTTTTTGGGCATCATCATAGCTTCTATGGTTTTAAGATCACACTAACACAAAGCAACAACATTAATAAATTTAATTATCTATCATCCTAGTCCTTGCATAAATGACAATAGTAGAGAGTCGAATCCGACGACAGCCGGCTGCTGTAATAATGAAGAGGATAGGCCACATCGCACGTGTAAGCAACCAAAGAACGCACAAAGCACACCTAGACAGATAAGATGGAAGAACCATTCATCATCCTTTATAATTCACCTCAGAATCAAACTATAGGCTAGAATGGTCTCAAACGAACCAACGTGCAAACCAGGGTCTCAGACGAACACACATTCGTCATCATCGACCAACCACCATCAACAATAGCATATATAAAATGGTTGTGTGAGGCTACTGAAATTTATAAAAAAAAAATGATGCAAAAGCTAAACTCAAGATTGTCTCAAATGAGCGTACGCCCACCATCACATCAACAAAAATAACCAAGCACACCAAACCCTAAATGCTACGTTTTTCATCAACTAAGTATATGCCTGCAAATTTCAGTTCCAATAACTATATACATAATAAATGTAGGTGTCATTTGTGAAGAAAAAACCCTAAATCATAAGCATCATCGGCAAAACGGATAGTTAAATGTAACCCCAGATCAGTGAAAAACAAACCCCAATAAACAATGTAACAAATTGTAATAGAGAAAAGCTCAAAATGCATCAAATTTTCACATCCAACAACTACATAGCCAACAATAGAATGTATAATAAAGAACCCTAAAAGAATTATGTAAACAAAGAGTGAAAAAAAGAACCCCAAGTCATAACCATCATAGAGTGAATAAACACAAAAACATCACCTAAAATCACTAAACAAACAGTGAAAATCAAACCCAAACTGTAACCATAAAAGATCCTTAAACCGACAAAAAAAAAAGTATACCTACCCCTCGACATCGTGTAGACGGAGGCAGACCGAAATAAATAGCTTCGGCAACCCTCTGTTGTTGTAGTTAAAGTGGTAAGCCGAAGCAAGGAGGAGGCGAGGTCGTTCAAAAAGGGCAAGCGACATGATGGTAGTCAGAATAACAAAACGACCACCAAGGTCAGTCAGTCGCACTAGAGGAGGTAGGGCGGAGACTGAAGGGGTTAAACATAAAAACCAATAGTTTGGTGGTCAAAAGAGAAAGTAAAAAAACTACACTATTTATTATCATGTCTTTTAATAATAAAGTACTTAGTTTAGAAAGAGGTTTAAATACAAAGTGTATTTTTGCTACAAAGTGTGAGAAGACACAATGAGTTAAAAAAATCACAAAAAAAATTATATCTCACAATCTAAATCGAATTTCAAAAAAGTAATTACGAGCTTTTGTTCCCCTAGCCGTCCTCACTAAGAAAAATAAAAAAATAAAAAAATAAAAAAAATAACGTTTTTTTATTGTGTCATTGATGAAGACACAATGACGTCATTGTGTCATTATGAAAAACACAATGACGTCATTGTGTCATTATGAAAGACATAATGATGTCATTGTGTCATAAAAGACACAATGAAATTTATTTTCATTTTTATTTTTTCTGAAAGAGGATGACGAGAGGAACAAAGACTCTAAAGTACTTTTTTGAAATTCGATTTGTGAGATATAATTTTTTTGTGATATTTTTAGACTCATTGTGTTTTCTCACACTTTGTAACAAAAATACACTTTGTAGAATAACCTTACCTCTTAGTTTATAGTAGATTAGAATTATTTTATTTTTTAATATATATAGACAAATTAAAAGATTATCACCTAATTAAAAAATGCATATTGCATTACTTGTATTTGTAATTATCCGTACTTACTAAAGCGTGTGAACGCCTATGATATCTTTCGTATTATATTCACGCGCTTAAACTCCTTATATTAGAATTCACGGCGACCTGATTTCTCACACTTTCATTTTTAAGAATTGAAGCCAAATGGATTTTACTCTCTTCAAATTGATATTCCTTTAAAACTATTTTTCATCGAATACTCCGCTTCTTCTACATCTTTAACCTCATGATTTCAAAAACCTGATCAAGCTAGTTTCCTTTGGATATCATATTTAGATCATATTCTTATGTGAGATTTCCTCAAGGAAAAGATCTTCACCATTTGATAATAGATGTGAAACGTAAATGCAACATTGTAACTTCTACACTTCTGATTGTTGTAAGTATCTTAATAGACCCTCACCGAGCATGGTTAGATTACATAAATTTACAAGTCGTGTTTTAACATTATTAAAAAATGTTGGATCCATTCATTTTTCGTTCTTCGGTTTTTATACAAGATTAAAACATTTAATAGTAGAAGTAGAGTGTGATCTAAAAGTTAAGCTCCATATGGTATTTGAAATGTTTAGGATTTTTATGATTATTGACTTTAATGTCATTTTAAGATGTATGATAACACAATATGTCTACTCTAAACTCATACCTTAAATAATAAATTTATGGTTTATAATAAAAAAAAATTATAGAAAATACAAATGATTTATGTATATAATGTGACAATATTATTTTTTTAATAATCCTTTTTGGTATTTACGTAAGCAAGTTTTCTTGATATGAAATAATGAATTTTTTGATATTTTTATAATAATTAGGCTTCTCACGCAGGCTACCATGAACCGCACACGTAAAGAATTGCTATCGGTTGATCCACATAAGCAAAAAGGAAGAGATGAAGCTAGTGACTTCTTGAAGCAATCAACAACGATAAGAATATAAGATCATCCCAAATAATAAAACCACCAATAATAATAAGACCACCGTCACAAAAGCTAGCTAAAGCATCACAAAAACATGCTTGTACTCAAGTGATGGACACAAATAGGTCACCCAATGTGGGTGCACCTCAAACCATTACTCAAACAAGTCCATCCAAAGCCCCTCCTATAAATATGAACCATATGATAGCTTCTCATTATATGCCAACATGTCCAAATAACCCATTTTGATCCATTGTTAAACCAGCGACGCCCTTTTCTCCTCGACCCATGGCTCCACCAACTAAACCATGTAAAGAAGTTGCTCATCCACCAACCGATGTCTCACTTCTAGCCGAGGCTCCATCCAAATCCCTTGATCCTCCACCGGCTAATGATAGCGTGCTCCTAGCCGGGTACTTGGCTTATGAGTTCTTAAACTATGGCACGTTGTGTGGCGAGGTTTATGATCCAGCTCGAGCCAATGCTCAACCAGCTCTTCAAATGATTCCGAGGTAATGGAGATGTTGAGCCATGGTAACAAGGACAAGGGCAAAGAAAAGGTTGTTGAACCGGAGCCAAAACTAAAGCAAGATCCCAGCGCGCTTGTGCCTAAGGATCGTAGTTACGAAGAAGTGTCCGAGTTGCTCATGAGTGGGGAGGTGCATATACCGGGCATCGTTAACCCATCGCAACTTGCTAGTTTCTTGAATCTCAAACCCGAGAATAAATGAAATATCATATGGGTTTAAACAAGTTCTAAGTTATTTCAATAAAATGTTGTGTGAAATGTTGGTTACATGTTTATGACATTGATAATGACATTAGTTTCTTTTAATCCTATCAAATGGTTAACCTATTGATATTCGTGTCAACTTTTTTAAATCCTATCAAATGGTTATGAGATTAAACATGAATTTAGTTTCATTTAAACCTATAACTTCATGGATCATGGATGATGAAATTTAACACCACGTCGAGATATTGCATCGTAGAAAAAACAAGTTTGTAAAGTTTGTAACATTGCTATTTTTATTTGTGATTGTTTATGAAGCATTTAAATCAATTGAACCGTGCAAGACAAAGTAAGGAGGTAGATAATAATATATCTATTAATATTAATATCGAGTGATATAAAACACTACTGGAAATATTCGCACGTTGCTACGGTACGGCTGTTGCACGATTTTTTAGGAATTCGATTTTAGTCAGCATCGGCTCGATGCGTTATGACGTAAATTAAAAAATCAAAATATAATTATTGAAAAAATTGAATGGAAGAAAACAATTAAGTATATTACAAAAGTCTTTAAGGCAACTATATTATACCAACAAGATTAGTGAAAGCATGGGTGGTATTTGTGGTCGGAAATCACTTATTACCTAGATTTTAGGGGAGATTTCGTTTTATGAATGTAGGTTAGAGTTT
This sequence comes from Flaveria sonorensis, assembly GCA_025506505.1. NCBI lineage: Eukaryota > Viridiplantae > Streptophyta > Magnoliopsida > Asterales > Asteraceae > Flaveria > Flaveria sonorensis. Next base: position 60,757,439 of record CM046427.1, read on the forward strand.
TATGATCATGAAGGTAGCTTTCGGTGGTGATTTGCATAGACCGGAGAAAGTTAATGGAAAAATTATCATCACATTTACCATCTTGATTGTTATTGTGCTATTAACAACCGGCAAAGAAAAGGGAAAGATGGATTAGTGCTCAATCGCAATGAATGAACGACATTGAAAGTAAATGGTGGTTTTGTTTGGCCACGTGTATATGCTTTAGCATTTGTATTATAAGCATCATATGTTATACTTTATTGTAAGGGCATAAATAAAATAAAATGGTTAATTTTTTAAAATATAAGCAAGACTTTTCATATGGGTGTCTTAATCCATATGTAAAATTATCATTCTATCCTCATTTCACTTTTATTAAAAAAGATATTAATAAGTATTAAATTATTAAACTTACAATATGCCTCTAGAAAAATATTAGTATTATAGTTATTATAAATATAAAGATATATATAAGTTATATACTTAAATATTTAAATAAAATAATACTTAATTTTAATATTATTTAGTTATAAAAATATAATTACTAAATATAAATTTAAATATCAATTTATAGTATAATAAATAAAATAAAATTTAATGAAGTGAATTAAATAATATTATATTATTAAATAATGTATTAATAATGTTTATTAAATACATGAAAGAGACAAGGACAAAAATATCAAGGTATATAAATTTAATGGATAAATTTACCATATTACCCCTAAAGTGTCTTAAAATCTTAATCAAATTCTTATTTTACACCTCTTAAATGTCTTGCACTCATTTGTACATGCTGCTTAAAAACTTCTATGCTTGGCAAAATTACATCTCTATCAAAAGAGATGTATTATATAGTAGTATAGATATAAGTATTTAAATAAAATAATAGTTAATTTAAATAGTATTTAGTCATAAAAATATGATTAGTAACTATAAATTTAAATGTCAATTTATATTATTATAAATAAAATAAAGTTTAATGAAGTGAATCAAATAATATCATATTTTTAAATAATGTATTAATAATGTGTATTAAATAATACAATAATTAGAAAAGTTAATTAAATGAGGGTAAAAGTGGATTTATTGCATAAAGCACTTGTAATGTATGCTTAAAATATTGTATATGTGTCTGACACTTTAAATGAAATTAAAATCTTATCTTTCTAGTATGTATTATATGTTAGTATAGATTATACTTTTATTTTTATATCTAGAAACCGGTGGAGATGTTCGATTAGATGGAATATTTGAAGATATAATAAACTTTAATCTCAAATTTTCAATTTTAATCTCATGTAGGTTTTTGCTGAATGAAAATGAAATCCGATTCTTTTAAATTTCTATCAAGATACAATTTCATTTGTAAAATTGAATATTTCTGTAATTGATATTTATTCTATGTCTATTGTATTGTATCATATTTTATTGTATTATATTATATATCGTATCATATTACATCATAACATATCATATTATATCATATATAATATTATAGTGTTACATTACATCACATCACATCATATCATAATTTTGAAATAATGTTTATTTTATGTATATTATGTTATATCATATCAAATCATATCTCATCGTACTCTTAATCTTTATAATTACACTAAAATCACTATTTTTTCTCTCTTTTTTTAATTAAATAATATTTTTAATACATTTATCATTACATTTTCTCCCTCCTCTACTCACAATTACTTTCAAAAAATATTAAAAAATTTATAGAGATAAACAGTATTTTATCAAATATAGAGATGAACATTAACATGTTTTCTATCCTCCACTCACAACATCTTAAAACCATTATCTACAATATAGAGAACACACTCACAAATATAAAGAGGGTGGGATGTGAATGCTCTCATATCGTATCACATCTTATTACGTCGTAACATATCATATTATATTATATTGCATGAAATTACATTAAATCATATCACATCATATTACATTCGTGTGTTACGATAAAAATTTTATGCATATGTTAGAGTGCTTTTTATGGATATATAATTTAGTTTATTTAACCACTTTTATATTATCTTACATGAAATTACATTACATCACATCACACCATATTACATTCATGTGTAACGATAAAAATTTTATGCATATGCTAGAGCGTTTTTTTCGAATATATAATTTAGTTATTTAACCAATTTTATACATCTAGTAAAGATTTATGTCAGGTGAATGGATATATATATATAAACTAAGTGTTAAATTAAAAAAATAAATTAAATTATTCAAATAAGATTGTTGGTAATTATACTCTTTACTGGTATTTAAACACTAAATAACTTTTAAAATCATTGTAAAACATTAATAAGTAAAATTATTAAATCTTAAAAAAAAAGACGGAAACAATAAATAAGTAACACTAAAGAAAAATATACATATTTAAAATATGTTTGTTTTATAATATTTAGTAAAAAAAACACCAAATTTAATGGTTTTTGTAACTTTTGTATTTATTAAGAGAGAAATGTGTGGACATAATTTTTTATGTCCTAAAATGATAACACCTATCCCTAAAAACCTTATTTTATCATATGCTACAGATATATTGGTAGGCTATGATTTTATTAGTCAAAATATGCATTAAGAAGATAGTGATCACAAAACCTAGGTTATAAAATGTAACTAAGGGTGTTTGTAACGAGGGTTTGCTCTGTTTTTATGATTTTATCTAAGTTTCAATATATAATTACTTGAAAACCAAGTCGGATCAAATATTATATTTTTCTAACCTTTTTTTAGTTAAATTTAGTGGTGTCAATTAACTTTGATTTTCGCAATAATGTAATTATTGTTACCTCGTGCTAATTTGTATCTGCGTTCCGATATAATTTTTAATCTAAACTAAGCTATCATAACGTGCAGTAATAAACTGTTAGTTACAAAATTAAATTGACTGCATTAATATGTTCCTAGAAGGTAGAATTATATAAAAATGATATTTAATAAAAAAATGACCAAGAAAAATTCTAGAATTGATATATGTACTTTTTTAGTTTTTATGAAGGAGGAAATTATGATAATTGTGTCACATACGCAGATAACTATGTAAAATATATCATGTTATTGTGTCAAATATGTTAAATTATTATGTTAAATATTTTTTTATCATTTATTATATGTATTCAGCATTGTGTTCATTTGTTATATGTATTTATCATTGTGTCTTACGTTTTGTGTCAGTCGTGCTATATATACTATATATATTTTTGTTATTTTATTATTATGTTTTACAATTATATTATTTCAACAATATGCTTTCCAAAACTTATCATTTCAGAAATACAAAATAATGTTCAGTAATAAGAAGCAGAAAAAACACAATGATACATTTATCATTGGTGTTTTATTTTTATATCATTTTACGTTATTTTATTATTGTTTATAATATAATGTATTATATAAATTAGTTGTTATTTTACCAATGTATTTTACATACGAGAAGTACTCAACGAAGGTTATTTTACCATTGTGTTTTTCAAAACTTATCAATTCAGAAAACGGAAAAACACAATGACAAGCCAGAAATACACAGTGGCAAGTAAAAAAGACACAACAAGCATTTATTACAATGAGTTGGAAAATGTAATTTTTTATTTTTTTTATAAAACGATATTATACTCATTTTAAAGATAAAATTTTATTAATGGATGTCCCATTACAATTGTCAGAGCATTCACATCAGTTTCTCATTCTTATCTTTATAATTATACTAAAAACACTATTTTTTTCTTTTTTTTAATTAAATAATATTTTTTATACATTTATCATTACTTTTTCTTTATCTTCTACTCGCAACCGCTTTCAAAAATATTGACAATTTTATATAACTTGAACAGTGTTTCTCTAAATATAACGATGAATAATAATATTTTATCTCTTTTACTCACAATCATCCCTATAATATAGGGTAAATACTTAATTATATAAAAATAGGAAACATAATGAACTCTCACTCCATGTAAAAACAAAGGATCTCCAAAATCAAGCTTACTAATGAAGGTTTCATTTGGTATATAAGCAACATTAAGTATTGGTTTTGTGAATGCTTTAGCTTGGCTCCGAGTTTGTGTTTCTTACCCATTAAGTTATTAAAGAAAGATCAAATAAAATCACATTTATAACTAAAAATTATGAAAACTAATTTTAACTAATTACATGCTTTCTAATGATTTTTGTATTTTATTAATGAAAAAGTATTTTAGTAAAACTTCACTTTCACTATTTTAAGTATCTATTTAATTTTAAATCCCTTGAATCTCTCTAATGTACAATCCATTTTTTAACAATTCCTAAATAATAATTCAACATCATGAGTCATATATAATTAAAAAAACCTCAAACAAAGCAAATATATTGGATCCACAGCACTGGTCTGGTCTTCGATTTCGATTTATAAAACACGCAATACGCGTCTTAACTTTGTGTTTTTTTGGGTTTATAAGAACAAAAATTGAGATTCGTTTAAAAACTTCAAGCAACAAGCTTCAATTCTATTTTAAAGATCTTGATTCTGACCATCAATATTCCTTCGATTTTTGGTTTTCAAATCGATTCTCCTAATTGTTTTTGAATAATGAATTGATTTTTGGTTTTAAAGATCTGAAGTTTGGGTATATGATATCGTTTTCGATCGATGAAGACACGACATGGACAATGTGTTTGTAATTATGTGTATTTGGTACAAGAATAATAGAATATGGGATTTCAAGAATTAAAGATCGATTGTTGAGAACAACATACTCTACTATTAGTTTTTCTTGCTGTGGTGTTTTGTAACTAAAGTGACTTATATGTTACTTGAGATTGAGTTACGTATATGTAACTGGCTCATCTGGTTGTTATTACTCAAATTTAAGTGAACTATAACTTGATTATGTACATGTACTAGATTTAGTAAACCCGTATATTACACGGGTTGAATAAATAAAATATTAATATAATAAAAATTAATGATTATAAAATGATATTCAAATATATGATATCAAGTTTTAAAATTTTGTTTTTAAATTTTTTTTCTAAAAAAATAAATATTTTGTTCTAAAACAAACCGTATGAAAATATTAAATTTTAAAATTTTCCTTATTATAACTCCTAAATTTGATTATTTTTTGTTTTTAATAACTTGACTTTTTAAAATTACCAATTTTAAAATATTTTGTATTTTTAAAAAAGTTTTATGCTTTAGAAAAAATAATTATATTATAAAAAAATTATTTATTTAGAAATAACATTAATGAATAGATTTCTTTCTTAATTTATTAAATCTAAAAAAGTATTAAATAATATTATTAATAATTAAGGTAATTATTTAATATGAGAGAGAGACGGAAAAATTTTGGTGAGGATGATTGTGGTGCTGCCACGTGTCATCTCAAGTTACTCTTATATTAAAGTATAAAGAATAAAGATATAAAGATAAAGATAAAGATTTGATTAAATAATATAAACATAAATATATTTAAATATGTTCTTTATTGATTTGTTCTTTAAAAAGAACTAATATTTTATTATTTTACCATATTACCCATAAAACCTTATTAAGCTCAAAATATTTAATTACAATAATGACACTAATCACTTAACTCTAGATTAAATAAATCAATGGCTATAAAGTGATTCTTTTTTTATTGAATCATCCTCTTGAGTTATTAACCCTAATTGTATCTCTATATATACTAATGTCATATATTGCAATCTTTGTACCGAGTTAATAAGAAAGCCATTTTAGCCCGTATACGTATGTCACACTAGTTGAACCACGTTAAATTCTCGTGTTGTTTTTACTGCTTTTACACCCGCGTGTGATGATGTTTCATTGTGTATACCCAACATTAGGTCCTGCCACAACCATCATACACAAACCTAGAAATCTTTAACAACTACAAACAAAGAAGCATAGACTGGTGAAGCCTTCTCAACGGTGAGAGGCCAATTTTGAGTAAGGGCAAAGGTTTGACTTGATCAAGAACACTCTTAACCAATTAAACAAAACAATCACATATTTAATTATCACGTAAACTAGCAACACACCGTTAGCTTCTAATATCGACTATCTTTTTATTTGTTTTAAGGTAATTACTGAAATTAATGTTTAGCTTGGCCGGACCGTTGGCAGGGTGTTCATCGGTTTACCTAGCGGTTTATTTGGTCCCGTTTGTTTGGTTTTGAATTTTTTTAGGCACCGAACTAGATCGAATTCAATTCAATTTGGTTTCGGTTACAAGCCGAATTCAACTGAATTTGCTATTTGTTTCTTTATTTTAAATGTTACCGAGTTTAAATTACTTCTATTAAATCGCCCTTCATAGACATTTAAAAATGCTTAACAATTAATTATATTATTAAAATGTTAAGATTCTTGTTTGTTAGAAATATAACTAGTTGAATTTGATTTTTTGAGATTTGAGGCTGAGTTTTGATACTAGGTTTGAGTTAGCATATAGAAATTTAGTTATTGAGCTCAAATAAAACCATTTTGGAATGTTTGCGGTTTGAAAAGTTAAGCTAAACTTACAATTACAAAAAAAATATATAGATTATAGCATATTAGTTTCGGTTAAATCGGTTAACCAAACAAATTAATTCAACAACTATATATAACCAAAAACTGAATTAACAATACGGTTTTGGTTAGGAACCGAACCGAAAACCAAATTCATAATCCTGTTTGGTTTTTTACGGTTACGAATGAGGATAAGTTTTTGGTTTTTTTCGGTTTTATGCTTTTTCACACACCCTAAGTCCAAAGTTAATGACATTACTATCTATATAAAAATACAACACTAGCTGCACTACACTTATGGTTTTTTTTATTTTCACCACTGCACTTTGGGCTTTTTTTTTACATGATGACACTTATTTACTAAACCTTAGTTACCGATGTGGTACTGCCCTTTGTAATACTCTTGAAGCACAATGTATTACTCATTAATGTATTACTCATTGATGCACAAGCATTGTTTGCTACGTGTTCTTTTTAGGCTTGTTTAATTAGTTAATATGCAGCTAGGTGGTTAACTAGTATCTATTCAAATTGTATTAGTACGTAGTTAGCATAAGTTATATGGTGAGAATATATGTATTCGATGTTTCGTAGTGAAAAAATAATAATGTATTACATGATTACTACTTCCTCTATATGCTAGTTTAGATTACTTTTAGAGTATAGTATAAAGAATAGTTTGTTTTTCTTTTCAATTTAAATAAATAAGCAATTAAATACCTATATTAAAAAACGCATATTACATTCCTCACATACTAAAATTTCCATACTTATTAAAACGCGTAATCAACACGTATGATATCTTTCATCTTACATTCACGCATTTAGTAATACTAGTCACGTGTCCGCGCGATGCGGCGCGTGCAACACTTTTCATTATGGTACTCGTCTCTGGTTAGTTTTATATTTAAAAAACCGAATTCATTCTTTTAAGCATATTGTAACAAACATGGAAAAAAATTGTATATAATTAAAGATACAAGGATCTAAGAGTAAATAAGTTTAAAATTCCACTTTTGTAGTAGCGCCAGAAAGACATAATTACCCTTATTAAATTGATTTTTTTGGTTGTACATTGTGCTTAAAATTTACAAATCTCTTAACTTTGACCGAAATCTTTCATTCGTGCATTATAATATAGTATAGATATCACCGGCTCCTTTTATCAGAATATAACGACAACCCTGGTTTTTCACATTTTCATTTTCAAAACCACAAGCCAAATGGGTTTTAATCTCCGCAGATTGATACATTTCTAAAACATTGTTTCATCAAGTCCTCCGTATCTTCTATACTTTTACCTCTACGATTTCAAAATACCCGACCAAGCTGGTCTTCGTTGGATATCCTATCTAAGATGTCCTTGTTCAAGATCATCACCATTAGATACTAAAATTTGAAAAATAAGAGTAACATCATATCCTCTACACTTGTGATTCTTGTAAGTATCTTTATTACACCAGGTATGGTATATACATTCAATTACGAGTCATATCATCTTATTTCAACGCCTCAAATATTTAATAAGACAAGTAAACTAAGATCTAAAACTTAAATTTCATACAGTATTTGATGTGTTTAAGATTATTATGATTGTTGACTTTACAGACTTTTGATATCATTCTAAACTAGTATAATAAATTTATATTTTATAATAAAAAACAAAGAAATTACAAATTTTCGTATGGATATGTATATGCAATAATGTTAGTTTTTTATAATAATTTATTGTATATACATGATCAACTTATTGGAAACGTAATAATTTAGTTAGTTTTTCGATTATTTATTACGTCATGTTGTCATATGTAAAAGTGAATTTGGTGATACTGATGAAAGATTTGGATTTCTCATGCAGACTACCATGAACCACTCACGTAGACAATTGCCGTTGGTTGAGCCACATAAGCGAAAAGGGAGAGGTGAAGCCAATGACCTCTTGAAGTCATCAAGAACAATAAGACCATCTAGGGTTGGCAAAACATGTCTTATCGTGTTTAACAGGTTAAAGATGACGCGAGTAATACAAGTATCAAACATGAAAATAAGACCACCAATAAGACCATCTACACCAATAAAACCATCTACAAAAATAAGACCACCACCACCAAAGCAGGTCGAGTCGAGGCCAAAACCTGTTCATCATCAAGCTATGGCTACAACTAGGTCATTCAAAGCATTTACACCTCAAACGAGTACTCAAACAAGGCCATCCAAATCTTTTCACTCTTTAAATATGAGCCATATGACACCTTTTTATCCTATGCCTATGTCCCCAAATAACCCGTTTAGATCCATTGGTCATCCTTCGACACCCTTTTCTACTCGACCCATGGCTTCTTCAACCAAGTCGTCTAGAGATGTTTCTCCTTTGGTAGCCCTGGTCTCTCCTCGAACCAAGGCTCCATCCAAAGCCCTTGATCCTCCACTGGCTCATGAGTTGTATGACACGGCTCAAGCCAATGCTCAACCAACTTCTTCTAATGATTCTAGGGTAATGAAGCACTAGAGCCATGGTTCGGGTAGCAATGACAAAGGAAAAGAAAAGTTTGTTGAACAAGAGCCGAAAGTGAAGCAAAATATTGAACTTCAAATTAAGGATCGAAGTTATGAGGATTTGTCTAAGATGCTCATGAATGGAGAAATACATATGCCATGCATTGTTAACCCGACACAACTTGCTCGTTTCTTGAACTATGAATCCAAGAATAAATGATATATCATAACGGGTTTTATATATTAGTAACTTTAGGTTATCCAAATAAAATGTTTATTGAAATGTTGGTAACATGGTTATGACATTGATAATGATATTAGTTTCTTTTAATATTGTCAAATGTTTATGATATTGATATTAAGGTTAGCTTCTTTAATCATATTAATGGTTATGAGATTGAAAATGAAATTAATTTCTTTTAATCCTATAAAACGAGATCATGAAGCAATGTTGTAAGGTCTCTAACATATATCATTAATATCAATTAATAACGAGTGCTTTAAAATATTATTTATTTTCATACTTATATTTTATAAACTGGTGGAGATGTTTAATTTGATTAGATGGAATATTTAAATTATGATGAACTTTAATCTCATAAATTCAATTTTAATTTGATGCGGTTTTGGTTGAAGAAATTAAGAAGGAATTGGATTCTCTTAATAGTTAACTCCATCAAATTCTACCAAGATTCAATTTCCTTCTTAAAATTGATGAAATGTTTCTTTATTGAACTTTGATTTGTATATATTATATTATATTGTATTGCAAAGTTTTTAAATCAGAGAGTGAATTGGACGACTCACAAGTTTTTTAATAGGACCGATCGTGCTAAATTTAAGAACTATATATATCATAATTAATATGAAAACTCGAATAAATATATCTAAACATGAACCAAATTTGAACAAAATAACTCAAATTTTTTATCATTATCTTATTAAATGTTGGAAAAAGTGGTAATTTTTATCGTTGTTTTCTTAAAGTCTGAAAAAATATTTTTTTTTGTCTTGAACCGATGACGCCTGGACCGAACCGGCACTAAAACCGGTGACATGCCTGGACCGACCAGTTAGATGGAATGCAATTTGCGCTGAATTGGACCGGCAAGGAAGACGGTCTCCGCTCCGGTCTTCGAAACGTAATCGTATCATATCTCGTATCATATTATACCATATCATATCTCATATGGTATCATATCATATCTCATATATAATCATATCATATAATATCATATCTCGTCTTATGTTATATCATGTTACATCGTATCATGTTATATCAGTTATCAAATTATATCATATTATATCACACTAGCTTTAGTAAACCCGTGTATTACACGGGTTTGAAATAAATATAATTTTAAATTGAATAAAAGTTTCTAAACGATATTCTAAGATGATATACGATTGAAATTGCGTATAATTAATGTCTATAAGTAATAAAACAATGATATCAACTTTTTAAACTTTTATTTTTTTATCAAAAAACAAAAATTAAACATTTTATTTTAAAATAAATGTTTTAATGAAACGCCATTTTCTCAAAACTTTTCTTATTATACCTCCTACTTTTAATTATTTTTTATATATAAAATTTTCCTTTTTTAAAAACATCAATTTTAAAATGTTTCGCCTTTTTTAAAAAGTTTGATGTTTTAATTTTTTTTTATATTTTATAAAGATTTATTTCTTTAGAAATAACATTAATAAAAAGATCTTTTTCTTGTTTATTAAAAACTTTTTTAATCTAACAATGAATTTAATAATATTATTGGTAATTAATGTGATTATTTATTAGTATAGAAAAACATAAAAATTTCAATGAGAATGAATGCAGTGATGTAAAGTGACGCATTTAGTTACCCATTTATTAGAGAAGAAAGATTATGTTATATTACATTACACCACTTTAGTTCAATAAAAAGTCGGTTATCGTTCTATTATTAATTTTTTTTATAATTCAAATCATTACCCAAATAAATTCAAACAAAAGATGATAGTAATATTTCAATTATATATATACTAATTATCAACACGTATAAGGAGTTGTACATACCTTTGGTGTACCCATCTTTTGTCTTTTTTTTAATTAAATTTTAACTTTTTTATTTTAACTCAACATTTTTACAACTTTTATAATTTAGCCGCGATATATTTTTACTTTCAACTTTAGTCCCTTATATTTTTCATATATTACCAATTTTTAGTTTTTACGTTTCGGTTTAAATTTTGCGAATTAACACGCCTCAAAGTGTGTGTGCGGTTTAACGTTTTACGCTTATTTTTCCGTTGTTTAACAAACTTGTCGTAACGCGTTGGTTCTAGTCGACTTATTTATTGTTTAATATGTTTTACGTTCCGTCTGTATGTTTCAACGTTTTTACATCTATCATTTCATTTGTTTTTTTTTGTTTTTTATTACTTTTTAATACGAGTTTTTTCGATGGTCGTGTTTACTGACGATGTGGTATGCTATTGGTGGTACTTGGTACAGTTTTATGCCCTTTCAACATAAGGGGCTTAATACTAGTACATAACTAAGTGGAAGGTGATGATTATTGATTAAGTGGCCTAATCGGTCTTATATGAAACCGGAACCTAAGCTACTGTTTAACTTTTATTATTTACTAGTTTAGAAATCCATATAAAACATGGGTTTAATTGAAATTTTGAATTAGTAGTTAATAATTATATTTAGAAATTATAAAATAATTTTTTAGATAAGATATGATTCGAATTACGTAATAACCACCTTAAATAACTAAGTAATAACAATATTTTTTTAAACTTTCGTCTTTAAAAAACTTTTGCTTAAAAATACTTTTTAAACATAAAAATTTGTTTTCCGAACATCATATTTATTTATTTAAAAAACTATATATTTTTTTAATAAAATGTGCTTGATAATTTGGATGTGATAACTTTTGCTTATATTTTTTAATAATATGATCCTTAAATGGTTAACTTTTTATACTAGTGACATGTGACAAAAATGATTCAAAAAAATGACATGTGGTAAAACAGGTGTGATAAACAATGTATGGAAAAAATTATTTTGATTTATCATACTAGATGTGAATTAATTGTCAATTGAACGTAGAAAAAATAGCCATCCTAAATGACAGTTATGCTTTATTTATTTACCTTATTTGAAAATAAATCTAACTAAATTTCATATGTTATTTAATCAAATTTTTTCGTTATGTTATATTTAATTTTAACACTCTTCACTTATTTGCTACGAAAACAATTAATCATATAAACTAGCCAAATCGGTGTTTGTATTTTTCCTGATGTTTTTTAAATTAAAATAATCAATATCTATGATTATTTATATTCAAGTCTACTTAAATAGAACTAGTGGGTGAAACCTGCCCGGTGCGACGAGGTTATAAATACTTTTAAAACTGTGTCTTTAACTACCTCTTTCTTATTGTGCTGACTCTTATTTTGCTTTTTTATTTGATTAATGTGGGATATCAAACATATCTTTATTATTATAGGGATGGATAAATTTGTAAATAACAAATTGTTTATGCATAATCACTCGTAACAAATGTAGCAAAATTGTTCTTAAGTGTCTTAGAAATGAATTAAAATTATAATGTTGTCTAAAAAGTTGTATTATATAGTAGTATAGATATAGATAGATTAAGATAACCTTAAATATAATAGTTATATTTTAAATTTAATTAGGAAATGAAGAAGTATAAGCATTTAAAGCTTAAAAAGGGTACAATATGAATAAATCTTATGACATTACACATTAAAGCTTACAACTCTTTATATGTCATCTTAAAATTGATATAAAATTACAAATCTAATAATGGTTTCTCTATTATATAAAAGTATAGATAATTATAAATATTAGTTAAAAAGTATAATATTTTTTATTTGTAGTTATATCTTATTTCAATTTAAACTTAAAAATGATAACCATATGACTGACACCTTAAATTACTTCGTTTAAATATTGAAACTTAAATGATTGTTCGTTTAAATAAATGCAAGTAGTTTTTTTGAAGCACTAAAAACACTTGAATATATATGTGAAATAATTCCTATAAGTATTAATTATGACTTTTAATTGATCCAAATAAATATCTAATACTCTTTACAGAAATAATACATATAATTCCAAAATAAGAGCTTTTCTAAAAATAATTAGAGAATGGTTAAAATAAAAATGATTTTATGGTAGAAGGTTGTTACAGTGATATTTTAGACGTGACCACTTTTGTTCCTAACCAAATGATTGTTTAGCCAATGGTGGATTTCGAGCCACGGAATGAATCGAGGAACTAAGGACGTTTCCAATACCGATAGCAGCTTCCGCTGAAGCAATTGTAGCAGCTCAAGCCCCTATTAGTTTTGCATTCTAATATCTCGACTTGATCAAAACTAAAAACTTGGATTATGAAATTGCGAAATAAAATTTTTAAATTAGATCAATACGTCCAATTGAATGAGTATGAATAAAGAATCCATGGATGAAGATAGATAAGTAGATTTCTAATATCCAATCGTAACTAAAACTTCAATTTTTGTTTTGATTTGTAGCGAATAAATTGAAGCAAATTTGTAGCAAATAAATTGAAGCAAAATAGCTATTAAAGAATGCCTTTAGTTTACTAAAGACATTGACGTATTATTTTAGCTCGGTGTAAATAAAATACTTTTCCTTAGGACCTTTTCAAATAGAAATAGAGAAAATAAAAATGATAATAAACTTAAAAAGTGCAAGGAGCCATTTCAACCATCAACCTTAAAATTAATGTTTTAAATCAAATTGTAGAAAAGAATATTGTTAGATGAATATTTTAGCAACAATCAAGTTCTCTCAATTTTTTAAACGTTCATAACTTTTATATACAAAATTATTTTTTATATACAAAATTACATCATAAAAACAAACATTATTTATCTTTAAAACGAGTACGATATTCTTATATAAAAATATTATATTTTTTTACGTTTTTCAGTTCATATGAAATCTGATCGTCGTTGTGTATTTATTGTAGATCATTGTATAGTGATTATATTTTATTGAACATTATTGTGTTTTTCTTAAATGATGAACTCTAAAAATCATAATGGTGAAATAAAAACTAATTAATCTAATACATTAATAGTAATAACAAATAACACAAAGTGATATAAAGCATAAGACATAATAATAATATAACTTATTGTTTTTTTTGTTTGTTATTGTGTATATCCTGGACGGATGTGCACAATGAGTTTTGAAAAACACATTGATGAAATAACAACATTGTATACCTCTAATTATAATATATAATGACAAGATAACTTGTTTACATAATATATTCAAAAAATAATGACAAAAATTATAAGAATGATTTAAAACGCAAAACAAAACTAAAAAATACATATAACAAATGATGAAAAATATTTGATACAATTAAAATATGCTCATAATCTACATCCATTTTTTTTATTAAACGCACAACATCTTAGTAAACCCACTAAACCAAAGTATTACTAAAAAACCTTTTTTTTTTTGAGTCTGCATATGCGGTTTAATGTTTGACCTAGATTGGTTTGTACAAACATTTGTGTAATATCATTTAAAATTCTAAAACCTATGTACGAAACCAACTCCTACCCCTCGTCCACCACACCCTTGCCTTCTCATCACCAAAATACTCCACAAAACAATGAACTTTGATCCCCGTCCCCCCTAAAAAACATCACCATCGTCTGAAGCTACTAATTAGTTTTGCCACATCCGTTGACTCTTAAACACAAAAATGTGAAATCAGACTTCTAATCATCAAATTACTTTCGACGTTAGAAGATATGTCTCCTAACATATTCAAGTTCGATACTCACTTGAGTGCATTTTAAGGTGACCAGAGCCCACACACGATGACCACATGCCTAGGTCACGAACATGTGACAAAGATAACCGTTCGAACCTCACGTCTAACTATCTTAAACACTATATAACCAACATTGTCCCTTGCATTTTAGACTGATACAATATAACACATACCGGTTAACGAGTCCGTTAAATCTCACAAACATGTAATGAAAAAGCAAAGGAGAACATATTGAGGGTCCCCGTTTTGTTCTACGCGAAACACAGAAAGTTAAACGCAATCAAATCGGTTAACAAGGGCTTCTTCGCTTCCCCAAATCACCGGTACAAAGGTCCGTCGTCTCTCCGCCTGTTTGTTTCACCTATTTCGTTTCACTTTAGGGCTTTGATTTCTGTTTCATAAACCATCGATTCGATCTATTTCTAACTGTTGATTTTCTGTAGTGGATCTCAGTCAATACATCTAACATGAGAATGGTAGGAGGATTGTTCAACAAGCTCGCGTCTAAATCGCTCAAAGTCGCCGGAAAATGGCAGCAGCAGCAGCTCCGACGTCTCAACATCCATGAATATCAGGTCCGACTCTTTTTCCCTTTGGTTGTTAAGCCTCTGATATTGATCTGTTCGTATATTTGTAAAAGTCTGGCATAGATGATGAATGAAATAATGACATAGAGATGTGTAGGATTTGACCTTTGTGTTGCTGAAATTAGGTATTGTTTTTAGGTGGCAGGTATGGTTATACGCCTATGGTAGTTATTACATAAAAAGGCCGTTAATAGTTGACACTCTCTTTGAATTTTTGGTACATGTAATGCAATAACTATAGTTCATTCAATTGAAATCTGTCATGATTTGGACAGTTGTGAGTTGCTGAATGATCATGGCTATGTCTTTAATTTGGCTTGTTAATGTTATTCTGAACACACTAGTGTCTACATTGCATTTGTCACTTAAAATGAAGGGTAAAGCTGTGGTGTTTTGTTCACATAGGGACACCTCTTTTCATCTATAAATGTTTACTGATGAGCGGTTTTAATACCAGGGGGCTGAATTAATGAGCAAGTTTGGTATTAATGTTCCAAAAGGTGTTGCTGTTTCTTCTGTTGAAGAAGTCCGGAAAGCTATACAAACAACATTCCCAAATGAGAAGGAGGTAAAATTGTCATATATAAAATTTCCGCTCCACTCTTTTTTTGACGTTTAAACAGCATTCATAAGGAGTAAAACACTAAAACCAAGACTGAGGCTTGTTATTTGTAAATAGCAAGAAGTAAAATGATACACCTTACACTCTATGGTCGATCTTTAAATTATTTTGTTATAGTTTTTGGTACTTCTTCTTTCATTATTTTTAGCAATTCCAACTTGACACAAAGCCAAAATTTGGAAGCTGAGATCTTTGTTTTTTGTCCTCCAGTGGTTATTTTAGTAAATAATAAATTTAAGTTGAAAACTTGAAATTATAAGCAAGTGGCACTGATTTCTTTGGTTCAGTTGGTGGTGAAGAGCCAAATCCTTGCTGGTGGAAGGGGCCTTGGGAAGTTCACAAGTGGTCTTCAAGGTGGAGTTCACATTGTCAAGGCTGAACAGGCTGAAGAGATTGCTGGTATGTAATTTTATTGTTTTTATTCATTTTGAATTTGATCTATTTAACTATTTAAGCAATTAGTACATGATATGTGCATACACATGTTGATCTTTTTGAGGATTGATAATGTTTTTAGGTCATATTTGATCTTACTTTGATGTTTTTGTAGGGAAGATGCTTGGACAAACTCTTGTCACTAAGCAAACTGGCCCACAAGGAAAAGTTGTCAGCAAGGTTAAC
Source organism: Flaveria sonorensis (assembly GCA_025506505.1). Classification (NCBI taxonomy): domain Eukaryota; kingdom Viridiplantae; phylum Streptophyta; class Magnoliopsida; order Asterales; family Asteraceae; genus Flaveria; species Flaveria sonorensis. The sequence goes on from CM046427.1 coordinate 60,774,122, forward strand.
ATTGCTTATATTCTTATCAATATGATGTTAATATGTTATGAGTTATGACCATTGGCTGCTTTTGTGTGCTTTAATTAAATGTTAGTGAAGAGTTGAAACTTGCAATCTAGACATAAGAGTGACTATGTATCTTCATTTATGCAGGTTTACTTGTGTGAAAAGGTGTCACTTGTGAATGAGATGTACTTTGCAATCACTCTTGATCGTACAACTGCTGGTCCTGTAAGTCTTTTGTTTATTTGCTGCTACTACTACTGCTATTATTATTAATGTTACCGTCATAATCATCATCATCATTAGTATTGATAATTTTACTGTTTATTCATGAAACAAGTATATTAAAGTCATCAATGAACAGTCCTTATTGAATCTCTTGCTCTCCAGCTTATAATTGCCTGCCGAGAGGGAGGAACCAGCATTGAAGACCTTGCAGAGAAGTTCCCTGACATGATTATAAAAGTAATCCTATAATCCAAATTTTGATACTCCTTAAAGTAGAGGTGTTTGTTTTGACCCAATTACTTATGTATGGGTTGATTCAGCCATTTGGGTTACTGGTTATGTTTCACCGCTAATCGGTCAAACAGGTAATTAGAAAATAATTAGCTTAAAAGGAAATGGGTCAATTTGATGGCTGAAAGTCGCGCAAAGTTTTTTTTTTATTGCATAAAACCTCTTAAATCATTCTATTCAAAGTTATAATTGAAATAATATTCTTTTTGTATTTATATTTGGCGAACTCATTATCTATAAAGAATGCAAATTTTTTGACACATTTTGGCCCGTCATACAAGCAGCTCCTCCATTTTGTTACGTGTACTTGAAGGGCTATATGTTTCCATCATACAGAATTATCCATAACACTTTATTTTTACAGGTGCCTATTGATGTTTTCAAAGGAATTACAGATGAAGATGCTGCTAAGGTTGTAGAGGGTCTTGCTCCTAAAGTAGCTGACAAACAAGCTTCTATAGAACAAGTAAAGAAGTTGTATAATCTTTTTCGTGAATCTGATTGCACACAATTGGAGGTCAGCAATACATTTACTCAAAAAATTACTTTTTTCTTTGTAAAGTTTTTTCGCATCCCGTGTTTCGTTGTTAATTTTCAAGTACCATCCTTCAGATCAATCCCATTGCAGAGACTTCTGATAACAAATTAATTGCTGCTGATGCGAAGCTAAATTTTGATGATAATGCTGCTTACCGTCAGAAAGAAATATTTTCTCTTCGTGATCCAACACAGGAGGATCCTCGTGAGGTATAACTAAAGGGGCAAAATGGTCAGGTTGGGTATCTGCCATCAAAACAGGCCATTTTAACAATGGGCCTGGGTTAGATCCTATTGACTCGCGAATTGTTTTTCACTTTGTTTTCAGATTCATAACAACATACATATTAATTATTAATAAACTGTGATGGTAATTTGGTTGTTTTCAGTTTGCAACTTCAGTTATCACACTAACTATAATAGTGTGTAACTACTCAAAACAAGATAGTGTTAAATGCTTTTACAGGATGCTCTACAAAAAGTAGATTGTTATTATAATAGAAAGTCTTTGAATTATATATTATACTTCTATTATTTATAAAATTCAAAGGCTAAAGAAATTGATGTTTAGCGTCTGCAGGTCAACACAACTCGATTCTATCATTTTGACCCGTAAATTCTTCAAACATTTTTTAGTTATAGCCCATTTTAATATGTTTCGCTCAAACAAGCCCAAAAGATTGACAAAGAACTGTAGTTGACACTTAATTGCAAATACTATCACATGATCATCTGAAATGAATCACATAATTGTTTTGACAGGTGGCCGCTGCAAAAGCAGATTTAAATTACATTGGTTTGGATGGGGAAATCGGATGCATGGTGAATGGTGCGGGGTTGGCAATGGCTACCATGGATATCATAAAACTACATGGTGGAACTCCCGCCAATTTTCTGGATGTTGGTGGGAATGCTTCTGAAGGACAGGTGAGTATATCTGTATATGTAATTTCAAGATAAATAATTTTGTTAAGTAATAGATTCTGATTAACTTATAAATACTAAAAAAAATAAAATAAAACAGGTCGTGGAAGCTTTCAAGATCTTGACTGCAGATGAAAAAGTCAAAGCAATTTTGGTCAATATTTTTGGTGGGATAATGAAATGTGATGTCATTGCTAGTGGAATTGTTAATGCTGCTAAACATGTAAGTCCATTAGCATCCTCTTTCATTTTGATAATATCCTTTTGAATATTAGTAGTTATATACTTATATTTAAACAGTAAAGCAGTTCACCTTAATTTGATAAGTTCAAATTCAATAACATCAATATTAGTCTTAACATCAAATTCCGATTAAACTTTGTTCCCAGGTGTCACTGAAAGTACCTGTGGTCGTCCGTCTTGAAGGTACAAATGTCGACCAAGGAAAGAGGATTCTCAAGGTAAAATCGATCATTGTCATCTCAATTTGACTAAAAACAGGCCGGTCCATTAATGGGTCAAATGGGTTATGGTAAGAAAAGGAATCTTTAAGTGTGTTGAAATGGGCCAGGCCTGGTTGATCCGTCTACGATCCAGATAATAAAACAATTTTATGTTTTTTGATGACACAGGAGAGCGGGATGACATTGATTACTGCAGAAGATCTTGATGATGCAGCAGAGAAAGCAGTTAAAGCGCTCAAATCTACATAAACTGTATTTCTTCTCACTTTTGGGAATAAGTATAAAAGCAATAGCAGTAAGAAACTGCTTGATCTAGACAATTATATTTACTAATTTCAATGGTGCTCATTGCTGAGTTTTTCAAAACATTCTGTTGGTTTTTTTTTTCCTTTTTTTTAATGGTAACGGGCTCATAGTCAAAAAAATATTTTAACTTATTTATGTGCAAATTAATATAACCTTGCATATGAGATATATGTTATTAAGCTATGAATAATATGTTCGAAGCTCTTAAATTCAACCAAAGAAATTAAAATCTCACGCTTTAGCCACCATTGGAGTCGCCATTGCATGCACAGGAAAACTGCTGCCCCTCCCCCTCCCGCCATAGACAATGATGCCACAGTATTATAATGTCAAAGATTCATCGATTGTGGTTTTAGTTATCTTCGAAACTAGTGGGGATGTTTGATTAGATAGGATTTTTTAAAATAATGAACTTCAATCTTAGAGTTCTAATTTTAATTTTATGTTATTTTTTGGTTGAAGGAAAAGAGTAATTGGAATTTCATAACTTTATATATGTTATATAATATGGTATCTCATGATATTATATATCATAACATCACATTATATTTTATCATAATATTAAGTTAGAGTTAGTAGGACTTTATATCCTTTTTGTACACATTCATTTTGGGATGGGCTAAATGCCTAAATGTACATTCTCACTAAACTTACCGTTGTTAAGTTAAAAGTTAAAAGGAATGAAATGAATGATTATTAGGGAATGAAAATAGGAATGAGATCAGTACCGAAGTAGCATCGCGCCGAAAATAATTGAAGTGTAAGCGTCATATCAACTTAATTAATCTTTGGTGTCTTAAGTTTGAGTAGGCTTTGCAATTCTTTGGTAAGTGGTGATTTAGAAGTAACTAGTAATGTATATGTAAAATAAAAAGTATGAATAGGAACGCACACTATGCTTTTCTAAGGAAAATTAATTTTATCATTTTCACTCAATGAATATAATACAAGTTGGTAATGATTTTACTGAAATTTCTTTTAATAAAACTAAAATATTATATAAAGAAAATTAAGTGACATAAATTTTTAGAGCAAAGGGTTATAAAAAAATTCTGAAAATTAAATAAACTGAAATATTTTATATTGGAGTAAAGTAAGTAAGATATTGATATATGCATGGAGTATTTTATAGGCTAGAACCAATGAGATGCTTGTAGAGTTGTCCATATTAGTGTAACACCTTCTTGACTAGTATGGAATGTCTGAAATCCCTAACAACAGTCACAACCATTTATTGTTACCTCTATTCATGGACACAACATCAAACTCAAATAAGTAAATGTGAGTTGCTACTTTCCACGGGTACTCTTCTGCATTGGTTGGAGTATTTTTGGCTTGTGATTTTAGTCATGTGTTTTTTTAGGTATTTATCATCCCATAAAATCTGGAACCGGATGGGGATATCTTGCACCGGAGAAGGACATCAAAACAAGCGTATCAAAAAATTTACTAAAGCTTGAAAATGTAATAGTTATAAAGAAAAGTTAATTATAGAATGGTTCATGTAGTATTTACGCTTACAGTATGCCTTTTTTAGAGAAAATTGCAAAAATAGTCTCAGCGGTTTGACCGGATTGTATTTTTAATTTCTAAACTTTGAAAATTGCAAAGTTAGTCTAATCTTTTATGTAGTCATTGTAACTTTGGTTCTCAAATTTTAAATACAAAGTCAGTCCAAACTCTTATAAGAGTGTTGCACTTTTAATCCCTAAAGTTAAATTTAAAAGTTACTTAGCTAGCGAAAAAGGCTAAGCTAGTTAGCTAGTGAAAACATGGCGTTAGGCGGGATTGAACCCACGCTAGCTTTGCGACTGTAATGCCTTAACCAATTAGGTTGTATGCTTCTATGTGAATCATACCGGCCTAATTTATAGTTTTTTGAATGTTATAATTACCGGACAACTGGTAGCTGCTATAGCTAACGTTTGTTTTTGTTTTTTGTTATAAGAAATAATTGGAATCTACCTACAATTAAATCTAAAACTAATAATCCAAAAGTAAATTTAGCATCGTCCATTTTCTTTATTATTATTATTTTTTGATCAAATGGTAGACTACTTTTAAAAAACATAACAAATACTTACAATAAAGAGACAGGTAAACGGACAACAAGTTGCGCCACAACCCTTTTTTGAATAGCGAAACCTAGTCTATTAAAAACAAAACATTGGCCCTTAGGAGTCGAAATATTGCTATGGATGACCCGTTGAACCCGATTCAGGAAGTTCAGGGCCTTCGGGGCTAGGAAACCAAATGTATCAAAGGCAAATGGAATAAAAACATATTGATTCTCAAAACAAGCTTTCTCATGTTTAACGACCTTGCATGATTCCGCCTTCGCCGCCTGTCTCGGACTAACCCATTATCCCTGAGCCCAACCAAAGGAGATACCCTGGTAAGATCCACACAAGCGTGTTTCCCCCCTGCCCACCCAAATACAAGAACGTCAGTTGGGCGTAGAGTAGACCTCCCCTCTCGCTGATCCGTAAGAAAGTTTACGGGAGCCTCCTTTCTTGCCCGCTTAAGGACATCACAAATGACATCCCTAACCAAATCACGTCTGTATTTAAAACCAGCCTCCTTTAGTTCTTTTTTTACGAAACTTGTTTTTATATAAATCAATTTATTTACTTTTAAACAACACCCAATCTTATCCTCACAAGAATTTATAACAAGACATGACTTTTCACTAGACTACAAATATTAGTTTTTTATAAGTAAAAATTCTTAAAATGCATTTTTTCCCATGTCCCCTCCAAACAGTGATTATTTTAAATATTCCTACCGCACAAGATTTCTACGCCTCACAAATAGGTGCAAACGCCTGTACAACTAACCGGCTATAATTGAAAACATGTCCAAACAAGCGGGTGCTTGTAATTACGCGAAAAAGATGTCAGAGAAGCAACTACGTCTATTTAAAGATACGTACAGATGCTTAAATCCTGTTTGATAGGAGTATTTTAAAGAATATTTATATAAATAAGACATTTTAAGATTAAGAAATTTTTTTTATAAACCTAATTTAAATAGAATTTAATACGAAAAGAAGAAAGTAAGGATTGGAGGCAGAGCACATCGGTTGGTAGACCATTATTATTATTATTATTATTATTATTATTATTATTATTATTATTATTATTATTATTAGGTTAATGAAAGGTTGTTTTCAATAGTACTGTACCTCGTAGCCTCTTAATTTACCTCAATAAGCCAGTCGGCGCCGTCGACGGGCCTGTCTCTAAGCTTTCGTGTCCCATTGTCCCCTCGCCGCCGGCACCCTATATTTTTCACCTTTCTCCCCCATACTTTCACCTTACACCTCTATTTTACCCTTACTTATTACCCAAATGGCTTTATACTTCCTTTTTGTTTTTATCTGTTGAGAAATTATTACATGTTTTTATACTTTTATGAATAATAATTTTAGTCAGGGTATTCTAAGAAACTTAAATATAATAAGTTAAAATTGGGTGAATGGGTGTAGTAGTAATTGATGTTTTCATTTCAACTAAAGGTCGTAAGTTCAAGTCTTGAGTTAGCAATTTATCCTAGGTAATTTAGGTATTGTCTGTTAATATAGTTTAGAAGTATGAAGAAATGACCGTGTGAATTGTCGTTTAAAAGAAATTATAAATTAGGTCTTTTTTCAAAATATTTAATTACTTCAAAACATGCAAATAGTAAGTAAGATACAAACCATATTGAAATGTAAATGTTAAACTTGAGGGGCCTATACTACTATTTAAAAAAAAAAACTAATTGAATTATTAATGGATAACTGTTCATACGATTATTTTCATTACTTTTAAGTATAAAACTTAAGAAAACCTATACCGCTACTACAATCATGTTTAAAGCCGTTGGTCGTTGTCCCAACACAGTGGGGCTAATTTGGTCATTTCCCACAAAATTCAGTTGTGATTTATTCAGAGACAAAATCTCTGCCACCACCTTTGTACTGTGATCTTCTGCTCATCATAATACAAAAAGACATATATACCCCCTCTCTTTCACACACAAACACATACTCCCTATACATACAGTGTATGCATGTTTCATAAATAACAATTCCCATTTCACTATTCTCCAAAACCTTCATCTTCAATGGCAATTTCACCTTCATCATCATCACCATCATCATATGCATTCACCATCTTCGTAATCCCATTGTTCATAACCCAACTCGCTCTCACCAACTCACAACCGAGTCTCAATTCAGTCGAGCAAGACTCGGTCTACAAACTCCTCGACTCACTCAACTCCGACATCCCATGGCGGACCCTCTTCCCCGACGACCTCTGCTCCTCCGCCCCACACGGCGTCGTCTGCGGCTACGCCACCGCCCCCTCCGCCACCGACGACGGAACCCTAACCATCCTCGAACTCAGCTTCGGATCCGTCTCCGACCACAACCCGAACCCGCCCTGCAATCCGAACTCCACCCTACCCGACCCGTCAACCTTCCAATCCTTCCCTCACCTCCGTAAACTCTTCTTCTACAACTGCTTCACCCACAGACCCGTTTCGCTACAAGCCTTTTCCCAAGTCGGGTCGGGTCTAGAAGAGCTTGTGTTCATCGAAAACCCGAGTCTTTTCGGGTCGTTGCCGGAGTCTTTCACCCACATTACGAGCTTACGGCGGTTGGTGATCACCGGAAGTAACGTCTCCGGCGAAATCTCCGGTGGGTTTGGTTTGTTAACGAATCTAGAAGAGGTTACACTCTCCCGGAGTAGATTCGCCGGAACCCTACCGGAAAATGTGTCGGAGCTCAAGAAACTCAAGATTCTTGATCTTGGTCGGAATCTTTTTGAAGGGAATATTCCGGCGGGTGTTGGGGAGTTGCAGAGTTTGATGAAACTTGATTTGAGTAATAATATGTTCTCCGGCGAGATTCCGGCGAGTATGAAGGGGTTAAAGTGTTTGGAGCTTATGGATTTGAGTTATAATAAGTTTTCAAATTGTGGTGTGCCTTTGTTCTTTGCAGAGATGAGTGAGTTGAAGGTGATGGAGTTGAGTGGGAATGAATTGGGAGGGGTGATTCCTGACATTTGGGGGAAGTTGAGGGGTGTGAATGGGATTGGGTTATCAGGGGTGGGGTTAGTTGGTAATATTCCTTCTTCTATGGGGGTATTTCTGGAAAATCTGACATATTTAGCACTTGATAACAATAAGTTAAAAGGAAGTGTGCCATTGGAGTTTGAAAGGTTGAAGATGTTGAGTGATATGAATTTGAAGAACAACAATTTGAGTGGGAGATTACCATTTTCTGCTGAATTTGTTTCAAGAGTTGGAAGGAAGCTTGGGGTGCAAGGAAACCCTGAGTTGTGTGTGGATGAAAGGGTATTTGGGTCATTTCATAAGGTTAATAGGGATTTGGGTCACTTGAAGGTGTGCAACAGGGTTGAAATTCCCAAATTTGCCCTTCCTCATATTAGTAGCTCAAGTTTATTTGGTCATCAGGTTTCATCTTTGTTAGTAGTGTTTGTTTGGTTTTTCATTGTGTAGGTGAAGGGTTTGGTACTTCAAGGGCAAATATGTAATTAGGTTCTTACAAATGTATACACTTCGTATATGAAAATGAAATGAAATGAAATCGAACGCTTTTCCTCTTTTAAGGCCAAAATGAAATTTACTTTGTATCAACACAACAATAACATATTATTGGGCTTTGCCTAGTAGTACAAGATTGTTATTATTATTATTATTTTTGTTTGGATTGTATCTTATATACCTTTTATTACAATTGTCTAACAAGCCTAGATTGTTTCAACACAATGAGATAACGATGAGTCCTTACTTAGGATCTCAATAGCCATTTTATTATCCATTGACCGATGACGGTTTTTAGTCGATCTCGGTAACAATGGAAGCTCTCTAGATGTTTCGACACTACGAGTACTCCTGTGGCATGAATCATCTTTCTGGGCTTTCCTTCGGGTTGAATCTACAAAACGACGATAAACAAGACCATTTTGATGATCTTTTTGTATTGAGATGATTTTATAAATAATAGCTCATTTAGCCTCACGAGCCTAGTCAAAGTATCAAACTTTATACGTGAAGTTTGGACTTGTGCTCGTTTAAGCACCGCTTGATTTGACCAAAGCAACTCGCGAGCCGCAACTCGCGAGCTGCCGGGCCCATTTATATCCCTAGTTATACACTCACTTCTAGTTACATGATGGGTTCAAGTTTCAAACCAAAAACCGTCAGACTGTTGAAAGTTAAAACCGGACTGTAAACCGAAGTGTACATATTTTAGACCGGTTTAACCGAAAAAAACCAATCAACCAGCTTCGGTTTTTACAGTTTACTCATATTTTGAGTTTTTGATTCACCAATATGATCATGACATAAAGAACATAGAAACACATTTGACCTCAGGAGTCTTAACCGTGGCTCCGTTTTTCTCCAATGATCCAGGTTGACATTCTTTCGAAGCATCAAATCCCCTCATCTGCATTCAAGAAATAAACTAAAAATTAAACATTCAAATTCAAATCATTCATATATTCATCAAGATCACACTACAGATCACAATGACGAATACCCAGCTCGGAGATTCAATCGCCGGTCCATCGCAACCAAATTCATATGTATCTCTTGTTCTTTCTCATCCTCTGCACCCACAAAAACCTCAAATTCATCGGCAGAATGATCAAAAAGATGAAATTTATGAATCTGATTTCATTTTGAAAGGAATTTATGAATCTGATTTCATTTACGGACCGAATATCTGCGAGGAGATGTTCTTTATGCCTTTGATTAGGCCTTTCATCTTTGTGCCCATTTTCAGGGGATTATGCTCTGTTTTTATATTGGGGTCAATTTGACCCCAAGAAGATGATCAGAAATTGAAATAATCTTGTGGGTGTTGTGGAGAAATTGAGAATTAGAATCAAAGTGATAAAATTGGGAAATTGGAGAGAAAAAAGACTGATAAAAGATTAAGTTAAAACAGAGGATGAGAGAGAGATGATACTCATGATGGGAGAAAATTGGGAGTTCATTATTATAGGTTGAAGTTCAGATAAGTGGATTAGATTTAGGGATAAAAACAGAGGATTCATTGCTTTGTACTGTGTGCATCATTGGTTGTGATTTTCATTGTTCTTTTGAAAAACATGGACTAAATGAAGATGAATAACAGTTGATGTAGGAAACCGAGCATGCAAAATAAATTGAAATTTGGGTCCATTTTTAAAAGAGTATTAATTACTAGCAATTACAAATTAGATGATCAGATTAGAGAATACTTGAATTAGCCAATTTGATGAAGAACACAAATATTTATACGTTATGCTCGTCTTAGACATGTGTCAAGTTCTAGAGAGCTGTAGCTATAGGAAGCCTGATGTTTATTCCAGAATCTTAGCTCTAGAGGGCATATAGTTACTCTGGAGCTATTGGCGGAACCAGAAATTTTTTTTTGGTACTCGAATGTCAATTCAGACTTTTAGGAAACGAACATCACAAATAGGGCTGCAAACGAACCGAACGAACACGAACAAGGTCTTGTTCGTATTCGTTCGTTAAGAAATATACTTGTTCATGAACTGTTCACGAACACTTACCGAACGAGATTCTTTGTTCGTGTTCGTTCATTAAGAAAGTAAACATGTTCATGAACTGTTCACGAACACTTACCGAACGCAAATGAACACAATCATAAGCAAACGAACACAAACAACTGTTCATGAACATGACGAACACAAAAAAGCTCATGAACACAAACGAATACAAATGATTATAGATTTATTTTAGAATAAAATTTACATTTATATTACAAACATTACACAAAATCAATAAAAAATAAACAAGTACTTAACATAAATATAAAAAAATACTTGATATAATAGTCATAAAAATAACTGACACAAAAATTAAGAATATAAACGAACACATTGTTGAACGTTCACGAACGGACATTAACGAACATAAACAAACACATTATCGAACGTTAACGAACATAAATGAACGAACACGACTCGTGTTCATGTTCGTTCGTTTAACTAAACGAACGAAATTTTCTTGTTCGTGTTCGTTCATTTACTAAATAAACAAACATAAACGAACTTTCAGCCGAACGGTTCACGAACTGTTCGTTGAACGTTCAGTTTTCTTTTTGCAGCCCTAATTACAAATTTAGTTTTGTTTAGGTGATTTAATTATTTATTCATATTACTTTAAAAAATGATTCTAGTTTTTTCATTTTAAAAGTGATTAAAATTTTATTTTCAGTTTATCCCCCAATGATGTTGGTGAAGGTATGTAGTATAAAGACTTCATTTCCATATTGTTAGGTTACTTTCAGATAATTAATTGTGTTTGCATGTACCCATTTGAGTGTTTATATTTTAATATACTTCATATGTGATTTAATCATTGAATTGGCCATCTGCAAATTAACAAACTAAAATTGAAGAAATCATAGAAAATTCTCTTTTAGTTTTTGGCGTAAAGTGTAAAGGTTTCGAGTTATAATTTTAGTTCTTTCATGTAATCTATCATCTAATCAATTTTGCTAATATCATCCAATTCCCCAAATATAATATCCATCTATGTTTACTAATTTTATCATCAAAATCAAAGAAGTAATAGAAGAAATGTGTGTCGAGTAGAAACCAAACCAAACTAATCCTTTTCCTCTGTCATCAAAATTAGGGCTTGAATACAATATAGATTCTAGATTTCTAAATACAAATATCCAGCTCGGAGATTCAATCGCCGGTCCATCGCAACCAAATTCATATGTATCTCTTGTTCTTTCTCATCCTCTGCACCCACAAAAACCTCAAATTCATCGGCAGAATGATCAAAAAGATGAAATTTATGAATCTGATTTCATTTTGAAAGGAATTTATGAATCTGATTTCATTTACGGACCGAATATCTGCGAGGAGATGTTCTTTATGCCTTTGATTAGGCCTTTCACCTTTGTGCCCACTTTCAGGGGATTATGCTCTGTTTTTATATTGGGGTCAATTTGACCCCAAGAAGATGATCAGAACTTGAATTAATCTTGTGGGTGTTGTGGAGAAATTGAGAATTAGAATCAAAGTGATAAATTTGGGAAATTGGAGAGAAAAAAGATTGATAAAAGATTAAGTTAAAACAGAGGATGATAGAGTGATGATACTCATGATAGGAGAAAATTGGGAGTTCATTATTATAGATTGAAGTTTCAGATAAGTGGATTGGATTTAGGGATAAAAACAGAGGATTCATTGATTTGTACTGTGTGCATCATTGGTTGTGATTTTCCTTATTCTTTTGAAAAACTTGGATTAAAGATGATTAACAGTTGATATAGGTCCAAAAGATGTATGATACAGAGAGCTTCATGAATCAGGTCAAAAATGATTTTTTGCTAATTTTTTACACAAATAATTATATCTTTAAAAATATTATATGTAATTATTATCAATATAATTATTATTTATTGCGTTTGTGTTATATGAGAGTTTCATAAACTAAACCGTGTCCAAAACAAAGCTAATAAGAACAAGATGCTGATTCTCGAAGTTGTGTGTTTAAAACCATAATTGTTGTGATATTTAGGAGAAAATATATGGTAGTTTGTCCCACTTAAGAGGGCTGAACTTTGGATTGATATATAATTTGCACTTTTCTTAGTAATTGTTTCCTTGGAAAAATACACGAGCAGGGACAGCCTAACTTGCAGACACGCGCGACGTTGGTAATATGCGCAACGTGACGCACTTGACACTTTGCACACTCCCATTGCTAGTTACCATTGATGACTCATGGTGCTTGCGTATGAGTTATGACATCATCCCAATGGTTTGTTGGTGTCGGGTTTGGTTGCTACTAAGCGAGTGATTTTGGTTCCCAGACGTTATCGTAATAGTTGTTGTTGTCTCTGATCCATTGGAGCAATGGAACTTAATGACGCGTAGGGTTGCTACTCCACAATAGGAAAATAGTGCAATGTTGTAGCTTGTTACCACTGATGTGGTAACGACTGTCATTCCTACTGCAAGTTCTGCTTGCAACTGTTTCTGGTTGCTACTAAACTATTCCTACAACTCAGTTGCAATTGCAAATAGTTTTCCCTCATTAGTTGAGATTGATGGAGTTGATACATAAACATTAAAATTAGAGTAACACCCAATTAAACAAAATACTTCCTTTATAAAGGTTTTATACAATTTAAATTTTGTTTTCGTATTTTTGCTAATTCTAATTGTAATTTTTACTTTAACTAATTGTTTTCTCTATTTTCTATGGTGTAAATGAGATCTAAATTTTTTTTAATATAATTTAACCAACGGATTTACTACATCCTGTATATTTTGTGAAATGGCCCAATAACCGAGTAGAGCGAGACACGAAATATAATAATAAAATAACTAAAATGATGACAAATGAATAATGTGAGATGTGAAATAAAAAACCATGATATAAAAAGTTCCGTATATTGTGATGTGTTAAAACAACCTTTTTTCGCATGACAATCATATGAATTTTTACATTAAATTATAATTGATCGAAAATATATAATTAACGTGACCCACAAATTATAAGAGAAAAAGATGTAAGTGAACATAAATTAAAGAGATATAATGTTTTTAGAACCGGATTAAATTGCGAATCGGTTATTTTACTGGTCAACTGGTCGGATTTGATTTAAAAACCACATAACATCATAATTATATATATATATATACATACATACATACGTAGTGGGCCAAGATCATTACAGCACCACATTTTATTTTTAGAACTTAAAAATCATTGATTTAGATAAATGTAAATTAAGTCTAGTAATATATGGATTGTTTTACACACACATACACACATACACATATATATATCAGACATGAATAATAAAGTATGTAAAACAATCAAATATCATTAGCCTTAACTTACATTTATGTAAATCAGTTGTTTGTGAATTACATTTATGTAAATCAATGATTATTTTGGTTTCGAAAATAAAAAGTGGTTCTGTAGTTATCTCGACCCTATAGTTATATATAATTTTATAGAAGTATTTTATTTTTACATGTATATTTTGTAGTTTGTATATATAACACTCAACAATAATCTTATGTCCAACACTTCAGTTCATTTGACCTAGCCATTATACCCACTAAAATAAAGAATAAATAAATAAAAAATATCAAAAATTCGGTCCGATCTGGTTTCCGGTTCCCAATCCAAACCGGTCGGTTCCTTGGCTACAAAACGAATTGGGTGAATCGGACCGATTGACCCTGCGAATCCATGTTCGACTAGCCGGTCAAAAGAGTCACAAATCACTGAATATATAACGACATGCCATTCATATGTTCATACGGATTTGTCATAATAGAAATTAAAAGAAACAAGGAAATTACATTTATGTTACCGAAAAGGAAAATTAAGATTTAACACTAGAATGGTAACTTACTATCCAAATAGAGAATAATTAACTGGAAGACCGACTCAAACTGATTGTCGTTGAAACATCATTTTTCTCTTGATCTTCTTTGTAGTCACGATGTCTGACTGGTTTAGCCAATGCTCGATAGATTCCCGAAGCCAATGTAAGTTCAGTTGACAATGGTGGCTCAGGCAATGGTCCAAGCATCAACTTAAGTGGATCGGGAAACAGATCGATGGTGCGAGGTGGTGGGTCGTTTTGAAGCCGAGATCGGTTGGATTTAGCACTCATGTGGGGGGCCAAGTGATCTTTCAACATGTTATGGTCTTTGGGTAATTTGTTGCACATGAAGCATGCTACTTTACGGTTAGTTTCCATGCCCTCTAAACATTGATATGTAATTTGTCTTAAATAGACATTTTTGCTGGTAGACTAGGGTTATGGGGCACCCGGAGGATTTAGGGCGAGATGAGAGAGCTAGCGTACAATGAGATGATGACAGGTGTATGGTCGATAATTCGTCTTGTTCGCTAGATCTACGGTGGGATCATGAAACTAAATATGATTACAGTATTTTAAATTTCGCATTTATTACGTGCAAGAAAATAAATGAACCGTTAGCTTAATGTATAACTGTTTAAATTATTTGAAAAGTTATCTTAATGAATTGATTGTTTATTGTTTATTTTAACCATTTTAACCATAAAAAATCTTCCTACTTTAATAAGGGGGTATCTAGCAAGAACATGTGGCAGCATCACAATTCTCTTCGTCAAAATTTCTCCGTTTCTCACTTCTATTAAATAATCACATTAATTACTAATAATATTATTTAATTCATTTTTAGATTAAAATAATCTTTTAATAAATTGAAAAAAAGATCTTTTCATTAATACTATATCTAGAGAAATAATTTATTATAAAATATAAAATTTCTCTAAAACATCAAACCTTTTGAAAATACAAAATATTTTAAATATGGTGTTTTTAAAAAATAATTTTTTTAAACAAAAATAATTACTTGGGAGTTATAATAAGAATGTTTTTAAAAATAACTTTTTTTACCTTTTTAAAACGTTTATTTTGAAACAAAATATTTAATCTTTTTTTTTGAAAAAAGAGTTTAAAATTAAAAATTAATAAGTTGATATCATTGTTTTATTATTTAAACATAACTTTAATCATGTTTTTTTAGATGATTGTTTTATAATAAATTAAAAAAAAGATCTTTTCATTAATACTATATCTAGAGAAATAAATTATTATAAAATATAAAATTCTCTAAAACATCAAAAATTTTAAAATACAAAATATTTTAAATATGGTGTTTTTAAAAAATAAAATTTCTATAAACAAAAAATAATTACTTGGGAGTTATAATAAGTATGTTTTTAAAAATAACTTTTTTTTTACCTTTTTAAAACGTTTTTTTTTAAACAAAATGTTTAATCTTTTTTTTTTGAAAAAAAGTTTAAAATTAGAAGTTAATAAGTTGATATTGTTGTTTTATTATTTAAACATAACTTTAATCATATTTCTTTTAGAATATTATTTTATAATTAACAAAACTTTATTTTATTTAATATATTATTTAATCAATCGATGTAACATACGGATTTACTAAATCTAATATACATATTAACTAAGATCATCTTTAACGTTGGGGCTTTGGGCGTGCTTGTGTGATGTGGAGACTTGAATAGCATCAATGAAGAAGGTCTAATAATTTTACAAGAATAAATTGCATAATCGGTCCATGTGGTCTTATCAATTTTTTGAATTTGATCTCTAAAATTTAAAAATTACACATATGATCCTTAACATTGTATCTCTTTCATATATGGTCGCTAAGTTAATTAACTATTAATGGTGTCAAAGTAATCAAAATGACCATTTTACGCTAAGGACCATCCATATAATTTATTTTTTAAACTACACAAATATATATATATATATATATATATATATATATATATATATATATATATATATATATATATACTAGGTTAGTACCCGGTGTATTACATAAATTGAATAAATAAAATAAAATATTTTGTTCCAAAACAAACTGTTTTTAAAAGAAGTTTCATTTTTAATAATTTGTTTATTATAACTTTGAATTTTAGTTATTTTATTTCATAAGAATTTTAGTTTTTAAAAAACATAAGTTTTAAAATGTATTATGTTTTTTATAAAGTTTGATATTTTTTTAAAAAAATTTCTTATTTTATTAAAAAATTATGTCTTTAGAAATTACATTTTTATAAAGATCTCTTTTTAGTTTAATAAAAAAATATTCTTAATATGAAAAAGAATTAAGTAATATTATTAGTAGTTAATATGATATTAATTAAGAGAGAGAAGCGGAAAAATAAATTTTAGAATGCTTAAAATTATGTCATGTGGCATTCAAAAACATTCTTTTATTAGTATAGATAGATAGATATGTATGTGTGTGTATTTATAAATTAACATTTATATTTTGTTTTTCAAAGTAAATAATTTTAGTTCTATTTTTATTATTTTGTTATTATAATGTTTATTATTTAAAAGTATACAATTTAAATACACAAATAAAACTCTTTTAAAAATGTCTTTTTTAAAAAACAGAATTCTTTTGTTTTTCAACCCTCTTTCTTAAACTGTTTGAATTTTTAAACAGTTTTTTAAAAAAAACGTTGCAACTTTTTTTTAAAAAAAAAAACCTTATGTTTTTTTAATGTCTTTATAAAAAAATGTTTGACTTTTAAATTTGATTTCAGAATTGTTCCTTTTTAAAGTTGTTTCTTATGGTATTTAAATGCCTTATTTAAACTCGTTCATTTTAAACGTTTTTTTTTAATCTTTTGTTTTTTAAACATTTTAAACCGTTCTCATTCAAAAGTTTTTTACATGCTTTTAAAAATCTTATAAATATCTTTTTTCAAAGCGTGTGTTTCTAAACTTTTTTCTTATTTTAAAAACATTTAATTTTTAAACTGAATATATGAAGGGCATTTAATAACCAGATGGTTTTAAGAATGATATTACAAAAAACATAACGGTTTTAAGAAAAACATTTTAAAAACCTAAACAGTTTTAAAAAGGATGTACTGAATGATTTAATAAAAGATGTTTATAAACAAATGGTTTTAAAAAACATTAAAAAACGAATGATCTTAAGAAGAGACATATAAGTATTGAACGGTTTAGAAAACTTTAAAAAATGAAAGCTTTTAAAAGTAATATTAAAAATGCAAACAATATCTATACTATATTATAATGCACGAAGGAAGGATTCGGGCCAAAGTTAAGAGATTTATAAATTTTAAGCACAAGGTACAACCTAAAAAATAATTTAACAAGGGTAATTATGTATTTCTAACGCTACTAAAAAAGTGGAACTTTAAACTTATTTACACTTAGACCCTTGTATCTTTAATTATATATAAATTTTTTCATGTTTGTTATAATATGCTTAAAAGAAGGAATTCAGTTTTTTAAATATAAAACTAACCAGAGACGAGTACCATAATGAAAAAGTGTCGCACGCGGCGCATCGCGCGGGCACGTTACTAGTTAATAAAGATGTTTAAAAAGCGGATTGTTTTAAATAAACGTTTGAAAAATTCACACGGTTTAAGAAAGACCGTTAAAAACAAACATTTTCAAAAAGACGTTTTAAATAACATTTCTATTTTTAAAATTTAAACAGATTCTGTTATATAATAAACACAACAACAATAAAATTAAAAAAATAAAAAAGTCATAAATATTAATTTAATATATTAGTATATTTATTAAAGTAGTTAATTAAATAGATGCTCCTTGGGGTAAAGAGTAGTGTAAAGTTGTCTTTTTAACAACTTTAATACCGTTAATTACTAATTAACAAACTTAAGGACTATGAATGAAAGACAATTTGAATATTAGAGAATATATCTGAAATTTATAAAAGTTAAGGACCAAATCCAATATTTTGACAGAAGCAGAGGAACCGTCCGTGTAGTTTACTCATTTTACAATTATACCATTAATTATAGTATGATTATCTTACTAATTTAGTATATTAATTTATTAACTAGAAGTGTTATAGTTGTGTGATACATATTCAACGGGATAATTGAAAAAAATGTTTATTTATGTTTATATTTTAAACATGTACAATTTTTTCCCTTTTTTCAGTGTTTCATTTTAGTTTTTTTCGTTTCCCTGTTTTTTTTCCAAATTAATTTTTTTGGTTTGTATTTACATTTCATATTCTGTAATTAATTTAAATAAAGTAAAAAAATAAAATAAACTTTCATTAACTAAAAAAAGCACATCATATAAAAATAAAATAACATCGAGTATAAATGATTTAATAAGAAATAACATCTAGTATTGGAACCTTTATCTCCAATGTTGTGTCGTTTCCTGCGTTAGTTGAAAAACAACATCCAACATCGACTCGAAATATGCCAATTGTTCTTTTAATATGTATTTCAAGTCTGCTTGTTATTGTTCTTTCAACGGTTGTTGTTGTTGTCGTCGCATCAATCCAACCCGAACTTATTGTTTCTCTTGCATAAAACGAAACTTCTCGTCTTGAAGACGGACTCTATGCTCGGCGTCAGTTTTACTTAAGGTATTGAAGCTCTGGACCTTCGTCAAAAGTTCTTGTGATGTCACATTTTGCCTTTCTTCGGCAATAGTTCTTCCTGTTTCTACAATGATGTGATGTAGTTATTGGATTCATTTGTTTTTGTTCTTTTTTTAAGTTGTGACTCACCATCCATTGTCAGAATATTAGCCCATACAAGATGAGAACGAACAATCATCCATGTCTTCATATGTGGAAAGCCTTTTTACTTGTAAACCTCCTTGTAGTCGAAATTAGCTTTCCGATTTACGCCTTCCTCATCGTCAGCGTTACACCGCAAAGCGCTGGCTCCTTTTTAGTAAAAAAATCCATTTTTTCATTGCATGGTTTAGATTCCTCCATTTCGAATATAGTTAATCTAAATTTCGTTCCTCGCATTTCATTTAAGTGTGGAAATGCGCAGTATTCTACAAAGAATAAAAAATATATTATAACAAATAATAAATTAAATTTAACATTCTTCCAAAAATCGTATCGATTTTGTTCATTCCTGATAACTGGGTCTTCCGAATAACATGCCCATGTCCTCACTTGCGCAACTTCTTCTTCATCGATCCATCTTTTAGCTTTTGTCTTTTTTAGCATGATAACGATTCCATTATAAAGGATATTAAATATTATTTTATAGAGTGGAATGGAGTAGAAGTAGTGTGTAAAAATTTGAGATTGAAAGGTATTTACACTATTAAATTATTATTATTTTTAATAGAAAACGGTCATATGACCATGGGGTGACGTTAAAAGTGGGTGAGATGGTGTGATGGTTCCCGATGGATTTTCACTGGGTTTTGGGGTTTTGGGTGTCACCGCTTTTAGGGGGGTGTTATTCCCACTCGGGGCCAGGTTTTCTCACCTCCCCTAGTCCCCTGGGCTCGACACCATGTCCTCTAGAGTTTATAATCATTGTCCAGACACGAGGCTGTTTAATATGCTTTTTGCCACATCAAATAATATTTAAGGAATCAAAATAAAATTTACCATGTCTTTACTCACCACGATAAAGTTGTGGTCAAAGTGATAAGAAAAATAAATGTTTTTTGAGTTTATTTTTTCACAAACATATAGAGTTTATAAACGTTTTGTTTTAAGTTAAGCATGTCAAACACGACATGTTTTACATGACCAGTGAGCACAAACACCTCACATTTGACTAAATGTGTAGTTTTATAAAATAGTAATATTGACAAGTTAATAAGTGGGTTAAATGACACCAAGTTTAACACGAGTAAATATAATCATTTCAATAACACGAATGATATGACATGACATATTATATATTATATTACCAGCGGTAAGTGTAACCGCCTGTAGAAGTCATATTTGTCGTTAGATCAAGCTGAAATCAAATCTTGACCGTTTAAACTCGACGGTTACGGCGGTTACAGAGTGGTTATTTGCGGTTTGCAGCGGTTACATTTCCTCCTTTTATTCCTCCCCACGTCGCCAGTAACCTCCATCTCCAACGTTATAAATACTTGTCTTCGATCAAGACGTCTCTGCTAACACCTCTTCGTCATCATCAAATCTCACAGAATTTATGTATGCATCTACACTATTTCAACATTGGATCTAGAATTGCATGAGTCATTTGGGTTACGCAAGTATCGCAACATATAAGCCCTAAAATCATCACAAGGAGTTTATTTGTGGATGTAGATTTTGCAATGGATTAGCAAATTGGCGATACTGAATCAAGCACGTAAAGTAGCTTCCTCTGACAATTTCATACGGGACGCAAAATTGCCCCCTTAACTATGATCTGGTCGAAGAACACCTAACGAAGAACTTGCATTCTATCGACACAAAGGTAAGTAAATTCATGTTTGACGAACTTTTTATCTATAAATGGCATGATGTTCAGCAAATTTTATGCAAATTAACTATGTAGTTTCTGTAATTAGTTTACTAATCGAGTATTATAGTTGCAATTGTGAGATTGCTTGATTCATATAACATTGTTTGCTTAATAATTATTGTTTATGATTTTCAAATATTCTGAGGATGTTTAGGATCCAAAGATTCTTATCTCTGAAGTTGGATTTGATAATTATTACTCACTTCCTTTGTTGAGTAGTAATGGCAGGTAAATGTTAAACAACTAATGAAGATGGCAAATGTTGTTCACGCTACGTGAAGGTTAGCATGAGAAGGTATGTTTGTATCATGCCTGGATTTGATTCTTCTGAAAATAAACACACTAATCAGATATACAATTTGAATAAGCAAATACCAATTATTTACATACAATAACTTAGTTCGCTCTCAAAAAAGCAAAAAATTACAGATTTGTTTCTATCTGACAATCATAACTAATACTCTAATGGTGCTAAACATTAGTGGGGATTGAACCTTTTGGTTCCATTTCACCATGAGTAATACTATAATGGTGCTATTTATTAGTAGGGATTAAATCTTTTTTATTTATGTATATAGTTTGTTATAGCCGCCTTTTAGATTTATATATAAAGTTCGTTTGATCTAATTATCTTTTGTTTCATTTGCAGAAAGAAGAAGGTTGTACATAAAACAACCACCACAGATTGAATAAGGCTTCAAGTCACTTTGAAGAGATTAGAACTAAACTCAAAACCATTAATTAAGGAAGTTGACACATTTAAGGATGAAACAATCATCCAGTTCTAAAACCAAAAGGGTACCATCTTGCATAGTTATATACGATGTGTTCGATTTGATGGTTTAGAATTGATAGTGCTTAAATATGTTTGGTTTGGATTACTCTAAATTATGTAAATAAAATATTTACAAGGATGTAAGTATTAATGTACACTTTGGGTGACTTGCAAAATGCTCTTAATAAAATTTATATGACCGGTTTGACCTTTGTGAATAACCCATAAGTCAGATTGACCTACTCATGAGTATTGTGTCATACTGCAACCTCTGTTTCTTACTCCCATTTGCTGTAATACCATGCATAATGGTTTCTAATTAACACATTTCTTTTTTATGCAGCCTAATATGTTGGTGGATGTGAAGGACTTTGTTTCACTAAAACACGTTTTCTCGACTAGAAATTTACCAAGAATTTGCGGTGATAACACGTATTATGGTTGGTTTTGAACTTAATTTTTTCCCGTGTTATATTTAGAAACTTTGTTTTCAGATGATGCAAATGAAACTTGATGGAAATTATGGAAGGATCAAATATGCAACTATCTGGTGTTGTGTTATTAGGCATCAAGTTGTTGATATATCACCTATAAGGCGTGTTAATCGATCTATCTTCTTACCATTTGTGCACATGAAAGCGCATTTAGAAATGTTAAGACCATTACAAAGTGCAGTGTTGAAGAGCTTATCAATGGTACCAAGGGTTCTTCAAACAGGTACCAACAACTATGGCTTCGTCTACAAGTTGCAAAATGAGCTGATTGACCTATAAAACACCTTCAAGTTGGTGATATTTAATGGTTGTTTTGTGTGGTGCAGCTATGCAATCGTTGAGGTTGGCTTATGGTTTTTGTCTTTATTCTTTATACTAAATGAATACTCCAGGTTCACCTTTTGCAGGATATTATTGTCCTTTGACACCATCTAGTAGCTTGATAAGTAGTAGCTAAGCTGGAAAAAAATATTTTGATTGTGAGTTTGGCGCCTC
Source organism: Flaveria sonorensis (assembly GCA_025506505.1). Classification (NCBI taxonomy): domain Eukaryota; kingdom Viridiplantae; phylum Streptophyta; class Magnoliopsida; order Asterales; family Asteraceae; genus Flaveria; species Flaveria sonorensis. The sequence continues at coordinate 60,796,498 of CM046427.1, forward strand.
TTATTAGTTTCATCATCTACCATTTTGGGCAATATTAAAGGATACTAGTGTGTCCAGCCCTCTCGGTTATCCTCTGCATCTGGTAAGCCCACTATTTTTTATTAGTCAAAAGATAACATACTTGATGGTTCATGCATTTAATTGTCATCTTTATGACATTTAGCTGAGTTTATGTGTTTAATTACGTTTATAAGCAACAAGCCATAATATATGTCACAAAAGAATGACAAGTTGCTTATTTTTTTCTTTATTATCCTTGATAACATGTGTTGCATTATATCCATTACATTTGGTAAATTAGTTGCTTTGCTTTATGTCATTTATGCAGGATTGACTTGTGTCAGAGTTCCTAGGGTAAAGCTTATGGATATTGTTATTTTTTAAATTGTCATTTTGGGTTTACTCGTGTGGGATTCTCATTTGATTGCTATATTGTTGCTTTTTAAATTGTCTAAAGGGCTGTTTGGTAGCATCTTAATGACCATTAAGAGGTTACATGTTAATGATTCATAGCCTTTTAATGTTATAAACCATTAAAAGGGTATAAACCGTTAAGAGGTAGCCTCTTAATGACTATTAAGAGTCTACTAAACAGCCTCTAATATTGCTTAATTTTTTATTTGGTTGTTCATATTCAGCTTTCTTGATTAGTTCTTTAAAATGTTTGTTATTTATCACTAAATTATTATTTTTCAAATTATCTATTAAGCTTTTTATTTGGTTGTTCAAATAATCTATTTATTCTTTTGTTCACTAACCCAATATTTTAACTCTTTCTGTTTTTCTTGATTGATGGAAACTAACTATAGCAGCAAGCCGTTTGTGTTGGAGTATTGAATCAAATGGTATTGGTTTGAAGAAGAAAGAGGGAATGCGATTGCAATTGGGGAAATACAAGATTAGAACAACTCTTGAGGAAGGCGATTTTAGGAAATTTAACTACGCCAAAGAAATTCAAACTAGACATTAGTTTGACTTCAAGATCCTTGAAAAACCCATACCAAAAATCTTAGTTTCGTATATTAGGTTTGTGTTCATAACTGTTAGATGTTTTTCATCCATCTTTTTCCATCTCGGTTGCTATCATGTGAAGTTATTATGATGTGTTTATTAGCTTCCTAATGTTAAATATAAGTGTTTTTGTTGCAGGTTTTGGTTCGTTTGTTATTGTCGTTACTATTAGGATATATCTCGCCAGCACATAGCATGATATTACAAGACTAAAGATGTTATACAGGATTGATCTCCATAGGTAGATGTAGATGTTGCTCATGGGTCTATGGCTGTTGCTACTTTTACCATTATGTTCAAGTGTACAGGCTTCTGATATTGTTATTTTGGGTGTTGATTGTATGTTGAATATTGGTTTGTATGATATGATGTTAACATTTGTTGTTATGTGACGGTTGCTAATTCATTATCTATTCATGGTATTTCTTTTTTGGAGTGGACGTTGATTTTATTTTGCTATGTGTATTTAGGAGCTATTGTGGCTCTAATTTGGGATGACGGGTCTTATCTATGCAACGGGTTTATGGTGTGAATCTGCTTATTGGGTCGTTTTGAAGCGTATATTGATCGCCATTCATATTGTGTGGCATCTTTTGTTTTGTGTATGCAACTTTAGGTGGTTTGGTGTGGAGATTTTCTACTCGTAGGCTTAATGTTATTGTTTTTGGGTTCATTTGGAGGTGGGAGGGGACTGAGCTGAGCATGCAAAATAATGAGATTAATGTGACATTTAGTATTGATCATGATATATTACTTAAGGACTTTGATTATCTTGCTGAAAGCCATCTATGCTACTCTTCCAGATTGGTATGTGGACTTTTGTTTTTATTGAAATCGATGGAACTTAACGATTATGGATTTTGATGGCTGGAACTTTCTTTAATGAGAGTCTTATGTAATTCTTAAGGATGCTTGTAGTTTATTTGTTTTTGTTGTCTTTTATTCTTTTTTTTCCTGGTGTTCAATTTCTTGGTCGGAAGCATGTGCATATCTTGAGATTTTTTTTTTAAATATTTCCTATTAAAAATAGTAAATTTGATTCACATGTTCACCTCGCATTTTAAGGAAAGAGCATAAAATTATGATGATATTATTATTAAGTTTGATTTGATACGCTTACGACTACTCATTTTATTTTTTTTGCTTTTGATTTTGTAAACCATTTGCTTAGTGTTTTCAAGCTCGTATCGGACTGGTCGGTTCAGGTTTTGAAGGGGCAACCGGCCAAAACATGTTTGGTAAAATTACTGTCTTCTTTCAACAGATTCATTGCCTCTATATGCAAATTTGTTTTTCTAACGGATTTCATTTTATGGTAATATAGTCGGTCACTTTTACTCAGTTAAACGAGTTGTTTTTATGTTAAACGAGTTGTTTTTATATTAAACAAATATTATTTTTATTTAGAATTTCAAGATATTTGTTGTATTATTACTACCTTAAAATACCAGCCACCGGACGGATATAAAACTAGTTTAATATGATTGAGTATAAGCAGTTCAATAACACAAATGATATACTTTTAATACGATTACTGACGTGATTCACTGAACATGATTAAAAATAATAAAAGGTACCTGATTCGTCCAACCACAATAACGTCTTTTTAAGGTTTTTTATTTTTCCCGACTTTTTATGCCAATCGCATTGTTGTTTATTGCTCGTGAATCGTCTCTGGCGGTCCTTGATAATCAGTATTGTGCTCCAAAAATCACTTGTGATGATCCTAAGAATTCCGGTAATCAATGGAGTTCGACAAATGTCAACACTGACACCATTGTTACACATGACTATGAAAGAATAGATATTGATAAGATGGAACAATAAGAATCAACTCATAGCTATTTTTCTCATTCCATATCAGATCAAGCGGCTTAACCTAATAACCAACTTAACTATTTCTCTATTAGACTATCTTAACTTCTTTTACTTGTCATTAACTGCTAACATTCAATTGACACATGATTGGTTGCGATTTGCGGATTCATGGGTGAGACCGATGGTTTTCAAGTCGAACCAAATGAAAAGAGGGCCCTTTAAGATATCGACTGATAAAACAATAAACCAATAAAAATAGAATATAAATTTATATAAAATAATTAAAAACTAAAATAGCAGTGAATCAGTGATTTGATGTTTTATAACATAATTTAGATCGCTATATATCATGACCACTTGTGTCCATCTATAACAACAAAATGAACTTTCAGTCCTTGCAAAAGTGAAACATGTGAAGTAAACTAGTAAAGATTATAGCAGCAACTTTAAAGTGACCGAAAAACCTCACAGCCCACAGTTTCGATGATGGTATTCGTGTCATCAATTGGTTACAACATTTAGCCAAATAAACTTGCAATCTTGTCCTTAAAAAGGACGTGATACGAGTAAATGTGATTTGTTCTACTTCTGCTTTTCAGAAACTTATACTTTTGGTGGCAAACGATTTGAAAATGATCCGTTAGCAGGTGTCTCTGATGTCTCTGTGTCGATTTCTGGCCCTTCCTCTGTAAATTAATTTATATCAGTTAAACATCAACTTTTAAATCCAAATTAAAAGGAAAAAAAAATATTATTTGTTTGTTGAAAGAAAGAAAGAAAGATACCAAATAGAGATTTGATTGTTGGTCTCTTTGGTTTGGTGCTTTTCTTTTTGAGTTCAGCTGCAACAATATATATAATGGCAAACGATTGTATGTTTAAAACTTATAAGAAATGTAAAAATCCTAAAACCATGAGGTGAAAAATGAAAGGGTTACACAGGTCATACGAGTCAAACAGATAGAAAGTTGTCGAGAGTGCATTATCTACGCATATGCATCATAAACAGCTTAACCTGACTTATTGTTTTATATGGTTTTTATAATCATGTTTAACAATTAAAGTTTTTACATAAAGAACTTCAAAATGGGAAAAAGTGTTTGTGGGACAGTCCAAGATGACCCTAACTGTTCTGACCCGTTTTAGTCCGAACCTTTTTCGACCCGTGTACTCATAACCTAGCTGCTTATGTGTGTGTTCATGAGAGAGTAAAAGAGAGAGACCCATTCCAGGGACTTGATAGTCATTAACAATCTCAAAGTTCTTGTATGTGTAACCAACAAAGTTGATATCTTTGGATGAAAGCATCTGCAAAATAGTTAATGAAATCATTATGTGTGGATAAAACAAAAATGAATACTTAATTATATATGTGTGTGTGTTATTATATTATGAGAAACAAACACACGAGAACACAAAAATTACCCTTCTCCATGGTCCAGATCTTGATGAACTATGGTTTTGGTGTTCAGACTGAAACATAAACATAACAATAAATTTAAAAAGTGAAGCACGTAAGAGAAAAGTCATTAATATATCGTTCATAAAGGTGAAGTTCTCGACCCCTTTATTTTTAATTGGGTCAACTTAGTAACGTAGGTCAAACAGGTTAAAAGTTACCAGAATGTTTAATGTATACAACCTCCTAAGTCATTTTATTGAAAAGGGTAGATTATTAGTGATGTATCATAACCATATTTGACACATTATTTATTTATAGAACATCTAAAATTTTGGTCAAAAAGTTTTTCAGGTTAACCCACTCTGTTTCGACCAGGTACCCGCCCCGCCCATTTATTGTATGCAAAAAACTAAGATACCTCTTCAAACTTTTCAAAGTTTTGAGTATCCAACTCATCATTAACTTCAGGAATGAATGCAGCTTCCATTTGATAAATTCTATCCCAATCGATACCTCTGAACCAAATATGAGCCTAGTATAATTAAGACATTAAAGTGAGTCAGTGTGTTCAAAAATTGATACTTTAGCAGTCCCAAGAAGCTAGAATAGGACACACCATACAACACCTTTATTTCATCAGCGCCTTTCGATCCCAGCCGTTGTTTGACATTACAAAGCAGTTTGCTAATCAGATCTTTTGCCTCTAATGAAAGCCTTGCTTCTTCAGGAAACTTTAAATGCATTTTCCAGTTTACTATCTGCACATGCAAGAAAATTAGTACTGATCATATGTATGGAACAAAGTTTAATTTTATAAATAATGGAAAGTACCAAATAAAAGATTTAGTGATCAAAAGATGAATATATGTTGAATTTCTTTTTGATAGCATATCTGATGCGAAATACCGGAAAAAGATGTAAATTTTTTGTAGGAAAAGGTTATAATGTCAATTAACTTGATACATGATCAATGATGACAAGTTTCTTGCATGGGTAGCGTTTTTTTTTGAGATAGTCTATCATTAAATTGCTAAACTAGCTTGTTGTGAAAAACTATAATCAACAGACTAGCCCCGTTAAAAATTTACAATTATACACTAACCACTTTGCTAATGGGGTGACTTGGCATGTTACTTTTTTCACCAGCTGTATGTCCACTAAATTATCACTTACTAACCCATTTCAAGAAGCGTAGTAATTACTAGATCAGGACAATAATATATATCTACCATTATGCCTAAAATAAAATACATTTTCTTCATATTTCAGGAGAACATTACACAAAACTATAAAGGTGCTAGTAAAGTATATTAAAACTAATAAATGAAAAAAAAAGGTGCAGAAGTTACTAATTTGGTTGCAAAAGCTATGAAAATTGAAGATTGATTTATAATATGCTACCTTCCTACAAGTTGACATTGGGTCATCAGAGTAGAAAGGCGGATATCCCACAAGCATTTCAAACATAATAGCACCAAGAGACCACCTAAAGATTAAAGAACAACAAAAATCACATAATAGTTTTAAAGAATGCAAATCAAGATTAAAAAATAATTGTGTTACTTACCAGTCACATTCCAGTGCATAACCCTTTTTTAGTAGAACCTCTGGAGCTATATAATCAGGAGTTCCAACAGTAGAATAAGCCTGCAATATCACAAGAGATCAAGAATTCCAACAGTTCAGTCCATTTTATGTTTTTCTTCTGCAGAAATTGAATAGATAAAGGTGAAATTTTTACAAGTGTCCTCCTATTTTTCTGCCAATGTTGCAGTTGCTCTTGTTGTGTTCGTCTTTCACCTGTTGAACTTCCACTAGCATTATCCCCAGTTGCAAAATCGGTTTCTTCAAGTGTGCTACAATCTAAGGGTTTGCACAATCCAAAATCTGATAATCTCAAATGACCGAATTTATCAAGTAACAAATTATCTGGCTTGATGTCTCTGTCCCCAAAAAACATAGGAGAAGTTATAGTTTACTATAATATAGTTCTTGAAACAGAATGAAGCAAGTTATAATAAGCATACCTATGTACATAGTTATGCTTGTGGATGGATTCAATGGCTAAAACTGTTTCAGCAACATAAAATCTAGCTTCATCTTCATTTAAGGTATCTTTTCTCATAAGCAAGGTCATCATGTCACCACCAGGTAGATATTCCATGATGAGATATAAAAATTCGTCATCTTGGAAAGAACAATACAGTTTAACAATACAATTACTGTCCACCTCAGCAAGAAGATTCCTTTCAGCTCTCACATGTTCAACCTAATAAATGGGATTTATTAACTAAATACCAGCATATAAGGTAAATAAAACATAAACATTATCTTTAAATTTTTAAACCACAAAATCACATACTTGACCTCTGCGAAGCATTTCTGATTTCTTAAGTTTTTTCATGGCATATACATTGCCTGTTGTTTTCTCCCTGCAGACTCTGACCTAAACCATATGATGAACATAAGAAAATAGAGCATATAGGAGAGAAAATGAAACAAGACTAATAATTAAATACTACTCATAACATTTTATGTTTTGAAATATATATAGCAGCAGAAAGGTGACATCAAAAGGAATGAAAACTGTAAAAAGGGCGGAGTAACCATACCTCACCGAAAGCACCTTTCCCTATCATGGTGAGTAGCTCGAAATCATCAACTCCCATTTTGTGCCTTTGAAGGCGCATATATTCAGTTTCTTTTTTCTCTAGAAATTTAATTAGGTTGTTTTGATCTTCCTCAGACACATCAGCATCAGCCAGTTTCTTCTCGAGTAAAATTCGCCTACTCAACAAAAATTCAAGTGTTACTTTTCTTCTAGAAACAGAGCAACATATGATTTGCTATTTTCTGTTGTGCAAAGGTCAAAAACTAAACACAGCACTTCACATTGGCCAAAGAATTTTAGGTGTTTATTGGTCCACTCAACTAAGTGATGACACCAAAAACATTCATCATATCCTGTTATGTTAATTTGAGAGTTCTAGAATTCTTTCCCGGTATATCGACAATGTAAAGCAATTAGCAACAGGCACATTTAACCTAGAATTATGTAACTTCATATACCTTTCTCTCCTCTCCTGTAAATTCTTCATTTGCTCCTTGTAATGGTTCTCAATATACTTTTTAGCAGCAGCAACCTTTTGCTTTGTCATATTTGATGCCTCTTCTTCAGAAATCGAGTCATCTTCAACACCATCCATCGAATCCCTCCTCCTGGTATTTGACCTCAATCGATCTCTCGGTTGAAACTTGTGTAGCCAACTCCTAGCAGAATCCATCAATCTCCCTCACCCCAAAGGATTCATCACCAACCACAATCAACTCCTCATAAACACACAATCACTAGTAATCTTCCACTGCACACAAATTTCTGCAATCACATTCCATTCAAAACCAATAAAAAAAAAAGTACAAGCACTGATTCTTCCAGATCACAGATTCAACACGATTATCAAACAACCTAACTCATGAATTCGCAAATTGCTCATAGTTCCAAATACAAATGCAAAACAATAACCATTTCACAAATTCAACACGTCGTTTCGAGATCCAATGCCTTTACACCAATGCCAACAAATCTCCATATTCCCAAATTCCAACTCGTAAACCGCATTTCCACAAAGAAAAAGCTCGATACGCAACAAAAGCTAGCGAATCAAAGCACTTTATAAAAAAATGCGCCACAAACACAAATTCAACTTACCTTAACGAAATAAACCAATCTAAATCACCAAAACTGACGAAATCGGATCGAATTGATACACAATCGGTCGTCTGTTCGAAAAACACCGTTGAATTCCTGTGTGTGAGATATGAAACTGCAAAATTATTATATCTATCAATGCAGAAAGCTGTATGTATGAAGATTAATGGATATAAATGTGTAGATACATGCAGATAATGAATTATTCCGCCATTTACGTGTTAGATTTCTCTCTCTTGAAGCTCTTATATTGGCATCTTCGTTGCTGCCCACAAGCTTTTTGGTTTTTATATATACCTTCGGTCAAGTTTTCAGTTGAGTGTTGCCTCCTTTCTTTTGTTTTTTCTGTATGTGGTTGTTTTAATATTTCATGTTTTTTTACTCCTTTTGTTTTCTAGGAAGATAAAAAATTATATAAAATGTTTTGATAACCAGACCGGTTATCAGGTAGGTTTTTGTATCGTTTTATAATTTAAAACCGAGTGATATCACAAATAATATAAAGATAAAAAGATTATGTAGCTAACTTAAAAGAAAATACAAACCTAGTTTATATTTATATAAAACTAGTTAATATTTGGTGTGGTTTTGTAACATTACCAAAATACGAACTTTGGAATAAATAATACATGGAGGTTAAAGCAGTAAATGAGATTTAAGAACAAGTTTTATAAGTATTCTCCGACTGTTGATCTGGTTCTTCGATTGAAAATATTAGCGTCATATCCAGCCGTTTGAAATGAAACTCTTCAAGAGACTCGGTTATGTTGTTTTTATGAGTGATCCCTCTCCAAACAGACGTTTGAGTGGTTCCTGCTCCAAAATGCTGGTCTAAGTTCAGGATTATAGAACCATTGTGATAGATTAAGGTCTTCTTTGAACGTATGATATATGATTAGACCTTTTTTAGTTGTTTCATCGTACCACGGGTCACTTTAACGTCACATTAGCATATATACAATTTCTTTTTCACTCGTTTTAACGGTTTCATCATGCCACACCACATTAACTATTTTTTGACGCACCGAGTTGCCTGTAACGTTGTTCCTGCATACGCCAAGCTCCACCTCATCATGCCGCTCCACCTCGGCGGGACCACTAAAGGTAATCATAGATAAATGATTTGATTAATATATATTTTTTAATTCAATAAATTGCATGCTACGATCTAAATTGACCATGAGCGACGTGCCTCCACATGGACGTGCATGTTCTTTTGTTTTTGGGTCACATGCCATTGTTTTTCCAAACAAAATCCTTGGCAATATCTCAATGGACAATGCACCTTAATTCTATTTTTAAATAATTAAGTTAGTTAAATTAATCAATTATTTGACTAATTATTCAATCTAAAATCAATCAATCTTTATTTAATTAGCTAAATAATAATTGTTTATTAAAACAACTTATTAAAGCAATTTATTTTATTGTCGGGTTATCCGATGAGATTCGCCGGCAAGAGTACTAGCCATTATCTTTATACCAACAATTGCCCACACCTATTTTTCTGTAATATATTTTTCATTTAAGATTTAAAATTAGTAGATAATTATATGGAAAAATTCCCAAAATATCTCTTTACCCTCGTCTTTTCTTCAAAATGTACACCTCATAATTCTTTTCTCAGAATGTCCTCTCCGCATTGGCATCTTCACAGACAGACACAGACGCCTTATACATTAGAACCGGTCACAAAGAGCACATGTACCTAAACAAACAAGCGTCTGTACTCTACAGGCGGACGCCCAAACATAAGGACATTTTAAGAAGAAATTTATGAGAGACATTTTGAAAGAAAAAGAAAAGAAAATGAAATTTTGGGAATTTCTCTAATTATATAATTATTTTGTTACAATTTTAGCATCAAATAATAAAAACTTGGCTGCCAAATTTGGACTTTAAAGTTTAACACTTGTTATATAAGATATCAAACCATAGTGTTTGCTTCTAAGGCTTGAAAAATCAAGTGACTGGTAAAAGTGGGTGACTAAATTGACAACCAAATCCATGATTGTATTGACAATTATTCTAGAATAAGGTCCACAAGGTCCACAGTAGGACTACCGGCTATCGATCATGCGTAATGTACTACCTTTAATGCATAAGATACAATTGTTATAATGAGAGCGGAAGAATTTATGTAACTTAAATAACACTAGTAGATTTTTTCGTGTTTCATGACGGATTTTAAGTGAATATCCAACTTTCACTTTATAGCAATGTTCATGACACATACATCGTTAAACAGAAGATTAAATAGCATATTAAATGTATTTTTTTTAACAATTTATGAGAGAGTGTATGAAGTCAAATCCTGAGAGATGTATGAAACAATTTTTGTACTGAAAAATATTCATCACTAAATCCATGAGCTGCAAACCATAATATGTCTGGACAAACCCGCATGTTATTGACAGGCTCTTGTTGTTTAATCTTTAGAGGTAACAATCAAGAAATCCTTAAAACCAAAAATTAGTATACCAAAGTTACAGATTGCATTATCATCTTAGATTCCCCTGTTTCTTATTTATTTTAACAATCTACATGTTTTTTTGAATGACTTTAAGTTGCATTCCCCTCAAACCAAACGCACTACATAAAAATAAGAAAAAAAGTGACCTAACAGTCTCAAATTAGCTGCTATATTTATATCCTCAATTGTATAGAAACTATTCATATCCGCTAATATTATATTCCAGTAAAGTATACTAAACAAAAATTAGATATATTTACATAAAAAATTATATGACCTCATTACCTTCTATTTTGAGCCATTGACCAATCAAAACCAAAGTATTCAAGCCAAGTTTTTCATGATATCACTTCACTACCTTTTAGAGCAAGCAAACTTGTTCTTGTGACTTCTTTCTTTTGTTTACCTCCAGTTGTTCCAAATTTGTTGGGGCTATAAGGATGGATCTTGTTCTTGAACAATCTTCACATTTTTTAAAACAATTGATAAAAATGGACTAGCAAGCAGCTAGTCAGGAGGAAATAAAACGATCTTAATTTCTTCATGTTGCACTATCACTCTTTGATTTTTATTTTGTAAAAGTAAAGATAAATTTCTTTTGAATATGAATATAAAAGTTGTTTGGTTGTAGCTATGTTTTGCTTGAGGTCAGATTGTGGTTGTGAAATAAACTCAATTACAATTATTAGATATAAGATGAATAAAAGATAGTCAATACAGGTTTCTATTACCCAATTGAAGAAGAATTCTATTACTCAACTGAAGAAGAAGAAGATGGGAAATACAATAAGATACAAGATGGGACATTCATACATAATTCATTCCTAACCTAAACATACATCTACCATTTCTTTTAACCCGCAAATCCTTCATGATTTTTGTTAGGCTTCACTAACTTTTGAATTGGGCTACAAGATTGGATCCATTGTGGTGGTGTCCATATCCGTTGGGCTTAGGTCCATAGTGTTCATAACAGGTTGATCAAAGTAAAAAATTTCCAGCATTGTCCGAATTAGTATTAAAGTAAGTCAAACGCTAGTGACATCTAATGTTTACTATAGCAACATTTGGATGAGGACATGTTTCTTACGGTTCTAGGACACAGTAATTGTATTCATTGAGTAACGAAATGTTCATTTATTATATGAAAAACGTCTAATATATACTATGTAGTTAGAAATCAGACATTTATGTTTGAAAAAATTGCATAACATGATCTCTAGAGTTGATATTTGTATATCAATATAGCAAGGTCTAGTGATGACGTCCACATGCTTAAACAATCTATTTGCTCAATGGTGCATTATATGGATTCTATTATGAGAAGGGTCTGTAGCTCGATACAGTTGGAATTTTGATTCCAATTTTGATTCCAACAATCTGGAAATAAAAAAGCGGACCAACAAATCTAATAAATCTAAGTGTCAGTGAGAATTCCAGAGAACAGAATAAGTAAGGCCCATTACCTCCCCACTGCAAAGCCTTTCATTTCCGTCAAATGACCCGACCGGAAGGCTCTCTGTGGCTTGGATGTCGATGGTTGTATAAACAAGAAGATTAACCAACGCATGCCAACCCCCCCAATACCTTTACCTTTTTTTTCACTAGAACATAAATGTTTAACTATATTTAAAGAAAAGCTTTAGGATGGATTCAACTAGATGTTTACGTCCCATTCTTGTAACAGCTATATAACGACAAGAATAACTATATAACGATCTTCTATTAGATCATGTATTGGTTACAACTTTCTTCCATTTTTGCTATGTAAATCGTGAATTAAAAAATCAACCAAGGATCAAGTTGATTATATTTAAAACATATTCAATATCTTCGGCTACAATTATATTTGTAGGTAATTTAGGGCTCACTAATGAATGTTTAAATTAATCTAAATAAAGGAACAACAACCTATGCTAAACCCAAAAGCAATTGGACCTCAAATTACAATTCTATAAACAAACATTTCTTTCTAACCCTAAAATAATCTCAAATTACAATTCTATAAACAAACATTTCTTTCTAACCCTAAAATAATCCCCAAAATTTCCATCATTTTCCAATCGACCCATAGTATCACAATAGAATCTAATCACAATTGAATAACTAGCATGTAGGTCTTGGATAACGTCAAATGCAAGAACTCAGATAATATAAATTCAATAAAACTTGTAGTGAAGATCAAATGCATAGATCTTATTGTGTAACGCATAGCACATTGCAATCTGCTAGACCAAATGACACAAGATCAACAATCAAAACAACAACTACCACAACGAAAACTATAATGCGGCACAAAATCAAAGCGCAACACACCTACAACCGAATATGGAAGTCAAAGGTCAAAAGACAAAGATCGTTGTGCAACTTCAACAACCAACCAACATGGATCATAATAAAGAACCTACGATCAAAGATAAAAATCGAAGACAGATCGAGAAAGTGTGCCGGCCATATTGGCGTTCAAAGACTGAGCCACGTAAATAATTTACAAGAGAAAACACAACATGTAGAAAGCACAAAAAAATCACTAACCATTTGTAATTGGAATTAATAATAAAGTAACTTATTAAAAATGTGGCTTATGTATCACAAAAATCAAATCAAATCACCATTCGGTTTTCCAACCCATGAGACATCCATTTACCTGTATTATAAATTAAATCACCATTCACTTTCTCCATCAAAACATGTTTGATATACGGTTAGATACATCTGTACATGTTCAATTTCCGTTGGTTTGAGGTGTTTTTTTTTTCTCTTTCATAGGCGCATAGTGGTTGACAGAGTTGGTAATTAGTCACCCATTACTCTTATTAATTAATTAATTAATTAGTTTTCTTTTAATACAACTAATTCACCGTCACTTAATATGCATTTAAATATTGCTTTTTGTCAATCATAAGACTTAAACATAAAACCATATGAGGAGAGTTATCTTTCCAACATACTTTGATACGGGTACCCATTTTGTATTAATTATAAGTAATATTTAAAAAACCATTTAAACTCACGTCCGAACCAAGAAGCCAACACAACCTGGTGAAGAGCGACATGAGTCTTAGAGCGTCGAAGTGTATCGGGAAAACTGAGGGGTACTGTAGGCGCATTGTAGGGAAGAGATAGTTATTCGAACCCATAGATTCCGGTCCTTACTTGTTGTTGTGAGCTCGATCCCTAATGTGAGGGGGGGGGGGGGTCGCCTCTCGCATCTTGGGTATAAGGTAGCCTATCGCATGCCGGTCAATGGGTCAAGTAGTTCCCATTTTTTAAGGGCAACACGGTTCGGTTTACTAGTCCGAATTTGGGAAGCAGGTTTTTATGGTTCAACCCATGGTTTTTAAATTGACTAGCCCTCGGTTATGGTTCCAACTATGATATTATTCGGTTTTGCCCTCGTCAATCCTTCTTATCTTTTGCCATTATCGTCGTCACTCGTTGATTCTGATATTTAAGAAGAACTGCTGGATTCCGTTTGATAAGTGGTAAAGTGATTATGATTAGGTAAGTGTCATGACTGATTACATTTGTTTTTAAACCCCAACTACTACTCAATATTCAATTATTCAGTATGTGGTTTGTTAAGCGATTCCTTTTATTCGTTTATGCTTCCTTTTGGGTTAAAAGATCCATGACTCATATGTTATTTATATCAGATGAGGGCTAACTATTGTTAACTAAATACCATTTGTAGTTTATTACTTTACTTCGTTTCCTTCCGTTGTAATTATAATCCGATACCCCTAATTTAAAAAGCAAATAGAGCAGTCGAATTGTTAAAACAAAACTGTTTTAACTATTGAACATTCAAAACCAAACCGTCAGCCACCAACTGGATTATTTTTCGTTTTTCTAAACCGTAGTTACCGGTCCGGTCCAGATTTCTCATCAAAACCGACCTAATCAGACCGGTATTAATCGGTTAGTGCCCGACTTGATAGAAGACGCGAAACATAACGAGTTTCCCTCGCTAGCTTGGAGAGTCAAACAACAACCGACCCAAGCGATACACATATCAAATACGACGTCGTCTTTAGTTGGGTTCTTTCATCCCTCTTCACCCAATTGAGTTAGGTTAGGTTTAAAGAGAGGGAAATCAGAAGCACATATACAGTTCACAAATTGCGTTATTCGATAACCTAGGGTTTGATTAATCATCTAAACGATCTGTATTTGTGCTTTGATTTTCTCAATTTCTTTATTTAATCGACACCGGGAGATTGAGACGTTAGATCTTCTGTGTCAGAAGAGTCGTTCAGGTTAGACTGAGTGAAATTCTGTGATTGTTCTTTGATTTTGTTGATTTTCTTCGTTTAATTGATCACCGGGAGGTAGAGACGATTGTTCATCTGTATCGGAAGAGTTGTTCAGGTTAGACCGACGAGAATTGTTTATGATTGTTGTTTGCTTGAACAATTTAGCACTGAAATTGATTGTTGAAATTATGCTGGAACAAGTTGTATGTTTGTGGCCCAAGTATTGTTGTAGAAAGCAAGTTTTGAATTAGACGAAGGACACATGAAATCCGTAGGACATTAGTGGTCAATTTAGTGAGATGATGATCATGAATATGTTGAATTACTGCTAGAAGTTATTAAAACTGCCAGATGGCATGAATGTTGACAAAATCATGCAAATTAAAACATTTTGTGAGTAGAAGGAGCTGGATATTGTTATACACATGTTTAGTTATTATTTTTACCTTCATGCGCATAAATTTTAGAACATTGCCAGATTTTTGATCGTTTTGTTGCTACATTATTTTGTTTTGCTACCTGCATTTTGCTGGTTTAAATTTCATTATTTGTATTGGCGTTAGCAGGTTATGAATTTGTGGTTGTGGCTCATTGGGATCTCAATGCTCTTGAATTAGCTGGTCTTTAGAATGAAGGAAGAGGAAGAAGATAGAGCTTTGTTAAGTAGTCTCGGTGTCACATCAGCAAACCCAGATGACCTTGAACATGATATATTAGAACAGGTGTTATTTCATCTCTGTTAATTTCTTCTGTTATGCTTATTCTTTTCAACTTATAAGTTGGCCTAGAATGATTATGTGTAACTTGCAGGATACAAACCAAAGAAATATGATTTAGAAGGTTGTCATATTGGCTTATACTTAGGATAATGATGCTTACATGCTGTCAGTTTTTCACAATTGGTTTTGTATGTATTGGCAGGCAAGAAGCAATGCTGAACAGGGCAGTCAAGTGGGAGTAACCGATGAACCATCATCCAGCAGCCAAACAGATGTCTTTAATAGATTAAAAGCTATAAATGTTGAAATAGATGCTGTTGCATGCACAATTGAAGATGTGAAAAATATATCAAGAACCGAAGAACAAGTATACAACAATGATGAGGAAAATGATCTGTTAGACGGAAGACAAAGCATCCTGCAGGCTTCTAATGATCTAACCCTTCAACATGCTCTAGCAACTGACCGATTGGAAAGCCTAAAGCGGACAAAGGCTCAACTTGAGAAACAAGTTGCAAATTTGGGAAGTGAACCTAAAGCTGCTAAACAACAAAAGATCTTGCAGTATCTTGTTAAAGAAGAACCAAATCACAAGCGGAAGCAGAAAGAAGTTCCAAAAACAAGTACGAAATTGAAGCGATATAAAACAGTAGCCTTCAGTGACGATGGTGATTTTGATGCTGTTTTAAACGCAGCCTCTACTGGATTTGTTGAAACAGTGAGTCCTCCAAAGTGGTTTCTGTTTTACTTTAGAAAACATGAGAAATAATTATTTTATTATAAAATCTGGATAAAATGGGACTTATTGTTACAGGAAAGAGACGAGTTGGTCAGGAAAGGAATTTTAACCCCGTTTCATAACCTAAAAGGATATGAACGTCGCATTGAGGAACCAGGACCATCAAATATAGTTGAAGAAGTCAATGGACTCAATGAAGTCAATGATTTTACTTCTGCCAGTATATCAAGAGCTGTTAAGTCAATATCAGAGGCTGCAAAAGCTCGTCCTACATCAAAGCTGTTAGATCCAGATTCCTTACCAAGACTTGAAGCACCACCACGTCCTTTTCAAAGACTTAAAGCCCCTTTTAAAAATCCCCAGTCTCAGAAAAATGAGGGAGAAAATTCTAAAGATTCAAATAGGAAAAAAAGGCGACCTTTGCCTGAGAAGAGATGGAGGAAACGAGCATCTCGTGAGCAGAATCTTCTGGAAGTAAATGGTATGTCATTACATGAGAGGTGTAGATGTTACCAGTTAAAAACAAAGGTCCCAACTATAAATGGGTTGATTCTAACAATAAACTAGTTACCAGCCTATTTTTCAGCTCTAGCATGTTGTTTAACATTTGTCTTCATTTCCCGTATTATCCTGAATGCAGATGACACAAGAGGCTCTAGTATTGAAGATGACAATCAAGAAGGTGATGAAGAAGCAGAAGAAGGTGATGAAGCTGCTTTTGTGAAACTAGAAGGTGGATTAAATATTCCAGATTCTGTTTTCAGTCAACTCTTTGACTATCAGAAGGTAGGTGTACAGTGGTTATGGGAGCTTCATTGCCAAAGAGCTGGTGGAATAATAGGAGATGAAATGGGCCTTGGAAAAACCATTCAAGTTATTTCGTTTCTTGGAGCTCTGCACTTCAGTAAAATGTATAAACCGAGTATAATCATATGCCCAGTCACACTTTTGAGACAATGGAAAAGAGAAGCAAAAAAATGGTATCCAAACTTTCATGTGGAAATATTACACGATTCTGCTCAAGATTCTTCCTACAAAAAGATGCAAACGAAATCAGACGAGAGTGATTATGAAACTACTGAGAGTGATGAAGAAGAAAAAATATATCCAAAAGGCAGCAAGAGGTGGGATTCTTTAATAAACCGTGTTTTGAGAAACGAATCTGGTTTGTTGATTACCACTTATGAGCAGTTACGGATTCTTGGAGAAAAACTGCTTGATATCGAATGGGGATATGCAGTACTAGATGAAGGACATAGAATAAGAAACCCTAATGCAGAAGTTACTTTGGTTTGCAAACAATTACAAACCGTCCATCGTATTATAATGACAGGTGCACCTATTCAGAACAAATTAAGTGAACTTTGGTCATTGTTTGATTTTGTATTTCCTGGAAAATTGGGTGTTCTGCCTGTATTTGAATCCGAATTCGCAGTTCCTATTTCTGTTGGTGGTTATGCTAATGCGTCACCTTTGCAAGTATCCACTGCTTACAGGTTAGCATTAATCTTTATAACTGCGGCGGCAATTTCAAACCTACATATCTTTTTGGCTGTTTTTACTCCTAAAATTCGTTTTTACTGTGGTTTCATCTTCCTTGAGTTATTCAAACCTATATATTGGACTTAATCTACCAACTTTCATCGTTTTGTTGATCAAGTCCGATAAAAAAAGGTGAAAGTTATTGGTTTGCTCCATTATGAACCCACCCTTTTATTCAAGGAGTTGAGATATTTACTGAAATAATATAGTTAGAAATGACCATCTAATTTTGATTTATCAAGAGAATGGGGGAAAAGTTATGTGTCTAACCTGCTACCCAACTTGCTCGACCCACTCGTTTAGCCACCTCAGTCCTTATATCTATAGTTTGTAGGTTATGTTTCTGATAGTTGTAATAATCTACAGATGTGCGGTTGTCCTGCGTGACTTAATAATGCCATATCTTCTTAGAAGAATGAAAGCAGATGTAAATGCTCAACTTCCATCAAAAACCGAACACGTTCTGTTTTGCAGTCTTACATCAGACCAGCGATCTTTATACCAATCATTCCTCGCCAGCTCAGAAGTTGAACAAATTTTCAATGGAGAAAGAAACTCACTTTATGGAATCGATGTGATGCGTAAAATTTGTAATCATCCTGATTTACTTGAAAGAGAACATGCAGCCCAGAATCCAGATTATGGAAATCCAGAGCGAAGTGGGAAAATGAAAGTTATTAAACAGGTGCTCAAGGTTTGGAAAGAACAGGGTCATAGGATTCTTCTTTTTGCCCAGACACAACAGATGCTTGATATTCTTGAGAATTTTCTGATTGGCGAGTCTTATACGTATAGACGGATGGATGGGTTGACACCTGTGAAGCAGAGAACGGCCTTAATGGATGAATTTAATAATTCTGAGGAGGTCTTTATATTTATTTTGACAACTAAAGTTGGCGGGCTGGGGACAAATTTGACCGGTGCCAATAGAGTGATCATCTTTGATCCTGATTGGAATCCATCCACTGACATGCAGGTTGACTTATCTTTACCTTGATAGCCACTTTTTGGTTTGCTTAAAAGTAATTAGATATTGTTCAAACGGGCAATGATTTGGTTCAGGGCAAGATGACTAATTTGTTGATCAAAATGATTTAGGAGTGTTTATTGTATCAAATTAACACTTCAGGTGATTTTGGTGCCGTATGACTGTTTAAGCTCATTTGACCTGTTTTCTTTTCAATTACTCCCCACTGTCCCAAAGTTACTGTGCAACTATTTTAATGTCCTAAAATAGTTGTCCATTTTTTACAACTAAATATTATTTTTTATGACCTTCCCATTTTGCCCTTTGATTACCCATATTTTTTTTAGATCTTGCAAGTTTTCCAAGTCAATTATGGCAAGTAAAAATGGGATTCTGTTGGTTAATATCTGTATTAATTGTAGACATCTTAAGTTGTGTTTTTCTTGGTGGACAATAAATTTGGGACGGTGTAGTACATTTTTTACTATCATCCGTTTGACCTGTTAGGTATAAACCATAACCCGAATTGACTCATTCATAAGTAAACACGTCGAAATGTCCGCCAGTGTCTAGTTCTATAGATCTTTAAACCATCTCAGCTTGAATAGTTTCTTATTATGCTTGTTACTTTGCCTTGCTAATCACAGGCAAGAGAGCGTGCTTGGCGTATTGGTCAAACAAAAGATGTAACAGTTTATAGACTAATAACTCGTGGAACAATAGAAGAAAAGGTGTATCAACGACAAATATACAAACATTTTTTAACCAACAAAATCTTAAAAAATCCACAACAAAAGAGATTCTTCAAGGCACGAGACATGAAAGATCTCTTCAGGTTAAGTGACGATAGAGATAATAACAGTACTGAGACATCTATTCTCTTCAGTCAGCTATCTAAAGATGTGAATATTGTTGCTTCTAATGCAAGTAATCAAGGGTTAAATGGAGCAGCAATTGTCAAAAGCAAGAATCCTGCAACAAGCACAAAAAAGCCATCCGGAAAGAAAGAAAAAGAAAAAGAAAAAGAAAAAGAAAAAGAAAAAATCGATGGTAGCAACGAAGGGGAAGGCGACGAAACAAATATTTTGAGAAGTCTCTTTGATGCTCAGGGGATTCATGTAAGTATTTGCCTATAATTATTGGTTATTTGATAGAATTAATATAAAGATTTCGTTTTATTAAAGTTGAACATATTATTCTTATTATCTAAAATCTTTTTTTATGGTTTTCAGAGTGCAGTGAACCATGATTTGATAATGAATGCTAATGATGAGGAAAAGGTGAAGCTTGATGAACAAGCTTCTCAAATTGCACACCGAGCTGCGGAAGCATTACGCCAGTCAAGAATGATTCGAAGCCGAGAAAGTATTTCGGTTCCAACCTGGACCGGGAGATCTGGAACCGCAGGCGCACCCGGGTCATCTGTAGCCCGGAAATTCGGGTCAACAGTGAACTCCAAATTGATTTTCAAAGCCCGAACCGATGAGGGCCCATCCAACACCAAAGGGTTTGTTGCTGGTGCATCAAGTGGGAAAGCACTATCTTCATCCGAATTACTTGCTAAGATTAGAGGGACCAATGAGCAAGCGGTTGGTGATGCACTTGACCACCAATTAGGTGCGGGTTCGAGTTCCAGTGGTCGAGCCCGGTCAACTCATAACTTGGGTGGGGTGCAACCCGAGGTTTTGATTCGTCAAATTTGTACTTTTTTACAACAACGAGGTGGAATGAGTGATTCCGCTAGCATAGTGAAGCATTTTAAAGAGAGGATTCCATCAGAGGATTTGCCTCTATTTAAGTCTCTTCTGAAGGAGATTGCTACTTTGGAGAAAAACCCGAATGGGTCGTCATGGGTTTTAAAACCCGAGTACCGTTAACACTAATGAGCCCCTTGGTTATTGGTTGTTTTATTTTTTGGAGGTAATTATTACCATGATTAAAGATTTTAACCACGGATTAGGAAAAACTTTGTTAGAATGTCTTTGTTTTGAATAGGTTAGTGTGCATTTTTTTTCCTTTTAAATTTGTTGGGCTAATAGTTATGTTGATACGTTAGTACGCTACCATCGTACGCATAGGTTAACAAGCTAGGATGGTTTTGGTAAGGTTAAAAAACGTGATTAGGCTACCGGCAGTAGAGCTGTTTGCCTTATTTTTCTCCAGGTGACACAAATCAACATCCCATAATCCTTTTTCATTTATTTTTTCTTTTTTTTTTTTGCTTGCTATTGTTCTAGTTTTTCCATATTTCTTATTTTTTCCAAAAGGGTAACAATGAGGGTGGCGCGAAGCTTGGTGGCGCCCAGGTACTTTCATCTAGTCGGGAGGTTTTGGGGGTCACAACGTTCGGGGGTGGTATTCCCATCCGGGGTCGGGTTTCCCTCACCCTCCCACGATGGATCATAATAATCAAACCAAATTGAGGGTCGCACACTCCTAATTTGAACTCATACTATAATCAGTTTAATAAGAAGTATGTAGAGAGATATTGTTATAAATATTCTTTGTAACTAGGAAAACATGATATTAAAAACTCACGAGACCTTATAATAATCTGCTAACATGAGATAATGTAAATAAAAATTAGTGTCGTAGTGGTGAATTTGAAAATTTTATGACAGAAAATTAGTGAAAACAAAATACATGAGACATGTGCTAGAGATAAATCAGACGCTTCGCCATATTACACCAACAAGCTTAAAATCTAACTTAAGATTAATACTAAAGAGGAACATGATTTATTTAATTTAAGTTTGGGGTAAAAGATTATGAAGCCGAATAAAATGTCATTAGCACATTATTTATTCTCTTTTGATTCTTTTAATCTACAAAATGAATGTGTGACAAGATGTAACAAGACACAAAAATAACAAGTAAATAGCATAATAAGACTCTAAACAATAATCACAATGATACTAGTTTATCAAACATGGCTTACAAAGCCAACTTAAATATGTATTTTACACATCACAAAACTCTTAAACCATTTGGTATTACTATAAGACACAATGCAAACCATCAACAACAAAAAATCACAAAACATCTACGAAATTGACTATAACAAAGAACATGTGTTTCAAATCTATAAAAAAATTAGATAAAAAGACACAAAATTTCATTTCACCCGATAGTCTTAAGACTTTGAAAAGAAGGGGACCAACAAGTGTAATTTGCCTAGCACAAAGATTAAATCCTTAAGTTCACACATGACATAGGCTACAGTGAAGATTTTAGTAAACTACTCTAGGTAAAAACTGCACTCATGGATATTTTCCAAAGTATGGTGACGATAATCAAATTAATATAAAGTTTAGGGTCCATTGTGTACAAAACATTATCACATTATCGACCCGATTGAATACTATAAAAGCCCTAAAACCCTAACAAAACCCTAGAGTATTCTTTTGCCGTCTATCATCGGAAGATACTTCTTACACCGTCATCTGTCTCCTCCGGCGAATCAAGGTGCACCCTCCTTTCTATTCGAAATCGGTTCGATTTTTTGATTCGTGTTGTTAATACATAAGCGATCGTTAACATTTGCGGTTAAAATTTGCTTGCATTGACGATTTGTGCTCTCGATTGGTAGATTAGAGTAATAATCATCAGTTTTTGTGCATTGGCTTCGAAATTGAACACAAATTTGTGCTAATTTAGGGTTTTAATGCTCACCATACGAAAGTTGGAAGTGTGAGGGTTTCACTGTTCAAAATTGATAAGATTTCAATGGTTTTTGGGGGTTGGGGACGAATTTGATGACTGCATCAACTTTTGGTTGGTGTTTTTTCTATTTTATTTGTTTGAATGGAGTTTATTGCTTACCACACTGACTCATTGTTGATATTCATATCATATGTGTATACGAGTTGATTATTGTATTGACGGTATTCGGTTGTGGTTCTTGCAGGATACTGAACCAAGATGTATCTCCAGTTTTACATTAACGAAAATGGTGATAAGGTTTACACCACCAAGGTTCGTTCTTTAAGGTGTTTTTGTGTTTAAATAGCTGCCAATTAAGGAGAGGGGGGTGGGGGGTCACTTGTTTCTTTTCATCATCTTCTTTGTTACAATACAAATGTGAGGCTTGTTTTTGTTACATACGGCTAATATCGTTCCATGTTTGATGTAAAGCATAAATTTAGGTAGTAGTTGATAATATTGTTTACTCTTATTGGTGTGCAGAAAGAATCACCACATGGATTGGCCACACAGTCTGCTCATCCTGGTATGTGATTTATAAACAGTCGCCACTCGGTCCTCTTTGGACTTGCAATTCCTGTATCTTCTTCTTAAGGATTTTACAACCCAAATATAGAGGAATGGTGGGTCAAACGGGTTGTGTAATGGGTCAAATTAGATATAACAGGCAGCCTATTCACATGTGCAGTTGTCTGTTAAATGACTACAATATTTTATTTTGTTACAGTTGGTATCTATTAATTATTTGGTTTGAGCGATTTAGTAGGTTGTATATATTAAAAAACACATTGGCTTCGGACCGTTTAACCTGCTTTCCTTTTAGCTATATCTGATTTAGGCGTCGAAACTCGCAACAAAAACATAAACTCTACCAAATATCAACTCAAATAACATTCTCATCGAAGTTATTTTTTGTTTGCAGCTCGTTTTTCCCCAGACGATAAGTTCTCCAGGCAAAGAGTTTTGTTGAAGAAGCGTTTCGGCTTGTTGCCAACCCAAAAACCAGCTCCCAAATACTGAAATGCTTATGCTTTTTGCTTATTTATGTGTGTTTTGGTTTGGGTGGTTATGCCAAATGATTAGTTATGTACCCAGTATTGTGAACCCAGCATAAATGAGAATGTCCTGTTATCTATTGTTTTCTTCATTTTGAACCGTCATTTGATTTTAGTGTGATTATAACCATCCACAACAAGACCGGAAGACAAGTACGTGCCCAGTTCCGATTGTTTTCTGGTGAATGCTGCACGTACCCGTCTTCTGGTCGGTGTCCATCTTTCCATAGGCTAACCACTGAAGTGTTTGTAGGTTCAAAGACCGGGAAATATTTTTTGGTACACCTTTTGGAGGCGGATTTGAAACTGATACCAAAAAGATGTCTTGATGGTTTGCCTTATTTTAGATTTTCAAAGGGTTATGGTAAAATGCAAACGATTAAATTCGGCATCATCATTTGGTAGTCGTCTAGTGAATCCTGTGCATACTCGTTTTTTGGTTGGTCGTCGTCTTTCTGATCAGACATGTACCTTGTCCCATAGGGAGGATTTGTAAGTGCTTGTGGCACAATAATTCGGTTAAAGATGTTATTGAAAGCCGGTTTAAATCAAAATTATCTTCAATCACTTCATGAATCAACCTCCTGTGAGTTTGGAGGCTCAACTACTGATGGGTTTGTAGGGGCGGCCACTATTAGAGCATTACCAATAGGAAGTTTTAAAAACAACTAAAAACACGTCTAGTGAGCCATAAAAAAAACACACGTTTATAAAATCCTCAAAAATCATTACAATAAGGAAACTAAAAAATATTGTCATATCATCACCATCTTATTTTTAACCATTTATATTTTTTTCTCTTTGATATATCCATATATAAAATACATGGGGCGGACATCTATTTATTTTTTGGTGTTAGTGGGGAATAACAATTGTATCAAAAACATCTCCACCCAATGGTGACAAACTCAATAGATGTCCACGTGGTTGTTTTTAAAGTATGAAAAACGTCTATTGAAGATGCTTTTAGAGGGTTTTCTAATACAACTTCCGGAGGTGGTTTTAGATAAATGTTGCATCGTCGGGTTGTCATGTTTAAGATTTGTAGTAGGAAGCTAGGAAGTGAAAGTAAAAATTAAGAAGTGAAGATAAAATTTGGGCATTTATGTCCATTTATAAAAATTATCATTATACAAGATCCATTATAAAATAATCGTTATATACAAAATTTCGTTATATATAAAATTTGACGCTGTTAAAAAAAGGTATATATAACTTAAACAATGCTATCCTAAATTTATATGGGTAGGGTTATAGTAAAAATTATATTTAATCTAAAAAGTCTAATAAGCATTTTGAGCTTGACACGTGCCCTTTTATAGTTTTAAAAGGGTGATATTTTAGTCATTTTGTAAAATACATCAGCTCATTGTGTTATATACGTTCATTGTGTCATATATTTTACATTATTTGTATATGTATTTATCAACGTATTTTACGTTTTAGATCATTTTGTGTTATTATTGTTATTGTTTTCATATATTATATAAACTTATTATCTATCATTGTGTTTTACAATTATAAGTGCATAATAATATACTTTCACCAATCTATTTATCAAAACTCATATTGTTGAAAATAACACAATGTGTTATTTTTGTCATTATTTTTTATACATTATATAAACTTCTTGTTATCTATCATTGCGTTTTACAATTAAAAGTATGCAACAATTTTATTTCACCAATGTATTTTTTAAAACTCATAGTGTTCAAGATTACACAATAGCGATAAAAAAACACATTGAGACATTATGTTATTTTGTCATTGTTTTTAATGTATTAGATTAATTAGTTATTAATTTATTATTGTGTTTTACATATCAGAGGTACACAACAATGTTTTTCCATCATTATATATATATTTTTAAAATTCATCATTTAAAAAAAACACAATGGTATTTTTAAAAATAAAATAACTAACAGAAAAACATAATGCACTGCACTAAAATACACAATGATGAGATATGAGCTTAAAAAATTAAAAAAAATTTATATAAAAATACTGTACTCGTTTTAAAGATAAAAAATGTTTGTTTTTATGGTGTAATTTTTATAAAAAAATAATGTAGTACATGAAAGTTATAAACGTTTGAAAAAATGGGAGAACTTATAAAAATTCTAACAAAAAATATTTCTAAAATACCACTCTAATAAACATTTTCATACAAATTGATCTCAACCATTAAATAAAGGAGATAAATGGTTGAGATTCTTTCTTACACTTTTTTGTTTTAAAGTCATTTGTATTCGAACCTTTCCCAATTTATATAGTTATGAAAAGAATGGGCAATTAACATAATTTTTAAATAATATCGAGTGATGACGTGGAAAAAATAGCATGTTTGTGAAAAAATGAGTATAATATTGTTATAGGAAAAATGATGTTTGTGTAAAGAACGAGAAAAAAACAGATTGAGCCTGTTTGCAGAAAGAATTGAGTATTGTTTTTGTGGATCTTCTAATAATAAATTGAAGTAGAAAAATGACAAATCATGTTATTGATAGAATAGAAACACGTTTATTGCAATCTAGTTAAGACAACAAAATACGCTTGGTGCCTTAAGCCAAATGAAATTGGGTTGTTTCTGTTCAACGTATATGCTTGTTTAAAGTAATCACCTTGTTAAGAATTTGATTTTGACCTACGAAGTTTTGTTCATTTAGTTTTTATTAAAGATTTATAAAATTTCAGTTAATACAAATAGAGAGGCTGGTGCTCCGAGAAGGTGGTGGCTGTGCTGGTAACTGGATGTCGTGCCTGTCTGGGTACCGCCAACTACACACCTTTGTCGTTTGTGTGTGTGTGTGTGTCTATATATATATATATATATATATATATATATATATATATATATATATATATATATATATATATATATATATATATATATATATATATATATATAGGGTTAGGATCATCACAGAACCATTTTTTATTTTCAGAACCAAACAAACCATTGATTTACATAAATGTAAATTAAGTTTGGTGATATTTAATCTATTTTACACATATATATAAAATAGATGTAAATCAATGATTCGTAATTTACACTTATGTAAATCAATGGTTCTTTTGGTTTTGAAAATAAAAAGTGGTTCTGTAATGATCCTAACCCTATATATATATATTTATAGGAGGGTTTCTAAGAAAACCCAATAGTTATGTGAAAACCAAAGAAAACCACGAAAATCAAGAACATAATTCATAATTTTTTTGTTATTTTAATTGTTAAAATGTTATTTAAGTATTTGGTACATATATGTTGAGCATACATACGAGAATGAAGAGTCTTACGTATACGTAACACTATGTCGAATGAAAAATGGTTACGTATACGTAACCTATATGTGAAGTATATGTAAAAGCATGCTATGGTTTTCATTTGATCCATACCCTAATTTATATATACTCACACATATACATAGAGGGTAGTGATAAAAAAATATTAATTTCTGTGACCAATTTCATTGGTTTTCTCTAGTTTTCTCATAACATTGTGGTTTTCTTAGGATCTCTCCTATATATATAGGAGGGATCTTAAGAAAAATTCAATGTTATGAGAAAACGTGTGAGTATATATAAATAAGGATATGGATCAAATAAAAATCGTAGCATGGTTTTACATATACGTCACACATAGGTTACGTATACATAACAATTTTTCATTCGACATAGTGTTACGTATACGTAAGACTCTTCATTCTCATATGTATGCCCAACATATATGTACCAAATACTTAAATAATATTTTAACAATTAAAATAACAAAAAAGTTTTGAATTATGTTATTGGTTTTCGTGGTTTTCTTTGGTTTTCACATAACTATTAGTTTTCTCATGAACCCTCCCCTATATATATATACATATATGTATATATATAGGATGTGATTTAAATGAGAACCCTTTAACCCTATTTGATCTATTGATTTGTTTTGAGATAAATAAGATCATTACATGTGTCAATATGATTTTCTTAATAGAAAAGAGCAATTTGGTCAATTAAGCAATCCAAAAAAATCAGGTTGAATATGGTGGTGACAAGTGTTACCACCAAAGTTTTTCTCTCCTCCTATATATTTCTTTTTTTTTTTAATAAAAATGACTTTACACCAATTGTTTTTATACATTCATAACTTTTTTATACTATATTGTTTTTTTATAAAAATTACACCATTAAATTCGTATCATTTTTCTCTTTAATTCCCATATAGTGTTGGCAATTTTTTAATGCTTTAGTTCAGATGCCTGCAGGTACATCGCTGTAACTAGCATTTACAACACCTAAAAGCCATTTTGAAACACCTAAACCACATCTCTACACCCATATAACGAAACTACATCACTGTAGTCAAACTAAAATAACAAAAATACAATTAGCAAACTAAGAACATATGCACTAACAACATTACAATAAGTAGCATGGCATCTCATAGTACTTACAGTGAATTACATCATGTTTATTTGAATAACAAAAAACAATTAGTAAACTAAGAACATATGCACTAACAACATAACAATAAGTAGCATTTACAACACCTAAAAACCATTTTACAACACCTAAACCACGTGTTACACCAGTATAACAAAACTACGTCACTTTAATCAATTATTTATATCTATAGTGTAACTGAATTACTTAGCTATAATGATTTACATCATGTTCTTTGAATGTAAATTCTAATGCTTATAGTGAATCACATCATATTGTAATTATTTAAAGTAAATTATATTGAAAAAACATTTTGCCTTACGCAATTACAACAGGTTACAATGCTGTAACCTATAGTAAAGTTGTAATAATAACATCAAGTTTTGGTGTTAACTTCACGATATGACACCACTGCAACCAACAGTAACATGGTCATTACGACGACCAAACGATGACCAAACGATATTACACCATGTAACTACAAAACTGTAACGAAATTTCAATACTATAGCAAAACTAAAATAACAAAACTACACCACTTAAATAAAATTAAACCAATGTAAACAAATCTGTAAATCAATATAAACCAATGTAACCAAATGTGTAAACCAATTTAAATACACTACTAATGTTCTTTTACTGTAAACCAATGTAAACTAAATAAAAAATATAGTTTCTTTTGTAGGTATACTGTTACTCTATAAACATGCCTGAAAACCACTAGATCTGAAACTAAATCATCTTCAGCTAGATAGAATCAAAGATGAAAAGCACGTAAGATGGAATCCTAATGATTTGGCACTAGATCTGAAATGGTATGATTTGTAGCGGAGAAAGAGAACCTAGATCTGAATCGTGATGGTGGTGGTGACAAAGATGATACCAATGGTGGTAGGGGCGGTAGTGTGGTGGTGGTTGCTGATGTTACGAGGTGACGTGTTATGGCAGCGACGGTATGGTAGCGGTTGATGACATGGTAGGAACCATGTTGTTAATGATTAACATCGTGTTGGGATCTGTGATGGTGGTGGTGACAAGGACAATGACAGCGGATGTAGCAGTGGTAGTGTGGTGGCGATGGTAGTGTGGTGGTGGTTGATGTCTGATGGGTGGCGAGTGGTTGTGACGGTAGTGTGGTGGTGGTTGAACTCGTGGTGGAGGTGGATGGTGATGGTAGTGGAAGGGAGTGAAGATGAAGATTGGAAGGGAGTGAAGATAAAGATAAGAAAGAGAGATGATGATGGTTTGGATGTTGATGTGAAAGATAAAAAAAAGTCAAATTCTTGTCAAATGGAAAATGTCTAAAATGCCCACCATCTCATTCACACCATTCAAAAAGCATCTTTAATATTATGTATTAAATCAATGGTTGTAATTGAGTTAAAGGGTTCTTGCAATTAGGGAGGGTTTTTACATGAACCCAAACCTATATATATATATATATATATATATATATATATATATATATATATATATATATATATATATATATATATATATATATATATATATATATATATATATATATATATATATATATGTCATTTTGGGAGGGACGGAGGGAGGGGGATACAAAAAAGATGAGGCGGTGAGCCATTTTCTCCGGTCAGACTCAAGTTAGCCCGTGTTGCAACAACAACCGTTTTTGTCTCCGCCACCACGCATGCGTATCTGATGTCTTTGATTAGAGACATCTTTGGTGGTTGTCTAATGGCGTAAGAGCATTCACAGCCCGTTCTCCATTTTTATGTGAGTGCGTGCCCTATACTATAAAGAATGGTTATGAGTGTTGTGAGTGAAAGAGGTAGAAACTATGGAGATTATACCATGTTTTCTCAAATATGAGAAAACACGATACAACCCCCATAATTATTTTAATATTTCTGAAAGTGGTTGTGAGTGGATGAGAGAAAAAATATAATGATAAATGTATGAAAAATATTATTTAATTGAAAATGAGATAGAAAAAATAATGATGATTAGTGTAATTATAAGGATATGGATAAAGATGAGGACGAGGATGGGGGATGGATTGTGAAAGCTCTAATGACAAACAGATAGTTAAACACTTAAACTTTAACTATCTAACAAATTGTATCATCATGTTGTGTTGTTTCTAAAACACAATACCTGATTAAGCGCAAAGCGCGGCGAGACACTCCTGCTTATTAGTTCATTATCACAACAAAAAAGGAGTTAAAGTTCAATCATAGATGAAATCATGAAACTTAGTTGCAAAATGTATTGAAACAGAAAGAGGTACAGAACTACAGAAGAACCATGACTAAAACGGGCTTGATGAGTTGAAGTTAGTTTTATTAAATGGGCTTGACAAGATAAATATGGGCTTGACAAGATAAATATGGGCTTGGGCTTGATGGTTTTCAGAAAACAAAATGATAAGGTCAACCACTCAACCGTCAAAGTCAAAACTTTATCTTGTAAAGTCTAAACTCTGTTGTTTCACTATCAACTTGGCCCAAGTTATGATTGTTCAACCATGAAGAATGAAGTGTTGTATGCTAACAAGTAACAAGCCTAATATGCTCTTCAATTATTTTTTATCCTTTTTTAGGATGTAATAATTTTCTAGTGTTGAAATTTCCATATTGTCCAACCTGTTCAACCCATCATGTACTTCTATATCGAGTCACTGGTCATCGTTAGTTCTTTCTTTACCAACAAAAATGTAAGAGGTGAAGCTCACATGTTTCTTAAACAAACCATAGATTTTATAATAAAAAATCCGACGCATTCCAGTGACTGGTGGGTCAGCAGTCATGGGACCAACCTTGTTTCGCCACTGACTATAACCTCTCGGCATTATTATCGTCAAGTTTGGTTTTTTTCTTATCTGATGCTTACATCTCTAGATTGGCCAACATATTGATATGTACTGATTTCAGCTCAAAATACTTGTTTAGTGTACAAAACTCACATGCACATGTATATACTATTGCTTTCAGTCTTACTCTTTGACATGCATGATAACAACTAGCTGCACATGCATGCATAATATCATAACTTTATATGCACCATGGATTCTTGTGATCATATATTACTGGTATATCACCATTCCACTTTTCAACTGTTTAATTTTGTATTTTAGCAACTTATTATTATTTTTCTATTGTCTTAAATTGTACATTTATCTCTGTTGCTATGTATTATTTGTGCAGTGGCATGTGGTGTCAGTAATATGCTAATTTCATGAATCATTTCAGAACTTAGTTCAAGTTAGGTAATTGGTTATCTTTTGCGGGAAGATAGAAGGTTTCTCCTCTTTTAAACTTATAGAAATACAGCGCGATAAAGCAGGCCCTACTTGTAAAGGTACGTCTACGTCTAATTGCCCTCGAATGAGAGCTTTCATTACCACGATTGATGTCCACACGCCATGTGGCATGCGTGTCGCTTTAAGTAAGGTTTGTAACAAACGTACACGGTTTTGATGATTCATTAGTTTCCCCCCGGCTAGATTCATTGCAATCCATAATTTCACTCTTAACACATCAAACTGATTAATCCGACTGGGTAATCTAAAAATATTATTATTATTATTATTACTATTATCATCATCATTTCTATTGTTATTATTTTTGGTTTTTCATTATGTTCACGTTTCATTAATGTAATAGAGGATTTGTGACAAGTAAAGACGTTTTTGATTGATCACTTATAGGTAATGTAGCTCAGTAGTAAGATGTAAAACACCTTTTTAAAATAAATCTTCGTTCAAATAGATAAGTTTCAGTCAAGATTATGTTAATTCAAAAGGTCAAACCTGACCGTTGACTGGGGTAGCAGCAGCCTCTATTGTAAGTCATCCTTTGGCTTTTGCCGTTCGGAAAAGATATTTTGACTATTTTCTGTGTTAGAGCTACTGTATTGGGGGGAGGCTTTTTGAAAAGGAATACTATTTTTAATAGTCGTGACCAACAGCCATCAGCTGTCGGCTCGTTGGTAAGGTGAGAGCTTCAAGCCCGATTTCTGGTGGCGCACTCTCCAAGCACCACCCGACGAAGGGGGGACGGGTAAAGCTACAGGTCCAAAAACTTTGACCATGTGTGATGTGTTAGTACGAGTTAGTTTTATTACTAATACTTTAAAAACAATAATGAAAACATTTAATGTATTGAGTATAAATGATGCAGGGGCCTTTATAACTTTGAATTTAAATATTTATTCAAATTAATTATTTTTTATTCTGTTTATTTTTTATTTTAGTTTGTTATTATCGTTAACTTGTTGAGTATTATATAAATATTAGGGCTTGTTTTTATTTATGATTAGTTTTTGTTGATTGATATTTGAATATAAGAATATTGTTCTTTAAACCTTTTGGTTCGATTTATCATCTTGATTATCAATTGTTTTTGAGCCATTTAATTGCTTTCGTTATCTACATCAATAAATACTTAATTGATATCATGTTGATGGTAACATGATTATTTTCTCAAACCATAGGTTTATTTTTTTTTCTTTCTATATACTAATCCAAAGTTTTATATTTACTTAACTTCCTTTTAGTTTTTTTAACTGCCGTTTTAAATGCTAATTTTTTTATAAGACTTTGAGAAATGTCACTTTGACATTCACGAGTTTTTAAAGCTTCGAGTTTACCCATTGTACATTTTTAGTTTAAAAAAAAAATCTAATTTCTTACATTCTTATTTTTATGCATGTGTAGGTGTAAATTCGAGTTCGTCTACGGTACGACATAAATTTTGCCTAAAACGAGCCGAGTCATATGTAAAACGTTTCGTGCTAATTTTTATGTGCACTTTGAGTTGGTCTACGTTTCGAAGTAGATTTTATTTGAAAAGAATAAGGTCAAATATAATATGTTTTCGTTCACCAATACAAATTCGAATAACTTACATTTTGACATAAGTTAAGTTCGGAAACGAGTCGAGATAATTGTAGTCTATACGCGTATGCCGCCGCTACAACGCGTAAATCCAGTGACTAGTTTATTTTAAATTGAAGTTATATCGTGTTAAATTGTTGAATTATAGTCCGAAAACGTAAATATGAAGTTTTGTGTTGAAAGTTTAACAAAACAGGGCAAATGAAACTAATTAAATAATTACATAAATAAAAACGAAAAAAAGAAAAAAAATCCAAGCAAGAAAATGCCAAGAACCACCCTCTACCCCCAGCCTCGAACCCACGTCTTTTTTTAACTCAAGAAAGCACTGAGAATAATATTTATTTAGCAGGCAACAAACAACACTCACCCAATAGTAGAGTTTAGAAAGAATTGGATAATAATAAACCTTAGTTCTATCCTATGTAATAAAAAGATTGCTTATAAATAGACAACTATTCAAGAAAATCTCCTTAATAAAATACATAGAACATACAAGAAAAAAAACACAAGTATAACAGTAGAATTATTAATAGCAGAACATTAAAAAGAATAAAGACTAAAGTAGAGTTTGGAAATCACTAACAATAAAAGTGAAATCTTGACTATAACCTTAGTGAAATCTAACACTAAAACCAAATATAATGAACTCTTGACTATAACCTTAGTCTAGTTTGAATCTTAGGGTGCAGTGTGTTGTGTGAAGAAACAATGTGAGCGCCGACGTGGAACATGCCTCACACATGAACAACAAGCCTAGGTGTGCGTGGGTGTCGGGTGAAGAACTTGAGCGAGAAAGCTCAAGCTCATGAGAACTCACTCGCATATGAAGTTGGTCAATTGTATTAAACAAATTTAAAAGTTATTAAATAGTAATTATATTATACATTAAAATAAGCTCATAGTGAATGAAAAAAGCGTTCATCCTGGATTCTTCTCCTCAATGTCTATCCATTGATTCCTATTCATTCGGTCAAATATTCACTATTCCCCTCGTTGAATGACCGAGTGACTGGAATCAGATTGTCCTACGTAGCATTTATGTAACAATTAGTAAAATTCTACTATCACTCATCAAACACAAAGCTTTAGACAATCACATTGTCAACATAAAGAAGGTGAGGCTATTTGTGAATTTGAGAATAAGTATTATGTGCTTATGTTTGGAGTAGCTCAAATAGTAGCTTCTCAAATAACCAAATATTTTTCATACGAATATTGTTTCAATTATGTTGGGACTTGAATTGGCAATCTTGTTGATGGACCAAAACAATTTAAATGTATTGAATTAGCGATCTTGTTGATGAAACAAAATTATCTAAATGTAACTACAAATCAATTATGCTTGTTGAAAATGAAATTGCAAGAAAAAAAGGAAAATAGAAGGTAGCATCGATGTATCTCTACTAACCCTACACAAAGAGTATGGTTGGTTGCTCAAGCCGCTGGAGATATTGTATGACATCTAATATGTTTTTTCAAATGAAAGATGTTCAAATACAAAGTGTATTTTTGCTATAAAGTATGAGAAGATACAATGAGTTAAAAAAGTCACAAAAAAATTATATCTGACAATCTAAATCGAATTTCAAAAAAGTAATTCCGAGCTTTTGTTCCCCTAGCCGTCCTCACTAAGAAAAAAAATAAATGAAAAATAAAAAAAATTAAAAAAATTAACGTTTTTTTATTGTGTCATTTATGAAAGACACAATGACGTCATTGTGTCATAAAAGACACAATGAATTTTTTTTATTTTTATTTTTATTTTTTTTCTGAAAGAGGACGACAAGAGGAACAGAGACTCCGAAGTACTTTTTTGAAATTCGATTTAGATTGTGAGATATAATTTTTTGTGACTTTTTTAACCTCATTGTGTCTTCTCACACTTTGTAGCAAAATACATCTTGTAGAATAACCTCACCCTTTTCAAATAGATTTTATGTATGCTATGTGTCGGATTTTACTAAGTTTGTTATTTTATTTTAAACTTTTACAGAAAATACCTTGATTTTGAAATGCGTTCTAGGACTCGGAAAACGTTGATTTTGAAATGTGTTCTGAGGCAGAGGTAAGTTTTATATTTATTAAATTTTCCCAACCCTAATATCGTGTGAGATTTTATTGAATATGTTTGTTTATTATATGATTTAGATTAGATGATATATGCGCATATACAAGATAAGAGTGAAAGATGATCGAACGAGAAAAAGTTGAAAAAAGAATCTTGGATGGCGTATGTATGTACAAGAAATTCAACAAAAGTATTTGGGAATATGCCTTCTCGGACGCACCTCACATAGCTCAATAAAAAATCATTATACACTTGTTAGAAATACTTTAAATTTTATCTATTTCACTACATATTTTTAATAATAGCCATGTATTGCACTTTTTCTTCCTAGTGTTAAACACAAAACGATTTAAACTTAAAACCAGGTTTTTGTTTTGAAAACCTCTATTTTTTTTAGAACTCTGAAAACTTTTTTTTATATATGTTTACACATGTGTAAATATATGTAAAATAATTCTTTTTTTACACATGTGTAAAAAAGTTCTCACAAAAATAAATGATTTAAAGTTTTTGAGATCTTTAGAAACTTCTTTCTTACAGGTGTTTTCACATGTGTTAATTAGTTCTCTTTTTCTCATTAGTTCTTTTTTTTCTTTTTTTTTATAAACCTCAATAAATATTTTATATGCTATTATATTTGTACAAACTTACACGATAAGTGTGTTGGAATTTTTTATTATATGTAACTATGCTAGAAACCTCAGTATTACATAAGTTGAATAAAAATATATTTATATTAAATATTATTTAGTTAGTAGTACAGATTTAAGAATTAAATAAAAGCGAGAAATAACTTATTTACTAGGTGAAATAAGAGAAACGGGAAAAGTAAATAATAATAATAATAATTTAAGAATTAAGAAAGAGAAACCTAAAACAAGTTTATTTATTAGGCGAAAGAAATTAAACGAAAAAGTAAATAATGGCT
The DNA here is from genome assembly GCA_025506505.1 of Flaveria sonorensis. Lineage (NCBI taxonomy): Eukaryota > Viridiplantae > Streptophyta > Magnoliopsida > Asterales > Asteraceae > Flaveria > Flaveria sonorensis. Next base: position 60,832,191 of record CM046427.1, read on the forward strand.
CATAGAATTTTGGAATTAAGAAATAGAAGAAATGAGAAATTACAAACTTATTTATTAGATAAAGGAAAATAAACAAAAAAAGTTATGATAGCAATAAAGATTTATTACGCGAAAAACAAAGAAACAAGAAAAATAAAAGATGACTTATAGAATTAGAACGAATGACGCTCTTATTTACTTGTTTCTTACATGTACATTCTCTTATTATGACTGAAGTAGTCCATATTTCTATCCTTGGCAATCTTTTAACAGGTAAACCATCTCTCAGTTACATTAATGTCACATTATATGTTACAAACTCTTCGCTAACCATCTATACCCGTTCCTAATCCTTACAATGCATCATTCTTCTTTCCACTCATTCATGTTAGAGGTGTTTAGAGTCGCATATCTAAAATTTTCGGATAGTAGAAATCATTATTCGTACTTGTATCTGAAATATACGAATACAGATTGTGATTCGAATATTCGAAATCTATTTTTTATTTTTTATTTCTTTGCAAAAATAAGATATACGCTATTATAAAACTAATGTAAGAACCAATACACATTACAAAAGTCTCAAAATACACTAAAAGTTCCAACCTAAAAAAACGTTTAATATTTAAAAAATATAACAAAGAAATATTTTTAATTTTCAGATAATCAGATATCTGAATATCCAAAAATTTTCAAAGTACCTATCTGAATCCGATATTTTGGATATTTGGGATTCGAATTTTCGAATAAGAATATTTTTGAACACACTAATCAATATCATTTACTAACAAATTTACTAAAATGAAATAATTACAACAATAATAGTAAGAATAATAATAATAATAATAATAATAATAATAATAATAATAATAATAATAATAAATTAACTAACAACAAGAATAACAATAACAATAATAGTGACAATAATAACATCAATCATATACTAATAAAACAACAACAATAATAATAATAGTAATAATAACCACCATCACCACCACCAGAATGACGTTCAAAAAGTAGCTTAGGATGTTTTTTGGTGGTACCGTGGGGACAAGTTGGTGTCGTCGCTAGTCATCATCACCCCTTCTCCCGCCGGCTTCATTTGTTGTCAACTACCCCCACCTATGCATATATCCGAGTCTCTTGGTATTTATATGTAATTTGGTTATTATATGAGTGTAATTAAGTTGATTTGTTTATAACATATATATAACTCGCTTATTGCATATATACATGTAACACAATTATTATATATTTGTAATATTATTTTCTTTTACGTAATTTTGTAATTTTGCTACTAAATTTCATGATTACAAAGAATTGCTAGAACACTAACATAGCAAAAGAAGTAAATAGAGAATATCCCATGATTTTCAAAAGAAGAAAAAACACATATCAAAGAGCATCTAAGGAAAAAAAATATTAAGAAACAATGTAAAAAGTGGATCTAAGAAAAAAATTAGAAAAAGAGGAGAAATTGGATCCGAGAAAAAAGATCGTCAAAATTCATAAGTATAGGATTTAGATGGGGTATTTTTTCACGGGTATTTATTCACGTTTTTAACAAATTAAACCGGGTTGTTTTGAAATTAATTCATGTCTAGCTTAAGTTAATAATTCTAACTAGTTTTTTCTCCGCGCTTCGCGACGGGCGGTCGTTTTTTTCCCACAACGCAATAGGAGTTTGGTTGTTATCGGTTTGACTCGTCAAAAATCATAAAAGTGAACATCGACGTTGGTTCCAATAATACCAAAATACCAACAATGATTTGTTCACTCATACGCGGTTGGGTTTTTACAGTACCACAACGGTAATATCACTTGCTTATAGCCTACGATATCGGAAAAAAACATTCAATTTTGAATAAAACTACGTTTGAAAAGAATTATACTGTAACGTTTACAAGAATAACTAAAAACATAACTCATTTAGTTTTGCCATAAACATATATGCATGTGTATACAATATACACTTAAGTGTAGTGTTTTATTATATTTTCATTAGGGGTGTTCAAAAATATTCGAATCCGAAACCGTATCCGAAATATCCGAAAATCCAAAATTCGGATATCCGAAATTTCGGATATCCGAAAATTCGGATTCGGATTCGGATAGTGATTTTGAGAATTTTCGGATATTTAGGATATCCGAAATATCCAAAATATTTTTATAAAATTTTAAAAATATTAAATATTAATTAAATTTTTCGGATGTTTTTAGATATTTAGGATATTTTAATAAAAAACTTTGAATATCCGAAAAAATTTCAATAAAAACTATTATATTTTTATAAAATTTATTAAATAATATAAATTTTTTTTGAATTCAGATATCCGAATCCGAATCCGAAATTTCGGATATCCGAAATTTCGGATTAGGATTCGAATAGTGAAATTCACTATCCAAAATTTTCGGATATCCGAAATTGAACACCCCTAATTTTCATACTTGTCGTCTTTTTCAATTTTTAGGTTGACAAAATATTTTGATTTAAAACTAAACGTATAAAACTTAAAACCTAAACTCAGAATATATAAAATATAAACACGTAAAACTAAACTTATAGAACTTTAAAACCTAAATTTGAAAATATAAAACACACGAATAAATAAAATGTAATTGTAACTTTTGGATTGGTAAAGAATTAAAAATAAGAAAAGAAATCATGATTATATAACTTACACATATAATAAAGTGGTCAAATTTCAAAATACAGAAAAGTTACTGTATCAACCCATGTTGCTTTTTAATATGTGTATAATTTACCTAGGCTACTTGGGTTGATTATCTAGTGTTAAGATTCGGAAACAACCTAGATTCTAGTATGATGAGTATTAATTTCAAAGACCTCAATATTGAGGTGTTACTGTTAAAAAAACATCTAACTTTACCAAGCCTATACTTAAAAAAGGTCTTTTTCCCATCAACAATTAGTTTGTGTTCAATTGTTTTTTTTTCTTTATTGTACAAATTGCTGATTTATGGTATAGTTATTATACATGTAGCCACTTCTAATGTTCTAAACATGCATTTATATTAGAAAGAGGTTCAAATACAAAGTGTATTTTTGTTACAAAGTGTGCGAATACACAATGAGTCAAAAAAAATCACAAAAAATTATATCTCACAATTTAAATCGAATTTCAAAAAAGTAATTTCGAGCTTTTGTTCTCTTAGCCGTCCTCACTAAGAAAAATAAATAAACGAAAAATAAAAAAAATTAACGTTTTTTTATTGTGTCATTTATGAAAGACACAATGGAGTCATTGTGAAAGACACAATGACGTCATTGTGTCGTTATGAAAAACACAATGACAATGACGTCATTGTGTCATAAAAGACAATATGAATTTTTTTTTAAATTTTTTTTCTGAAAGAGGACGACAAGAGGAACAGAGACTCCGAAGTACTTTTTTGAAATTCGATTTAAATTGTGAGATATAATTTTTTTGTGACTTTTTTAGCCTCATTGTGTCTTCTCACACTTTGTAGCAAAAATACACTTTGTAGAATAACCTCACACTTTATATTATATATGGGAAACTTCATAGAATATATAATTTTACTTTCATTTTTGCTCTCTCTGTACATTAAGTTCGCTCCAATCTTGTTTTTTGACTGGCGCACAGGTCAATATATGGACCATCGTGTTATAAATGAAAACCTTTGAAAAAAACGCAACAACTTAGTATATTTCATAATTTCTGATCGAAAATTGCGAAAAAGAAACAATTGCACCTTTTACTACTGTTTTGCAATCAAATCTAAATGGTCACAAATTAATGATCAAAACAAAACAGCCGTAAAACGGTCCCAAGCTTTGTGAGCGTTCAAAACTGGTCGGGTATATTAAAAATATTGTATGTTTATATGAGGGAGAGTAATATATATATATATATATATATATATAATATAGAGTTAATTACATGAAATGTCTGTTTTCACTTTTAATCTCCAGTTTTGAAAAACTACAAGGTCGGTCCATAAGTTTAACAAAACATAACACAATTGGTCCCCGTCATGGATGATCGTTATCTTTTTCCGTTAACTTTTTAAAATAACCATTATACCTTTGTTTAAAAAAATCAAATTAAACAAAATAATATGGCCCACATGTAATTAACTCAAAAGAAATAATGAGTGGGTCATCCCACTATTTTCTTCGACTCTTTAACAACACATGCACTCCCATCTCAAGCCTCAAGGTCACTAGTCCACCACCATCAACATTAGATCTAGCTTCGATGAATCTAATAAATGCACCACCACCATTGTGGGAAGCTAATGGAGAGGGATACAATAACGTCGTGTCTTGTTCACTGCCGGTGGTGATGGTACCACACGATGGTGGTGGTGATGAAGGCGATGGTCACCGATTGCCGCTCAAATCAAAGATCTGATCGGATCTAAGCCCGCATCGCAACCACCGCCACCATTGACCATCTAATTTTTGATGGTCTTCGAGTTAGGTTGTTCAGTGATGATGGTTCTGGTTTTAAGAGATGGTGTTATGGCGGTGGCTGGAGGTTGGTCAGGGATGGTGTTGGTCCTGGTTGGTAGGTGGTGATGGTGGTGGTATAGTGGTATTTCAAACCATCACAGGTGGTATGGTGATGGTATTAGAAACCCCTCTTTTGGTTGTGTTGACAGGATGTTCTGCGATGGTGGTTCCAGGTGCTATGGTGGTTCCAGGGGTGACGGTGGTTCCAGGGGTGACGGTGGTTCCAGGGGTGATGGTGGTTCTTGTTTCAAGAGGTGTTGTCACATTGGAGGGGTGGTGAGGTGCGGCGGCCGGCCGGAGAAGAAGATGATCAATGGTGGTGGTTGTGGTGGAATTATGGTGGGTTAGAAAAGAAAGAGGGAGAAGAAGATGATGGAATAGATCCCACTCTTAGCAATATATTTATTTATATTAATTTTTTAAGTAAATTTATTACTTAGAGGTAATTTGGTCATTTTACATGCAATTAATGAAAAAGTTAATGGCCCATCCAAGTTGGGGACTAATTGTGTTACGTTTTGTCAAACCTGGGGACTGAAAGTGAAAACAGACCTAACTACAAGGTCCTAACCACAAGGACCTTGAGTTAATTACACAAAAGGTCCTTGTGGTTAGGTCTGTTTTCACTTTCAGTCCCTAGGTTTGGGAAATTACAAGGTCTGTCCAAACGTTTGACAAAACGTAACAAAAAATGTCCCCGACTTGGATGGCCGTTATATTTTTACGTTAAATTTTCAAAAATGACCAAAATACCCTTTGTTTTAGAATAAACTCATTAAATTAATATTAACATAGGTGGGACCCATCACTAACATTAAACCTCACTCTTATACTTCTCCATCCTTTCACCAATCACCCACTACCACCGGAAAATTAAACATCTCACCTCCGGTGTGATCATAAACTAACGAATCCCTCTAGTTTCTTCATTTTCTAACCCTATCATCGATGTCGGCTGCAGCTAAAACCCTTGCTCCCGGAGCTTATTTCTTTCGATCAGTTGCTGCTGCTATTGATCTTGAGGTGATTGGTGTCTTGTGCTGTTTTTCTTCTTGGAATCTTGCAACTACCATAAAATTGTGATGTTTGAGTCAACAACCGGTGATAGTGGTTTGCGGGTTTGAGTCGAGGTCCGGCGATGGTGGGCTGTGGGTTTGAGTCGTCGACCGACGATGGTGGGTTGTGGTGTTTGAGTTGACAAATAACAGTGGTGGGTGTGGTAGACCGGTGATTGAGGTTTGGTGGACTGGTGGGAGCTGGTGGGTGATTGTCTTTGGTGGCGTATTGACCTGTTTCACGTAGCGGTGGTTCGGTTTTGGTGGTCCGGCGGCGAGGGTGAGGTGGTCTAGAGGCGATGGTGAGGTGGTCTGTGGCGATGTTAAAGTGGGCTAGTGGAGATGATGAGGTGGTCTGGTGGCAATGGTGATTAGTGAGATTATGGTCCGGTGTGATGGTGGTCTGGCGGCTGCCGACGATTGGTCTGAACGGAGAAGGAAATTGTGAAGAACAAGAAAGAATGAAGGTGTGGTAGGGGTGGGGTAGGGGGTTGGTTGTTTTTTTTAATAATATATAAATATTAAATGTTTAAATAGTTAGGGGTATCATTTTACAAGCATTTAACGGAAAAAGATAACGGCCATCCAAGATGGGGACCCTTCGTGATACAATTGTCAAGCGTTTGGACCGACCATGTAATTTTCCAAACCTCGGGATCGAAAGTGAAAATATGCCTAACCACAAGGACCTTTTATGTAATTAACTCAAATATATTTAAGTAAACTTCAACCTTATTTTTTAAGGTCATTATATATTTTTTAGTTTATACTCAAAGGAACGACGATGATGATGAAACGACTTACATATACTTAACTTATATGAGTTACATGGACGTAACTCTTGGGGGGGGGGGGGGGGTTGGGGCGCCCACGCCGTGAGGCCACATTATGTGCCGGTGCGGAGCGGCAACACCGCCGCCGCCCCCTACTACGCCGTGTTTTTCCTTATTGTTGGCATGTGCTTGTCGTGAAGATGAAGTGAAGTTTTGTGTATGTGTGTGTGGTATAGTGGTATGGTGTGGCAATACCTCTGCCATCAAATTTGAGTTTGTGGTGTAGAATGGTATGGTGTGATGTGATAAAATGTGATTGGTGGGTGTGTAGTGTAGTGTGGTGCCCATGGTGTGGGCAACCCTCCCGCCCTTAATTTTACACTTGGTAACACGTACTTACATATACATAACACCTACATGTACATATATAACTGTTAGTTATACACTTTGTAATACTTAATTACATATGCATAACTTCTAGTTTTCATGGTTTTCATTTATAACATAGTTTTCAAGGAATCCCTCCCCTATATATACATATACATATACATATACATATACATATACATATACATATACATATACATATACATATACATATACATATACATATACATATACATATACATATACATATACATATACATATACATATACATATACATATACATATACATATACATATACATATACATATACATATACATAGATATAGGGGATGGATCACTTGAAACCATGTTATAAATGAAAACCATAAAAACCAGAAATTACATATATGTAAGTACGTGTTACAAAGTGTACAACTACAAGTTACATACATGTATAGGTTATGTATATATAAGTACGTGTTACCTAGTGTACAACTAAGAGTTACGTATATATAACTCATACAAGGTACGTATATGTAAGTCATTTCGTCATCATTATCATCGTTCCTTTGAGTTTAAATTAAAATATATATAATGACCTTAAAAAACAAGGTTGAAGGTTACTCAAACATATTTTAAACAATTAAAAAGTTAAACCAATTATAAATTATGTGATTGGTTAGCGGTGGTTTTCACGGTTTTTAATTATAAATATGGTTTTCATTTAATCCTTATTCTATAGATGTATATGTGTGTGTATATATATATACTTTTTTTAATTATAAATATGGTTGTCATTTGATCCATCCCCTATATATTATATATTATATATACAGTGGCATTCAATTGAGAACTAAAAATCTGTAAAGAACCACAAAGAAGCACTTTAAATTTTTTACTATTTATTATATAAATATATCAAAATGTTTGTACTTTTATTACTTTTAAGATAAATTATCAAAAAATACAATATCTATAGTCTTTTGATAATATGCATATATGCACACACATTGTATTGCATATATGAATATTTTATAGTTTTTCTAAAAGAATTAATGAGAGAGGTGATATACTAAAAACGATAAAAAGATAGATTCAAAACATTATATTTTAGTATTATCATTTTTATTGTGGTGTTATGTGCATTGCTTATATGGTTCTTAATAGTTTTTTTTTTTTACATATTTGTGGTTCTCAATAGACGGATATCTAATTGAGAATTATAAATCTGTAAAAAATCACAAAAAACCACTTTAACACTTGTATTATTTATTATATAAATATATCAAAATGCTCGTAATTTTACTATCTTTAAGATAAATATTTTAAAAAAAAAACAATATCTATAGTCTATTGATAATGAGAATATATGGACCTATATTGTATGGCATATATGAACATTTATAGTTTTTTCTAAAATAATTGAGAAAAAAAAATAAAGAAACGATGAAAAGATCAAATCAAACAATCATCTTTTAGTTCTTTTTATTAAGTTGTTATGTGCATTGCATATGCGGTTCTCGCTAGTTCTTACATATTTTGTGGTTCTCAATTAAATGTTTTCATATATATATATATATATATATATATATATATATATATATATATATGTATATATATATGTATGTATGTGTGTGTATGATAAGTTAATAATTTTTTCTTACAAGGTAAGAGTTGTTTGATGGCTAGATAACATGAGGAAGTGTGAGGTCAATACTCTTAGCCCATGTCTCTCATGGAGCATTGGGGGGGGGGGGGGGGGGGGGGGTGTTCATTCATGATATGTAAGGCTTCATTGGCTTGTTCATCACGCCACCACCAATGGCATTACAACTTTTTAGGATACTATTTTTACCAGCTGTACTACTCCCTTGACTTTTAAAAATATCAATATTTTCTTACAGATATCTGATAAACATATTAATATATTAAGTTAATTAAAATTTTAAGTTTTTTTAAATTTATTTTTATTAGTGTTTTCTTTTATTTTTTACGTCTATTAATATTACTATAATAGTATTAATACTAATATTACTATACACTTAATTTCAAAGGTTGATGGATATATATAATTTTTTATTCAATATCAGCTTTTAATATATAATATTTTTTGCACACTAAAATCATAACTTTCTTCCTGATCAAGTTGTATATGGTTCATTCTTTTAAACCCAAAACTTAGAGTTCCAAACTTTGTAGTTGCATAATTTGTTTGCTTTTTTCTTTTTTTTTTATTCCTTAGAAACCTCCGTCAAGTTTCTTAAATCGACACTTTTTACTTTTAAACTTTTTTTTAAAACTTCGAAAAATATCACATAACCCCTGTTGAATTTCTAAAGCCTCGGGTTTACCTTTTGTACATTTTTACTTCAAAAACCTAATTTCTTACAAATCTTTATATTTACGTACGTGTTAGTCTAAATTCAAGTTTGTTTATGTTTTGACATAAATTTTGATCGGACGCAAACTGGGTCAAATATAAAACGCTTTAATGTATTTCTTACGCACATTTTGAGTTGGTCTAGTTTTTGATGTATATTTTATTTGAAAATAAGTGAGTTCAAATACAATATGTTTTTGTTTGATGATATAAATTCGAGTAACTTTACGTTTCAACAAAAATTAATTCGGAAACAAGTCTCAAATGCAGTATGTCGCCTCCACAATGCGCGGATACATTTACTAGTTATTACCTATAAACAAATTAAAAAATATAAAAACTATTTAACTAATCAATAAAAAATATAGAGATTGTTAGGGATGCAAACACGTCAAGCTGGTTTGAATTATTTGAGATTATCCGATAGAAAACTCAAATCGAGGTAAGCTTAAATAATCACATGCACAAACTTAACATATAAAACGTGAGATCATACTTGAAGTTTTTAGAGAAAGTGTTTTTCTAATTTACTTCAATATATATTTAAAAAAATAATTTTAAAATTTTTGTGTTTTTTTTGAAAAATAGTTTTTTTATTTAAAAATAATTCAGTTATTATAGAAAATGTTTAATATTTTTTTATACAAAGGTTTTTTTAAGTTAATATATTAAATTTTTATAGAATAGTTTAATTTTATTAAGTACGTTTTTATATTTTAAAAAATAAGCAGGACAAGTTTTGAAACCATTTTTTTTTGGAGGAAGAGAGGGTATGACATGTAAGATTGAGAGACATGTTTAGTCTAATCCTTAAAATTTTGGTTGTAATAAATTTCACCCTTTAAAGAAGTATTTGTGTTTGTAGGACATATATGAAACATCTAGAGTCCTAATATTCTTTGTTTTTTTGGAAATAAAAACATTCCTTTAAAATTGTGGGTAACAACATATTTCAATGCTATCAAAAAGAGTTATTTTTATAAAAATTATTACATACTTTTTTATTTAATTCAAATTACGTAAAATATATTTAAAACTATAAATTGTACTTATAATCTTATATTGTATTCCAAGATTGGCAATATGTGACTCACGGATTTGTCTTTAAAAGATTAAAAAATATGTGGTTCTTTTTTTATACAAAACAAAATAATTGTGTCGTATTTGTTTATTACTTATTTATAAAACGATAACGATAACAACAACACCAATAATAAATAAATAAAAAGAAAAATACTGCCCCCACCAAATGCTTGCTTGCTTTCCATAATAAACTAACTTCACGTCTTGCTGTGCCCAATGCTTAACAGAACCCTAATTATATATTTTGTTGTTTACTTCTTTTTATCTATATCTACTGATTTGTGATAAATGATTTGCGCTAATTAACATAATTATTCGAATATGGTTGTTAATATCTACTGATTTGTGTTTTAAGCGTCAAGTTGCTCCGACTTAGATTTTGGTCAAATATATATATGCATATGGTGTTACACAACCTCCTGCACAAATTGAATCGATGCGTTGCATGGTTTGTTTTGAGCGACAAGACTTTGTTTTGGATAAATGGTTTAAGTTATCTTGTTGGATCTTGATTAATTTGTTCCGTCGGTGGCAAAATACTATGATTTTTCATCTAAATATCATAAACCTGAAAACCCTTAATGTTTTTAACAACGTTAGGATAAATGGTTTTAAGTTATATTGTTTGGTAATGAACCTTAATTCAAAAACATGTTCGATAATGAGTCAAGAACATCAAGAGCCCTAATTTTTAACACAATTGCAATTGCAAATAAGTAATTTTTAATTCTAGTAGTAATACTTACAAAAGGATTTTTAATTAGCGTGTTGCTCTATATACCCACATCTAGTTTTCTTACTTGTTATATTCTACCCTTTAAGTTTTTATATAATTACAATTCAAACCTTTAATATTACTTTGTTTCTTTTGGTCTTTTATTGTTTTTATATTTGTTTCAAAAACTTACGTGATAATACATTGTCTTTATGAAAAGTAGGAAGATGAGTACGTGTAGACTAGCTATTTAAATAATGTATTACAAATAAAAATATATTGTTTTGTGAAATAAGTTATCAAAAGTTGTAATGATATTAAGATGTTGGTGATGGCTGGAAATAAAAGTTGTAATGATATTAAGATGTTGGCGATGGCTCGAAATAAAAAATATATAGGACTTATTATTTTTTTAATGGTTTAGTATATTAATAAAATATATATGTATACACCATATGAAAATGACACTTAGACGTTACGTGTTTCATATAGGCACTTAAAAGCAACTTAAATGTCACGTAAACAAGATGTATTTTAACACATAATAATGTCTAGATGGTTAATAATAATACATAAAGTATGTGCGATATTAAGATTAAAATAAATATGTTGCATATATTACATAAATAGAAAATATACTATAATATGAAAAGCAACCTCTTTCTAATTTTCCTCATTTATCATTTTCAAGGGAATTTATGTGACAAGTATTGTTTGTTTACAAGATACATTTGAAAAATTCTTATAGGGGTGCTGTGTTTATAAAAGAAATTTATGTTATTTATAAATAAAAAACAGTAAAAATATGTAATTCTAAAATTCCTCTTCCTAGGTACGTGATTCTATTTGTTCACACTTAAAAGTTCTCTTGCTTTACCCTCGTCTATTCCTTTGTTTTTACCTTGTGTCATTACCATGCTAGTGTTAAGAGGATGTAGACGGATAGATACCAAAACATAAAGAATGTCAACCTTAAAATATTATCATATATTATGGACGCAATTGGTGTGTATGAGACTAGAACTTTATAATTAAGCATGTTTGAGTCATAATAGTTCAAGATATATGAATTTCTAGAAATTTTCAAACAGAGTAACAAAAAACAAATATTTAAGTTCTTGGTTTGTAAAATAAACAATAATTGTTGAAATGAGAGACATGATATTATACTACTTATTAAAGTGATATATCACTACTTGAAAATGATATTTCGTATAAGAAGGCATTTCAACCATGAAGTACTATGTACTTTAACAAAGTTAGGGTGCATGTTTGGTTGGATCAATTGAATTACAGGTTTTTTAGGCTCCAACTTTGGATCGTTCTTGACATGTGAGCAATTCTAATAGGAGATGCTAGGTTTAGATTATATAAACACTCATTTTGATTATAGAACACCCTAGTTTCTCTATCTTTATGTATGAATCTATATTTATTTATAAAAATAAATAAAGAGAAAAAGAATAACTTGGTGTATTAATAATAAACCCCTTTCAACTAATAAGTTAAGATTTCATGGTTTGGTGTCTGTGCGCGCACTTGAAATACTCATCTTTTCTCCATTTAATATTTTAAGATAAAATGTTCAATGAGTTTAGGTTTTAGCATATATTAACCCAAAATGTTCAATGAGTTTAGGTTTTAGCATATATTTACTCTTATAAAAGCTTATGGTTTTATAGCCCATTGAGTCTCATAATTGTCTATCAAAAATATAATATGTGTTTAAATCCTTACAAGTGCAAGATTAAATAGAGCCTATAAGTTTGTGTTTTGTTTTTTTTAAAAACAACTCTTAAAAATTAAAAAATTCAACAGTCCACCCCTATAAACTTGTGAGGTTGACACGTGAGCAACCAGTATAGTAACATATTTATACGTTAGAGCCATACAAGACATGTATAAGTTTAAGTAAAACTCAAACACATAGATTTTATATTATATTTATATTGTATATTCAATTCGTGTTAGGAAATTTAACCTAATTATAAAAAAAAAATTCAATTGTAAAAAAACTTTTACCTTGTTTATGTATTCTTAGGGAAGTCTAAGGGCCGTTTGGTTCGCAAAAAACATTTTGCAAAGGAATTGGAATGGAAAATGAAATTGGAATTGAAATCTTGTTAAAATTGATACGTGTTTGGTTGGTCAATTTTAAATGTAATTGAAATGTTAATTTTGAACATTCTATGGGTAAGTGGAAGGAATGCGAGTTCCAATAAATGTGAGAAAAATTTTCAATTCCAATTCCATTCGTCGAGCAATCAAACAGGATCTTGGATGAAAAATCTTCCAATTCCAATTCTAGTTTCTAAGAATTCTGTAAACCAAACGGGACCTAAGTGAAATATATATGTATGTGTGTTGTGTATATAAAAATAAGTAAATGAGCGTGTTATTTGTCACAATTTTGTGACCCTTTGTTTACTTTTCTCGTTCTCTTTCTTCAACTAATAAACATCTTTTGTTTAGTCTTTAAAGGACTGGCACACATGATTATACACAAGCCTCATAAGGTAAAGGCTCCGAGTTCTATCTAGGACAAGATGTAACTAGAAGAGATGTAGTTAGAAGTAGTTAGGGTCGTTTCAAAAGTAATATTTAGGTAAGGTGGTTGCTCCACACAAGTTATATGGTTTCAAATCAATGAAAATAAAAGGTCAGTTAGAATAAGGTATTGTAAGAAATTGTTTTAAAAAACTAATTTTTTTTTTCCGATTCTATCTCTCAATTCCAAAATATTTGTTATTAGCATCTATTTCCGGCTTATCTTTCTTAACGTAAGGCCGGGTGTATGTTGTGTGTGTGTGTGGGGGGGGGGGGGGGTGTTGACCATGGCCACGTAGGTTGGTCTGGCTCAAAACGCGACATCGCTGTTAGTGACGGGGACATGTCTGAATACAACGTGAGTGTGTTCACCCACTTGAATCCAAAAAATGTAATAGTTCCTCACTCTTCCCCTCCCCTCAAAAAAGAATAAATAAATAAACAAACTAATAATAAGATAAAAACAAAAAGTGACATTTTTTTAAATATAGTAAATTAAAATAAAACATTATAAACACCGTTTCCTACTTCTCAAATAATCTCATATGAACATGCATGAAACATCTATAAAGTATCGAATTGCAACTGCTTTGGACCTACATCGACAACTTTACAGTGCCAAGATCATGAAATGGCCGAGAAGGAGAAAACGTTTATTTTGTAAAAGTACTACGGACCAAGATCGTGAAATGCTTCTTATGTTTAATTAATCTTTTTTAATTATTTTTATGTTTAATATCAATGTTAAAATTTACGGGCCAAGATCGTGAAATATTTCTTATGTTATGTTTTGTTTTTGTTATATTATGTTAAGACATAAAAGAATATTTATATTGTTATCAACAACTATGATTAAATAATCATTACAATTATGTTCACCATCACTTGGATACTATACACTTAGTGAGTATGAAGGTGAGCACATTCACTGAATGGCATGACAACATTTTTTTTATCATTATCAACCGAGTATTATACGTGTTCTAATGAATACTTTTGTCTCTCGCTTCTTTTTCTTAGAAGCCTGAATTCGTGTGATGTAGGAGTTTCTGTCGTACTACAAAGATAGAGATTAAAGGCATAAGAAACGGGCTCAATAAAGATTCCATGTTGAAAACGACATTCAAAAGTCGTCAAAATTACGCTATCTTGATAGGGTGAAAAATCTTGAAAATGATTGAAATTTACTACTTTAAAATAATTATATGAAGTGATTCAATAATAGCATCTCCACGGGATCCAATAAAACTTTAGGTTCGACTCCCTTCCACCAATTTTAAGTTAAGGTTTGTGGTGGTTGAGTTTATTGATAATTGAAATTTTAATTTCATGTCAACTATTTGCAAAGCAGGAAATATATAATTATAATAAAAAAAACTTTTACAAAAATTAGATTTTTGTCGGTAACACGCTCATCACTCAAGGCATACTCATGTAGGCCGAGAGGCGTGGCGTGCCTGTGAACGTGAGCCTACGTGGCCCCCTTCACACTCCCTACTCACGTGGTATATAACATTGTCTAACAAACAAATTTCACTCAATTAAATATAAATGTAATTGAACAATATAAAATAAATCTCCTACTAAACATAATCATGAGACAAATGATTTTTTAGTCTAATGGTTCAAGAAAGATATATGAAGTTCTGTTTTTTTTTTTAAGTTATAGATTACATGACATAATTACTAATTTAATATTGTTAACTTACTAACCATTACTTTGTCTATAAAAATAATAATAATAACAACTTAGAACCTTGTACACTTGTACTAATATATATCTAATGATAGAAACGTGGCAAATTCAAACCCACGTACATAAAACCGAATCATTGTTTTCGCTGACAGAGACTCGAGTAGTCAACATCTTTATATTCCAAATTTCGTAATCGATCATTAAATCATAATTCAATATGCTTTTATATTTAAGAATTTATAGAAATAAGTAAAAGGTAATCAAGAAAATACTTAAAAAACTATAGCATAAAATAGGTATTATTCATTTTTAAGTAAATAACTAGCGGAAATTACCCGTCCTACGCGGCGATTGATTTTGCAAAAGTTTATGCATGGATACGGTTAAAAATAAACAATACGCAAGAGTATGTTCAGATGTTAGAAAATGACATCGTTGTGAGCATAATTGTTTCGAATATTATTTCAAAGATTATATATATAAGGGTCGGTTACTATACAATTCTAATTTCCGTGCGAATCGTACGAAATCACAAGGACGTGACACGTGTTTTCTGGCGGAGGGGTAGTTTCGTCCGCGTCACAATTACGAATATAATGTATATAATTACGCAAGTTATAATTACGTAAGTTATATGTATTATTACGCAAAATATATTTAACAATACGCAAAGTAAAATTACTCACGTTATAAAAAATAATTACGCAAGTTATATTTATAATTACGCAAATTATATTTATAATTACGCAAGTTATATGATAATTATGCAAGTTATGCTGATAATTACGCAGTGAATAATCACGCAAGTTATACGCACAACACATAGACGTTTTTTAAAAAAATATTGTTTTTTTTTTTAAAAAAATTATAGCAATACTATACTAATATTAAAGAGGATAAAAATGCTCATTTTTATGGTGAATTTTTTTTTTTTAAAATAATACTATATAAAAAAGTTATATGTGTTTAAAAAAATGAAGAAAATTTAAAAAAAGTCAACAATTGTAGACTATTTCTAATTCTACTCCTACAGGCGCATTCCCTTGCGTGACTATTCCATATTAAATCTAAATCGTTCATCTTTTAAATCAATGGTCCTCGTTTGTCCGTACCCTTCGCACGAATTATAGGCTTTGTACCGTAAAATTTTCATATATATATATATATATATATATATACATATATATATATATACATATATATATATATACATATATATATATATATACATATATATATATACATATATATATATATATATATATATATATACATATATATATATATATATATATACTATTTATTCTAAATATAATTATAAAAATAGTTGTTTAAATAACATACAATCGATAAATTCATATAAAAAATACGCTTCGAATAACAATTTGAAACTGCAAACTAAAAAAGAAGGGTGGATGGTTGAGTGTAGCGGTAAATTTTTAGGAGTTGAAGTGATCAGGGCGACACAAGCGAGGGGCGGGAAGGGCTATCGCCTAAAGCCCCTGTCAAGGGGCCCAATGTTTTTTTTAATATACATATATGTATATATAATTTATAGATCCGGTCCATTAGACCCCTGTAAAGAGCCCCTGACAATATGCACTGTGATTTGAAAAATTACAAACTCCAAACCTTCAACTAATGCATATGATTTATGTACTTTAGCATAACATATACTCAATCTTTGAACTCAACCCAATTCGATCCAAATGGGACCGAAAAACTTTATTATATAACGATACTCATGCGATTCCTAAAAATTTCAGCACCCAAATTTTTTTTTTGGGTCCACTATTGTTAGGTTTAGGCAAGAAAGAAGAACTAAGGATATACAAAGGAGTGACACATGATAAAAAAGCGTTTTTTTATCAGATAGTTAAAATAGATAGACGTATTTGATTAAAAGATAATTGTAATATTTTGTTAGATAACTTAAACCATTTCATTTTCATTTTATATAGTAACTAGTCATTTTACTCGCCCCGCGTTGCCGCTACATTGTACACGACGTGATAACGTATAGTTTCTAGTATACCCGACTCGTTTCCATTATTAAATTTACGTCAATACGTAGAGTGACTCGAATTTAAAGCGTTGATGAAAACATATCATATTTTATCCAAATTTTTTCCAAACAAAATTTATGCTGAAACATAGACTTACAATCGCTCCGATTTGTTTCCAAATTAAATTTACGTCGAATGTAGAGTAATGAAATTGTATTATATTTGACCTGACTCGTTTCCAAACAAAACATACGTCAAAACGTAGAACAACTCTAAGCAAACTAAAAAATAAACGTAAAAACATTTTATATTTAACTCAACTAATCTCTGAACAAAATTATGTCGAAACGTAGATGTATATCGGAACGTAAACAGTGCAAAAGCGTATATAAAGTTAAGTACGTAAACATTTTATATTTGACCCGTCATTTTTTATTACGTCCAAATGTGGGACGGACTCGAATTTATATTGTGCTGGGGTAAACCTGAAACTTTAAAAATTTAGAGGTGTTCAAAGTGACATTTTATAAAATGTTTAAACAAGTTGGGGGGGGGGGGGGGGGGGGGGGGGAATGAATTATCAAAAATCTAAAGGTGAGGGGAGTGGGGGGTGGGGGAGGGGGGTGGGGTTGGTGGTGGTAAAGACAGGTGGAATTTTAAGATATAGTTGATGGTAACTAAAAAGCTATTAATTAATATAGTAACGAAAACTAAAAACACGATTCGTATACTTACAGTGGCGGAGCTTGAACCACAGTTTACGATGGGCGGGGGCGAAAGTAAACTATTTTAAGGGGGAAGAACACTATATTTATTAAAAACTTTCCACTACCGGACCGAAAATTTACACTGTCGAGCCGAAAATTAACACTACTGACGGAAAAAAGAGGGGGGCGAACGCCCCCGGCCCTATGAAGCTTCGCCGGTGTATACTGTCACACCCTCAATTTCCACAAACGGGGTATTACCGTTAGGCGTGTGACTTCCAGGATCTCAGCCACTAGTTACACCAAACGACACGTTAATTACAAAACATAGATTATTTATTAACGACTAAAATATCCCAAAAGCAGAGTTATTAACGTAACCATAATAGTAATTGCGGAAGCATAAATAAATCATAAATCTTTAACCGGCGCAACACGCGCAAATTATATAAATGAAATTCATTTAGAAATTGTAATTAAACCACGTGTGACGATGAATGCATGAATGAAATGTTCCTAAGCGTGCGCATCTTGTGAACCTGAAAGAAACATGCTAAAGTGTCAACACAAGGTTGGTGAGTTCATAGAGTTTACAGAAAACAGTAATTATCAGTAATGGAAACCAGATTTAGTAATCAAAACATATCAGTAGGTAGCTAGCCCACAACAAGTCACTATGTGTATGAATTTCGCGACCGAGCTGACAGTAATGTAATGTAATGAATGCCCCGGCTGTGGGTACCAAACCACAGCACTGTATAACAGGCTAACCATTCACCCGTTCGACCTCCAGTCAAGCTAGCGCGACTAGCCCGGGTGGGGTTTGTCAAACCCAGTAGATCTACTAACAATCACCTCGCTACTACCATATTAACGGTCCGAATGAGGCGTAGTGGTAACACCATAGTACACAAGTATATGCAGTATTACAAATCTAAGTAACGAACAGTATATGAAAACAACATGTTTCTCTCCCCCAAAAGAGAGTATAGTATGAAAAGTGGGGCTGTAAACTCACCTTAGATGCACAGCAACAAGTAAACGCAACAGAAACAATTAGGTCTCCGAATAACCTGAATGCACATTTATTATCTAATTAATATTAAATATTAAGTATTAACAATGAAGCGTACGGTTTCGCGTTCTCGGTTCGGTTACGGTGTTGGTTATCAACATTTATTTAACGTACACAAACAAGCACCCCCAACATATGATAACCCCCATGTGCCTAAACCAATCCATGCCCACATGCACTCTGCCCGTCACATTCTCGATAAAAACATGCATACAAGCAAGATCATGCATACATATACATACCTACCTAATCATGCACACCACTGCAGAAGACAAAAATTCAAATCCCATGTCCAACCCATGCGTAATGCATCCTACACCTACCTAAAATATATATATATATATATAATATCACACACCCATACATGCACCTGCCCACAACATGCATAACACAAACTAATAATAATCACATTCCCCCACCCATGCGCCCACTCTAAAACCCAAACAACTCAAACCCACATCTCCTCGGCAGGGAGCATGCACGCCCAATACATGTACACAACACACACTCACATACATACAACCACATACACTCATACAAACATGTACATATATAAAAACCAACACACACAGTTCGTACGCAGCAACGCACACAAACCGAACAAGAACAAACACGCACCCATGGACCCCCCCCCCCGGCCAACACACCGGTCGACTCCAACCAAACCCCAAAACCGTGAACAACAACCGAGATTGAAACCGTTATCGAAACGAACGAACCGCAGGCAAAAGAACTTACGGGAAGATGTAGCCGAAGACGTAACGTTGAGGGCGACGCCGTCGAAGGCAGGAAGGAGCGTGGTAGAGTTAGGTGCCGGAAGTTGTTGCGAGCAGGAGAGATGGCAGAGGCTTCGGTGCGGTTAGGGTTATTGGAATGAAGACGGCAGAGTTTGAATTACGAAGGGGAGGGGTGAGGCTTGCGGGTGGTTTGTTATATAATAAAAGAATTTTCGTTTTTGGTCCCTCAACGAACCCTAAATGGCATTTTGGATTTAATGAAGATTTGTTTGTAATTAATAATTGGAATAGTTATTAATTTGTAACGGTAGTTTGATTAAATCGAAATATGGTTAGTCGTAACATAATAGAAAGTAACCAGGTTAAGGAACAAGGTTAACCTAAAAACTCAGGTTGTCACATCATCCCCTTGTTGAAGGAATTTTCGTCCCGAAAATTAGAACAAACAACAGGTTTAACAATGACAACAAAAAGAGTGTTCAGACACTTGTATTGGGTCTGGTTTTCGAAATAATGAAACAAAATCAAAACAATGGAACGTAAGGAATGATCTTAAGAATAATACCTTAAGAAGTGGATGCCTGCTCTTTGAACAGTTGCGGGTACTTCTTTTTCATCTGATCTTCGCGTTCCCAGGTAAACTCTGGTCCACGCTTTGAATTCCACCTAACGCGCACAATCGGAATCTTGCTACGCTTTAGGGTTTTGACTTCTCGATCCATAATCTCAACTGGTTCTTCAATGAAGCGTAACTGTTCATCAATCTCCAGTTCTTCCAAAGGTACAATTAGTGATTCATCAGCTGAGCATTTCCTCAGATTGGATACGTGAAACACATTGTGTACTCCACTGAGCTCTTCAGGTAAATTCAGCTGATAGGCTACTGGACCAATCCTTTTGATAATCTCAAATGGTCCCACGTAGCGTGGATTCAGCTTTCCTCGTTTCCCAAACCGGATTACGCCTTTCCAAGGTGAAACCTTCAGAAGTACTTTGTCACCAATCTGAAATTCTAATGGCTTGCGGCGTTTATCTGCGTAACTTTTCTGTCGATCACGTGCCGCTGCCATACGATTACGAATTTGCACGATCTTCTCGGTTGTTTCGTGCACAAGTTCAGGACCCGTAAGTTGGCTTTCTCCAACTTCTGCCCAACAGACCGGTGATCGGCACTTACGTCCATATAGTGCCTCAAATGGTGCAGCTTTAATTGAAGTGTGATAACTGTTGTTGTAGGAAAACTCCACCAATGGTAAATGAGTTTCCCAACTGCTACCAAAATCAATCACACAGGCACGCAGCATGTCCTCCAGTGTCTGTATCGTACGCTCACTCTGACCATCGGTTTGCGGATGATACGCAGTGCTCATATCCAGACGCGTTCCCAATGCTCGCTGTAAAGACTGCCAGAAATGAGAAATGAATCGAGCGTCACGATCAGATATAATGGACACTGGCACACCATGCCGAGAGACTATTTCCCTTAAGTATATCCTTGTCAGTTTGTCCATTCGATCCGTCTCTCGGATTGCCAGGAAGTGTGCGGATTTCGTTAAACGATCTACAATAACCCAAATGGTGTCGCATCCGCTAGGAGTCTTAGGTAACTTCGTGATGAAATCCATCGAAATCTGCTCCCATTTCCACACTGGAATTTCCGGTTGTTGCAGTAGGCCGGACGGTCTCTGATATTCCACCTTAACCTTAGAACAAGTCAGGCATTTGCTTACATAGGTGGCAATTTCAGCTTTCATGTTTGGCCACCAGTAAAATTCCTTCAAGTCTTGGTACATCTTGTCTGAACCCGGATGAATCGAGTAGCGTGACTTGTGAGCTTCATCCATTACTAGCTCTCGTAAATCCCCATGCCGTGGCACCCAGATCCGTTTCATAAAATACCAAATTCCGTCTGTCTTTAGGTCCAGTTGTTTCTCCATGCCCCGCAAGGATTCAACCTTCAGCTTTTCAATTTTCAAGGCCTCAGATTGAGCAGCCTTAATTTGCACAGGCAGATCTGAATGGATGGTCATTTGTAATGCGCGCACCCGACGGGGTTTTGGTATTTCCTTTCTACTGAGGGCGTCGGCTACCACATTAGCCTTACCTGGGTGATACTTGATTGCACAATCATAGTCATTGAGTAATTCTAACCATCGTCGTTGCCGCATATTCAGGTCCTTCTGATCATATATGTGCTGGAGACTCTTATGGTCCGTATAGATCGTGCATTTGGTTCCATATAAGTAGTGCCTCCAGATCTTCAAGGCAAACACTACAGCTCCCAATTCCAGGTCATGCGTTGTGTAGTTCTTCTCATGCACCTTAAGCTGTCTAGATGCATAAGCAATGACCTTGTTGCGTTGCATCAGTACACATCCCAAACCCTGGATGGATGCATCACAATAAACAACAAAGTCATCAGCCCCTTCTGGTAACGCCAGAATCGGTGCACTGCAGAGTTTGTCTTTGAGCGCCTGAAACGCTGTCTCCTCCTTGCTGCCCCACTTGTAAATGGTTCCTTTGTGAGTCAGGGCAGTCAAAGGTTGTGCCAACTTTGAGAATCCTTCAATGAATCGCCTGTAATAGCCCGCCAAACCAAGGAATTGTCGTACTTCAGTAGGTGTTTTTGGTGTCGGCCAATCCTTGATTGCGTCTATCTTGGAGGGATCTACATGTATTCCCTTTTCGTTAACTACATGGCCAAGGAATTTCACATCTCGCATCCAGAAGTCGCACTTTGAAAATTTTGCATAAAGCTGTTCCTCTTTCAGCAATTCCAGAATGATCTTTAAGTGTTCTTCATGATCCTCCTTATTCTGTGAGTAGATCAGTATGTCATCAATGAAGACAATGACAAATTTATCCAAATACGGCTTGCAAACACGATTCATGAGATCCATGAAAACCGCTGGGGCATTAGTTAGTCCAAATGGCATGACCGCGAACTCAAAATGTCCATAGCGAGTCCGGAATGCTGTCTTCGAAATATCTTCCTCTCGAACTCGTAACTGATGATAACCTGATCTCAGATCAATCTTGGAATAGTAACTTGACCCTTGCAACTGGTCAAACAGATCATCAATGCGTGGAAGAGGATACCTGTTCTTGATCGTCACCTTGTTCAGTTCCCGGTAATCAATACACATCCTGAATGTTCCATCCTTCTTCTTCACGAACAATACCGGAGCTCCCCAGGGTGAAGAGCTGGGACGTATGAATCCCTTGTCTAGGAATTCCTGCAATTGCTTAGACAACTCTTGTAGCTCGTTCGGTGCCAAACGATACGGCGCCCGAGCGATCGGAGCAGCTCCTGGTGTTAGCTCAATCTGAAACTCCACTTGCCTGTGTGGAGGAAGGCCAGGCAAGTCTTCTGGAAATACCTCAGGAAAATCCCTAACCACAGGAATATCCTCCAGTCGTTTCTCTTCGGTGTCTTTCTCAGTAATCAAAGCTAAAATCGCCGGATGCCCTTTTCGCAGGCATTTCTGGGCCTTCATGTAGGAGATAATGCTAACCACAGCGCCACCCTTGTCACCTTCTACTGTAAGTATCTCCTCACCCGAGATGGGTAACTTGATCAATTTCTCTTTACAGATGATTTCCGCTTTATTTTTGGACAGCCAATCCATCCCGACTACCACGTCAAAACTACCAAGGGTGACTGGGATTAGGTCTATATCAAAAGTGTGTTCGGACAAGCCTAGCTTACATTTGTTGAACACCTGGGTAACTAGCATCGTCCTACCATCAGCTAATTCTATGGCATGCTCAATGTTCAAGTCAGTAGGGACAGTCCCTAGCACCTTACTAAACTTGTTGGACACATAGCTCCTATCGGCACCAGAATCAAATAGAACAGATACATAACAACCATTCACAGTAAATCTACCAGACACTACAGTAGGGTCAATAAGAGCCTCACCTGAGCCCATGACGAAAGCTCTACCCTTAGCACCGCCGCTTCCGCCGCTGTTGTTGTCTCTGGGTTTATCAGTAGGACCATTGCCGCCATTTCGCTTGAGTCTTGGGCAATCCCTCTTGATATGTCCACGTTGTCCACATTCATAACACCCAACTTGGTTATTGTTGTATTGTTGTTGCTGTTGAGGCACTTTTTCCGAGAGATTTACCCTGCAATTCTTGGCAGCATGGCCAAATCTTCCACACCTCTCACAGATATTCCTCGTGCACTGACCATGGTGGTGAAACTTACACTTGTTGCACTTTGGAAGATTGCCATTGTAGCCACCAGAACTTCCCGTGTCTTTAGTAGGTTGGGTTGGGTTAAACTTCTTGTACTGATGTTGTTGAGGAGTGGAAGAGGAGGATTGCTTCCCATTAGTAGAGGATTCCCACTTCCTCTTGTTGTTGTTATCAGTGGTGGCTGAAGCAGATCCACGCGGAGGTAATTTACCTTGCGTGACGGCTTGATCCGTCAACCGGTAAGCCAGTCTAATCGCCTCTTGTATGGTACTCGGTCTAGAGGCGGTGACCATTCCTTGGATTTCTGGTGACAGTCCGTGGAGATATCTTTCAATCCTCAGAGAAGGAGGGTTGACCATGTTGGGGCACAGTGTAGCAAGCTCATGAGAACGAGTGGTATACGCCTCGATCTCAGAACCTGTCATTTTGAGATTCCAGAACTCCATTTCCAATTTCTGCACCTCGTCGCGAGGGCAGTATTCCTCTTTCATCAGATTCTTGAAGTCTTCCCAGGTAGTCTGATTAGCAATCTCAACACCCAACATCTGTACCTGGGTGTTCCACCATGATAATGCAGCTCCATCCAGAGTGCCAGTAGCGTACTTGACTCGGTTTTCTACTGGACAGTTGCACATTTCAAATACTGATTCGAGCTTCTCGAACCAGCGCAGGAGTCCCACAGCTCCTTCTTTTCCAGTAAATGGGTTTGGTTTGCAGTCCATAAAGGACTTGAAAGTACATACCGCTTGACCTGCAATAGGTTTAGATCAGGACTTTAGAATTTATTTGAATGTTATATCTCGAAAAGATTGACAGCGTGTTACTGTCAAGAATGAATATGTTATGGCTTACCGATTGGAGCGGGTTGTGGATTGGGATTATGATTTGCAAGAGCATCAGCCACATGCTGATTAATGAGAGCGGCCAATTCCGCAGGTGTCATGTTAATGGTACCGCGACCGCGTCCACGCCCACGTCCAGACATTCTTAACAATTACAACATACAAAAATAAGTAATATGTAACATATCAACTTCATTTATGCATAAGTAATTTAAAGAATTTAGCACACTCAACTAAATGTTCAAATAATAATTTCTGGAATAATAAATTGTAAGTACGTTAACAATTAATCAAACCAAACAATCAAAATCCAAAACATAAGTCGGATGGGAACAACCCTTCCCATCTAGGTGTGAAATGAATCAAAGTCTGATAAACGAATGAAATGAATAAAGAAAGTAATCAATGAGAATCAACAGATCCAGTGCTAGCCTCAGGCTCGTCCTCGGGTTGCTCCTCTGGCTCCTCCTCCGGGTCTTCCTCGTCAGGCTCTGGTGCTGCATTCAGTGCATTGACCTGACCCTCAAGGGTATCAAGTCGCTGACTGTTAACAGCGATGTCGACCTCGTCGCTAATCACCCGATCGAACAAACCTGTGACGCGATCCACATGTTTGTTGTGATACTCCATCAGCTTGTTGAATCTTCTCTTGAGCTCCTTGATCTCCTCAGCTGATTCCCACGCACCTCTCTTCAATGCTCGGTTGTCATCCCATAGCTCAGCGACGCGCTTACGTTCAACGTGTAAAGTAGCTGCCAAAGCAGCTATGGCCTGCTCGGGAGGGCAATGCAAGGGAGGTAATGTAGGGGTATTAGGATCCCTAGCCGTAGCAGACCTAGTACGAGGCCGGTTTTCAGGAGGTGGAGGAACATTCTTCTCCAGAATAAGTCGGGTCATAAACACAGGGTAGTACTGCCACTCATGAACCGGTGGGTACTGGGGTAAGGCAAATGGCTGGTCAAGGTCAATCACCTCGTTAATATTAGGTCGCATAGGCCAGTCATACGGATCAGTAACGTGAGGTATGCAATCGTCATGTCTAGGCCTCTTTCCTTGAGAAGGAGAAGAGGTAGGTGCGGATGATGAAGACGCCATTCCTGCAAGGAGCCGCTCATTGGAACGAGCAACAGTAAGCAATCCAGCACGACAAAGCATACAAAGCCAGCTAACAAGCTAAACGTGTCTATATGCGTGTAACTAAGGCAACAGGCTATAGTCTAAATGCAATGCAAATGAAATGCAATGTCAATTTAGTTCGCTATAACCTGGTCTGATACCAATCTGTCACACCCTCAATTTCCACAAACGGGGTATTACCGTTAGGCGTGTGACTTCCAGGATCTCAGCCACTAGTTACACCAAACGACACGTTAATTACAAAACATAGATTATTTATTAACGACTAAAATATCCCAAAAGCAGAGTTATTAACGTAACCATAATAGTAATTGCGGAAGCATAAATAAATCATAAATCTTTAACCGGCGCAACACGCGCAAATTATATAAATGAAATTCATTTAGAAATTGTAATTAAACCACGTGTGACGATGAATGCATGAATGAAATGTTCCTAAGCGTGCGCATCTTGTGAACCTGAAAGAAACATGCTAAAGTGTCAACACAAGGTTGGTGAGTTCACAGAGTTTACAGAAAACAGTAATTATCAGTAATGGAAACCAGATTTAGTAATCAAAACATATCAGTAGGTAGCTAGCCCACAACAAGTCACTATGTGTATGAATTTCGCGACCGAGCTGACAGTAATGTAATGTAATGAATGCCCCGGCTGTGGGTACCAAACCACAGCACTGTATAACAGGCTAACCATTCACCCGTTCGACCTCCAGTCAAGCTAGCGCGACTAGCCCGGGTGGGGTTTGTCAAACCCAGTAGATCTACTAACAATCACCTCGCTACTACCATATTAACGGTCCGAATGAGGCGTAGTGGTAACACCATAGTACACAAGTATATGCAGTATTACAAATCTAAGTAACGAACAGTATAAGAAAACAACATGTTTCTCTCTCCCAAAAGAGAGTATAGTATGAAAAGTGGGGCTGTAAACTCACCTTAGATGCACAGCAACAAGTAAACGCAACAGAAACAATTAGGTCTCCGAATAACCTGAATGCACATTTATTATCTAATTAATATTAAATATTAAGTATTAACAATGAAGCGTACGGTTTCGCGTTCTCGGTTCGGTTACGGTGTTGGTTATCAACATTTATTTAACGTACACAAACAAGCACCCCCAACATATGATAACCCCCATGTGCCTAAACCAATCCATGCCCACATGCACTCTGCCCGTCACATTCTCGATAAAAACATGCATACAAGCAAGATCATGCATACATATACATACCTACCTAATCATGCACACCACTGCAGAAGACAAAAATTCAAATCCCATGTCCAACCCATGCGTAATGCATCCTACACCTACCTAAAATATATATATATATATATATATATATATATATATATATATATAATATCACACACCCATACATGCACCTGCCCACAACATGCATAACACAAACTAATAATAATCACATTCCCCCACCCATGCGCCCACTCTAAAACCCAAACAACTCAAACCCACATCTCCTCGGCAGGGAGCATGCACGCCCAATACATGTACACAACACACACTCACATACATACAACCACATACACTCATACAAACATGTACATATATAAAAACCAACACACACAGTTCGTACGCAGCAACGCACACAAACCGAACAAGAACAAACACGCACCCATGGACCCCCCCCCCCCCCCGGCCAACACACCGGTCGACTCCAACCAAACCCCAAAACCGTGAACAACAACCGAGATTGAAACCGTTATCGAAACGAACGAACCGCAGGCAAATGAACTTACGGGAAGATGTAGCCGAAGACGTAACGTTGAGGGCGACGCCGTCGAAGGCAGGAAGGAGCGTGGTAGAGTTAGGTGCCGGAAGTTGTTGCGAGCAGGAGAGATGGCAGAGGCTTCGGTGCGGTTAGGGTTATTGGAATGAAGACGGCAGAGTTTGAATTACGAAGGGGAGGGGTGAGGCTTGCGGGTGGTTTGTTATATAATAAAAGAATTTTCGTTTTTGGTCCCTCAACGAACCCTAAATGGCATTTTGGATTTAATGAAGATTTGTTTGTAATTAATAATTGGAATAGTTATTAATTTGTAACGGTAGTTTGATTAAATCGAAATATGGTTAGTCGTAACATAATAGAAAGTAACCAGGTTAAGGAACAAGGTTAACCTAAAAACTCAGGTTGTCACATATACTTATGCTAATGATATTGTATTAACTTATTTAGAAGTTCAACACTTCGATCATGACTTTATATACTTTTTATTTCTTTTCTTTTATGAATTCAAAAGATAGCAAAGATTCCAGATAACAGGAGATAACCTTCAAGAAAATTCAAGTCGATGCATCTTGTTTTAGGAGCCAATGGAACCCATCTTTCTTTATCTTAGAGTACTACCTTTTCGAATTTTCATTGATTTTCAAATAATAGATTTTATTATTTACAAAGGATATATAACTTTTTTTTTGTGAATCTTGATTCTAAATATTTTTATTTCTAGACTTTCTAATCACTACAATATGTCGGCACGTGATATTTCTCATCCACTACAACAAAGTATATTAGAATCCTAGTGGTGCTTCATGTGTATAAGATAGTAATATTAAAACACGTAAGAGATTCGTACATAGATGTTTAAAATATGAACATTTGAGAGTCGATGTGTCATTTTCAGATTAAAATAATTTGAGTGTTAAGTCTAAACTTTGAATCAAATAAAACTCAATTTGTATGTGTTAGAGATTCAGGTATTTTTCAACACAGAAACACAATTGAATCTGCGAGAGAAAATAAGAACAAAGATGAACACGTGAAATTTATGTGATTCTTTCGATCTTACCTACGTTTTCAGCCTGCAACCAGTAGAATTAATAGTGCTTGCTGCCTAACTTATAAGGAATTACAAGTACAATTATATAAATATATAGATATAGATCATTGGTTAAAGTCTTAATACACAAAAAAACTAAATGAGCCCAACATAGAATTAGAGTCCGCTCCTACCTTGCGTCTTCTTGTCTTCGTTAAACCCGAGCTCCATCAAGACTTCACAAATCCATTGGTATATGCGTGTGAAAATCAAACTAGAGGAAGTGACTAAAATGAATGAAATCGCCTTTGAAGGGAACGTGAGAAAACCAAATTCAATAGTTAACATTCGAATTCAAAATTATGTCAAAATTATGTCATTCTCAGATCCAGATTTTATATAAAATTTCAGGAAAACCAATTCTAATAAATTTTTAATGAAACCTTATAATCAAAATAAAATTTTTTCAAGATGACCAAAACCAAGGCTCTACCTCTTGGACCTTGGACCTCCCTTGGAAGATATTGATCCCTTGTGAACCTAGTTATTTAGGGGTTTCGTACCTAAGAACCAATAAGGTTCTAATACTTTGAATCATAATAAACTCAAACTAGTTTGCGCTCTGCATTCCTAACTAGTTCGATAAATATTTTTTCTTTTTTACGTTGGTCGCATAATCAATTCAATTACACTAGATTTTTTTTGAACGACCAACGAATACTCTAAACCTACTCACCAAAGTAAACCCATTGGCGAAAGGTCACCTACGCCTGCCAACACAAACAACCTTGGTGACCTTACACGCCCACCATTCCAATAAAAACCCACCACAAAAAGGCCCAATGTAGTAAAACTCCCAACCCACTTAGATCATGTTACATCAAATGAGACTCAAACCCATAACCTCCATGTTAGAGAGCCATAGGGTGCCTACTCTCAAACTACACTAGAATATTAGACATAATCTAAGATCAACTATGCATCATTGACCTAGTCCAATGCTTTGGAGATTCAACGTAGTTGTGGACATGATTTGGCTATTAGAAAATGATGAGAATATCATATGTGATAAGAAGGTTATCTGGCTTAAGATGAAACGAAGTATTTTTCATGGTGAAAAGAAGAAAGAAGAATTTCAAATTTTCTGAAATGTTAAAGTTAAGAGGTATCTCCTATGAGAGGGTAAAATCTTTCTATATCTGTTACCAATGCATATAAATGAAATTTACATTGTAAGGATTAGTAGTAAGCAAACACTTGACATGTTTCCAAAAGACTTATTGGGATGGTTTTTTTATAGACGACTAGAGTTTAAGATCAAATGTGATGAGAATATTATCTAGCTTAGATCTCCATATGTAGAAAAAGTATTATTCGTGGTGAAAATAAGTATGAAGAATTTTAAAATTTCTCAAATGATATAAGTTAAGAAGTATTCTTACGAGAAGATAAAATCTTTCCAATTTTATTATCAATACATATAAATGACATCTACAATGAAAGGATTGATAGTAAGCAAACACTTCATATGTTTCCGAAAGATTATTGGGATAACCGTCCTATAGGCGACTAGAGTTTAAGATCATATTAACATTAGGGAAGCACCTGCTGTCAATATCAATGTCACTCAACTCCTATCATAATTCAAGAATTAATGAAGTAATTATAGGAGTTATTTGATCTATAAAGGAGTTATATGCTCCAATATTGTTGTCCTGGTGCATCGTTACCTGTTGTGAATAATGATGAAAATATGAGAATGTGTATTTACTATTAACAACTTTTGTAAGACGATTATATATAATAAAAATTAACATGTTATGACAGATGATTTGTTTGATTAGGTGTAAGGTGCTCATCAGTTAATGAATATTGATTTAAGGTCTAAGATACTACCATTCTCGAATATTAATTTTAGGTCAAGATACAACCATTTTAGTCTTCCTATAGCTTCTTTTGCCTTTCGTATGATCCCAAATGAAGTTTCAAACAATTATTTTTGTATCAACTTTCAACCTCAATCTCTCCCCTCCTTCACTACTAAGCTTTTCTAATCTTATCAATTTATATATTTTTTGTTTATATATGTTTATTTACAACTTAATACAAACTTATGCTTTACAGCAAGATGTTTACACGATGAAATCTTGTGAGGGCCGGTTTCCAATAAAAATACTGAAGTGTATATAAAAATAAGCACATTGTAATAGTATATTTAGGATTTTATATAACGAGAAGGGAATTGGTGAACGAAACCGTGGAGCAAATCCACTTAGGAATATCGACTTAGAATATTCCTGTATAATATTTTTTAATATTATATTATAAAAGTTGTGAGAACTGAACAAAAACTTTTAAAAAAATAAAACTTTAAAACAACTTTGATGGTTGTAGGTGTGTTGTGATAATTTGTATATTATTATGCATAACTGGGTTTTAAATAAAATAAATGTGAATAAAAATAACCATCTTGTTATGGTATACTTAAAAGTTCTATGAGATCACACATTTTAATAGTTATAATAGGAAGAAAACAAAAAATCTTTTTTACAAGTGTGCCATGTGTCTGAAGCTAAGTGGACCCAAAAAATGAAAACAAACAAAGAAAATAATTTAAGGTGTAATTAAGTTGAGGAAATCGTGTTGTAAGTTAGGCTTAAATGCATATACAAAAGTGCCAAAATATTTTGTACACATTAATTTGTCACTATAAATAGTGATTCATGTGTGAGAGCATCGAGTTTGCAATTTGTCGTATATCTTTTTTATAGCAACACTTAAATTTTCTAGGTTAAATTTATCAAATTCCCCCTCCCCTTGCATAATTAAAACTTCTAACATTTTGAATGCAGATCGAGTACACCATTTACTTATAGGGTGGCCTCTTACGTACTGTAGTTTTATTTAGCATATATTTGATTAAGGGGGTGTTTGATTTTTCAGAAAAACTCTTCCTGACCTTTTTTGTTTGCGTCATACAGACCACGCACAAACGTTGAGGTCTGCAGAGTGTTTATTTTTTGAAAGATTTTTTATTAAAAAAAGTATGTGCAAGGCTGCATGAGTTACACATAAATCATTCACTTCTTGCATCTTCTACCCTCTTCTCATTCTCCACCTTCAACTCGACCCAAACCTCCTTCCCCCTTAAAATCGCAGCAGCCGGTCACCGCAGCCGCCGGTCCCTTCACTGCTTTCAGTCGCCGCCGCCCCCCTCCAGCCACCGCCACCGCAACACACTGCCACGAAACTACAGCCCCCTTCGCCGCCTCCACCTTCCCGCCGGCCGCCCGTCTATTCAAAAAGGTACCATGATTTGTTATTTAAAAAATAAATAGTATTTTTCTTGCAGAGTGTAGACGTTTGGCCAACCTCTTCTTCTGCAGATGTCTACTGATATGGTACGCAGACTGCAAACATTTTACTGCAGAAAAAACAAACAACACCTAAATATTACCACAACTTTAAACATATAAAAATCGATATTTTATAAAAAAAATCTAACTACAAATTCCATTTCTTCATACTACAGATTTAAATTTAGATTTAAGATATTACGTGTAACCTAACCTAACAAACCAAATCCAAAAAAATTGTCAAACACCTAAACATTTCAATACCAATTTTAACTGAAGTGGTAAAATTGAGGAGTTCAAATGATAACTTTAATAAGGACATAGTGCCTTCATCTAGTAAATTTCCGACTTCCCATCCACAAATTAACAAATATTTTGTGAAACAATGATCAATAACTTTTTCATTCCTCTCTACAACAAGAATAACTTTTTCATTCCTCTCTACAACAAGAATTAACGTATATCATACATATGATGTGACAAGTGGGTGATATGATGACACGACGGTAAACAATAAAATTCTCTTTAAGTTGTAACTATTTGAAATCCTCCCATACTTTAATCTAATAATTCAAATTATGAAAACATGTTTGGCTCCACACGTCTTATGCGGTATTCTATGAAGTTCGAGGTTTTCTTGTCATGTATTGGATTGGGATTCGTTGTACCAAAAAAGCACTTAAGAGCTTTGTTTGTTTCATAAGGTATGATACATAAGAAGCTAGTTTATTTGACGTTTGTACTTGTTATTTTGGGTGTTTGTAACGGATTTATTCAAAAAGAAACTTTTGTTTGAAAAATCTTCCTATCCGTTAGAGGTTTACGGTTATAATATTTAATCTTTTCTGTTTTGAAAGAAAATTGTAAGTTTATTTTACAATAAGAAACCTGTTGAGATATCAATTTCAAGTTTAAGAATTCAAGTAAATAGTCACTAAAAGATAACATAAAAATAAAAAATTACAATGACGAAAATGTTTCTCTTGTTTCACTTTTTCATAAAAAAAAATTATAAAAAATAAAAAAAACTCGTTTTTTTATGAAGCCTTTTTTACCTGGGTTTATTCCCAATCCAATCTATTGCAGATTTATCGGTCGGTTTTAGTGTTCTCCAAGTCACTTCTTATATGCTTTGATGATCCCACTCGGTGTTCCTTTTCCATTTGCTTCCAATAGTTCGACCTATCCAGAAATCCTTGCCAGATGTGCTTGACGATCCCCTATAATACGCTCACTTTGGGACTTCTTACTCCAGCTGTTCCAAGAATGTCTGCTAGTTAAACCGCCAGTGGACATTTTGACGGAAGTCTCCAATAGAATATGAAAACAAAAACATATATGGATGTTTGGATGGCTTTAGAAAAAATATTTTTTTATCAGTATAGAACAGAGTCATTGTGGGCCGACTACTATGACTACATGCGCATCTAGTACAGTGGCTTGGAAGCCAGCTACCTTGACCATCTTCCGAAGTTCTAAATAATCTACTGATCAAAGGCTGTAAGGACAGGCTGCTCTACATTCAGCCACATCACAGTGACCCCGTCATTTTACACATATGTAATGCCTGGAAATACACATGTGTAAACACAGGATTTACATATGTGTAATGACTAATTTATATATGTGTAAATAACGGGTGGACGATTTTTTTAAAAAAGTATATTAATATGGTACGTGTTGGAAAGATAAAAAATATAGAAATTAATAGTGAATTTTTTTTGAAAAAATAATATCGTGAAAAAAAATTATGAACGTTTAAAAAAAAGATGGAAATGACATGTGACTTGCATGTGACTTAAGTGTGTGGCTTATATTGGTTCTTAGAGTTCTCACGAAAAAATCATAGTTCTCAAGATAACCCTACCCAACCAACCTAAATATAATAACTTTAAATGAACAACGAAGATTTTTATCAAGAAAAAAAAGCCCTAGAAAGGTGCTAACAACTGATGTGACATCCGGTAATTTTCCGTTACCAAACTTCGTTAGTTCCGTTAAGTCTTGCATACACGTGTCGGGAGCACACACTAGTTGTCGTTGAACGTTGGTGACTTAATAATAACTAATAATGTTAAACAATAATTTCTATGTTGATTATTAGTTGTGATTATGTGATTTAAATGTTTATTGTGAATTTTATCGCGTAACGTGGAAACGTGTATATTTATTTCGTGTGTTTTGTGGCAAATGGAAATTATGCATGATTATTATTTGTGACTAATGATAATTGTGTTTAGTAGTTAAAAATTATTTAAAAACTATTCAAAGAGTCTAATTTTTTATAAAATACAAAATGCAAGGGTTTAAAGGGTAATTATGTAAAATTATTGTTTAAAACACAAAACCCAACCCTAATAGCCCCCATCGGCCGCGATCGACCTCCCCTCTCCCTCTCCTCTTCGAATTCAGCCCAAGAACAAGCAATCACCCTCGGATTTGATCGATTTCAAGTGATAGAACACGTTAGAACCTTCAATTGCAAACTATTACACATTTAAAGGTTAGATTTTTACATGTTTTTGATGATTCTTCATGTTGGCAGAAAGTTCCATTCGAAATCTGCAATTGATGGTCGATTGATGCTTAGTTGTTGATGTTAATGTGTTTACTAGATAGATTACATGTTATTTAATTTCAAGTATGCATAAATGGATTTTGGTTGTTTGTTCATATGATTATCTTTGGCTGAGAGTTTGAGGCGATTTTGGATCAAATTGGATGTTGAATGTTGGTTGTTTGATGTTGTAATGATGCTAGTTAGGTTGTATGCATATTGGTTAACGTCGATTTTGCAAGAAAGCCTCGATTTTGATTCATGGTTCATAGGTTACTAAGAATAGTAACTTTATTTTGCATGAATTGATGATTTGATGATGTATGAATGTTATGGATGTGTTTGTGATGATGATTAGATGCTCAGTTGATGATATGAACAATTGAAAATCAAGAAGATGTTTTATAGTTCATACATTGCTAAAAATAGTAACTTTTGGTGTTGAATGTTGATGAATCATGATGATTAGGTGTTGTTGATCATGTTTAGATGTTGTCATGGACTTGAATTGGTATGTAAATGATGAATCCATGAATGTCTTGGGTGTTTGATGAAATTGGGATGTACTTTCCCAAAAGGGAAACTTTATTTGTGCAAATTCTTAAATTGGATGATTTGAGCATGTTTGGGATATTAGGACCATGCTAGTGTATTCATGGATGGTTTCTAAGGTGATTAAATGTGTTGTTTAGGTTATATGAATGTTGATTTGGTTTGTTACCTGTTTTGGCCTGTTTGTGGAAAAATCCTGGTATGAGTCATATAGGTAAGCTATGACTTTTATGGATTGATGGTTGATTAAGAATGAACATTTTAGATGTATGAGCATAATAATAGTTGAGGTTCGCATAACTTGTATGATATCTAGTTGTATGATGATCTAGGTAGTACATGTGGTTAATGAAGTGCTATATGTAATCAAGTTGTATGTTGATCATGTATGATATGCTGTTGTGTTAGTATTAACGAATTATCACCTATAATGTCACCAACGGGTCAAACGGGTCAACTGGGTCAAATGTGTCTTGTCTTTCAAAAACTTTGAGTTCCTTGGTTTGTAGAGCACTTAGGGTTCCATGTTGATTCTGTGTGCACGTACTTATGTACTCTTGTATTCTAGGTAACCTTTGAAGGATTGTCTTTGCACCTATCACCAGTTCTCTTTAGTCATTATCTTTACACACCAGGTGAGTTCTTGCCCCACTTATTTTACATAATCTCTTTTGGGGGAGATAGCATACTGTTGATCACAAACGCTTTTATATATGAGTGTGTATAATATTGATATAGTGTTGTTTACCATGGAAAGCCCTCATACTTTCGGATTGTTAATATTGACTAGCGGGGAAATTTTGGGTAGTACTACTGGGTCTGACGAGCCCCACCTGTGTGACTCGAGGTCATACGGGTGCAATTTTGTCCTAACATATATTCGTCACGACCTGGTAAGTCGTGACGGGAGGCACAAGCTATCACAGTCAGCTTCAATCGCGAAATCACTATGATTAATATTTTTATGTTAATAGACTAGCTATCTATTGCAATACACTACTT
The DNA here is from genome assembly GCA_025506505.1 of Flaveria sonorensis. Lineage (NCBI taxonomy): Eukaryota > Viridiplantae > Streptophyta > Magnoliopsida > Asterales > Asteraceae > Flaveria > Flaveria sonorensis. Next base: position 60,868,242 of record CM046427.1, read on the forward strand.
ATGATTTGAAAACTGTTTATCGGTTTACCTATTAACGCAAACTCTTGAACTCACCAACCATGTGTTGACTTGTTTAGTATGCTATTCTCAGGTTAAGGTTGCCAGTTGCCTAGGAGCACGCACGTCAGCATTGTTGAGTTGTCTACATTTGCCTTGTTTACAAATTTGGGATTATTTTCATATTAAACAATTGTGTTTGGGGCGCGTATGTTTTACGCATTCTCTTTACATACTACTTGTTTTGGGTTTTCTGGTTTTAAAAACGCTTCCGCAGTATTTTAAACGTTAACTCTGGTTTTGTTTATTAATCATATAGAGTCGTTTTTGGTAACTAATGACTGAGATCCTGGTATGTCACGCGCCTCGCGGTAAAACCCCGCACGCGGATTTTGAGGGTGTGACAACTGAATACAAGCCAAAAAAAATACGTTAACATTAGACAAAATTAAATACGAAAATTACACGTCTAATACTACTTTAGCTATATTTAAACCGATTTTTCACCCAAAGAAACCCTTGTATCTTGATATCTTTCATGATCTTATGAATGGACGGAGACTTGTTGGAGAAGACAAATCACTTTCTCTTGGTTTTAAAGGGTTGATAGTAATAGATATATTAATATTATGAGTAATTACATATTCTAGATATTTTTGGAGAAAGTGCATGGTGATTGATGAGTTGTGGGGGCTAAGTGCCCCCTATAGAGATGTAAGAATGCCCTTAACTTATGGGAGTGATTCAAGGTGAACTTGGTATGTAGAATATACAAATTATTGAGTAGTAATATCAAATCGTGACACTTTCTCCAACTTCCACGCCACGTAGCTTTCTGTATAGTATTATTTTATTACATGTATACAATAACTATATTAGAATAATGTAAAGGGTTTCAATAAATGATTTAAATTCAAGTTGAATCACTCAATTGTATGTCGCTTCTTTTTTTTCTCAAAAACACCCGTGTATATTTCTAACGACAATATATATAATATATACGTAGGAAAAAATCACATGTTTAAACATGTGGTAAAATAAAGCTAATATAAATGTGTGTAAAAAAAGTTTTCAGATATCTTACAAAATTAAAAGTTATGAGCTATCTTGTGTGAGAATTATGAAAACTTTTTTTTACATATGTGTTGGTTTAAACATGTGTTGAAAACGAGAATTATTATATGTACTTTTACACATGTAAAATGTGTAAAATGGGTTCTCAAAGTTTTAATAAAAAATAAGAGTTTTTAATATAACCTTCACCCATATTTTTGATATATATATATATATATATATATATATATATATATATATATATATATATATATATATATATATATATATATATATATATATATATATATAAATATATAAGGAAAGTTTACGGTACAAATTGATTAATTCGTGCGAAATGTACAAAGTGATAACAACCATTGATCTAAGCGATTAATGGTCCAGATTTAAGATGGAATAGTCACGCAAAAAATATACTTGAAGTGATATATTGGAAATAGCCTACAATTATTGATTTTTTTTAATTTCCTCCTGTTTTTTTAAACGTATATAACTTTTTTATATGACACTAATTTTAGTGAACCCATGTATTACACGAGTTGAATATTAACTAGAATAAAATTTTATTAATTATAAAATAATTTGCTATTTAAATTATGTATGAGTAAGGACTATAAGTAATAAAACAATGATATCAACTTTTTAAATTTTTGTTTTTTAACTTTTTTTGTTTTTTCTAAAAAATAAATTAAACATTTCGTTTCAAAACAAAACATTTTTTTTAAAAATGTCATTTTTAAAATCTTACGTGTTTGAAAAAAAGTAGGATGTTTTAGAAAATTTTTTTATAAAAATTTATTTCTCTAGAAATAAACATTAATAAGAAGATCTATTTCTTAATCTTTTTAATAATAATTTTTAATAAAAAAGAATTAAATAATATAATTAGTAATTAATGTATTTATTTAATAGGAGAGAAAGGGAAAATTTTATTAAGAATGAATGTGGTGTTGCCATGTGGAATCCCTAGTTATCCTTTTATTATAATAAGAATATAATAAGATTCTTTTTAAAAAAATACACCATAAAATCAAGCATTTTATCCTCTTTAATATAAGTATAGTATTACCATGCTTTTTTTATTAATCAATATTTTTTAAAACGTCTATGTGTTATACGTATAACTTGCGTGATTATTAACTGCGTAATTATGAGCATAAATTGCGTAATTATCATATAACTTGCGTAATTATAAATATAACTTGTGTGATTATTTTTTATAACGTGAGTAAATTTTTTTACATAATAATAAATATAACTTACGTAATAATAGAAATAACTTGCGTAATTATGAATATAACTTGCGTAATTATGTACATTTTATGCGTAATTGTAGCGCGGATAAAACAACCCCTCCATCAAAAAACACGTGTCACACTCTGGTGACTTCGTACGCTTCGCACGTAAATTAACTTTGTATAGTAACCGGCCTATATATATATATATATATATATATATATATATATATATATATATATATATATATATGAGAGGGTTTAAATGAGAATTATTTTTGAGAACTCTAAAAATTAATGTGAGGCACAAGTTTTAGCTAAAAGATAAATGACGAAAACATAGTAAAAAATTATTATACGGAAAATAACATGAAAAATAAAAACAATAAAAAATTTTCTCTTGTATCCCTCTTACATAAAAAATAAAAAAATTATAAAAAATAAAAAATATTGTTTTACACATGCGTACTACCTAATTTCCACATGTGTAAAACATGATTTACACATGTATAATGACTAATTTATACATTTGTAAATAACCGATGGATAATTTTTTAAAAAAATTTATTAATATGGTACGCGTTAGAAACATAAAAAAAATTTAAATTTTATGATGAAATTTATTTGAAAAAATAATATCATGAAATAAAGTTATGAACGTTTTATAAAACGATGAAAAAAACATGTGACTTGCATGTGATGTTAAATGTATGTCTTACATTGGTTTTATAGTTGTTATAAAAAATTGGTTCTTAAGATGACCATTCACTATATATATGATAAAATTCTTTGTTAACCCTTGTTATTATGATAACCGTAAACCTTAATGTGAGTTATACATTGCACTTTTTTGCTAATATATATATATATATATATATATATATATATTATATATATATAAAAGTAGTTTCTAAAGTTCTCATAAAAAAATAGTTCTCAAGATAACCATTCCCTATATATATGATAAAGTTTCTTTGCTAATCATACATTGCAACTAACTTTTTCACGGCATTAGACTACTAATATAACTATTATTCTCCTATTTTCAAAATTTCCCTTCCTTTTTAAAGAAACTCCACCCTTTCTTAAAACTTTCTTAACTTTTTTTGTATGATATTATTTTCAAACAAATCACACTATTAAATAAACCGTGTATATAGATTTAATAAGCGTATAAAAATGTTATTTTTAAAAAAAAATTTATTATAACTCCCAAATTTAATTATTTTGGTTTTAAAAAATTGAATTTTTAAAACTACCAATTTTAAAATATTTCATATTTTTAAAAAAGTTTTATGCTTTAGAAAATTTTATTATTTTATAAAAAATTTGTTTATTTAATAATAACAATAATAAATAGATCTCTTTTTTAATTTATTAAATGTAAAAGAATGTTAAATAATATTATTAGTAATTAAGGTAATTATTTAAGAGGTGAGAGAGGCGGGAAAATTTTGGCGAGGATGATTGTGGTGCTGCCACGTGGCATCTCAAGTTACTCTTTTATTAAAGTAGTAAGATATAGGGTGTAACATCCCATCTAAACCGTATCAAGATCTTATCCGTTTTACCCCCGATCAGTAGCACATCCAGGAACTCATGGTTTTTTTACCAGACGAGTTGTTCGCGCAACCAAAACGTGTCTTGATATAGAAGGTTTCCACCCCTTATAAGAAAGCTTTCATTTTCCTCCTCAACCAATGTGGGACTTACATCTCCATTCGCTTAAGGAGCCCAGCATCCTCGCTGGCATACGGATCCAGTCCCTGTCTCTGATACCATATATAACAATCCGCGTAAAAGGTATCAAGATATTGTCTGTTTTGTCACCGATGGGATGCCCATCCAGGAATTCACAGTTTTGTTTTTACTCGGCGAGTAGCTCGTCTAGGCAAAATACGTGTTGATAGAGAATGTTTCCACCCTATTTAAAGAAAAGTATCGTTCTCCTTCTCAACCAATATGGGACTTACAAGTACATACATAGGGTGATAACATAAAATTATTACTAGAACAAAACAAAAAAAAACTTAAACTTTTATTTTTTAATTAGTAGTTCAGATTTTTTAGATTTTATGTTTGTTTACATAAATATACATAGTTTTGTCGATTAACAACCAACAAACCTATTTTTAATATATGTTTCAATTTGGTGCAGTATGCATAAATGAACGATCAAATTAATTTGTTTATATATTTTTTTTGTCAATTGGAATTTAATAATCAAAACTATCAGCCATTGACCGATAATAATGCATACTGTCACTTTACCCAATAATAATTTTAACTTTTATTTTCGTTGCCAAGAGTAATCCTAGTAGTGTAATTATTCATTGGCTTACACTTGATTGCCTCTGGATTTCGCTCGTGATGATGATTGTGAATGTGATAGGGAAACATACGTTGAAATGGAATGAAAACAAGTGAAAATCAAATATAAATCAATGAACCTTATGCTATTAGGATTGTAATTGACAACAAAAATAAAAGTTAGAATTATTATCGGAAAACTAATAGTATTGATTTTTACCGGCTAATATGTCATTGTTTAGATTATTAAAATCCAATTTATCTATATTTTTTAAAAGTTTAGAAGAGATGAGTGAGAAACAATAAACATTATATTTTCTTTTATTTTTAAACTTTTTGAAATCAAAAAGTGATCAATAATTTATTTTTTCTCCCTTTCCCATAATAAAGTGTTGTTAAAGAAAAAAAAAATCCCTCCAATATATACGCATACTTAAACTATCCATATCCAATAAAGTTCGATGATAATAACATTACACAATCATTTTTTTCAAGCATCCTAGTTTCTAACAATCATTGTGATTGCTTCTTTCTTACATTAGAGAAGAGAGGAAAATGATTGATCAAAATTTATCCATTCAACCACAGAAAATTGACACGTCACCCACAACGATGACTTGGTGTGCCACATCACATCATATAGGTTCCTGATAGAAGAAAGAGGGGACCTTCATGGTTAAGTAAATAACATATCCTAAACATAACAGTTTAGACAAAATGTTTTAAGTAATTTAAAGAATGGATAATTGGATGGAATAAAAGAAAAACAAAAGCCATAAAGCTAGCATGCTTAAACTAGGGATGGTGTTTTTAACCGAACCCGACATAAACTAGGGATGGTGATTTTAACCGAACTTGACAATAAATAAAAAAGATGAACTCGATTAATATTTAAACCCAATCCCAAGACGTATAATTCTGGTAATCAGGTTAAATATATTAGATCGGGTTAACTCGAATAATCATATTAAATTGCATGCATGAAAGCTTTTGTCTTTTATTTTATTTTTCTAGTTCTACGGACAAATTTGATAGTAGAAAAATATTAGCCACACAACACATCCTAATCCCAAATTACATTAGAAAAGCACCTTATTTTTCTAGGTGTGTTACGTACTAATTCTATGACAACACACTTTTCAATTATCACTATTGTGACTATAAAGAATGAGGCATTTACATATTTTTTATTTTTAAACTCATTAGTTAAATATTTACCAAAGTTAAAAAACCAATTATATATTTCTTTTTTTTAAAAGATATATATCACGTATTTATCCATTTTATTAAAATTAGTTATTAAAGGATTGTTGTATCTATATTTTTACTAAGTTATTTTTACATATTTTTCTTCCTAAAAATATCAATCATATATTTTCTCAAGTTCGATTCTTCTATATAAATAAAAATAATAAAATTACAACTTCAAATACAAAAATTTAAAACGTTATTTTAAAACAATAATCACCAATAATCAAAAATATATACTCAAATATAAAACACAATTGTCAAAGTTTTAATCAATTATAATAAAAAAAAAATTAATGCTTACAAATCTTTTAGTAAAAACAATATAAAATAGTCATTTGATAGGTTAATTTTAATAAAATGAATAAATATGTAATATTTATGTATATTAGAAGAGAGATATGTAATTAATTTTATATCTCTAGAAAATATGTAATTTATAGTCTTAAAAAAGAAAATTTTATAAAAATCCCGAAAAGAATAGTCTAACCGTTTTTAATCAAACAAATTCTATGATCATTCTCTAACAAGTTTTAATGTTATAACTTTTAAGCAAGTGAATTATTTTATAAATGTTCCAAGCAATCACACATGTGTTAGGTGAGAATTGTTATATTCTAGTTGACTGGGGTGCAAGTGCTTAAGTTTCGAGTAGTAGGAATGTATTTTAAATGTTGAGAAAGAGAAAGATATCTCTATTTACAAGCTCAAAGGCAGCCCATTTACACGCCTAAACCAGTTAACTTATTGAACCCGACCCTAATTTATCCAAAACCCGAATACTTATTACATATTATTTCTTTGGTTAGGTATTCTTGTTGATTTTTTTACATCTAAACACCAGAGAAACCGTTTAAAAAACCAGAATGACACCCTTAGCTTTAATGTATGACGAAATATATATATACTTAGTTGGACTTTATTTCAACTGTGACTACAACCAACTCGTGCTAGAAAATGGGAAACGATAACAAATTTTACAATCGTTTTATAGAATCTGAACGGTTGCAAAATTAGTGGTCAAATTGAAACAGTCACAAAATTGTAGCAAGTTTTACTACCACTTAGACTCGATCGTAAACATATGGAACATTGAAACTGATAAACTAAAAATGAAACGTATAACGTCTCTAAATTCAATTGCAAAATAATCGTTGTTACAATTTACAAAGCAGTACAAAATGTATTACCCCCAAAGGTTTTTTGTACCATCTTTTGATTTCTCGGTGACAAATGCACGACCGAAAAGACAATCGAAATACTCGGCTTTTCTTCTAAACTTGCTAAAAATTTTCATGGTAAAATAAACCAACTAGACGCAACTTAGACTTTACTTATTAAAAAATTAAACCATTTTGAATTGCAATAAAGTAACAAGAACAAAAACCAAACTAATCTTTTTTATTTAGTTATCTTTCATTAAAGTTAGGGTTGATAATTCATAATTGGTTTTGATATAGGAAGGCCATGAAGATGTATCTTGTTGTTGGATCCATCGACACCAAGACAAGAGCCATTTCTCTAGTTGTGTGTCAGGTACGAAGGCCCCCCATTCATCATGTGTACATATGTCATAATCTTGATCTTGTATGTTTCCAATTATTGTCACTAAATGATATATCTTCTGACACTTTTTCAGTTCCTCATTCTTATTACTTTAAATCAAATTCTTACTATCATAGATTGTATAACTTGACTACATTTATGGAAGCTAATTATTAGGAAAATCCTAGGAAAAATTCTTAGGCACAAATATTAACACTTTAATGCCAAAGCTTCAAAATGTGTCGTTTTCAAACTTTAAAAGAAATTGTATATCAAAACATATGCTAGCATGAGTATTGTTTTACATTTTTCACATAACAACGTTAAATATCCAAATATTCACATACATGTGTGCTATATCCATACATGCATACATATATATACATCGATATATAGTTGATGTAAAATAATAACTATATATTATGTAACTAGGAATTTCCTCAGCGTGATACAATTAATAGAAAACATGAATAGTACAAAATAAGAGGTTTATTTACAACATTAGGTTACAGTTTACAAAAGGTATCTCCATGTAATGAGAATACAAAGACGCAACATTCACAATTATCTGTCGACGTGTGTTCAACATCGCTGTTAGCTATGTTCTATGTTGTGAAAATGAAACTGAATCTATTATTTTATTGATCCGTGAAAGGTAATAGAAATAATAATAATAGTAATAACAGCAGTTGGTGGTGGTGATGGTGAGGAATAATAACAACAATAATAGAACTAAAAAAGATAAGAAAATCAATTTAAATGAAGATAATTAGAGAACAAACCTGGTTCTGTTGGTATATTTCTATAATTTATCCTGAATTAAAGATGTATAATATGTAACATACTGTGAAAAAAATTGAATTGATTGGTTACTATTTGTGTCGCTAGTAATTCTAATAACTCTCGGTAACTATTTATTTATTTGATAAGACACTTGAATTTAGATCTAGAGTAAATTACATTTGCATCCCTTACGTTTTTTCATTTTAACCATTTGAATTCCTATAGTTTCAAAGCTTCGATTTGCCCCTAATGTTTTATTTTTGTCTCCATTTAAGTGCTAACCCTAACGTCGTTAGATTTAACCGTTAGTTTTTTATAAATTGACAAAAATACCCTTAATTCTCACTTTATTAAAACCCACCCCACCACATCTGATGTAAATCATTATCATCATCATCAACCTTACCTTCACCTATCATCTCTCTCATCTCTCTCTTTCTCTCTCTCTCTTTTCATGTAGTCCACAACCGCCGTCATCGCTAGATCACGACCACCACCGCCGTACTCGCCATTTAACCCCTGACTACCATCTCCATCCTCCTAAACTCCTTCAAATCACCACCACTTTCACACTCAATTCCCCTAAAAAATCCATCATCTTCAACACCTAAAACGTCACTATCACTACGCTTCAACTTCCAACCAACATCCACCCTAAATCCAACCAAAACACAACCCCCACAAAGAACAAATAAAACCCCACAAACCCAATCACTTGCCATAGGTAAATCTCACAATTAAGATACACACATAACATAAACAAAGAAGAAATCAAGTAAAACCCCACATCTCTAATGAAGATCGCAGGCGAAACCCCAAATGATGCAACATAGATCGCAACAAACCCCACAACAAGAGCCGAGAAAAAAGCCCCAGCTAACAATATCACCTCAAACCCTGTACGGGCATTGCCCTCGTGGGGAGCACCGTTGCCTAGGGCTAGGAGAGTGACAACACCCATGCTTGGGGATAAATTGAGGTGATTTGAGAGCTTTGTGATGACGATTGAGAACCGATCTTGTTCGATTTTGATGAGAAGGTAGAAATGGAGAACAAGGGTGAGGGTGAGAAAGGGGATTAAGAGGAATTGGTGGTGGTAGAAGATGCAGAAGTTTGGGTGATTTATAGTTGGGTGGGTTGTGATTAACAATGGGGTGAGGTTCGACGGCTGGTGAGGATGTTTGGCGGTGATGGTTCGGCTGGTGAGTGTGTTAGCGGTGGTGGTGATGGTTCAGATGATAATGGTGAATAATGATAAATATGAATTGATGAAATTATGAAAAAAAAAATAGGATTAAAAGACAATGACAAAAATATCCTTAGAAAAGACAAATGATGTAAGGCCTGTTAAAAGACTTGACTAACACCATTAGTCATTTAAATTCAAACGGTTACATAATAAAAACATTAGTTATGTAAATGGTTAAAAATATAAACGTCAGCTATGCAAATCAAGGCTTTGAAACTATAGGGATTCAAACGGTTAAAATGGGAAAACATCAGGTATGCAAATGATAATTTACTCTTAGATCTATCTCCGTGAGTCCATCTACTTCAGACGTATGAAAGTGCCTTTGTCCTAGTGATGTTAAAGTAGCGTTTGGTTCGCAAAATATGTTGGAATTGAAATGAATTGATTTGGAAGTCAATATTTTCTAAATGATTTATAATTCAAGTAAATTGGTATATATTAAAGGAATTTAAATTTCAAAAGCATTTTAGTGATAAAAAACTCATAAAAGAATTGGAATTTATTACTCATTACAAACCGACACCACCTCTGACTTATCACCGACCGTTCGTCGACCTCGCCACTGACAATCGACCGCGGCCAACGACCGCACCCGCCACCAACAACAAACCGTACCCCACCGCTGCCACCAAACGATCACGCCCGCTGCAGAAAACCGACAGTCGCAGTCGAGCGCGTCAAAAACCGACACGGTGGAGATGGACGTCTGTCGGCGGCTGGCGCGATCAGCGACGACGGTCGATTGTCGACAAAGGTGACAACATGATCGGTTGTCGATGGGTTTGGGTTGTCGGAGGCAGGGCGACAAGCGAACAAGGTTTGGGGCGTTAAAAGGTTTGGGTCGGCGGGCACTTGCGAGGGATAGCTAACAACAGCGGCGGCTGGTGTATAAGGTTGGTGGTAGCGGCAATCGGAGGTCTATGGCGGCGGAGGTTGGCGGTCGAAGATTAAGGGTGGCGGTGGCGGCAATCGAGGGCGGTGGCGGCAGTCGAGTGCAGCGGCGGTCAGAGGTCGGAGGTGGTGGCAACGGCGGTCGGAGGTCGGGCGGGGTTCGGCGGTGGTGGCGGCGGTGGTCGGAGGTTGGTGGCGTAGGAAAGGGTCGTCAGTAGTGTTAGTTGGCGGTGGGCGGGGGTGGTAGGTGGAGGTTGGTGGCGAAGGTGGGGGTCGAAGGTTGGTGGCGTCTGCAAGGGTCATCGCTAGTGTCGGTTGGCGGTGGGGCGGTGGCAGTCGGTGGCAGAGGCGGGGGTCGATGGAATTTGAAATCATTCAAAACATGAAGAAACATAGAAATATATTATATTTGGCCCAACTAGATTTGCAATTTATATAGAAACTTAGGAAAATAATAAAACAAAAACGAGTGTTTAGGAACACTAAACTACATCTAAGTTTTTCTTTGAAAAAATTAAAACTAAAGAAACCTTAATGCTAGATGGTTAAGAGGCAACCTCTTAATATTACCTATTAACCATTTAGTATTAGGACTACCTATTAACCGTTCTGAGTTTATAAATCATTAAAATGTAGCATCTTAATGATCATTTAGAAACTACCAAATAACCCCTTAAAAACCTCCAACACATTAACACAACCATACAAAAAATACAAAGGAAATTCCCTGTGTCGTTATTCCGTCAAAAAACTTGAAATTTGTTTTTTTCAACTAATAAAAATGTTAATTAAATTGTAAAATAAAATTCAAACATTAAAAACTAATTCCAACACCAAGGCAATTGTTTATTGTTTTGGCTTACGATCATTAACAATTATGGTGCAATATTTTTTTAGTTAAGGCTTTGTATCGAAACTAGATATTAGGCCATTTTGACAACCACTTCATCTAATGTCTAATCAAATGTCATTCGTTTATAAGAGCTAATTCACTACTCTAAGTTAACGTCATTCGGATCCTAGCTTGCATATTGCGATTACAAATTATCAATTATAACTAAACACACATGCCGCTCTAAATGTTTAATTAAATTGTGTAATTTTATAACGAGATTGAATTCATAGATTAACTCATTGTTATCATTCCCTTTATTAAAATTAAAATCTTTTAGGGTTTTAAAACTTAAATAAGTTTATTCTTTTATTAACAAACAAATATGAAATATGTTATCAGAGTAAATATGAGTTTTAAATCAATAATCAAAAAAAAGAAAGTATTAAAATAATTAAATCATATAAACGATTCACACAAGCATTTGAATCAAACCAAAGTAATTAAACCCTAAGTATTGAAACTAAAATTAATATCTTCTACTAAAAGATCATAAGACCTAAAAGGATCAAAATTGACTTGATTTCTTGTTCCTTTTGACTCTTGTAAGTCTTCGAAAGAGAAAAAAATATGATTTTGTCTTTTCTGTGTGGATTTTTCTCGCAATCCACATACTTTAATAAAATAGTAACTAAAGTATACACATATCCAGCATCATATTCATTCACAAAAAAAATAATTTTAATTTTGTTTTCTATTAAATAATTACACTAAATACCAATAATATTATTTAACTTTTTTTTAGATTAAAAATAGCTTTTTCATAAATTAAGAAAGAGATATTTTTTTAAAAACATCAAGCATTTTCAAAAATATGAAATATGAAATATTTTTTTAATGAAACAAAGTTTTGTAAAATAATTTTTTTTAATCAAACATTTTCAAAAATATGAAATATTTTAAAATTGGTGTTTCTATAAGGTAAATTTTTATTAACAAAAAATAATTAAAATTGGGAGTTATAATAAGAAAATTTTTAAAAATGGCTTTTTTTTAAATGTTTTGTTGTGAAACAAAATGTTTAATTTTTTTAAAGTTTAAAGACAAAGTTTTAATAAGTTGATATCAATGTTTTGTTAGTTATAGTCTCTACGTACATGTAATTTCAATCGTATCTTATCTAAAAATATTGTTTTATAAATAATAAAATTTTATTATATTTTATACGAACGTTAAATATTTGTAATTAATTTAAGAGTAACCGTTTTAACTACTAAGTTTACGTTGAAAATTATTTTTTCTCTTCCACTATCTCTCCAAGTGCTCCCCAAGTCTTTTGTGATCACTTCTTACGATTGCTCCACACCTAAAAAATTAACCAAAACAAACTAAAGTATATTTCATTTAATCAATACTAATGTTGCACAAAATAAACGAATGTGTGCATGATATATGATCAAAATATAAGCTAAATTCATTATCAATAATGTCTAATAATGCAACTAATATATCCACTAGTAGGTTGTTCATTGTTTTACCCGGTAATTTATCAAATGGATGTAAACACCACATCCTTGAATGGTGAGTTATATGAAAAGATTTATACGAAATAACATGAAGGGTTTATTATGACAGTAATGAGAACAAAATGGGTAAATCAATAAAGTCATTATATGGCTTTAGAAAAGCTCCAATATAATTATATCAAAAGTTTGATGACATTATCTAGTTTAATGAATTTCTATTAACCCAAACAAAAATGAGTATTTATAGCAATTTTGATACTTCTAGTAAAGGTGTTGTAATATGCTTATATGTTGATGACATATTTATATTTTCCACTAGCCAAGAAAAAACAAATAAAACTAAGGAACTTTATCATCAAACTTCTCTATGAGGACAAAAGAGAGCTAATCCTAGGCATTAGGAATTTAGGATTAAACATGAAAACAATGGTATTATCATTTCACAATCTCATTAGATAGAGAAAGTACTAAAGAAAGTTGTAAAAATCTCTTCATGTTACCCCTATGATGATATAAAGTTTTTGCCAAACAAAAGTAAAGTTGTCTTAAATCAAATACACACACAAAGGCTATTATTAGAAAGCTAACTATGTTTACTAGCAAGCCAAGTACATAACATTGGCAGGTTATAAGAAGAGTATCTAATATTAAAAAAAACCTTAGATTATGATTTAACCTACACTTGATTTTCTTCTGTTTTTGAATTTATTCTGATGAAAGCTAGATTAAAAAAATGAAATATATTTCCCCAACTAGTGAATGGATATTCTACTCGGGGTATGAGTTATCTTGTGGAGCTTAAAAAACCGAACTTATTTAACTAATTTAATAATAGAATCTGAGTTTGTTGTTTTAGGTGTATCTAGCAAAGAAACAGATTAGCTAAAAAAAATTTAATGCGTGAGATTCCATTGTGCCCCAAATCAATATAATCGGTAATCTATCAAGTTTGATAGTGCTTCTACACTAGCTAAGGCTTATAGCCCTAATGTCTAATGAAAAGTCCTTGATATTTACATAATAGACATAACATGATTCAAAATTAATCATGCATGGAGTAATAGAATTGAATATGTTTGAGTACTCAACATAAGTTAGCTGATCATCTAATCAAAAAGTTAAGTAAAGATTTTGTGTGCAAGTCAGATGTGAGGATGGGTTTAAAAGCCATATAGATATCTCATGTTAAGATTCCTAATCTCGTAACATTCATTTTACCAATGATCCTTAGCTTAAATGGTTAAAATAATGTACCTTAAGATCTCATAAAAATAAGTAGATGTCTTGGGTTCAAACCCCAACAGGTACAAAAATAAAGGAGGGTTTTAGGTAAGCTAAAGGTGTTTTCTCACATACGTTGAGCTTCTTTATGAGTGTGATCTCACATTCATACTTGAGTAATACAAATGATAGAGTAGGCTAGTTGTTCATCAGTGATCAAATTAACCTTTAAAGTTATGATGTTAAGGGTTGAATTTGATGCGAAGTTAGGAACACATGAAAAATATCATTCAAATGTATAAGTGGTTGATAATGAGTAAACGTGAGTTATTCTAAAAATAATAATGATTATGTATTCATAATTTATAAAAATCCTAAAAGTGTTTTAGTAAGTAATTTTTTTTTTTGAACGGCCAACGAATAATTTTTAAGCTCGGTCACCCGGGTAAACCCATTGCCGAAAGGCCACCCACGCCCGCGAACACAGACAGCGCTGGTGACCCGGCTCGCCCACCATTCCAAGGGAAACCTACCACCCACAGGCCCACTGTGGTAAAACCCTTGGCCCACTTGGAGCATCTTGCACCTAGTGAGACTCCAACCCATGACCTCCACTTTAGAAAGTCATAAGATGCCTCCTTCTAAACCAGTTAACTTAAGACTCATCAGCTATTTTAGCAAGTAATAATTGCACAAATTCGACTTGGGCCGATAGAGAAGCTCCTATTCTATTACACGTGGCAAATGAACATACATCAAGTAACATACTTCCTGGTGGGTCCCGGCTCCACGTCATTCATCATTGTTCGGCCCTACATGGGTCGTTTGAATTTGTAACCTACCAATTACTTGATCCAAATTATTTCTATTATTATTTTTTATACTTACAAATAATTCGAATGATATGACCTCTCTAACTCAATGATTATATTTCGTTTTGTCCCAGCTTCGTCTTTTTCATTCTCTGATGACTCGACAATATGTACCGAACTATTGATGATATCCAAGACGAAAATTCAAAACCACACTTCAATTATTAGCTTCCTGTTATATTGTTTATAATTATATTCTCCATTTACTGATTAATAGAAAAGGGTTATGACACTCGTACTTTTGTTAATCATATTAAAACTTGATTGTTATCTTAAGGTTTAAATATATATATATATATATATATATATATATATATATATATATATATATATATATATATATATCTTAATATATAAAAGTTATGTCACTGCAAAACAAATGACTATCGCCGTCGAACTATTCCACCAGGAATCCGTCGCCTTGCTCACGCAATCCATTAGTAATAATCCATCGGATGTGGGCGTGAGGAATTTTTTTTAAAAATAGGTGTAATTTTAAAAATGTGTTAACATGAAGGGTATTTCTCGGATTATTTAGAAATCAAAGGTACCCGCCACCCATGGTGGCGGGTTCTGCCACCGAATTCAGCCATCCCAGAACTCGCCGACGGGGATGGCGGGTTCTGGGTTCGAGACAACCACAACCACACAATCTACCAACTTATTTTCTTTATAAACACCGATTTTTCCTTTCGATTTCAATCGCGCAACTCACCTACTCAACTCCATTTTATTCTTTATAAACACCCCGTTCAACCCACATTAACATACATTTTTTTACATATCTTTATTATACCAAAAATAATTTGAATTTCAAATTATAATGCTCTCTTTCAACTTCAAGATGACCGTAAATGAAATCAACAAATGATACGTATGATATTCTTTGATGAAGAACAACAGTGGTACTTCGGGTTGAAGCATCGCACATAATATTTTCATTCGTAAAAGAAACATCACCACCCCAATACAACTGTAGAAAATAAGGTCGAGACATACTAAAATTTTTGGTATAATGAAGATATGTAAAAAAATGTATGTTAATGTGGGTTGAACGGGGTGTTTATAAAGAATAAAATGGAGTTGAGTAGGTGAGTTGCGCGGTTAAAATCGAAAGGAAAAATCGCTGTTTATAAAGAAAATAAGCTGGTAGATTGTGTGGTTGTGGTTGTCTCGAACCCAGAACCCGCCATCCCCGTCGGCGAGTTCTGGGATGGCTGAATTCGGTGGCAGAACCCGCCACCATAGGTGGCTGGTACCCTTGATTTCTAAATAATCCGAGAAATACCCTTCATGTTAACACATTTTTAAAATTACACCCATTTTTAAAAAAAATTCGGGCGTGAGTAATATGTTTACCAATATAATAACAAAGAAGTATGCCAACGAATTATTTACCCACAGATTCATTATTTATCTTAATATTTAATTACAATATATCGAATTACTATGTATAACCAGCAATGGGCTCTCACCAAAAACCATCTAAATCTAGACTTGGGGAAGTTTTTAGAAACTTTGTGTCGATGTTTGTCGGAATTTTATCTTTAATTACCCACGAATTGTGGTGCCCGTTGGTAATGCTAATTACTTTAGTAGCGTGGGATGAGTATTTACGTTGAAAGAGTCATATAAGATAAACATTTATGACAAAAGTATTCTTTTAAATTAAAATTTTATTTAAAACTATCAATAAGTTTTTAGAAATGTGATGTAATAAAACTTATTTGCTTAGTAAAAACATGATTGTTTAAAAAAAAACTTTGTTTGTTAAGTAAAAAATCAGTTTCATTAGACTAGTTTAAAATTTTATAATAAATGTATGAGAATTTGTTACGCACTATAAACTGAATCGAGCAAAAGAGTATCTCAAACCTACACCAAGGAGTTAGACGATTATTTTCCATCTGCTAAAGTAAGAATAAGAATCAAGCCTACTACTAGTCGAGATTGGAACCAATGACTTCCTGACTTTATGTTCTTAAAAATTTTGAATCCTAGTGTGACCCAGCAATGGCGTAACAATATCCTTGATATACATATGTATGACTTTTAGAAGCCAATAACTAGACATTGATTATAGAATATTTGTTATAATGTGTAATCACTAGGTTTATATGTTAAAAACATAGATCTATCAGTCACATGTCAAGATGTAAATTCTTTCATTCAAATTATTAGTTTTATTATTTGACATACACTCGACATTAAGTTTTAATTATTTTATAAGGATACAAAATATTCCTTAATCGAAGGAGATATTTACCCAAGAAAAACCAAAATGATTTCACCTAACATGTAGTTTTTTTCTAAAGGCATCTAACATGTAGTTAGTTAGGGCATTTTTATGAGTTATTTACACACGTTTTATCAGGGTAGTGTAAACAAAAAATTAATACATATTTTTTAAAGGCGTTTGGAGCTACCCTAACACTTAAATGAGCCTTCCTAATACAGGATGTCAAACCTCCGTATTGATTTCGACGATCGAATACTGACTCGCCTAGAAACATTAATATCAAGAAAAAACTCATGAGTCAAGTTTGAACCTTAGAAAGTCATGCCAAACCCCCATTCCGTTGGACTAGAACACCAATTGGAAACGAAAATTGAATATATCGTTGCCGATGATCCATCAAATAATTTAATTATCACCTCCTTATATTTTCCCTTGAACTTTCTACAAGTTTTCTAAAAATAAAAAAACCACTCGTATTAAACATCACTAAACTAGACAAAAATTATGCAATGCAATGTTAACATCTAGCTAGAGTTTATAATAGACCTTGTCCATTCCTTCACTTCAAATAAAATTTCAATTATTTAATTTGTTTTGTATTATCTAGAAATTACATTGCTAGTAGCTAGGTTGTTTAATCAATGGTCACAGGCTTACAGAATAAATCATTCCAAGATTTTTTCAGAGGTTTATACAGTGTTATAAGAACTTGAAAACGTCCAACAAATTAATTAGATTGATTCAAGAGTATTCCCAACCCATCCAACGTTACCCAATTCCATTCTATATTATTTTAACAAAGCAACATAAACATTCACTCCATCCCCATCTTCTTCCTGATACCTAAATCTTATATTTTCAGGATAAGCATAATCATCTCTCATATTTAAGGTGTTACTATATACCCCTCGTATCCATTATTTAATTTATTTTTTGATTAAATATGAGTAGAAAAGAAAAAACATAATTAAAAAGTGAATAAAATAGTATTACTTAATTGAATAGAGGTAAATATGAGAAATGGGAGAAGATTTTAGAAAGTGAGAGATGTATTTAGAAAATGATACTGATGATCATTATTAGCTCAAATGGTTAAGATGAAATATCCAAAACATGTAAATATGAAGATGTCTTGGGTTCAATTCTCACTCTGAATAAAAATACTTAGGGTTGAACCAGAAGGTTTTTTCAGTTGTGGTTTCCTCATGAGGGTTATGGGTGCATCTTGGATGGAAAATGGATAGGCGGACCCAATTAAGATAACACATATCTTCCGAAGTAGGGTCGTACATTTCCCAATCAAAAAATTTTTAGAAAATTATGTAAATTTTGATATATTATATAAAGATGTCAGGATCAGTGATCTTAAGTTTGATCAATTAGAGTTGAATCGCAGCGGAATTAGAACAAGAATTAGACAAATATTGCAAGACCACAATAGATATTCAATGGAACAGTACACGGTTATAGAGAACGAGGGTTTTCTGCAAAATGGATAATATCATTCATGCACACATGCTTTGGTATGGCGGCTGCTAAGCTTTTCTAAGTTTGCTATAGCTGCTCGTCACACCTTACAATTAGGTCAACATTCCTTATATAAAGGAATGTGACGTCTGCTGATGTCACTTGATAGTGACATCTAACAGAATTATTACAAACAACTGAAAGTAAGCAAACTACTGAGAATGTTCACAACAACTGAGAACATCTCAGAGTATGCTAAGTACAAGATGAAACTAAAACTACTGAAACTACAAGTACTGATTACAATAAACATAAAACTACTGAAAGGAAACCATCACAACTACTGAAGAGGTCTTCTTCAGCTGTTGTGACAACATCTGAAACTTGGTCTTCAGTCTTTGTCTTCAGCTCTTTCGCTTCAGACTTTGTCTTCAGCTCTTTCGCTTCAGACTTTGTCTTCAGCTCTTTCGCTTCAGACTTTGTCTTCAGACCTTGTTATCAGTTGATGTCTTCAGCTGTTGCAGACTACTTCAGTTGTTGTAATGTCCGTGGGACTTAAAGGTTTTTCTGATCAGGCTCATTGGTTCTTTTGGTCCAACAAACTCCCCCTGAACCAATGCAGCCAAAACCTTTAAGCTTATTGAGGTCCCACTTATTCTTGGCAGAAATACTCTCTTGATCAGCTTCAGAGATATCAGATAAGCACAGGCCAGGGAACAGGTTTCAGTAGATGTGAATGTCAAAGGATGGAAGGGAACTCTGTCTTGGGAAACTGGACACAGAGCTGTTATCCCAACCATGAAACCTACTTCCCATTGATGAGTCTATAAGACTCTCTGACGTAGGCCTCAAGGAGAACAACTTGTTCCTCCTTAGTGAGTTCTTCTGCTTCTCCTTCGAAGAAGAACTCTGGGCCATAGTACTCTGATAGGTACTTTAACGTCTTTCCATTTTTCAACTCAACAGTTGTTATCTCTCTGTAAGCAAATTCATCTGGGTGAGTCCCTTCTAATAACAACTGGAGTTCATTTTTCTTGATCTCTTCAAGCCTCTTGTATAACAACCCCTTCTTGACCATTTTGTTCTCCATTAGAGTTTGAGGGGTCATCTTTGACTTGTAGGCTCTCTTGAAGTCTTCAAGTATCTCCCAGGGTGAGACTACAATGGCCAACATAATAACAGCATCTATGGTCTTTCTCACTTGGCCATTGTATCTACTTGGTATGGATTTCTTATGAATTCTAGAACTAACCCTGGGGTCTGGCCAAATCCTTACTCTCTCCTTTGATATTGAAAGGTATACCTGAGAGCATACAGCCTTTGAGCGTGTTTCTTCATGGCTTGTATAGATGATGACTGAGGAAACTCTTTGTCAACCATCTTCAAAAGTTGCTCATCGTGCTGTTTCTGCTGTTCTTCTTCTTCAATCTTAACTTTCACCATTTGCCTCTGAAAGTCTGGTGTGATCATTTGTTGACTTCTGGGCTCAGGTATTTTTAGAACAGCAGAGATTGGCAGACTATCTTCTTCATCATCATCTTCTTCTTCTTCTTCCATCCTCAACACCCTTCTCCTCCTTCTGGGTGCATCCTTGGATGTGGTTTGAGGTGGTTTTTGGGGTAAGGGAGTTGGTTTTGAAGGTTGAGTTGGTTTAAGTTTAGGTTTAGGGATTGGTTTGGAGAGTTGTGGGGTTGGTTGTTTTTGAGTGGGAGTTTGGGAAGGCTGATCTAGCATTTTTGTGGTAAGTTTGGCTTTGGAAAGCTTGGCCATATCAGATCTCTTCCCAGCACCTGCTTCATCTAAGGCTTCGATAATCAACCCTTATTGAATGCTTCAGAAGCACAGATTCTGGTGGTTATTGCCAGAATACTGTCTCTGGTCCATGATTTAATCTCAATTAATGATCTTCCCAAGTATTTTGCAATAAACCTGATCATTATCTCCAACCTCTCCCTTTCCATCACACTGTAACTGGCCCATCTCTCTTGTATCTCTTTAATCTCCAGCCTTCTGATCTCAGTGTCTAATGTAGCTGTATCAAAACCCTGTCTGAAGAGTTGGTCTATTATTTTGTCCATTGATCTGCTGTGAGCTTCATCAGCTTCTTTAACCAGATCATCCAATGATTTCTCTTCATCAGGCTTTTGAGTTTCAACACTTTTCTTTCTCTTGTATGTGATCAGCTGTTTTTTCTTTTCTAACTCCTTTTCTTTCTCTTGTTGTTTCTCATCTTCCACTCTCTTTCTCTTTCTTTCTTTCACTGCCTTAGACTCCCCCTTTTTGGGTGCATTGGGTTCAGGGGTTTGAATGGCAGAAAGCTTCTTTTGCACTGCATCATCAACAAGTGTTTGTAGATTTGAGGAGATCCTCTCGTCAATGGCTTTATGCACAATCTCATTGATGATGGGAGTGATGAGAGGTAAGGAATGTTGAAAGTAGCAACCATCTGCTCAGAGGGGTTCTGTCCCTGAGAGGTGGTGCCAAAAGCAGTGGCTGGTGGCTCAGTTGAGTGTAGTGGCTGAGTGTTTGGTGAACCTTCAGATGAAGGTGCCATCTGTGGGTTTATTGGGGCAGATGGACTTTGATCCTGAGACATTTTGGCAAGCAGTTCTTTGAGTCTGCTCACCTCAGCCTCAAGGATTGTGTTATGGGCTAAGACATCGAGAAAAAGCCCAGGTCATCATCAGTCTTTGCTGAATCACCTGACCTCCTGATTGAATCAGGATGTACATGCCCTGAGTGTAGATCAGTTGTAGCATGTGCCCCTTGTTCTTGGTTCTGGGGACTTCCTGCCTCAGGACTGAGTCCTTCATCGGCAGTTGCCTCTGGTGAGGTCTTAGAGATGTTACCAACTGCATCCTGTTCATTTGCTGAATCAGTAGAAGTGGCAGCCTCACCAGATGTTCTAACCTCCTCCTCTACACGGGGAGATTGAACATTATAACCCCTGTGCTGTGGGTTATCAGCAGCATTTTGGTCCTCTTCCTCAGCTGTTGAGGTTCTCCCCATTGTAATTGGTTTCTGGGGAGGAGGAGAGGAATGCAGCTGACTCAGCACTTGTGCAACTATAATGGTTGGGCTTTGAGGGGCGGTTGCATTGGAGATAGGTTTGAAGCAGATTGCACCCGGGGTGACTGGTGCTCTTCAATGGTAACCTTCTCAATTGAGATAGGTTCCAGCATTGTGGTATCCCCAATTATGGTTGCATCAGGATCCTGTTGAGAGGATGCCTGAGCGGCTAGGGCTGGTGGAGTCTTTGACACTACTGGGGGGTTAGAACCAGTAAGTGTTTCCTGTATTGGTGTTACAGGGGCATCCTCAGGGGACTCATCTCCCTGAGTAGCCTTTTTGGGCTTTTTGGTGTTGGGTTTGGTGGGGACTTTGGATCTGGAAGTGGAGGCTGTGGGTTCCCGCTGCTTGGGTTTTAGCAGCCGGGCAGCCCCTTTCATTGTAGGGTCAGAGTTGTGCCTGGAGTATACTTCAGGCAATACAGCCGGAGCAGGGACTCCAAGGCCAACAAGGCCGTCTGATTTTAGCTGATTTAAAATTATGGCCATGAGAAACCTGGGATATAATATCCATCTGTTTGCCACAGGTTTCAAAGCCAGATCCTTTAGTTCCATAAAAACTATCTCAGAAAAATTTAGATTTTGTCGTTCAAAGATAGAGTATAATACCTGTTGCCATCGGGAGGACATCTGATCCCATGAGGAGGTTTTTGGTGCAAGGCAGACATTCACCATGTGGAATATAAGACGTTCAGCATCATGGAAGTGCTTCTTCAGAATGGTGGTAGCACTTAAGTCTCCTTCATACCCGTTATTGATGAAAGACATATCAGTTGTGCCTTTCGGGTATTCTGTGACACAGGTGGCATCATGTAGATTTAGGGTTTGTCGAATGATGTCTGGAGTGATGACCACCTGTTTCTGGTTAACCAACGACTGGAGAGTGATTTGGCGATCATTCTCACCAGTTTGCACAGAGACGTTGGTCCAGAATTGGCTTAGGGAATCGGGGTATATGGTAGGATTCAGAAGAAAAGCGGTTCGGTACTGGGAATCTACCATAAGATCGATGGCATTATCAAATTTGTTCCAAAAGGCCGATTTCGAGAGGTAGGCAACACAGTTGTGTCTGGGTTTGAGTTTCATGGTCGCCATTGTTGAGAGAGTGAAGGATATGAAACGGCTAATGAAACGTTTGAAATTAGGTTTAGGTATTTATAGGGAAGAAAAGGCTGATATAAAACGACTGAAAGTGTTGGTGCTGTCATCAGTTGTTTGAAAACAACTGAAGACCTGGTTTTAACTTTCAGAGTTGTAACAACTGAAGACTTGGTATTAGTCATCAGTAGTTGTAAAACTACTGAAGACATGGTTTTGGCTTCAGTTGTATGAAGTGAAACAGCAGTTGTAGAAACAACTGAAGAGAAAAGTTTCTCATCAGCTGTTGTCGTCAATTCTTAGCTCATCAGCTGTTTCATTCTGACCTCAACACTTATCAGACTTTTTGTCTGATTTTCAGACGTTTCATTGGTCATCAGTACTTCTGTTATACTGACATCAGTAGTTGTAACTACATCAGTAGTTGTAACCACATCAGTTCTTTTCAACAGATAGAGTACTTCAGTACTTTTAAGTAATTTAGTCTTCAGTAGTTATGAAAACTACTGAGGATAAAAGAACTTATCAGTACTTATTTGTGACAATAGTATACGAATGCTCATCAGTACTTGTTGACTGAGATCATCAGTAGTTGTCACTTATTCTAGCTGCAGCATACCAAGCCTTAACACTAGGTTTTGGAAAGTTGAACTGTCCAAAGGCTTAGTAAATATGTCTGCAAGCTCATCAGCACTAGGAACAAACTTTGGATCAATCAGACCTTTTTCAAAACAATCCCTAATAAAATGGTGTCTGATCTCAATATGTTTGGTCCTAGAGTGCTGGACTGGATTCTTGACAATACAAAGAGCTGAAGCACTATCCATTAGTAATGGAGTCTTAGTCTCTGTAATGCCATAATCCAATAATTGATTCTGAAGCCAGAGTACCTGAGATGTACAACTTGCAGCAGCAATGTACTCGGCTTCAGCAGTGGATGTAGCAACAGATGTTTGTTTCTTACTCTGCCAAGAAACCAAACAGTTGCCTAGGAATTGACATCCACCAGAAGTTGATTTTCTAGTTAATTTACACCCTGCATAGTCACTATCAAAAAAGCAACTAATTTGCAAGAGTGCCCAGTGGAATACCAAAGACCTAGAGATTGAGTACCTTGCAGATATCTAAAGATCCTCTTGACTGCAATCAAATGAGACTCTTTAGGAGCAGCCTGAAATCTAGCACAAACACAAGTTGCAAACATAATATCTGGTCTAGAAGCTGTTAAGTACATCAAGGACCCAATCATACATCTGTAAAGTGTTTCATCAACAGCTTTACCTTTCTGATCTGCATCCAGTTGTGTGGTGCTGCACATGGAGTAGAACAGGGCTTACAGTTTTGTAAATCAAACTTTTCCAAAAGACTCTTTGTGTATTTTGACTGATGAATGAAAGTTCCATCAGCCTTTTGTTTGATTTGCAAACCTAGAAAGAACTGTAATTCTCCCATGGCACTCATTTCGAATTTTTGTTGCATCAACTTTGTAAATGCATCACACAACTGTGGATCAGAGGATGCAAAAATAATATCATCAACATAAATTTGAACAAGGAGCTTATGCTGACCCACTTTCTTAATGAACAAAGTTTTATCTATGGAGCCTCTAGTGAAATTATTCTGAAGAAGAAAATTTGACAGTGTTTCATACCAGGCTCTAGGAGCTTGTTTCAACCCATAAAGAGCCTTATCAAGTTTATACACCCAATCAGGATGTTTATTATCCTCAAAACCTGGTGGTTGACACACATAAACCTCTTCTTTTATTTTACCATATAAAAATGCACTTTTGACATCCATTTGAAAAACTTTAAGATTGTGGAATGCAGCATAGGCTAAGAACAATCTAATTGCCTCCAGTCTGGCTACAGGGGCAAAGGTTTCATCATAATCAATACCTTCTTCTTGTGAAAACCCCTGGACAACCAGTCTGGCCTTGTTCTTGACAATTTGCCCATTTTCATCTGTTTTATTCCTAAACACCCATTTAGTGCCTATTGCACACTTACCTGGGGGTAGAGGAACCAGTTCCCACACTTGCTGCTTTTTGAACTGAAGAAGCTCAAGCTGCATGGCATCAACCCATCCATTGTCTCTTAATGCAATATGATAGTTCTTTGGCTCTTGCTGACTGATGAAGAGAGCATAGAAGCAGAAGTTGGACAATTGACTTCTAGTTGAGACACCAGCATTGATATCACCAATGATTTGAGACATTGGGTGATTCTTCAGCTCTTGGTACACTATGAGATCTGTGCAAGTGTTTGTAGCACGCTCAGCAGCAACAGATGTTGATCCAGATTCTTGAAACCAAGTATTAGATGGCAAGTCAAATGAAGTAGAGGATTCAAAAATCTCATCAGCATTTGTTGTGGATGGTGCTACTGAAGCTACAGGAACATCAAGTTTAGTAGACTCAGGCAGTTGATCACTAAACTTGAATAGGTGAGTACTGGGATCATCATCAACATCAGTACCACCAGATGGATGACTAGCTGCAGAAGGTGATGAATTCACATGATCTGCAACAGCTGGAGGCTGATAAGGAACATATTGCAGTATGTCCAGATCAAACAACTCCACAGGGTTTTGTGGAATTTTGTCCTTAGGGGATTCATTGAACTTCACATGCAAGGTTTCTTCAACCATCTTTGTTCTGCAGTTGAACACTCTGTAAGCCTTGCAAGTGGATGAATACCCAACAAAATACCCTGCATCCACCTTAGAATCAAACTTTTGGAGTTGATCCTTTGTGTTGAGAATGTAACAAGGACACCCAAATGCTCTGAAGAATGAAATTAGAGGAGCCAAATGATGTAGAACTTCATAAGGAGTCTTCATCAACCTCTGATTCACTAAAGCTCTATTTTGCACATAGCATGCTGTGTTGACAGCTTCAGCCCAAAAGGTCAGTGGCAAACCAGAGTCAGCCAACATGGACCTTGCAGCTTCAATTAGGGTCCTGTTCTTTCTCTCCACTACTCCATTTTGTTCTGGAGTCCTTGGGATGCTATACTGCCTCTTGATTCCTTTTGAAAGGTAGAAATCATCAAGTGTATGGTTTCTAAATTCAGTTCCATTATCACTTCTTATACACTTGACTGATAGGGAATACTGCTTCTCAACATACAACACAAAGTTAATAATTGTCTGAGCAGCCTCATCCTTTGAATGCAAGAAGAAGGTCCATACAAATCTGGAGTAATCATCCACAATTACCAGACAGTATTTCTTCTTTGCCATGCTCATTACTCTCACAGGACCAAAGAGATCCATGTGCAGTAATTGCAAGCAGGCAGTGGACTTTGGTTCTTCTATAGGAGGGAATGAAACTTTGTGTTGTTTTCCTTTTAAACAAGCAGTGCAGGTTTCATCACAGTGGAACTCCTTTATTGGTAGACCTCTCACTAAACTATTGTGGATCAGCTGATTCATGTTTTTGAGATTAACATGACCCAGCCTTCTATGCCACAGTTTAGATTCCTGAGGAGAGGCCTTGGAGAACAGGCAAGGATGACCTTTTAAATCAATCTTCTTTGACAAATCCAAGGCATATACTCTTCCTATCCTGTTGGCCTTCAGGAGAGTATGTTCATCCAATACCTTGTCAATCAGCCTCAGAACTTTGGAAGACAGAATCCGGCAGTTCTGGCTTGTGAAAAGTGCAACATGCCCTTTATCACACATCTGACTGACACTCAGTAGATTATACTTGAGATTCTCCACATGGTTAACATCATCAAATCTGATTTCTCCATTTGACACAAATCCTTTCCCGATGATGTAACCTTAGCATCATTTCCAAATGAGACAAATCCCTTCTTTCCTTGAGAGTAGTCATTAAGAAGAGAACTGCTCCCAGTCATATGCATAGATCCTCCACTGTCTACATACCAGATGCTTCTTTGGCATGCTGAAGAACCCTGCATTTATCATAAGAAACTAGTTAGCTTTAGAGACCCAAACCTTTTTGGTTTTGGGTCTGTTTTCATCAACAGATTTAACCATAACTTGTTTCTCATGATTAACAGCTGATGAAGGTGGAGATGGTGCTGAAATGGATTTCTTAGATTTGGGCTTGGATTTCCTTTTCAGTGGTTTGATCACAGGTGCATCTAGTTGGTTAACTCTCCCCAACAAATGCTGAACCATCATAACAAGTTGTGTCTGATTTGTTGCTAAAGCCTTCAGCTCATTTGACACATCAGTACTTGTTTTTGATGAGTTCCTGTGACCCACCATTTCCTCCTTCTTGAAATTCACAGACTTAGTCTGATGTTTATCATGAGGAACACTATCAGCTGTTTTCTGATAAACCCCATCCTTCTTTTTGGATTTTGGTGAGGCCTTGGGTTTATCAGTTTGAGATGACTGTGGTACAAACTTGGTCTCAAACTCATTTTTCATTTTATTAATCTCTTCTTTAATGAGCTTATCTCTGTTGAGTTTGGAACCCTTTTTGTACCAGCATTCATCAGATAGATGATTGAATTTACCACATATTTCACATGGCTTATTCTTCATCTTGGATTGATCAACTGCTGAAGTGGAAACTACTGAAGGTGTGATCTTCAGTACTTTCCTCCTTTCAGTACTTGTGTTAAGTACTGAAGGATCGGTAACAACTGAAGACTTGTTCTTCAGCTGTTCTCTATCCGTCCTGAAAGACCGTATGATAGATTCCTCAGCAGTTGTTAATCCTTTTATTTCAGCAGATTTGAAATGCTTTTCAGATGTTGTGACTTGCCCTTCAGTACTTGGAGTACTTTGAGGGACAACATCTGAATTGCTCAGCTTCATGTGTTTATCAGCATTTAAACCATCAGGCAATTGATTTGCTGAGATCTTAACACTGACTTCATCCTCTAATTTTGTATTATCATTTGAGGATGAATCACATGATGATGTGGTTTGGAAATTACTTTCACCTTCAGATTTTACTATTGATTTTGAAGTAAAATCAGTAGGTGGTGCAGTATGATTGTAACCTATTCCAAACTTCACATTTGAAGCTGTTTGCTTGCTGAGAAGCATTTCAAATCCCTTGCAGGATGTTACCCAGCGGTCACACTCAACTTGGGTAGCTGCAAGTGTCTCTTTGAGACTTCTGTGGTTCTCAAGTATGACCTCTACCTTAGCCTTTTCATCATTAAGTTGGCATTTAAGCTTGTAAATCTCATCATCTTTGTCATTAAGAGCAGACTCATACTCAGCTTTTCTTTTGGAAATAGTTTTCTCAAGCTCAAGATTTTGATTGATTAAAGCTACATTTGCCTCTCTAATAGAGACAAAGGCAGCTATGCATGATTCAGAACATAACTTGGCTTTAGCCTCAGAAGATACCTGGGTTACCTGTGAAGATGATGCATCGGAGCAGGAACCCTCAGTAGACTCCAGGGCCATGAGAGCAAGATTCCCAAAAGGATGTTCACCACCATGTTGACCAGCACCAGCAAATAATTGCTCATTGAAACCAGAAAGATCATCTGGTGAGCTGCTCCAGTCAACAACTCCTGGTGTGAAGAAGCTGTGATGAGGTTGAGATTGTGATGGAGATGGTTGAGGCTCAGGTAGGGCTTGAGGTTGTTGTGCTATAGGAACTTGAACTGGATTTGGCTGTGGCATGTAATAGCAGGGATATGGATATGGCATTGGACCCTGAGGGACAAAATATGCAGGAGATTGAGGTTGTGAGTGATGACCAGAACTAGCAGGATGTTGCCCTTTGTTTTGTGAACTATTGCTTGGAAAGGTCACAAAGGGTGCAGAGGAGTTAGATCCAGTTGATCTACACTCTCTTGCAAAGTGCCCAAGCCTGTGGCATTTGTGACACCTCAACTTACTCTTGTCAAAACCAACTTTGGTTTTGCCAGAGAGTCCTGGAAATTTCCTACCAGTTCTCTTGTAGAACTTTTGAGATCTGATATTGATCAAGGCCATTTGGCTCAAAATATCCATCTCTTCTAAATCATCATCAGCAATACCCATCAAATCATCCATGATAAAGCATAAATTATCACTATTACACCCAGAATGACTGTCAACACCAACAAATGCATGATCAGAACTGTTTGAAGAGAAATCTATATGCTCATCATAATGGCTTTCTGATCCAGCATATTCTGACTCATGACCGACCAAGGCAGTGTTCCCTGGTACAAAGTCATCAGTGAGCTTTCCTGATGATGCCAGTTTCCTTTTCTGCTCTATCTCTCTTTCAAATGTAAGCAGTTTCCCATGGAGTTGGGTGAGAGATAGGCTATCCAGATTTGCACTGGAGCGTAGGACAATGGTGTATGTGTCCCATCTCTCAGGCAGTGATCTGAGGAATCTGTTGTTCATCTGGCTGTTAGTATACTCATGCTTGACCATTTTCAGCTCAGAGATCAAGCAGGAGAAACGCTCAAACTGTTGAGTCAGTGTCTCACCCTTCCTATGAGAGAATGTCTCATATTGTTGGGCGAGGATTTCTCTGTTGTTTGCTAAGACCTCATCAGTTCCTCCGAATTGTTCCTTCAAAGCATTCCAGAGGTCATGAGCAGTTTCATGATGCATAAGCCCAGAATAGATTTCATTAGGCAGTGCCATGGCCAGAATTCCATGGGCTTTAGCATCAATCTCAAACAGTTTACGATCTTCATCTGAGTATTGCTCCTTCTTCTTCGGAACCATTTGGTTGGTCTCCGGATTGTTCACCATAGGCTTGTGTGGACCGTGAACCACAGATGTCCAACAACCTGAACTGTTAACAGACAGGTGATGGAGCATTCTTCGTTGCCATATGTTATACTCACTCCTAACCAGCATCGGAGGCTTGGTTGAGGAGCCAGTATTGTGAGGGTCATTAGAAGGAGTAGTCATTCTCAGATTCAAACCAATTCAATCAAGTTTCAAAAGATTTAGCACAAAAACACAACAAACTCAATATGAACCAAGAAGAAACTCAAATTGACTAACCAGAAGCAGCAGAAGACCAATCTCTATAACCAATTCTTGCAAATATGCTAATTCGATCAAACTTTAGATATCGAAATAGCAGTTTCAATGATCAATTGTTAAACCGATCAATGATTAACCTGCTCTGATACCATTTGTCAGGATCAGTGATCTAAGTTTGATCAATTAGAGTTGAATCGCAGCGGAATTAGAACAAGAATTAGACAAATATAGCAAGAACACAATAGATATTCAATGGAACAGTACACGGTTATAGAGAAAGAGGGTTTTCTGCAAAAGGGATAATATCATTCATGCACAATGCTTCGGTATGGCGGCTGCTAAGCTTTTCTAAGTTTGCTATAGCTGCTCGTCACACCTTACAATTAGGTCAACATTCCTTATATAAAGGAATGTGACGTCTGCTGATGTCACTTGATAGTGACATCTAACAGAATTATTACAAACAACTGAAAGTAAGCAAACTACTGAGAATGTTCACAACAACTGAGAACATCTCAGAGTATGCTAAGTACAAGATGAAACTAAAACTACTGAAACTACAAGTACTGATTACAAAAACATAAACTACTGAAAGGAAACCATCACAACTACTGAAGAGGTCTTCTTCAGCTGTTGTGACAACATCTGAAACTTGGTCTTCAGTCTTTGTCTTCAGCTCTTTGTCTTCAGACTTTGTCTTCAGCTCTTTCACTTCAGACTTTGTCTTCAGCTTTCACTTCAGACTTTGTCTTCAGCTCTTTCGCTTCAGACTTTGTCTTCAGACCTTGTTATCAGTTGATGTCTTCAGCTGTTGCAGACTACTTCAGTTGTTGTAATGTCCGTGGGACTTAAAGGTTTTTCTGATCAGGCTCATTGGTTCTTTTGGTCCAACAAAGATACATTGGTTGTGAAATGCTTAACATTTGGTTTGATAAATAAAAGTTGAAAATGACGAATCATGCGAAAAGTAAAGGATCTTAGGATCCATCAAGGAACCCTTTTGAATGCAAGCATTCATGTGTCATATGAAAGAGTCATCAAGTTGCATACAAGGCTGAACTCCAAGTTACCTAACCAACTTGTTGATTGTCGAGCAGCACTTAACCTGTCACTTTTTTGTTGTTTTTGAGGCTATCGGACGTACATTATATTCACATACTGACACATCAGCAACATATCTTCTTCATGTTTGTCCACTCCACCCTCGAAATAGTTTTCATACTAGCTCACCACATTCAATCCATCAATTTATATATATATATATATAGATCTATATATAGGGTATATATTATATATATATATCTATATATATATATTATACATATATAGGTAGGGATCCCTTAAAAACTATTTTATAATTGAAAACCCATATGTTCTGTAACTAAATGTTATCATGTGTAAATTATGAGTTACGTATATTCACTCAACAATTACGTATACACGCGAACTCTTTCGCCATCATCTTTATCGTTAGCGTTTAAATAAAAAGATATGTATGATATAAAAGTATGATGTAAACTTTACTCAAACACACACTTTAAACTTTAATAAAATAAATAATAATAAATCATATATTGACTAAGGTGTTAAGTTTTTCTTGATTTTATTAAGATATGGTTTTTCTTTGATCTCTCTCATATATACTATATATATATTATATATATTTATATATATATATATATATATTGTACAACCTTCATTTTTATTTAAAAAAATAGAGTTATTTATCCTAATACACCAATGTGAAAATTTGATTTATTGGTTTTCACAATTTTTCTTGGTTCTATATAACCCTAAACCACCATATTATATATACACGTAATATTACATATATACATATAATAATGTTGTTTTTTAATGAAAAAAGAGAAACGGTAAAAACCGATAAATCAAATCTCCACCTTTGATGTATTAAGATCAATGGCTCATATTTTTTGAAAGAAAGATGGTAATCGAGAAATTCTTGTGGTCCATCCAGCTTGCGCACACCCACATTGGACGGGATGGGTTCCACGCGTGACGACATTTGCACATAGGACAATCCGTGAGGCTGGCTTGGTGTCTAATAATAAGGTAGAATCAGTATTGAAACTTTTTAATAGGTGGAACTTTTGTTAGTAAATGTTTGGTTTTTAGTTGTGTCACAGAAAACAAAGTTTCTAATGTGTAGTTTCTTTTACATTATCAGAAGACTGTTTTTGGTTTTTAAAATGTATAATGCTTTTTAATGTTGCTTATATACAAGTATAACTAGAATTTGAAGGCAATAGGCAACATTAGGTTGTCCATGACCTGGAAAAAGGAATAGAAAAGAAATACAGTAAGAGAATGTTCAATGTGCACTAACAGTATTATGTCATAATAAAATATATATGCATTAAGATAGCTTTATATGTAGTCATTTTGTCTTTATGTTTTTGTTTTTGTGCCCCCAAAATCTACATGATCATGAAAAACAAGCAAATAATTGAGAGATCAAAGATATAATTTTCACAAAGATGGTAAAAAAAGCTTCATTTGGAGGTTTTCTGGCACCAACTCATAAAGTTAATGCTTTTTGGATCATGTTCATGATTTAAAAACATGCGGTACTAGAATCTTTATTTTCTAAAGAATCATTTCTTAAAACTCTTTTGGAGAATTCTATATACTCTTTATAACCTTGAAATTCACATATTTTCTCAAACATAAGTTTTCAATACATGTATAATCTACAATAGTTTTCAAGCATAATTTAAGAAAAAATTATTATTTTATAAGTTTAAGAGGGATATATGAAACTACTATCAGTTTTTTATAGATATATAATTTCTATGCTAGTTCGATAGTGTAAATTTTTTCGTCGAGTGTTAATTTTAGTCCGATAGTGTAAATTTTAGCTCGGTAGTGTAAATTTTTATATAAAATCGAGTTCGCCCCCTCTAAAAAAAGTTATTTCGCCCCCCCCCCTCTTACGAGAATGTTCAAACTCTGCCACTTGTGATCAGAGATAGGTTTCTAAACTTTTCATATGTGTGCGTTTGTAAGGATATAAAGACAATTAATCAGAATCACATAGCAATTGTACAGTCAGTTAATTTCTTTCATACATTTGATACACTGCTTTCTATCAAATATGGACGAAAATTGTTAGAATCTTTTGGCACATTCCATTAAATAGGGTTTTCATTGTGTAGTAACTTTTACGAAAATTCCTTGAATTTCTAAAGATTTAATTTAGGTCAGGATTTTTGTTTAAAAATGCCCCTTTCTAGTAGCATTACTAAACCTAATAATTTAAATGATTTAAGTAATTTAGGTGTTTTTCTGCAATAGTTAGTTGATGGTTCTCTGTTGATTTTTAAAATTGACGCGCTTTAGAGGTAATGATATTTTCGATTAGACCGTAAGGTATGAGACTATTTAACGTATTCAAGTTTATAAAAAGACAAGTGCTCCTATTTGGTACTCCTTTTTTCAGTAAAGAGTTCCAACATGACAAAAGTTTATAATTGTTAACCATCTACTATTATCAAATTAGTAATATGAATACTAATAGCAAAATATGCCCAAAAAATTTGAAAACTTTAGATATTTTTTGCCTTATTGTCATCACGAAGACATAAAAGTATGTTTTTTTTTTATTCTAAATTATTAAATATGTTTTTTTTATTCTAAATTATTAAATAAAGTTGGAAAGCAGTAATGCACACCATAGAGACAGATATTGATTTCTTGTGACTTTGGTTTTTCTTTAAAGTTCCCCCTCAGAAACAATAACTAATTATACAAGCATAATTATTAACTGTTGGAAATATTGATTGATCATAAAGGATTTCTTGGTGGCAAAGGTACTTTCAGCTATCCTCCATCACATTATATACAACACCTTTCTCTTCATTATTAATATATACTCACTATATATACTCCCACATTAGAAACACCTAGCAGAAAAGCTTTCATTGACCTTGTAATATTATCACCAATCTTTACACCTTTTTTGCTTCCACCTCGCTTGATACGCGACGGTTTGCAGCTTTCTGATCAATAGACCGAACTAGCCTGCTTAATTAATCTTGCAGTTTAGTTCATATTATTCAAGAGATGGGTTTGAGAGATATTGGAGCCACACTGCCACCAGGTTTCGGTTTTACCCTAGTGATGAAGAATTGGTTTGCCACTATCTTTATAAGAAGATAGCTAATGAAGATGTTCTCAAGGGACTTTAATGGAGATTGATCTTCATACTTGCGAGCCATGGCAGCTTCCTGGTGAGTTTTTGGGAGGTTTAAGATTGGTTTTAAAAACTTTTAATCTAACTTTTGATATTTTATGCATAAGATGATACTGTTTATCCAAACTGCTTATCTGATTATTTTGCCGGTTGAATTTCTTCTATAATACAATAAGTGGATAACCAATACTAATTTAGTAACTTTCTTTGAATTTGTGCTTGTTTTTTGTCTATTTGGTGACTGGAGTTGGGGAAAGAAATGCATGATATGTTTGGTTTTAAGCAGACAGTGGACATTTAGACAACCAACCAATCATGTACATATGGTTATGCTAATAGTAATAGATCTTTGTTGCTTGTGAATTTTATACGAACACAAACACCTGCAGGTGCACATTAGTCACGATGCCAAGGTTTGAAACACATACATATCTTGATTTAAATATAATAGATCGACATGGTATATAGATTGATATTTGTAAAACCTTTTATATCAATATTGTTCTCAATATATGCATGATGGTAGGAGAAATATTCTTGATGAGTTAGGTTGAGAGAGTGTTTGTGTGTTAGAAAAATAGAAATTCATGGTTAGGTTTTTGTCAGAAAAGAATCTCTCTTATATATTGACAATATATGAATGCATAAAACTAATCAAATTTAAGGTATGATGATACGATGCATGCACATGATAATATGTTACACATCTATATATAAAGCGGTAATTACTAAAATGAACAAGTTTGACTAAACTTTTTTTTTTCAATAGACATATAAGCGTTTAACCTGTATGACTTATCAACTTAGTCCTATGTATAGGGTGTCAGCTAACTAGCCTACAAGCTGTGGCGCCGACTAAGCATTTAGCTTGCTATATAAAAGCTCAGGCGCCGGCTACAACTTTTAGCCTGCGTATTGCAAATCCGAAATAATTAAAGTTCTTTAACTGGTTGGTTCTTAAATGTCTTATAAGACTTATAGGATTAAAACTAATGTCACTTTTGAACAATATTTGATTAAAATTGTCTATTTTTGTAATTTTTCCTATATATAATGTAAGGTTTAGTGAAAAAAATCTTTTATTTTAAACCAAGGATGGTAAAACTATGGGTTCAAGCATGATATATTATATATATATATATATATATAGAGAGAGAGAGAGAGAGAGAGAGAGAAGACGTGATTACAAATACTAAGAGGAGAATTTGAAGTCTTAATTTGGTATAACTTCATTATTTGTGTTTTAATATTATAAATAATTTATAGAGAACTTTTAACTTCTTGACAAACTACAAAAGCCCTTTTAGATATGGAATCAAATAATCTTGTTTATTACCCAAACCCTAGCCGCACCCTACTATATATGTATCTTTTAATGGATATGACCACAGATTTAAATGCACTAATGTATGTATCTATCTTCCAAATCAATCAATTCAGTGGATAATATATTCCATTGTTATCATTTATCATTCCTATCCTTAAAATGTACTATTAAAACGACGGTCGTGTGTCGTTTGTTTATTGGTAATCATGGCAATCATTAAAAAAAATCACAGGGCCATGTTAACACCTTACTAAACAACAGAATCAGATAAATCGAAGCTTATGTGGATCAAGTGACCTTCAAGCTAGAGGTTATGTCAGAAAACCAATAAAAATAATATTCCAACATAAGACCTCTTCTAGGGAGATCAAGTGTTATGATTGTTTATCTACCTTATAAGGTTGATTAAGTGTATTGTTGATAACGCGATAAGATGGTCTATTGTTAGTGAACCATATCTTGCTTTCTTCTATGGGTTCCTTACAAAGGAGCAACAATCATCATCATCCAGGCCAAAAAGTCTTGACACGTATTCTGTCGACATATTCCTAAGTTACAAAAGGAACAACAATTAATTAACCTCTTGTAACGGAACTATATTAATCAAACAGTAATTAACAATAAGAAGAAATTTCAAGTATATATACATACATGTGATACATGCAAGTTGGTGAGTGGAAACATATATATCTGTCACATGCACATCAATAGTGGTGCTAATAAGGACATATCCTGAAATTGACATCGTACCAACAACCTAATGGTTCATGGTTAGTGGTTACTCATTAATAATGTATCTTTTGTTTTTATATTACTGCAGAGGCTGCAAAACTCATTCAAGTGAGTGGTATTTCTTCAGCTTTCGTGATCGCAAGTACGCTACAGGATACC